>OZ024813.1:85481742-86681742 GCA_964017055.1 Chloromyia formosa | reverse complement strand
TTCAATCGTGTCCTGCCCTGTCTAATTTGGCGTTTGGCGTTAATTTTTGGCCAAAACTAGCTAATCAATGTGTGAAACTTTTCAATTCGGGTGTCCTTTCCAGGCTACATTTGGCGCCTAGAGCTTAAAATATCTTTATTAACAACCGCAAAGGAAATAGTTCTAAGAGTATATCTGCTAGTAAAAGTAATCTGCATGCTGTAATTTTATTCCCCACTAAAGTTAGACATTCATGGAGAAGCCATTTGGTCTGCGGCCATTTGACCCGTGTCCATTGGCTTCGAGTGCAGAATTGGAGGTCATTCACGAAAGAGCCGGATCCGTTGAGCTAAGCAACAATCTGTCAGTTAACTGCCGTCGTCCCGTGCGTTGATAATTGACAAAATTACACTTATCAGTCGATGTTTGGTTATTATTTGTTTGCAACATAATTGCTTTTTTGTCCGCTCAGTTTTTCCTTTCAATTTGTGTGAGTAGTAACGTACGAAACGTAAACACAAACAAATATTTACATAGTTTAGTTTGAGGGTCACCCACCAGGTAGCGGGGTATTCGAGTGTTTGTAAGGCTCTAAAAACGAGAGTACGCTCCCGGCCATTTTGTTGACATCGAATGGAGATTTGTGCCCATCGAATGGAATATGAGAGAGAGAGACAGCACTAATGTTGTTAACTGGGAGCTGTAATTTTTACATGCCTGTTACTCTCCATTGGCTGGCAACAAAATGGCGTTTTAGTTCTCTAGTGTTTGTAGCGACATGACAGTGACATCACACATGACAGCTGCTCGGACCAATGAATAAGATGGCTATATGGATCGGCAAGGATATAAAAGTCGATGCCATGTACATGATCACACACTCGATATCATAGCGTCCTGGGAGTGACAAATATTTATTCTATGTGTACAAATGTTCAATATTTTAAAATAAATTATTTTGTTAGAAATTCAATAATAAGTACGTATTAATATCTACAGTGAGTTTCCACAGTGGTGAATCCGACGCGTGCGCGTTTACTAAACGTTTTGTAAATTGAACATTTTGTGAAGTGACGCCAAAGACAAATTTTCAAAATGGCAACCGATTCGAACCAAATGGAAACGCAGAAAACGTCCAGAAGTAGTGATACGTTATCACCGATCCCGCTGAGATCTTCGGCTTCATCAAACGTACATGTGGAAGCGTCGCGAATCACGAAGTTTCCTGCATTTTATAGGCCTGACCCTACTTTTTGGTTCGAACAGGTGGAAGCCGCATTCCACAGAAATCAAATTACGCAGGACGAAACGAAGTTAAAATACGTCATTCAGTACGCCGAACCGGAGATTCTGCCCCACGTTATTTCGATCGCTCGAAATCCTCCTCCCAGCAACAAGTATGAAGCGGTAAAACAAAGGATACTGGCAGCCTTTGCAGAGTCCGCCGAGTCAAAGATGCGGCGTCTATTTCAAGGCAAAAACTTGGAAGGGAAGAAGCCGTCGCATTATCTCCAAGATATTCGCAACACAGGCGAAGAACAAGTGACCGACGCTATGCTACGATCGCTCTTGCTCGAGCAATTGCCCGAAAACATCCGGGTAGTGTTGGCCATTTGGAGCGAACCCGATATTGACAAGCTGGCCAAGATGGCGGATTTGATGATGGAGCTGCAACAACCGCCCGGCATCGCTTCAGTACAGAAAGCCTCCGAAGACAACGTTCTCACGCAGATACTCAATGTCAATAGTCAAACGTCAAACGTCGTAGCTGTGCTTCCATTCGATCTCGACACTTTTCTAATTTTCAAGCTGTTGCCTAATCTTCTCGCTTCATCGCTAGTTCTTAACCGGCTCAAGTTATAGAGTACTTGGTGTGCGCATACTTGTGATCTCTTTTTATCTTTTCCCTTGCTCGCTTTTCTTTAAAATCTTCGACCGGTGTGACTTAAGTGAATACGCCGTACACGGGTTTGCACGCGTGTGAGTGCCCTACATCTACAACATTCACATAAAGCTTTGTGACCAGCTTGCAGCTTTGACACTCAGTGAACTTTTCAAAATTGTAAGCTTTTCCAAATCGTGATTTAAAAAAATTTGTGAAAGCTCCCAAGCAGGGTCTCACATCACATTGAAAGTATCGACCCAACAATAGAAACTTTTTCGTTATACTGTGCGCGTTAACTTACTTTTTCTACTCTCAACATGGTGGAGTGCTCAGCTACAACATGCCTGGATAAGGCTGACAAAACACCAGCCATCGTATGTGCCGCTTTCTGCGGCTGTCTTTACCACAGCAAATGCGTCAGTTTATCCGGCACGATTGGAGATGTTATTCGCCAAGCTAACACAGGTATTTACTGGTTCTGCGTTAAATGCCGATCATCTTCTATGGCTATATACGTCAGTAAGCTGAAAACTGCCAACCAGGTCCTAAAGGCGACTTCGACTGAAATAGCCACTATTCAATCGAAGCTTGGCTCAGCCATTAACGAACTGGCACCGCTATTAACTCCTGGCGACCCTGGTCGAGCTGATAACCAACAATATCTTCCACAACAAAAACGACCTCAACGACAGCGTATTCACCAGACTGAACAACAACAACACCAGGAACCACAATTGTTGCCTAATCAACCTGACGCCCCTAGCCTCAACGAGTTACAACGCGAACTCAACCAACTTCAAGTCAAGTTTGCAGCCCTATCAAAACAACTTTGCCCGACTTCAGACAATACGGGAGCTGCTTCCCAGGCTACCGGAGACCTTACAGAGGACGTTACAAGTGACGGTATTGTGACTCGCTCTCGCTCAAGAGCTAAATCGGAATCCGGTCTGTCTCTTGACCGGACGTCTGTCATGGCGCCTTTGGAGGTGGCTAACCTGGACGCTACTTCCACTCATCTCGCCGCTCAACCATTATCCTTACCTGCAAACAGTTCGTCGCTGTCTCAACTTCAATTAACACCAAGTCTGCTACTTCCACAAAGCTTCTCACCTGGTCTGCAGAGGCAACAACCATTACCACTACCAGGCATACCGCAGACTCAACATTCGCAAGACCATCAGGAGCAACTACGAGTTTGCACACCTCCAAAGCAGCTGTTCCTATCTAGACTTGTCTACAATACCACGGAAAACGAAATTAGGCAATACATCACCTGCAAACTGGGTTATGAACCGTCAGTTCTTACTTGTAGGAAGCTAACTAAGGATAATATTCCTAACAAGGTGGTAGCTTCCTTCAAGCTAACTATTCTGCACGACTTACTGCTACCTTTCAACGAATCCTTTTGGCCCCCTGGGATTCTAATAAAAGAATTCACACGCAAAGAGGATTTTCATCGCCAAAGATACACCAAAGTTCCAAAATAAGCTGTAGTCTCTCTTTATATTATCAAAATGTTCGTGGATTAAGGACAAAGCTTCATACTTTAAACAATTCTGCCTTATCTTCTCTACATGATGTCATCTGCCTTACCGAAACATGGCTGAACTCTTCCTTTAACAGTGGTGAGATCCTCGAGGGTTACAATATCTTTCGGTGTGATCGAAATTTTGACCTTCTTGGGAAATCGACCGGTGGTGGTGCCCTAATTGCCACACGGAACCACATAGAATGTTCTTTACTATCCAAGACTGACAATCAACCATACGACTGTGTCACTGTCAAAATTGCCACTTCTTCTTCAACATTTCTTCTAATTTCCTGTGTTTACGTTCCATGTGGTTCCGTTATAGCTACCTACGACAGTCTGTTTTCGCATCTGTCTGACATCTGCAATATCTTGTACCCTGAATCTTTCATAATCGTTTGCGGAGACCTTAACACTCCAAGCCTTAGTTGGCCTGACTCCCCGGGTCTTCCAGTTATAGCCTCGTCTCCGTCAATTCTTTTATCTTTCACATCTTTCATGAACTACTGTAATCTTTTACAGTTTAATTTAGTTCGCAATTTTATGGATCGTGTCCTTGACCTTATCCTTAGCAACCTACCTTTGTCCTCCCTCTCCACCTCTTGTGCTACCTTGGCCTATGTCCCGTGTGATCCATACCATCCTGCGCTACTGCACGAGCTCAACATCAGTCTTCCCCCTTCTTGGAGGAATGTCAATGTTAGCCGGTTAAATTTCCGAAAAGCCAATTACGAAGCCATTAACCAGAGACTGTGTGAAATTAACTGGTATCATACCTTTGAAAACCTTAGCTGCGAATCATCAGTCGAAAAATTCTATACGGTTCTCTACAATATCGTCTATGCTTTCGTTTTTATAAACCGAACCACCGCAAGGGCCCGGTGTGGTTCACTCCACAAATTTACAAAATGATTAAGAGAAAAAATCGGGCTCGCTCTCGATACAAGCGCTCTAAATGTTTCTCTGATCTGGTCTCTTTAAAAAAACTTAGATCTCACACCAAACGACTAATTAAATCTGCACGCGCTACCTATCTGCTTAACATCGAGAACAGCGTCAATAAAAACGAGTCAAAACTTTTCTGGTCCTTTGTCAATAATATGCGTTCTTCTTCTTCATCTCGCCCGTCTTTCCTTGTCCACGAAAACACTACCGCGCAAACTCCTCAGGAAATTTGTCAGCTCTTCGCTTCCTACTTTTCTAGCACATTTCGACAGCCCTCCACACATCTTACCACCTACAATTTTTCCCAGCAGGTTGATTTTCTTTCCTCTCTGCCACTTATTTCACCGGCGTTTGTAGATCTCATCATTTCCACCCTTAAAGCTAACTCTTCCCCCGGCCCAGATGGTATTCCGAACTACTTTTTAAAACATACGCACAGCTCCATCTCACTTCCTCTTGCTATTCTTTTTAACAAAAGCGTACAAGAAGGAGTTTTCCCATATCAGTGGAAAACATCCTTCATTGTTCCCATTCCAAAGAATGGTGACCCAACACTTACTTCCAACTACCGACCTATCTCACTCCTTTGCTGTTGCTCCAAAATCTTGGAACGAATTGTCTATAACCATATTTATGATTCGTTTGGCCATCTAATCAGTCCCAACCAACACGGCTTCTGCAAAAGCAAATCTACTGTGACCAATTTAGTTGAGTTTGTCAATTATGTTGCCAAATCGTTTGAAAACCACCTGGACGTTCATGTAATTTACACTGACTTCTCAAAAGCATTTGACTCAGTTAACCACAAAATTCAACTTGACAAATTGAAAAATTTCAACTTCCCTCCTTATCTAGTTTCCTGGCTTTCTTCTTATATTCTTGACCGTACCTCCAATGTTATATTTCAAAATTCTGTCTCCTCGTCTTTCTGTCCATGCTCAGGTGTTCCACAAGGCTCTATTCTTGGTCCCTTGCTGTTTGCCTTTTTTATAAACGATCTTCCTGTTCTATTTGACTGCCTCTGCTTGCTATATGCTGACGATTGCAAGCTTGTCTCCTCCATATCAGGTCCATCTGACTGTTCTGCCTTGCATTTGGATATTAATGTATTACATTCCTGGTGTTGCTCTAATGACCTTGCTCTCAACGTATCTAAATGCTCTGCTATGGTTTATTCCCTAAAATTATCTCATGTCTTTTTTCCATATAAAATTAATGGCTGTCCGCTTGAGTATGTCCCCTCTACCAAGGACCTTGGTGTAGTCTTTGATTCCAAACTTAAATTTAATGATCATTATGCTGTCATCATTAGCAGGGCCGCTAAACTAGCGGGTTTTGTTTTGCGCTGTTCCCAAGATTTCCGTTACATAAGTACTGCAGTAAACTTGTACATTTCACTTGTTCGGGGTATTATGGAGTACGCATCCGTGGTATGGTCACCTTCTACAACTGTCTCCTGTGAAGCATTAGAGTCCGTCCAACGTAAATTTACCCGTTCCTTGTTTTTTAAATTCAACATTCCCTATACTCCTTATGCTGAACGTCTTACTTTCCTCAAGTTGATGTCCCTTCAGAGCAGACGAATCTTTCTTGATGAATGTTTCCTCTACAAAATATGTAGTGGTTCATTACGCTCACCGTTTTCCCGTGACATTGCTCTTAGGCATCCTTCCTATAATACCCGCACTACCGCCGTTTTCGATCCTCCCACGGCCTCACTGTCTGTCTACAAGAATTCGCCACTACCTCGAATTATGACTAATTATGACAAACTGGAGCTTGGTCCTTTATCCATCTCATTTCTTGCCTTCAAAAAAAAATTACTTCATAAAGTAGCTTCGGCGGATCTTTAAATTTCTTAATTTATTTATTTTTTTCCTTTCTCTTATTACCTTGTAATCTTATTATTTGATTCTGTACTATTTTATTTTATTTTTTTTCTTCTCTCTTTTTATTTTTAAATTGAATTTCAATCTTGATCCTTCATTTTACTGTATTTCTTTTTTTCTTGTTATTATTTTAATTTTGGATTCTTATGTATTACAATTAATTTTCTCTTTGTTAATTTTTCTTACTCACAAAATATTGCTGTATTTTTGGGACTATGTCCTGTTCGGTAATTTCCTTCAATAAATAAATAAATAAATAAATAAATACTCAATCGTATCGATCGCCTGGAAGTTGGGATGCGTGATCGACCACGATCAAAATCCCGCAATAAAAGACAACGCTCCAGTTCGAGGAATCGGGACTTATGCTTTTTCCATAAGCGTTTTGGGAATCGTGCCCGTAATTGTCGACCGCCATGCCAGTGGAAAAACCAAGCCGAATCGAATTTGGAAAACTAAGTTCGTCGTCCCGAATTTCGGCGGCGGAGGACGACCAACTCCGACAACAAACAAACTAGCCGACTTATAGTTTCCGACCGAAGGAGTGGAATGCGTTTTCTGGTGGATGCTGGCGCTGATATTTCAGTTCTTCCAAGGGACAAACATCAGCGCACACCAACGCAATTTATATATTATATTAATACATACGGACAAAGGGTTATGACACTCGACCTCGGCTTACGACGACCATTCGTGTGGAAGTTTGTCATCGCGGATGTTAGACAGCCAATAATCGGAGTGGACCTGTTGCAGCATTACGGTCTCATAGTGGACCTACGCAGGAGGACGATAGTCGATGGAGAGACTAAGTTGTCCTGTATCGCTAAACTTACCAACACTACGATTTCTGGCGTGACGACTTTGAAATCAAGTCAACAGTACCATGATCTACTTCTGGAATTTTTCGACAACACGATTCCGACAGATACGAAGAAAGTCATGGCTCACGGCGTCTACCATCACATTCTTACGAAAGGACCACCGGTTGCTGAAAGGGCGAGACGACTAACACCCGAAAACTTCGTGAAGCGAGAGCCGAATTCAAGTATATGCTTCAGCAGGGTATATGTCAACCATAAAGCAGCCCATGGGCAAGCCCATTACTCCTGGTGCGTAAGAAGACCGGCCAATGGAGACCATGCGGTGATTATCGTCGTTTAAATGCTAGCACCGTTCCTGATAAATACACCATCGCTCATTTGAGTGACTTTGCTCAAAAACTGAGTGGATGTACAGTATTTTCAAAGATGGATTTGACAAAAGCGTATCACCAGACCCCAGTCGCGCCTGAGGACATCCCGAAGACAGTAGTCATAACTCCGTTCGGACTTTTTGAGTTCAAAGTGATGACGTTCGGCCTATGTAACGCCGCACAGACATTTCAGCAGTATATCGACCACGCTCTTCGAGGATTGGATTTCTGCTACGCTTACATTGATGATATCTTGGTAGCATCAAAATCGTACGACGAGCATCGTAAGTATCTACAAATCATTTTCGAACGACTTCGCGAGTATGGATTGTCGATTAACGTTGCGAAATGTATCTTCGGTATATCATCAGCCGAATACCTAGGATATTTGGTAAACGATCAAGGCATCAGACCTCTTCCTGGCCGAGTTCAAACGATTTTGGATCTTGAAAAGCCATCCACGATAGCGGATTTGCGACGATTTCTAGGAGCTCTAAATTTCTACCGGAAATCTTTGCAGAATGCTACTGAAATTCAAGCACCTCTCCACGAATATCTCGTTGGTGTGTAACGGACCAAGTCGGACACATAAGTGTCTATTTTTGAATTTGTGTATTTTTCACAAATGTACTTAATTTGGATTTACTTCAAATCATTTACATTTGTGAAAGGTCGCTACAAATTCAAAAGTAGGCATTTATGTGTCAGAATAAACCGCTGCAACCAAATTTCAGGGGTGAGTAAATCACTTGATTGGTGAAGCGTCTTTTTGGCGGGAAAAGTTGTGAGGAACGGCTGGGAAAGTCGAAAGAATGGAACGGGTGGAGGAGGTGGAACGGGAGTTCGACTTAGGAGGCGGGGAGTTTTCTTTCGCTATCGTAGGCGAGTTTGTGACGGACGACCTAATGTCTTCGAATATTTTTTTCGTTTTAACGCAACGCAAAATTCGCTGAAATTGACATGAAATTGTTCGCAATGCGTGCATGTACCGCGAACATATGAAAGTTGAATGTGAACGGATTTTGGTGAACAGTTTTTTTTCAAATAGTCGTCGTCCGAGGAATAGTCCGTCGTTGCCTGAAAAAGTTCAGTGTGGTGAAACACGGGGAAATCGGAAAAAACCTGACGACTTTTCTTTTTGTGAGAAAACTACGACAAAAAGTGACGTCCGGCATTGGTAATGACAAGAAGCGCGACAACGTTTCGAGTTACGAGTCCATTTTCATGTTGGTTCGGTTTTGAGTGTGGCTCGTCGGCAGAATCCGAGAGACGGGGGTAGCCATTTGGTCTGGCTGGCGGATCTTTAGGCAGAAAATTGGTCAAAAAAAATTCGCACGGAAAATTACCGATCATTGCAAATTTTGTGCGTTTTCGGTGTCAAGAACACACTCGTGGTGATTTGGTGTCGTGCTAATTGGCGTCGTTTCGGACCAGTGTTAGGCGGTGCGGAAATTGCAAACGGCAGCCGATACACTCGCTGAGTCCTCGTCGGCGACAGGCAAATGCCCCGAAAAATTCCTTCTACGGCCCAAGAGACGGACGGGAATCATTAGTGGCCGCGGACAATTTGCCGCCCAGTTTCTAACGCATTTTCCACTTTATCCTCTCGATATGGAATAAGGGCAGACGGAATATTCTTATCCGCAGTCGTTTTCGCAGAGATTCGCTTCCAGCCTCTACGCCAACAGCGGCGGCTCGTCCTCATCACTCGTCTCGTTAATGCCTTCATCGTACAGTTGGGACGACGACAACAACATCGCCGCACAACGTCGATGAATTAACAGACGAGAGTCTGAAACGCAACGTTGAGGTCGTCGTGGAGAATTTGATTCCTTACAAAAAACGCTGTACAACGTATCCGATTGCCCAGCGGCTCTTCCGACTCGTTGAACTACCTCCTCAAAAAAAAAAGGGTGGTGCCCTTTCGCATATTGAAGATATCGGCGTCCTCGCCTGTCCCCATAATCCGCTCAGTGCTTGTCTATCGGCCCGTACCCTTGTTTCCGGAAAACAAAGTCGGACCAGGCTTGTTGGCATTTAAGTGCCTAGTATGGTTGACTTCGGGGAGCAGAACAGCAGAACAAAAGGGGCACTGGTTTACCGCCCGGAACAACGAAAACACTGCAACAGCATCGCAGCAACAGCCGCGTCGAATTCCAGCCTCTATCATCCCGCAAATTATGTATTACGGATTTAGTGCTTGCGTTCACTTTGTGGAAATTTTTCTTTTGTTTGTAATCGTAACGTAGGAATTTCTTTCTCTTTTTTTTTGAAACTTTGGTAATCCTGATTCGCGATGGCCATCGAGGATGAGGGGTAAGTTCTATATACAAAATGTTTGTTGTGCTACCTTTCTAAATTGTGCTAATATTCTTTCTTGCTATTGGCGGTGTTTTCTTAATTCCTGATCTGGTTTAGACGCCAAATAGTGTATTTTCTTGTTTTTTTCTTGTAATCAAAAAAAAAAGGTGAACGCGAATTACAATGTATATCTGTTAGAAAATACCAGTGTTTTCCTTCTAGGAATACCCCTCTCTACCCTTTCAGGTTGGATTACGGGATGAGGTGAAAGGCCTCATCCCATTGGTTCGCTATGGGAGGCCCCTATATCTTCTTCGTTTTCGGCCGAGGGGGCCTCAAGGTCGGGTTTTTCTCTTATTATTTTTCAGCGGGTTAAGAAGGCCGGGGCCCATCGCCATCTGGGCCCTGGAGCTCAAAAAGATGGCACCTGCGCTGGCTGACGCCACATTTCCTCCATAGGAAATCCCCACATTTCAACCCCCTTGTTTGTGATGTCTTCCCCAGGCCTGTGAATCCCCTTTTTTAATATGTTTGGACAGGGGCAGCGAGCGGCGAAAACCCCGCCCACATCTCCCGAACTGAGCTGCAGCAAGCACAGGCCGCCGCTTAGCTCGTTAAGGGGCCAAGTTTGGCAGCTGTCAACTTTGGCAGCTGTCACTACCGGACCTTAACGGTCAAAAATGGCTCCGTCCCCGTTGACACCTTCGGGTGTCTCCAACGTCCTTTACATATTTGGCGCCCAACATAAGGGGCCCACTTTGGTCCGGTAAAGGGTTAAGAATTTATTTTAGTCCTTATACCAAGTGGCGCTCCCAACGCACATTAAGGCTACCAGCTCTAAGACCTAGGACTTAGCCTCAATACTTCACGTATATTCCCTTCTGGTAGCTGTGCAACTCCTATCCTTCTGTAGCATTCCTATCCTTAACGTAGCGTTTCCTTTTAGTTTCAGTTTTTACAAGGCGATCCGTTCTTTGTATTTTGTCTGGTGGCTTTTACCACGTACCAAAGGCCTTCAAAGAAGCTGGAGAATTACTGACTCCTTGAGTTTCTTTGGAAATCTATCCCAGTTTCTTTGAAGTGTTCTTGGTACCTTTCTGTTTGAACGGACCGACTTTTCAATCGAATACTTAATTCAATTTCAATATTTCCGTTTTCATCCCTAAGATACATTAGCAGTTACCAATGGATTATGATTGGAAATACGATAGTATATGCAACTTGTGCAATTACGCGACCAAGCATGATTCGTTGGAAACAGCTGGGTCTCATCGATGAAAACGGTAAATACATTTTGCTAATTTTTCTTATTTGTTTTCTCATTTTTATCCCCGGTTGCCGGCTAGCTCAGGTGCCTATTTTTTTTTTCTCTCGTCATCTCTGAAATGCTCCAAAAATAAAAGCGATCACCAACCTGAAATGGTAAAGGGGAATTCTGAAAAGGAAAACACATTGCCTGCATTCAGGAATCATCATCGCTCCCTGAGCGGTCCTTCCCCTCTTGAGCGCTGTGCTACTGTCCCAATGTCTGGTGAATGCAATCGCTCCATGGAGCCGTTGCTGAGCGGCTACTTCTCCTTTTGAGCGAAAATTTTCCACGCTCCCTTGGCTTGGAGCGTGATACATTTTTGTTTTCACAATTCGCATCACAGATGGTGCGCGCGTCATATGTCATTTGATTGAGTGTTGAGTGTTTGACAACACAACGTCCTGCGTGTTATTTTACGGGAATTTTGCAGCAAAATTACAATTCAAAGGTGAGTGGTGTTTCAATTAATTGTATATTTGTATAACCCGGCCAAACCAAACAATTTAAACAGACAGCCGATAGCCGTTTGTTAGACATTTGCCATGTCAGCTGATTGTCTCAAATTCGATATGTAGCCGGTGTATTCACAAAACAGGTGTGTGACGGTTGTGACAGGGAGCAGTCGCTCCGTGTGACATGGAGGGGAGATGTCGCAACGTAGCTGCTCAATGTTTTGTGAATGAGCCCAAAGTGCATATTTCGTCTATCTTTTTCTTGCATATTTACTTTACTTAATTTGCGTTCGTCGTTTGTTTTTCACACCAGCACTTCTCTACGGCACTTTAATTCCGGTTGTGCTATTACATTTATATTAAAGTGCATTATCATAATTGGTGACGTCAGTAAACTGCACTGCTGTTGTTGTTGTTTCTCGATACTGCATTATATTTGTCTGCTACCTTTTATCGTTGGCTTGTTCGTTCAGCAATGATTGTTTATATTGGTTGTTGTTGTTGAATATTTGCAATTGGATTTGCATTTCCCTCATTGCAATTTTGGGATAGATCTCGAGGGTCCAGGCAGTATACCTGCTGATAAGCATTGTTTGATTTTTGTTGTAGAAGGCTTGTTAGCACTTATCAGTGGGTACCGTTTCCGAAAATCATCATTGCATAATAGTTAACGTTAATAAACAAATTTTGTTTACTATTTACGTTTTAAGTTTCCTTATTTTTGTTTTTGGTTTGCGCCTGGCTAGTAAGGCGACAACCTGATGCATGTGAAATTTAGGAGGAATACCTTTTACCGTGCCCTTCGAGAAATTGTTTATGTTTTCGTTGTGTTATTTCAGTCAGGTTGCAGCGCAGCGTTCTTATTGTTATTTTCTCTTTCTGAAAATTAGAAACAAGGTTGATTAGTATTATAGCAAATTATTATTAGGGTAATTACCGATTTCTTTTTATGAATCTCTTAGAATATTTATACATATGTTGAATAGCATGGATGGGATTAATTTAAGACTAGCTAAAATTTAGATTTAATTATTTATTGAATTCTATCTATATAATTAGTAAAAATTCTAGGTATTGTTCATTTGTAGTTCAGTTTAGTGTTTGTGGATTTATTTGATAGGGGTATTTAACTATGTATTTGTATATGCGCGAGTACTTATCATCGTTATTTATTATTGTTAGCTAGTTCTATGTCGTTAGCTCGTATAAATTTATTTATTTAGGTAGTTTAACTCATTGATTCATACAAATAATTTATCCAGATAGTTAGATTGTTAGGATTCGATTGATACTAGAATAGCTGCACTTATATTTATTTATTTATTACCGATATTTATTCATTATTGTTAGTGTAGTAAAATTTACATATAAAATATTTATTTAGGTAGTTATTTTTGTTAATTTTCGCTAGTATTAGTTAGTTCAATTATTTACTCATCCGTTTGGGGTATTGTAGTGCGGGTTTATATATATATTTATTTATTGATTCCCTTATAGAATCTCTAAAATGCCGTTGAGACATACCCCATATTCACTCGGGCCTCGCGGGCGAGGTGCCGTGCCGAAACAGGGGATTCAAACAAGGAGTCAGGCACGACCTGATTCTTCGCCGAATCAATCAAATTCTCCTACTGACGAACAAAATCCCATTGTAGACCCTGTGTCTGAGACTCAACGACCGGCAACATTCCGCACTCCAGCCCACCAACCATTAGCGCCATTGCAAGAAACAGAGGGTGCCCGGGCCTTGCCAACATTTCAGCAAGGGGCTGGAGGTTTCCACTTTAATCTCGGAAACCCGGTTCCTCAGCCTCTTCCGGATCTTCATCAGGGTCTTCTGGAATCCCTGAAGGAATACATCGACCAGGCAATCCGTCAGCAAATGCCTGCACCGGCCTCAGTACTTTCCTCGAATCCGGGCCCACGTATGTTCGTTTCTTCTGCTGAATCTGCGAATCAGCGGAATCAGGTTTCTGCAGCTCCAGTCGGAAGAGTATTTCGAATCATTTCCGACTGGGGTCTTCGCTTTAATGGAGAGGCAGTGGACGAGTTCACCCGACAGGTTGAACTTTTCACTGACCGAACACTTGGAGGTGATTATGATCAGTTGTGTCTTTGTGCACACCTCCTATTCGAAAAGGATGCGGTAACCTGGTTCCGCCGATTTGCTGGCAGCTGTAGCAATCGGTATACGTGGGAGTCTTTAAAAGAAGCTCTTAAAGAGCAGTATGGGGACAAGTACGACGACGATGACCTTCTCGACGAAATGAGGAATCGTCGCCAAAGGTCCGGTGAGCCTTACGATGCTTTTGTAGAAAGCTTCTTAAGATTTCACGATAGGATGTCCTTCAAGCTTTCGGACGGGGAGCTGACTCGCATCGTGCGAAGAAACCTGCGCCCCTACCTAGCGGAACATCTCGCTCAAGCGAATATACATTCGCTTCGTGACCTCAGATTGAGCGTTAGGAAGCAAGAAAACGTAGAGAGACGCGTAAACCAATGGGGTTCTTCGCGGGATGTGAGTCAACCTCCTCGTCGGAGAGTTGAGGAATTAGAGCATGATGATCCTTCGGAACAGGAAGGGGAACCGAGTTCGGGAGTGGAGGAATTGAAGCCCAATGCCACTTGCTGGAATTGTTTGAAACCCGGACACACATATGCCGATTTCAAAGCAGAGCCCAGGGTATTCTGTTTCGGTTGCGGAGCTTCCGGGGTCTACAAACCACGTTGTCCTCGCTGTGCAAAAAACCAGGATCGCCGGAGATCTCAACAACACCAGAGATCTCCCAAGGAAGTGCAGAGCAACCCGCCTTCGACCAATACCAACAAATAAACCCTGAAGTTGTAGACGCCGGAAACTCTTGCCAGGAACAGAATATCCTGGTTTCTTCCAAGCAATCCGGTTTTTCAACATCTGATTTGTCCAATACACCTGCTACGTCTTCACCTGATTTGTCTCAACCTGATGCTTCGACTGAAACCCCGAACGGTGCGGATTTTACCTCGCAAGCAAAATCATTTAGATCCGAATGATTCATTGTCAACTCAGTCGATCGCAGGAACTACCGTGAATTCTTCACCTTCCATCCATGTCTTACCATCTGCTTCTGAATCGAACGCAGTTCCAATCCATTACAGTCATAAGCCACTGCATGAACGTGTGAAAGAATATCAGTCAGCTCGTCGTCGAATTTTCAGTGCCGACGAACTAAAACCCAGTCGTCAAAAACGTTCAACTTTACGCTTATGATGATATGATATTATGGTCTAATGAGGTTTTCATGCTTGATACCTCAGTAAGTGGCCTAGTTGATACGGGAGTGTCATGCAGTGTAATTGCGTCGGATTTTGCGAAGAAATTCCTGGCGGCACCCAATCATCCTTGGGAGAGATTCCGGATGGGGGTTACCACTGCTGATGGCACCCGCCATTCAGCCGTTGGAAAAATTTCCACTTCTGTCACCTTTAGAGGGCGTACAGAAACCATAGAGTTTCTGGTAATGCCAACCCTCAGCCAGAATCTCTACCTCGGAATCGATTTCGTGCGCAGATTCGAGCTTGCTCCTGCACTTTTCAATAACTCTTTATATTCAGCAGCTTTGTCATTAGAACCTATTGAACGTGGAGTCAACCAACATCCGTTGACCGCGTCTGAACAAGCTTTCCTCAATGGAGTCATTGCAAGATTTCCATCCTTTTCTGCGGAAGGCTTAGGGCGAACCTTAAATCCCACGCCATCGACGTCGGAGGCAGCAAGCCTATTAAGCAGAAATACTATGCGATCTCTCCCGCCGTCGAAAAGCTTCTCCATGCGGAAATAGACCGGATGCTTGCAATGGGTGTCATTGAGGAATCCCAAAGCGCTTGGTCATCACCAGTCACCCTTGTAGTCAAACCTAATAAGGTTCGCTTGTGTCTGGATGCACGTAAGGTCAACGAGGTGACGTTGAAGGACGCTTATCCTTCGCCACTCATTGTTGGAATTCTGAGCCGCCTCCCAAAGGCCAAATTCATTTCGAGTTTGGACTTGAAAGATGCGTTTTGGCAGATTCCACTCGATGCGGCGTCAAAGGATAAGACTGCCTTCACCGTCCCCGGCAGACCGTTGTATCAATTTGTTACAATGCCTTTTGGGCTTTGTAACGCCCCGCAAACGATGCAACGGCTAATGGACCACGTCATCCCAGCGCACTTGCGACACCAAGTGTTTGTCTACTTGGATGATCTGCTGGTGATTACATCATCGTTCGAAGAACACCTCAAGCTACTGGAAGAAGTAGCCTTCTGTATGAGAAAGGCAGGGCTGACCCTGAATATAGAGAAGAGTAAGTTTGTTATGAAGGAAGTCTCTTATCTGGGTCACGTTATCGGTCACGGAACCATCGGGACTGACTCCGACAAAATTCGCGCAATTTCAGACTTTCCAAAACCTAAGACGGTTGGACAACTGCGTCGATTCCTGGGTATGTGCGGATGGTATCGGCGATTTGTCCATAATTACGCCGCCATTTCGGCCCCACTAACAGACATGCTCCGCAAGAACCGTGGTTTCGGCTGGACAGATGAAGGTTCTTCGGCATTTAACGCGCTTAAAGACAGCTTAACTAAGGCACCGGTGTTGCACAGCCTAGACTTTTCGCGTCCATTCGCAATACATTGCGATGCAAGCCAGGACGGCATTGGGGCTGTGCTGACACAAACCACCGATGAAAACGCTGAAGTGCCTATAGCGTATATGTCGAAGAAGCTTAATTCTGCCCAGCGAAATTATACTGTCACGGAGCAGGAATGTCTAGCGGCGTTCCACGCTATTAAAAAATTCCGCGCATACGTGGAGGGCCAAGAATTTACGATAGTCACTGATCACGCTTCGCTGAAGTGGCTAATGAATCAATCGGATCTAAATGGCCGATTGGCTCGATGGGCTCTTAAACTACAGGGGTTTAAGTTTACTATAGTCCACCGAAACGGTAGCCAAAACGTCGTCCCTGATACCTTGTCTCGAGTCCACTGTTCAGAGTCTTTGGCTTTGAGCGACCCATTTGATGACTCCGTGGAAGTGGACTTGGATTCTCCACATTTTTGGTCTCCAAAATATCTTGACCTTATCGACCGCATTACTTTGAACCAACATCAACTCCCAGACATGAAAGTATCTGACGGATTCGTGTACAAACGAACGGAGTACGCGACCGGAGATGAATTGCAGGAGCAATTATCCTGGAAACTTTGGGTTCCAGAGGAGCTTCGGTTGGACTTGCTTATAAGAGCGCATGACCATCCCTTGAGCGCTCATGGCGATATCACCAAGACACTTAAACGCCTTCGTGCATTATTCTTTTGGCCGAAGATGGTCAAACAGGTCAAAGAATATGTGTTGTCTTGTGATATCTGCAAGTCCACCAAAGCTCCGAACCAATGCCTTCGCCCTCCTATGGAAGGCCAATTCACCTCCGATCGTGTATTCCAAAGATTGTACATGGATCTGTTAGGTCCTTTCCAGAGGTCTAAGTCAGGTAATGTGGGTACGATAGTCTTAGTGGACCATTGATCCAAGTTCTCTTTTGTGGAGCCTATCAAAAAGTTCAAAGCTGGATTCTGACCAGTTGGCTTGAGACTCGGATTTTCCATGTTTTCGGGGTTCCTGAGACAATGGTGACGGATAATGGCGTGCAGTTTAAGTCTCACGTCTTCAATTCCCTGCTGGATCGATATGGCGTTAACCATCTGTACACCGCTCTTTATTCGCCCCAAGCGAATGCGTCTGAACGTGTTAACCGTTCTATTGTTGCAGCCATACGGGCCTATATCGATCCAGACCAGTGGAATTGGGACGAGAGACTGTCAGCCATCAATTGAGATCTGCACATCATGCCGCCATTAATTCGTCACCATATCTTGTCACCTTTGGCCAGTCGATGATCACACATGGCGAAACCTATGAACTGCTGCGGAGGCTGAGCTGGGAGACCCAACTGACACTGCCATCGCTAGTGATAGACTTGCAGTCCTCCGGCAACAGGTGCAAGAAAATCTGCGAGCGGCTCACGCAAAGAACTCGGCCCACTACAACACGCGCTCTCGTGTAGTTGAATTCCAGCCTGGAGATGAAGTGTCCCGTCGAAGCTTTGCGCAAAGCGATGCGGCAGCTCACTACAACTCCAAGCTGGACTTCAAGTTCATCAAGAGTCGCGTTGTTAAGAAAGTGGGTAATAGCCGTTACCTGTTGTCGGACCTGCAAGGCAAAACAGTTGGTGTCTATCATGCCAAGGACATACGGCGTTAAAGTTCCTCAGCAGGCCGCGAAGCAGACGCTGCCCTGTAACGGACCAAGTCGGACACATAAGTGTCTATTTTTGAATTTGTGTATTTTTCACAAATGTACTTAATTTGGATTTACTTCAAATCATTTACATTTGTGAAAGGTCGCTACAAATTCAAAAGTAGGCATTTATGTGTCAGAATAAACCGCTGCAACCAAATTTCAGGGGTGAGTAAATCACTTGATTGGTGAAGCGTCTTTTTGGCGGGAATAGTTGTGAGGAACGGCTGGGAAAGTCGAAAGAATGGAACGGGTGGAGGAGGTGGAACGGGAGTTCGACTTAGGAGGCGGGGAGTTTTCTTTCGCTATCGTAGGCGAGTTTGTGACGGACGACCTAATGTCTTTGAATATTTTTTTCGTTTTAACGCAACGCAAAATTCGCTGAAATTGACATGAAATTGTTCGCAATGCGTGCATGTACCGCGAACATATGAAAGTTGAATGTGAACGGATTTTGGTGAACAGTTTTTTTTTTCAAATAGTCGTCGTCCGAGGAATAGTCCGTCGTTGCCTGAAAAAGTTCAGTGTGGTGAAACACGGGGAAATCGGAAAAAACCTGACGACTTTTCTTTTTGTGAGAAAACTACGACAAAAGTGACGTCCGGCATTGGTAATGACAAGAAGCGCGACAACGTTTCGAGTTACGAGTCCATTTTCATGTTGGTGCGGTTTTGAGTGTGGCTCGTCGGCAGAATCCACGACACCGAGAGACGGTGGTAGCCATTTGGTCTGGCTGGCGGATCTTTAGGCAGAAAATTGGTCAAAAAAAATTCGCACGGAAAATTACCGATCATTGCAAATTTTGTGCGTTTTCGGTGTCAAGAACACACTCGTGGTGATTTGGTGTCGTGCTAATTGGCGTCGTTTCGGACCAGTGTCAGGCGGTGCGGAAATTGCAAACGGCAGCCGACACACTCGCTGAGTCCTCGTCGGCGACAGGCAAATGCCCCGAAAAATTCCTTCTACGGCCTAAGAGACGGACGGGAATCATTAGTGGCCGCGGACAATTTGCCGCCCAGTTTCTAACGCATTTTCCACTTTATCCTCTCGATATGGAATAAGGGCAGACGGAATATTCTTATCCGCAGTCGTTTTCGCAGAGATTCGCTTCCAGCCTCTACGCCAACAGCGGCGGCTCGTCCTCATCACTCGTCTCGTTAATGCCTTCATCGTACAGTTGGAACGACGACAACAACATCGCCGCCAACGCCGACGAATTAACAGACGAGAGTCTGAAACGCAACGTTGAGGTCGTCGTGGAGAATTTGATTCCTTACAAAAAACGCCGTACAACGTATCCGATTGCCCAGCGGCTGTTCCGACTCGTTGAACTACCTCCTCAAAAAAAAAGGGTGGTGCCCTTTCGCATATTGAAGATATCGGCGTCCTCGCCTGTCCCCATAATCCGCTCAGTGCTTTCTATCGGCCCGTACCCTTGTTTCCGGAAAACAAAGTCGGACCAGGCTTGTTGGCATTTAAGTGCCTAGTATGGTTGACTTCGGGGAGCAGAACAGCAGAACAAAAGGGGCACTGGTTTACCGCCCGGAACAACGAAAACACAGCAACAGCACCGCAGCAACAGCCGCGTCGAATTCCAGCCTCTAACATCCCGCAAATTATGTATTACGGATTTAGTGCTTGCGTTCACTTTGTGGAAATTTTTCTTTTGTTTGTAATCGTAATCGTAACGTAGGAATTTCCTTCTCTTTTTTTTGAAACTTTGGTAATCCTGATTCGCGATGGCCATCGAGGATGAGGGGTAAGTTCTATATACAAAATGTTTGTTGTGCTACTTTTCTAAATTGTGCTAATATTCTTTCTTGCTATTGGCGGTGTTTTCTTAATTCCTGATCTGGTTCAGACGCCAAATAGTGTATTTTCTTGTTTTTTTTTCTTGTAATAAAAAAAAAAGGTGAACGCGAATTACAATGTATATCTGTTAGAAAATACCAGTGTTTTCCTTCTAGGAATACCCCCCTCTACCCTTTCAGGTTGGATTACGGGATGAGGTGAAAGGCCTCATCCCATTGGTTCGCTATGGGAGGCCCCTATATCTTCTTCGTTTTCGGCCGAGGGGGCCTCAAGGTCGGGTTTTTCTCTTATTATTTTTCAGCGGGTTAAGAAGGCCGGGGCCCATCGCCATCTGGGCCCTGGAGCTCAAAAAGATGGCACCTGCGCTGGCTGACGCCACATTTTCTCCATAGGAAATCCCCACATTTCAACCCCCTTGTTTGTGATGTCTTCCCCAGGCCTGTGAATCCCTTTTTAGGGTTTTGTAGTAAAACAAAACCCTTATGAAATCGGTCAAATGTCTGTCTGTCCGTCTGTCCGTCTGTCCGTCTGTCCGTCTGTCCATGGAATATCTCACGAACGGCTGAAGCTACATACATGAAATTTTGTAGGAGTGTGTAGAATTACTATAATTCGCCGGAGAAAGCGAATCGTCGTAATAGGTCAACTTTAAGGGGAGGTCCCCATAGAGGGGAAATGCGGGTCGAAATTTTTTTTTCGTTTAGTACAAGCAAGTGGGGTATCGTAAGAAAGGTACCGTCGAGTACATTCCATTTTTGAAATTTTTTTAAAATTTGAAGAACCGGGAAAAGAGGGAGAGGGGAAAATATGTCATTCGAGTTTGTCCCCCCCCCCCCTTGCATTTCGAGACCGTTATACTTAGAAATATGAAAATTTACAGAAAAGCGCCGTTTTACTAGTGTAGAAAACCTAGATTTCTAGAATTTTGAAATTTCATCAGAAAAGGTTAATAATAGTACATTTCTATAGTTTCAGTTAGCACAACCCTGCACCCCTTATACGTACCCGAGGTCAAAAATCTTGACGGCCAATGATAACCAACATCATAGGCAATAATATCTCTAAGTTTCATTATAATCACATAATATTTAATAATAATAAATTCATTCAAATTTCGGCATTTTGACACTATCCACACAAAAAATACACCTACCGGCCTCATAGGTGTGAGTACTACTTTCATGTTGTTTTTCGTAGTGCGAATTGCAGTTATTTAATTAATCATTTTTGATAGGGTAAAGATTTGTTGGGGGCGCTGTGTCTTAATTGGCCAACTTTACCGGGTGGAAGGGGGGGGGGGGGGGGGTTGTCCACATAGAGGCGAAATTAAGGTCAAATTTTTTTATCGACTGGTATAAGCAAATGAGATGTCGTGAGAAAGGTAATGATGAGTACATTCCATTTTTTCGCATTTTCTCGAAATTTATAGAAAGGGGAAATGTGGGGGGGGGGAGAAAATATTAGTTCGTAATTTGACCCCCCTTGCCTGCATTTGGAGACCGTTATACTTAGAATTATGAAAACTTACAGGAAGTGGGTTTCGAAAAACATATAAAATGGAAAATAGTGGAATTTGTATATCTTCTCAGAATAGGCCAATAATAGTTTATTTGTATAGTTACAGTTAGCACACCCTTGCACGCCTTAAACACATTCGAGGTCAAAAGTACTGATGGTCAACCATAACCAACACCTTAAGCAATAATATGTTCTAAGTTTCGTTACAATCACGTAATATGAATTAGCATGTAAAATGTAAGTGGGTAAGACATTTTAATTGCGTTTTTTCTATCCATCTGAGTGATATCAAGAAGAGCAAGGAGCCGATATTTATATACCAAAATAAGCGCTTGCTACAAAACCCTCGGATTGCGGGCGTAGCCCTCTATATTCCGGTTTCATTTTAATATGTTTGGACATATCTCCCGAACTGAGCTGCAGCAAGCACAGGCCGCAGCTTAGCTCGTTGAGGGGCCAAGTTTGGCAGCTGTCACTACCGGACCTTAACGGTCAAAAATGGCTCCGTCCCCGTTGACACCTTCGGGTGTCTCCAACGTCCTTTACAGATGCCAAGAAGAAAGATAAACGCAAGATCATTTGGAATCCTCGAGCGGATGCTGCTTTCCGGAAATGTCAAGAACAAATTGCCAATGCAGCGTTATTACGACATCCCATTGAAAATGCACCGCCGGTTATTAAATCGGATGCATCTGATATGGCTATGGGAGCAGTACTCGAGCAGTTTAACAACAATGTTTAGGAACCGCTTGGATTCTTTTCGAAGAAATTCAACGGAAATACAGCACATACGATCGGGAACTGCAAGCAATTTACAGCGCTGTCAAATTCTTCCGGCACATGATTGAAGGACGTCCGCTAGTGATCAAAACGGATCACAAACCGATAACGTTTGCCTTCAATCAAAAAGCCGATAAAGCAAATTCGAGACAGTTGCGACATTTGGATTACATTGGAAAATTTTCAACAAATATTGTCCACATCGCTGGCAATGAAAATGTAACAGCACACGCTGTTATGTAATATTTCGACTTTGTTTTTGCTAGAACGTTGCCAATTTGTTTACCCTCACAAAATATTTGTTTGTACAAATATTTAGCCAAGGACAAATGCCAGTCTCCTCATGTTCTTCGGGCTGCAGCTGTGGGATAGTATTTAGGAGTCAAAATAGTCTCCTGTAGGAACAGAGAGCCCAAGGGATTTTTGCTGGGAATATTAAGGCAATTTGCGTGTGAAAATATGTGTTCATGTCGTTATTGACAAAATCGCACATAATTCGTATTGCACGGTTCAGTAACTTGACGTATATTGATTCATTATGTGGTTTAAGGGATGGAATCCTCTATTTTGAGAGAATTATTTTGTCAGTTGTACTTTTCATGTCTTTTGAGAACAATCAATCATCATCATTGGCACTCTAGCTGACGTCGTCGGGCTTTGGCCTCGTGAATACTGCTCCTCCAACTATCTCGATTAAGCGACCGCATCCTCAAGTGCGAAAATCGTAGAAGCTTCCTGCAATCTGTTAAGTCCGACAATCGTACACGAAGTCTACCTTGCGGTCGATTTCCTTGGGTACCATGAAAGAGAATGATGTGAAATTTGATGATGGCTCCTGCAAAGATATGATACCTCTCATTCTCAACATCTGTCTTGCGTCTTCCAGTGGTGGTGCTGTTAACCCTGATTGGAGACTGGGTAAGAAAGATCACTCAGGTTTAAATCTCAGTGGATGATAAGGGAACAAAAGCAAGATAGTGGTCTGGTCCTCCCATAGGGGGTTGGACGAGGCGCTGGCAACATTTCGCCACAAAAAAAATCTTGTTCAGAAACCTGGAGTGCAGCCCCAGTACAGTCAATAATGAATTAAAATAAACTAGTCGTTCTACTCGTATTTTCAAAAGACAAAAACTCTTCAAAGCTTGATTGGTTTTAAAAAACATAATTACTTCACTTCTCAAAATTTCTAAATAGAAAAAAGAAAAATGTAGAGTGGAAAAGAAGTTTCAAAACTGACTTTCAAATGATGTGGGTCGTTAGGACCTATTTCAAAGCATTTACTTATAAGTTCAAAGAATGTATAAACATGCAACTAAAAATTATTTGATTAAAACGTATCACACTAGCGTCATATTATTATACAAGCTATGTTTTGTTCCCGAAGGATGCAGACCAACCGAATTAGTGCCGTTGCACTGCCTGTTGCTGTGACTTCTGAGGAACTAGCCTTAGCACAGACGAACGATGAAGAACTTCAACAGCTACTTCATTCTGAGACGACACTAGTTCTGAGGAAGCTCCGAGCTGACGATAGTGATACTATACTATACTGCGACGTATCAACATCCGAGATTCGACCATACATCCCAAGAGTCCTGAGGAAGAAAATCTTTGAGATCACCCACCGACTATCTCATCCCAGTGGACGCGCTACGAAGAAAATGATATCCCGCAAATATGTTAGGCCTAGCATGTCCAAAGAAATTCTTGAGTGGGCTCGTACATGTCTTTCCTGCCAACGTAGCAAGGTTGGAAGACATGCGAAACCTCCACACGGACAAATTGAGATGCCAGATTCCAGATTTAGCCATGTCCATATTGATATCGTTGGACCGCTGACGCAATCTAAGGGTTTCTCGTACATCTTGACGATGATTGACAGATTTACGAGATGGCCCGAGGCGGTTCCAATACGGACGATAACAGCGGATGTCATAGCGGACGCGTTTTACATAAACTGGATAGCCCGATTCGGAGCACCTACTATTCTGACATCAGATCAAGGATCCCAATTTGAGTCCTTGATTTTTCAGTCACTGACGCATTTAGTGGGCTGCAAGAAGATTCGAACGACAGCCTACCATCCTGCAGCCAATGGAATGGTCGAGCGATGGCATCGATTGTTGAAAGCTGCCATCATGTGCCATAACAACCGAGAATGGGTCAAAATTCTCCCAACAGTTTTACTCGGCCTTCGCACAAGCGTGAAGGAAGATATCGGCGCAACTTCCGCAGAGCTGGTATATGGAACGTCACTTCGAATCCCCAGAGAATTCTTCTTCAATGAAGATATGCCACCAGATCCGAAATTATATGTTCAAAAATTTCGTGAACATAAGATGGAAGTTCGTGCAACTCCAATAACACGTCATGACAAGAGGAAGATATTCGTTCACAAGGATATTTCCACTTGTTCACATGTATTCGTCCGCGTCGATCGAGTTAAGAAGAAGGACCATACAAGGTTTTACAACGACTTTCTGACAACGTTTTCAACCTTGAAATACAAGGCAAATCAACGAACGTCAGTGTCGACAGACTGAAACCAGCATATTTTGAATTTACAGCTTCATAATCGTATCCGGAGACGAAAATAGACCATCTCTTAAGTCTTTCGGATGTGAAAACTGTTGCACACTTTTCAGGATTAAAAATTCGAATTAACGCTTTCTGATCAGTTTTTAATTTGAACTTCCTACCTATTAGATACTGATGCAATTTTTTAAAACCATAGACTATAGCCAGTGCTTCTTTATCAACTACTGAGTAATTTAGCTCAGTCTTCGTTAATTTCCTGGAAACAAAAGCAATTGGTCGTTCCTTGGTTTTTTCTATAGTCGACAAAACTGCAGCTACACTATGTTTGCTTGCATCTGTGGTCAAAATTAGAGGTGCATTGATGTCATAGTGTGCCAATATTATGTCATCTGCAATTCTTTGTTTTACTTCATCAAATGCTTTTCTGCATTTCGCATCAAAACTAAACGTTTGATTTTCTTTCAGGCAATCATAGATTGGACTCATCAAACCCGCAATGTTATTTAAAAATTTGGAATAGTAGTTAACAACTCCGCAAAATGCTCTAACCTCTTCCACATTTCGTGGTTCGTTGCAGTTGAGAAATGTGCTTGGATAGCCCCTTTGCAGAAATAGTGTGTCCCAAATAATCAATAGATTCCATTAAAAATTCACATTTATCCTTATTGAGTCTTAAACCTGCCTTCTGAAATGCTTGAAATACCATTTCTAAACGTTCTAGTAACTGCTCTTCGTTTGCACCTGATACCAGCAAATCGTCAACATATGCCGTGACGCCTTCAATCCCAGATATAACTTTTTCAATTTCATTCTGAAATTTCCCTGTTGCAGGTTTAATACCGTATGGCATTCTTTTCATTTTGAAAATACCTAAATGAGTACTTAATGCACACAAAATTTGTGATTCCTCGTCTAATTCAAATTGCATAAAGGCCTGTCTAATGTCTAATTTAGCGAATACTTTCACTCCCGAAAGAGATGAAACCAGGCCGAAGCTTCGCCTGACTCGCTGGAGTCCGAAGCGTATATACCCTAGACTTGTACAGACCTAGTGGTGATACCAAAAGTAACAATTGGTAACGAACATATGCATTAAAAGTGAGTTTCCTATATGACCAGTTTATAGAAAAGGTTGGCAATCATTCAGGAGGATCTTGACCATTATCAAAATCAATGAACTAACCCATTCTACAAATATTTGACGAATTTTTTAAGTCACTAGCTTCATTCTATCGAAAGTTATTGCTTATTTGAAGTTTCACTTGTAGGGGAGGTAGGGGTTCCTTGGGTCGGATCTTGCTCATCATTGCCACCAACAAATAAGATCATCCTACAAACATTTAAACAATATTTCAAGTCTCTAGCTTCACTCTATCGAAAGTTATCGCTTATTGGAAGTTTCATTTGTAGGGGAAGTAGGGGTTTCGTTAGTCGGATTTTACGTGTTTTCAATATTAGCCAACAGGATCCTATTGCAAACATTTGGCCAAAATTTTAAGTCGCTAGCATTATTTTGTGGTAAGTTATCACTTATTTTAAGTTTCATTTCTAGGGGAGGTAGGGGTTCCTTAGGTCGGATCTAACCCATCTTGAATACCAACTAACCCAATCTCACTTCAAACATTTGACCAAAAGTTCAAGTCGCTGGCTTGATTCTGTCAAAAGTTATCGCTTATTATACCCTAGACTTTTAGTATATAGGTAGTTATACCCTAGACTTTTAGTATAGGGTATATTGTTTTTGTCACGACGGAAATATGTAACACCTTAAAGGAGGCTCCGGAGGTATGGCAATGTATATATATAAATGATCAGGGTCACCTCCTGATTCGATTTAGCCATGTCTCTCTGTCTGTCTGTCTATTCTAACAAATTTTTAACTCGCTAGTGTCATTCTATCGAAAGTTATCGTAATTAAATGAATATTCATTTTTTTGAAATTTGTAGGGGAGGTATTCGTTCCTTTGATCTGATTATGCTCAACTTACTAGAACTCAAGCAACTTCTCACCCCAGGGTTACATGCCAAAAATCAAGTGTCTACATTTATTGGTTCAAGAGTTATAGACAAAAAACTCGAAAAGTAGGGTAGTACGGGGCTCTTTGTAAGAAAATTGCCGTTAGTTTTCAGCTGATCGATTTGATTTTTCCAGGAGAGTAAAAGATCATCTTCATGAGCAATCTACCAAAGCTAGAGTTTTTCATGTTTATTTAATCGGGAGTTATAGATACATTTAGTTATTTTACATATGTAGGGGAGGTAGGCGTTCTCTTGGCCTGATCACGCCCATTTTCAATACCAACCAACTAGATCATACTTCCAATATTTGACCAAAATTTCAAGGCTCTAGCTTCCTTCTATCGGAAGTTATCGTGCGAACGGACAGACAGACGGACAGACGGACAGACAGACAGACAGACAGACAGACAGACAGACAGACAGACAGACAGAGAGACATGGCTAAATCGAATCAGGAGGTGACCCTGATCATTTATATATATGCATTGCCATACCTCCGGAGCCTACTTTAAGGTGTTACATATTTCCGTCGTGACAAAAACAATATACCCTATACTAAAAGTCTAGGGTGTAAAAATATCATCAATTCGTGGCAGTGGATGGTTAAAGTCTTTTAAGGGTTAAGGTCGGATTGATGGTCATCTTGTAGTCACCACATATCCTGATTCCATTTTTTTTCTGGACGACTACTATTGGAATTCCCCAATCACTGGTATCTACCTTTTCAATCAAACCTTGGTGACACCATTTCAATAACTCATTGTCCACTAGCACTTTATTAGAATACGGGACAGGTCTACTTTTTATAAATTTTGGGCACAAATTTATGTTGTCTTTTAATTCAAGCCCAATGGTAGCATACTTGTATTTGCCTAAAGTGTCGTCAAATATCTACTACTACTTTGCCTTAACCCCTAGCGGGGCATAGCGCGTCAACTACTCCTGCGCGCCATCGTACTCTGTTCTGGGCAATGGGGCGCAACTCCCCAAAAGACTTACCCAGTACCTGACACTCCTTTGCCACAGATCGACGCCATGTGATTCGAGGACCCCCTCTTGGTCGGCCTTGGTTGGAAATGGGGTTCCATTTCATGGCATGCAAAGCAATGCAGTTATCACTCTTCCGTAATGTGTGACCTATCCACTGCCATTTTCGCCTGCGTATCAATTCGTCGATTGGCATCTGACCCGTACGCCGACTTAGCTCTTCATTTGATATTGTTTCGGGCCAGAAAATTTTCAAAATTCGACGAAGACATGAGTTGACGAAAACTTGCAGCTTTCTGGTAACTCCTACGGAAACTTTCCATGTACTGCTCCCATACAAAAGTACTGATAGTACCAGGGAGCGAAACAGGCCCAGCTTGGTCTTGATGCTGAGATAACTGCCCTGCCAGATTTTGGACAGCATGCCGTATGCGCGTTTAGCCTGGTTGATACGACGAGCGATGTCCTGCTCCGTACCACCATTTTCGGCAACAATGCTACCCAGGTAGACGAAGTTGTCCACCTTCTCCACAGGCTGCCCATTAATATTGATGGCAATAGGTGTCGGATTTCTTTTTCGCAACGGCGGGCTAAGAACCTTGGTCTTGTTGGTATTAATCTTTAGCCCAACCTTGCTTGCCTCCCTCTCGAGATCTAACGCCATTGCGGACAGATCCATGATTTTGTGGGAGAGTAGGCATATGTCGTCAGCGTAGTCAAGATGTTGTAGATAAGATGTCAAAGTCCATTGAATTCCTCTGTCGAGTCCGGATAGGGCTGCGTGCAACACATCGCCGATCACTATGAGGAATAGGATCGGTGAGAGGATGCACCCCTGCCGAACTCCACTGCGAATCTCAAAGTCCCCCGACACCTTACCTTTATGCAGAACGCGACATTTCGCGCCGTCATAGGTTGCCTTAATAATAGCCTGCAACTCTTTTCGGTAATCACGTTTGATATTGTAATGTTTCCTCTGTTGAGGGAAACCAAAAACGAAACCAGGTTCGTTAGATATTCTTGTGCTGAATAATGAAACACTTCGATTGAAAAACAGACACTTTATTTTCAAAACGAACTACACACGCGTACTAACAACGAACGTTAAAACTAGCAATAACAACCACGACGGCAGATAACGAATACTTCCCTAGCACTTTATAGCGATCCAACCGCCACTGAGTGTCGAGTCTGACTACTTCTTCACGACTGCTCTTCCGTTCGGTGACATCTGCCTTTTATAGGTGGAAGTCCATGCTTTCGTCAGTTAGCAAAGACTCTAGATTTTTCGAGATGTTCGAGTCTCGGGTTTCACTACTCAACGAAGGTTCGAGAATCCAATTCATTATCAATGGTTCTGTTTGTCTAGACTACAGATGGCTCGAGAATCGTCTAGTGTCTATTCAATTGATCATTCGAGATTAGTACAGTGTGGGTCGTAAAAGATACCTACCCCGTACACGCAACACTGCCTTCTTAGACCTGTTCGTCCCGAACAAAAGTCACCATGACGCCGCTCACGCGGTGCCATCCGATCCAGATGCACGGCCTTCATTTTCACTGTTGGCCTCCATCGCTTCGGAACGCGACGCACTACATTATCCACCCAGGCAACAATCTCATGCGCTTCCTTCCAGGTCTGTCGTACCCACGAGCTCGCATGTTTTCTCCGATGAGCGCTGAACAACCATGCGAAGCCACCGTCGCTGACACCAATCGAGCGAGCTTTCACGTTGAATTTCCTTACGCGATCAACCCTCCACTGAGGTCGTCCTTGCATCAGGCGACCTACGCCATCCAACCGGCGTCCAAAGTCGGCGACCGAAGTTGACTGCTCCATACACGAATCATTCCGTGGGGTTGGAATGCTCTGCAACACCTTCGTAGTCGGACATTACAATGCCTCATTGACAGCAGCAGTACACTCGTTGTCGCTCCTGCTGTCCATCATCATCACAGCGGCCTCAAACTGCATGCAGGACGCTTCCACGTCGTCGAGAGCTGGTTCCCTTTTAACCTTCGCGGACAGTTCGGCCCTACCGAATCCCGACGTTTCTACACGTTCCAGATCGTTCTTCGAGTTTCCGACCTTCTCGAATCCATCACACACGTTTCCGATATGGGCGCCCATTCGCCTCCGTTTAAACTTCATGGAGTCTCGCTTCTCGCCCTTAAGCTTCCAGACTCCCATAGACCGCTCCTCCAATTGTGGCTTCAAGCTGTTGTCCTTCTGCGGTTGTGTAGTCACTCTCCGCGGTGACTCCTCCAACCTCACCGACCACTCGTTCCACTTTTCCGATTGTTCGGCCATCTTCGTTGTCGGTCCGTTCAACACCGTTGTAGTCTCATTCAGTGACTCCTCAAAACTCGCTGACCGCTCGTTCATCTGCGATGTCATTTCACTCGGCAACTTCTCCGCTCTCGGTGACTGTTTGCTATCGGCCCGGCTGTTCACTACCGCAGTGGCCTCGAGCTGTGTCTGTGATTCGATCTTGATGACACCTGATATTTCGACGCGCTCCGGTTCACTTCGCAATCCTTCGACCTCCTCGGCAACCGTATTAAACCCGCCATCCACTTTGGCGTCATCCTGCATGAGGTCGTTCTCGAACTCTTTGGAGGTTTCTCGTTGCCTCTCGTCGAGCAATCTCGATATTTCCGACGACTGTTTCTGCAATTGCTCGTCTAACCGCACGGAATGCTCATGAAATCGCTTCTCAAACCGGTCAAACCGCTCAGATTGTTGCTCTGCTTGTTGCTTGGATTGCTCTGCTTGTTGCTTCTCAAACCGGTCAAACCGCTCAGATTGTTGCTGTGCTTGTTGCTTGAGCATCGACAGTAGCTGCTGGATGCCAGGGTCCCCAGTTGAAACCTGTTCCGCTCCCGATTCGTCGAGATTTCTTGTCGACTCATCCGGAAATTCGAACGTACACGAATCCTGTCATTCGGCTCTTATCGCTTGTTCTAAACGAATATACAGCGCGGACGTATTTCCCGTCGTTAACAATTCCCGGCGCTTCACTTCAAAGTTTCTTGAAACTTCCCGTGCTTATTTACACCACCGTAAATATCCCGCACGACTTTCACAAAATCCACAATCGCGCAAGTTCTATACACTCAGAACTTCCCGGCGCTTCACTCTAAAGTTTCTCGAAACTTTCCGTTTATTCACACTTCCGTAAATATCACGCACGACTTTCACGACTTTCACTTTTCAAACGAACGTCTACTACACGCACGCGAATATCCCACTTCTGACACCAATTGTAATGTTTCCTCTGTTGAGGGAAACCAAAAACGAAACCAGGTTCGTTAGATATTCTTGTGCTGAATAATGAAACACTTCGATTGAAAAACACACACTTTATTTACAAAACGAGCTACACACGCGTACTAACAACGAACGTTAAAACTAGCAATAACAACCACGACGGCAGATAACGAATATTTCCTTAGCGCTTTATAGCGATCCATCCGCCACTGAGTGTCGAGTCTGACTACTTCTTCTCTCCTTCGGTGTCATCTGCCTTTTATAGGTGGAAGTCCATGCTTTCGTCAATTAGCGAAGACTCTAGATTTTTTCGAGATGTTCGAGTCTCGGGTTTCACTACTCAACGAAGGTTCGAGAATCCAATTCATTATCAATGGTTCTGTTTGTCTAGACTAAAGATGGCTCGAGAATCGTCTAGTGTCTATTCAATTTGTACTTGTCATCGATCATTCGAGATTAGTACAGTGTGGGTCGTAAAAGATACCCACCCCGTACACGCAACAATATCATTTATCACTTTGAAACCTTGTAATGGAACACGGAGGACGAGGGGTGGTTGCGGCCGTAAAGGCCGGAGGTCACCAAGGGTGAAGAAAAGAACCCTCTCCAGAGACCACCAGATGACGTGCTCTGGCAGACCAGCCTAGTGATCGGGAGTAGCGGGGTGGGTAGATCACGGCCGTCATTGGCCTCCTCCATTATCATACAAAAAAAAAAAAAACACGTCCGCCCGTAATGCAAAAAAATGAAAAATATTCTAAAACCCAAAAAAACGATATCGACGACCAAATGAGAAAAACGAGAAAATAATGGTGGTGCCTACGCACCAAACTCCCAAAGAGTTAAAACAACAAAGTCCCGTGAAGGGACACAGGGCTGCACCAGCCAATCTACAAGTCAATATAAAAAAAAAAACAGGGGAATACCGTCCAATCAGGACAGATCCTTCCCCCTTCCAGTCTACTAGGACCTAGATGTTAGGTGGTCCTTTCTATGGGTCCCGGGTGTCATGGGCCCTCGCCTCTAAATCCTTTTCTACCATGGGATTCCAGGCATAATATTAAAATCCCCCAAAAGTAATCCAAAATTCACGCGAGAGAGAGAGAGAGAGGAGAGAAAATTTGGGTCTAGTCCCGCATTCTACCTAGGCCATCGTTTCCCAAACTTTTTCTAGCCGCGACCCCTTTTGAGGAAAAAAAAATAAATTCTACTGTCGCGACCCCCACTGATTTTCTTGGGTAAATTTTCCATAAAATTGATTTTATCAATACAGAGTGTACCGTTGATGATGGTAAATACTTTAATTTAATGGTATGTTAATGTTCATTTGGGGAAAAGTAATATCTGACGTCAACGCATTTTCCCGGTTTCAAAGAGCACCGGTACTTTGGAGATATAACGGTTCCAACTTTAAAGAAATTTCAAAATCGATTTTTCATTTAAAATTCAAAATATGTACAATATTGTACGGTACTTTTAACTGACAAATCTACAAAGTTGACAAAAGTTGCTCCATTATGTAAGCTTTCGAATGGCATAAAAAATCATGTAATATACTTAGATTTGAAAATTTGCAAATATTACGTTTTTAAAGGGAACAAACGTGGTCTTGATGTGGAATAAATCGATGGTCTTTCTGATCCTTTTTATTTGAGAAAAACAATTGAACAGATATAAAAAAAAAACAAAAGCGAGATTAGCAGCTATTTCAAAAAACTTTAAGTCCCCTTAAAAACTAAACACATAAACTTCACTGCTCGAAATATCCTCCTCCATGTTGGATACAAACCCGACATCTACCAACAGATGAAATAGCTTGAAAGGGCATCTTCCCTCTTTTCTCTCAAATTGTTGCAAGTTGCTTCAATTTTTTGCAATTGATGTTCCGGAAGACAGTATGTGCAATGTAAGCCTCGTTTTTTAGATTTCCCCAAACGAAGAACCAAGAAGTGTTAAATCGGGATTTCAAGCAGGCAATCCGGCCGGTCCATATCGTCCAATTTCTCGGAATTCACTATTCATGAGTTCTTTGACAATTCTTTGGTTGTGGGCCGGATATGCGTCCATTTCTCGCCAAATGTCCCTTCGTTAGGAAATAGGTATATCTTCCAATATTTTGGGTTCAACTTAATTTTGCCGCATGCGATAAAAGGCGGATAAATTAACAAGTTGAGGAAGAATCATCTGGTCGACAATGACACCTACCAAGATATTCACGCTGAACTCATGCTGGTATCGAGAAGGGCAAACTGTGTGAGGGATTTCCTGAGCCCAAACAAGAGTGTTGGGCGAATTAAATACTATGCACCGGGCGAATGCACATTAGTCTCCCTCTATTAAAAACTATAACTACCATGGTTACGTCGATTTGTTCCATATCAAGGCTACGTTTTTCCCTTTTAATACGTAATATTCGCAAATTTTGAAATCTAAGTCCTTGTAATTTAGATACCGTTCGAAAGCCAACATATTGGGGCAACTTTTGTCAAATTCGCAAGTTTGTCAGTTCAACGTACCGTTGTAAAAATTTCGTTCGAATTTTAGATTAAAGATCGATTTTGAAATTTCTTTGAGGGTTGACGTCAGATATTATTTTTCCCCAAATGGACCGTACTATCTACCTACTATTAAAGTATTTACCATCATGAACGGTAATCCCTGTATAATAAATAATAGCTAACAAAACCCAATAAAATATAGGCTGCCATTTTATCGTTATACCACATGCGATTCATTTGTTTTTCCTATTCACACAATGTTTTTCTCTATTCATAATTTCTTCGTTCGGTAAGACAATGCATTGTGTGGGGTAGTAAGCGATTAGCCGCGCACTGAATAAGTCGTGCATATTAGGGGATAATCTTGCATTAATTAAAACAAGTCTCCTGGATTCATTTTGATTAAAAGTTTATCTAGATCCTATTTTAAAGTGAATTCTAGTGCTAGTGTCTAAAATAATAGACGTAAGTACAGTTGTGAGCGTTTTCTCTACTAATAGAAGTTAGCAACTTCGTCACATTAAGTTTCGGTTCTGGTTTTCACAACTTGAAAGAAATGGATAAGTTTTACTAAACGTAACATTGCATCAACATCTGATGGCGGTGCGAAAAAGAAAATCAGATCGTACAACGAAGAATATTTAAAGTACGGATTTATATCGCTGGATGGAAAACCACAGTGTGTCATCTGTTGCCAAGTCTTAAGCTCTGAGAGCATGAAGCCATCAAAACTTATTCGACACGTAGAAACCAAGCATCCTTCCTTAATAGGGAAACCCCTGGAGTTTTTTCAAAGAAAAGCCGAATGCCTGCGAGAACAGCAAAACAATTTATCGAAACCCAATCAGACCAATGTTGCTGCACTTCGAGCATCCTATCTGGTGTCACTGAGGATTGCAAAAGCGGGCAAAGCTCATACTATCGCAGAAAACCTTATATTACCTTCTGCAATAGATATGGTAAGCATTTTAGTAGGACCTGAAGAGGCGAATAAACTAAAAGCGATACCTCTTTCGAACAACACGGTAGGCAGAAGGATAACGGAAATGGCTGAAGATGTTAAGGAACAAATATTAGATGCTGTACGATCGAGTAAATTTTTCAGTATACAATTCGATGAATCGACAGACATTGCAAACATGGCCCATTTTTTATGTTTCGTAAGATATGACAACAATGGCTCAGTAAAAGAGGATATGCTTTTTTGTAAACGAATACCGGAATATGCAACAGGGCAAGGACTGTTTGAATTACGAATTACGGGAAGAATTAAAGGTATATTTTAAAGACCATCCAACTTTTAATAACTTCCAAGACCACCATTTCATGATCTCACTTGCCTGCTTGGCAGATATATTTGCCCAGTTAAATGATTTAAATTTGAGTTTGCAAGGCTACGGCAAAACAATCAACATGGAGGATAAAGTATGTGCTTTCGTCCAAAAATTGAACATATGGAGTACAAGGATAAATGCTAAGAATTTTTATGCATTTCCGCTAGCTTCAAAATATATCGAAGACGAAATCGAATGTACAAATGCAGTTATAAACTCATTTTTACAAGTTGTAAACAGCCATTTGTCCGCCTTGAAGCTACAGCTCCAACAGTACTTTCCGGAAGATCAAAATGACCTCTCTAAAAGATGGGTTTTGAACCCCTTCGATAAAAATGTGATCGCCGCAGCATCCTTGCTTATTAACACTCTCAATGAGCTGATACAGCTGTCCGAGGAAAAAACTTTGGGATTGCAATTTTCTTCGAACGATTTGGTAGACTTTTGGCTCGCACGTCGCAGCGAATACAGGAGTTTAGTTACAGAAGCATTGCGGATCCTTATTCCCTTCCTGACTTCGTATCTATGCGAGAAAGGATTTTCTAGCATGGTGGCTATAAAGACGAAATACAGGAATAAATTGCTATCATTAGAAGACAATTTGCTTTTATACATTACCGATAAAACGCCCAATATTGATTTGTTATGCAAAGAAAAGCAAGCTCATCCATCGCATTGAATTTTTGTACTTGCTATTTTTTCGCATTTGATTGCTAAGCTTAGAAGAGTTTCTATGAATTTATTTACTATTTATGTTACCATACATTTTGTTTTTAATTATAATCCATGTACAATGAAGTGAAGAATTCGTTATGTTTTTGTTTGTTATAATATGTAATAATGGAAAATATTTATTTTAATAAATACAATTTTTATCTGATATGACACTGTTTCTTCAATTTACAAAATTAAGAACGTGGCTTCGCGACCCCCCTAAAATCACACCGCGACCCCCAGTTTGGGAAACGATGACCTAGGCAATCATTTAAAAAAAAAATCCAACAAAATTTATGCTATTGTAAATTATTTGTATATATAACTATATAGATATTTGAACTGTGTATTCCACGGGTTCCCTAAATGGGTAACATTAATTTCATTATAAACAAAAAAAATTTAGACTATTTCAATATTTTCAGTCTATTTCCTTCCCAAAAGAAAATAATAATAAATTCCCTTTTTTTTTCTATTTAAAAAAAAATTATAATCAGAAATAAAGTAAAAAGTTATATTATAATGAATGTAAATCCTTAAGGTCTTTCACACCACCCTCTGTACATACTCGTATGATAAAGTCATAAACTTGCAATATGCAAGGAATTCGCTCTTTTAATTTTGTGTTCTTCTACGCAGCAAACTGGCGTTACATTTTTGGTAACCTAGCAATGATAAGTTAAGAAACCCAATACATAGTAGCGATACTACGAGCAGACATGTCAAAATAAGTCTAACACTGTATGCAATTTCCGAAATTCAATATGAATTGCACCAAAGTTCATAATAATTCATAATAAAATATATATAAGCCGGCAAACTTAATTGCCCAAGGCTCGAGTCTATGAGTCTTCAGGCAGAGTTACTTGCCTTGTCCAATGTATCGCCGTTTCAGGCGATCATGCATCTCTTCATCTTGGCTTTGAACACGGCCTTTTATAGCAAGCAGGATAACCGTATTCAAAGCTCAAGATCGTTGCACACATACGCATGCGTTCATCCGTCTCCAGAATCCCAGTGCAGCATCAAAGACACGAAATAGCAGAATCCCCCAACCACTTACGTCCCACTGGTGGGTGTCTGCAATACCAGTGGTGGTTGTCTGCGATACCAGTGGTGGGTGTCCTGGGTAACTGCTGTTGTGTCTTCGGTACGGCACTGAGATTTCGGGGAGAGATCCCGCAAATCGGTGCAGCGACGAGAAGACGAAAAAAAAGCACATTACCACCTATATTGAATTTGTTCAGAAAATCACGACCTAGCACATTGTTACCGGCTTCACTAATTACGCATATTTTTAGATAGTTTGACTTGTTTTCATATGAAACTTTTCCCACAAAATGATCCACAAATTTTTAAAGACTCACCAGAGAATGTATTTTAGTTATTTTCGTATTTTCTTTTTCAAGCTTAATATCAGCATATCGTAAATGATATTCGTCTTCCGTAATGACTGACACTGCAGCGCCACTATCCAGTTCGAAATCACACAATTTGCTGTTTTAATCTACTGAAACGATAATTGGAGCATTATTATTTGTTTTCAAATTCGATATTAGAAATTTATTATGATGGTTGGATACTTCATTGGATGACTGATCTCTGCTGCTGTACTGCTTGATATCGCCATTTTGATGACTCTCACTTACGTTGATCGATTTTAGTTGTTCGACTGGTTCTGATGATTCTTCTTGTCTTTCGTTTTGCATACAGCTGCCAAGTGACCTGTTTTGTGGCATTTGGAGCATTTGTACTCTCTGCACTTGTACTTATTTGCATAGTGCCCTATTTTGCCACATCTATAACATGTTGAAGGCTTAGACTCCTTGTCATTATTTTTATGAGTTACTTTTTCGCTTTTCTGTGTGAATTTATGCACTTTATGTTCAATTTCGGCTTTTATTTCTATCGCCTGCCCTTTTGACATGGCGTTTTCCAGAGATATATCCGGTGCAAGCTCCGATAATGCTGCAAAAACCTTGTCGTTTGTCCCTGTTATAAATTTGAATTTTATTAACGTTGATATTTCTTTGCCGAATTGGCCGCCAATTTCATTATTCGGGCGTGCCATTCATTCAAAGATTCGTCACAATTTTTCGTTGCTTCAAGAAACAGTTTCCTTTCACGCCATATGTTTCTCATCGGCCCGTAGTGCTTGTCGAGAATATCACACAATTGTTCAAAACTCTTGTTTTCTGGCTTCTCGGGGATACACATGTCGCGTAGCAATTTATACACTTGCGGTGACAATATTGAAATCAGGACACTTACTTGCTCCTCAGATTGAACATTTATTAGTTTTAATAAATGCGTCAATTTTTCTTTGTATTTTAGATTGTCCTATCGTCCGTTGGCTCGAAATGCTTCGTATTTAATACAAAATATTCGAGCGCCATGTTTGTGTTTCTGTTGCCGGCTATTTCGTCGAAAGTTCCAGAACTTATAGCCTCGAAACCACCCGCTCACGTAACACTTCTCCTTTTTCCCATTTAAGGTGATGTGGAATCCGGATTCATCCAATCAATCCGCGTCGTTCTTCGGAAATCCTCGTCGCCAATGTGACATACGAGATTGGTTCAATTAAAACATTGTTCTTAGTTTAAAAGTTATTTTTTTTTATTTAATCAAGAATGTCCGCACTCCGTGACGGCTCAAACGGAAGAGAGCCATTTTCTTACATACTAATACAATGTGGTACAATTTTCTGGTGCTGCCATAGAGGCTGTCACAATCAGCAGGGATATAAAAGTCGATGCCATGTACATGATCACACACTCGATATCATAGCGTCCTGGGAGTGACAAATATTTATTCTATGTGTACAAATGTTCAATATTTTAAAATAAATTATTTTGTTAGAAATTCAATACATGTTTCAATGGCTTTGGCTTCGGGATATTGGGCTAGATATCCAACTTGGCTTCCGAAAACGTCACTTGGATGGCAGAGCCATCAGTTGGACCCCACACATGGTAAGTTTTGCTTCGACATGTCCAGCTTAAGAAAGGAACAGTCCCGCCTACGTCGCTTCAATATAAGTTTGAAAAACTTCAGGGCTAATGCCGCAGAAGGTTAAAAATCGCCTAATACCTATATATATCTGTGGCGACGAAGAAAGTCATTTATCTCTTAAAATGTGATGAATATGACGTATGATGAAGCTGATGTACTTGAAGAGCTCAAGAGGATCTTAGGCAGAGAGTAGGGAGATAGAAGGAAGGATAATCAGAATCACAATCAATGTACACTAAATTCCCTGAAGCAATTCCACCTCATTCCGTTTGTTGAAAGACACGCGGATTCTACCCCGGAACACCCGCCCCGTTCATATAGACCCGAACCAACCTGTTAAACTCATATTCCCCAATTAGATTTCATTTCCCCGGAACACCCGCCCGGTCCATATAGTAGAGCCAAGCAAGTTGTCAAACAATTACTTCGTTTCTCTCGGGTAATTTCATTTCTATCTATGTCTCTCTTCTCTGGTTTTAGGTGAAAAAGTTGTCTCCGCCAAGAGTTTTTCCACTGTACACTCTATGGATAGGGACAAAAACTTGCAATTTTTATGGTACAATTCTCTGCTGAAAATAGGCGCGTTTTTTTAAGGCCGTGCGGTACGTAAAACCTATGGGCATGATCTAACCTCGTGCAAGTTGTCCGATTCCTCAAGAAATGCGGCAATTAAGCACCACAGCCAAATACTGAACTCGCAACTGAAGTGCGATTTTTGTGGCCGCAAGGGTCACAAAGTTAAAGACTTAAAACGATGGGAAATGAATCCTAGAGTACAGGGAAATGATTAAAATTATCACCGATCCACCATCAATCATGTACCTAATCCGAGGGGAACAAGTCGAAATGTGGGTAACAAAACTGCTACACCCATTGTAACTTCACCTTTAGATATAGCCAGTAAGTCATTAGTTAGTATAGTCGTAGACACCGGAGCGGAGGTAAGTCTTTTAAAGCGGGAAGCAATCAAGCAAACAACACTGACCATAAAATCTACTCTAACGCTTAGCACCGCGTTTGGAAAAGGCGAAACGCTGGGAACTTGTAAATGGGTATTCAACTTGCCAACACAAGTGGATTGTGAATTTCACATTATTGGGGAGGAAGCAAGGAATTCGTACTACGAGACATTATTTTAGAGTCGGTTCCTCTAAATAATTTCGGAGTACGACACCTCACTAAGGATTCAACCGTAGATTCGAGCGAAATGGCTGTACAAGAAACTAAAAATTACTCACGAGCGGCCACAGTTAACCACCCAAGGAAATAGGATGGATCGCATTAAACAGATTGAAGGTTTACTTAGGTTGGACGATGATCTGAACGGTGAGGAAAAGGACTCCGTGCAAAGAATTTGCAGCGAATTCAACGATGTCTTTTATTTGGATGGCGATATACTAACGTGCACAAATGCTATCAGTCATTCAATTCCCACCTATAGTGATACAGCGCATAAATTGAAAGTTGCCCGAGGCACAAAAAGCAGAAATCAATTCTCAAATACGTGAAATGTTGAAAAATGACATTATAAGGTCCATAAAAAGTCCCTGGAATTCACCACTCCTTGTGGTACCTAAAAAATTAGGAGCCGACGGAGAAAAGCACTTGCGGATTGTCGTGGATTTCCATAAATTAAATGAAAAGACGATTGGAGATGCTTTTTTTGAAAATTGTGTTCCAATTCTTATCATCTATCTTGCTGCCAATCCAATTTATTTCCTGGATTGCTGTGATGCTCAGTTTGTAATTTTCGACCTGTTGCAGGAGGGTGTTCACGGCTCTCGGTTTGTTCTGGGACCGTACATTCCAGGATCCGAAAGAATAATCCGTTAAATGTTTGCGTAGTCGTCGATGATTTATTTTATTTTATTTCGAGGCTTTTGATCAAGGTTTCTTGACATGGCGTATTTTTTACAAGGATGGGTTGTCGGCTCATTGCCAGAGGTGGCCTCGATTATGGCTGCTTAAAGTGGTTTATAACGTGCCAAAGTTCACGCAACTATGTTGCAGGTCTGACTATGTAATTCATTCCACCCTAATGACCTGAGACGCTTAGGTGTTATTCAGCCGATCAGTCTACTACTAATTGCCTCAACCAAATGTTTTGCTTTGCACAATTTGGTCCGTTACATCAGCTGTCACGATTTTCATTAGGCTAGCTAGAAGAGGTAGCAAGCCAATTGCAAATGTTTCCAAGTGGCTGAGTGGTGTATACAATTCGCGTTCTTTTGCGTATCTATCGAGTTTATGGTAACAATGCGTGTTCGTTACCCTACTCTAGACTCGAGAGCTACGCAAGAGAACACGGCTAGAGTATTTCCAACCAGGCTCGTCGGCCGGTCAAGTTAAATTTAAACAGGTGTAATGAGTAAATTCTCATTCGCAGCATGACGTTTGAGCTTTTCTCAAATTGAGCAAACAAATAACGATTTGATGGAATAATCCAGCTAATGCGTCCGAGCAAAAGCTTTCAAATTTCATTACTCTCGGCAACGAAGCGAAGCTTCGGCCCGGAGTCCGAAGCGTATATACCCTAGACTTGTACAGACCTAGTGGTGATACCAAAAGTACCAATTGGCAACGACCATATGCATTAAAAGGGAGTTTCCTATATGGCCAGTTAATAGGGGAGGTTGCCACACATTCATGAGGATCTTGGCCATTCTAAAAATCAATTAACTAACCCATTCTACACATATTTGTCGAATTTTTCAAGTTGCTAGCTTCATTTAATCGAAAGTTATGGCTTATTTAAAGTTTCACTTGTAGAGGTGGTAGAAGTTCCTTGGATCGGATCTTGCCCATCATAGCCACCAACTAATTAGATCACAATACAAACATTAAAAAAAAGATGTCAGGTGTCTATCTTACTCCATCGAAAGTTATCGCTTATTTGAAGTTTCATTTGAAGGGGAAGCAGGGGTTTCATTTGTCGGATTTTACGTATTTTCAGTATTAGCCAACTGGATCCTACTACAAATATTTGACCAAAATTTCAAGTCGCTAGCTTTATATTGTCGTAAGTAATCGCTTATTTAAAATTTCAGTTCTAGGGGAGGTAGGGGTTCCTTAGGTCCGATCTAACTCATCCTTAATGCCAACTAACTCAATCTCACTTCAAACATTCGACCAAAATTTCAAGTCGCTGGCTTGATTCTATCAAAAGTTATCGCTTATTTGAAGTTTCATTTGTAGGGGAGGTAGGAGTTCCTTAGGTCGGATCTTGCCCATTTTCAATGCCAACTAACAGGATGTTACTATCAACGTTCTGCCAAATTTTCAACTCGCTAGTGCTATTCTATCGAAAGTTATCGTAATTAAAGTAATATTTTTTTTTTTAAATTTGTAGGGGAGGTAGGGGTTCCTTTGATCTGATTATACCCAACTTACTAAAACCCAAGCAGCTTCTCACTTCAGGGTTACATACCAAAAATCAGATGTCTACGTCAATTTGTTCAAGAGTTATAGACAAAAAACCTGAAAACTAGGGTAGTACGGGGTTCTTTGTAAGAAAATTACCGTTAGTTTTCAACTGATCGATTTTATTTTTCCAGGGGAGTATAAGATTACCCCACGAGCAATCTACCAAAGCTAGAGCTTTTCATGTTTATTTAATCGGGAGTTATGGATACATTTAAGTATTTTACATATGTAGGGGAGGTAGGCGTTCTCTTGGCCTGATCATGCCCATTTTCAATACCAACCAACTAGATCATACTTCCAACATCTGAAAATTTCAAGGCTCTAGCTTCATTCTATCGAAAGTTATCGTGCGAACGGACAGACAGACGGACAGACAGACTTCGCTTCGGCCTGGTTAGTTATTGAATTGAGTTTTATTTTGAGTTTTCGAATTCGATAGAGATATCTGTAGAAACATTAACCGCCAATCAGGTAGTTGCCAACATAGAAACGAATGATGACGAGTATCTACAATACATGCAGATACATCGGTAGATGGATATGTCTTATGGCTACCGAATGCGTGGAACGTATTTTTTCGATGTTATCGACGTAGGATTTATCAAGATCCCAGTATCGTTAATGAAAATCAACAATCAAAACATATTCCACGCATTCGGTAGTCATAAGACATATCCATGTACGGATGTATCTTCATGCAGTATAGATACTCGTTATCAGTTTACTGATGATGAACTACTAGGTAAGAGGATACGAGGACTAAGCTGTAGACTACTTTCATCCTAAAGCTGGACCTTTCAATTTCATTCAACGGCTATCGATTGTTCCCCCTTTGATTGCTCACCAAACAAAATTTTTCAGAAGTTCATTATGTTTACAGATGCGGGATGTTGCGAAGTAGGCTATTTTATCACGGGGCGAACATTTCAGAGCTTTGTGCTTGCATTTACCACCCACAAGATGATGAGTCTTGAGAAACTTACTGTCGTTCATGGGGAAATAAATCTTCGGAGATCGTTGTCCAAAATATCCATTGTAAACTGTGCATACATCGTGTGCATAGCTTCTTCGCCGAGAGTAATGAAATTTGCTTTTGCTCGCACGCATTAGCTGGCTCCTTTCGACAAATGGTTACAAAGAGGTGTCTATATGGAGTTTGTTTGAACAATTTGAGAAAACGCTCAAACATCTTGCTGCGAATCAGAATAATTTTTATAATTTGAAATTAAAAACACCTTATTGACTTTGCTATTGTTAAAATTTATTTTACAATAAATTTCAATATTTCGGATGCATTTCGACTATTGTCATCCTCAGCGAGTACATTTAAACTAGACTCAAATCGCAGCATGATTATATTTAAAATATAATGAAAAAATTAATATGTAAATAACGGAAAGCCACTCTATAATAATATAATCTAATATAATAGAATTAATATTTAAAATTCAATAAATTGTACATAGAAATTAATGTGAAAGCAATTAACGGTTTTGGTCAACCTCTTCATGTGTAACCTAGAAATGAAGTTAAAACGAGATGGATCGATCCCCCGAATTTGGTATCGATTTGTAGATGACATTTTGGCAGTAATAGAAAGAACCGAAGCCGATAACATCCTCGCTCACTTAAATAGACAATCTCCATCCATAAAATTCACGATTGAAATTGAATCTAATTCATCTTTGCCGTTTTTGGATGTAAGGTTAAACCGGAAGGTGACATCGATTTTTCAGTGTACAGGAAACCATCAAGTACACCTGGTTATATACCGAGCGATTCACACTGCCCAAAGTCCCACAAAAAAGCGGCTTGTCACAGTATGGTCTTCAGACTGCGCAGGTTACCGTTAAATATTCACTACTTCATGCAAGAACTTTAGTACATCAAATATGCTGCGTTAATCGGATACGAAGAAAAAATGATCGACAACCTGGTTTCTCTACACTCGTAAAAGATTGCCAGACTTCGAAAAACAAAACTATTAATGGAGAAAAAACAACGAAAAAAAAAAAAACAATATACCCTATACTATAAGTCTAGGGTATAAGGATTGCATTGCCGTATATTCCTGAAATCACAAACAAATTGAAAAGCGTCTTCAAAAAACATGACTTTGAAATTGTTCATTCGAGCAAGAATAAGTTAAACCAGGCCGAAAACGTCCGAAACGTATTTACCCTAGACTTGTACAGACCTAGTGGTGATACCAAAAGTACCAATTGGTAATGACCATATGCATTAAAAGTGAGTTTCCTATATGGCCAGTTTATAGGGGAGGTTGGAAATCATTCAGGAGGATCTTGACCATTATCAAAATCAATTAACTAACCCATTCTACAAATATTTGTCTAATTTTTCAAGTAGCTAGCTTCATTCTGCCGAAAGTTATTTCTTATTTGAAGTTTCACTTGTAGGGGAGGTAAAGGTTCCTTGGGTGGGATCTTGCTCATTATTGCCACCAACAAATAAGATCACGCTTCAAACATTTAAACAAAATTTCAAGTCTCTGGCTTCACTCTATCGAAAGTTATCGCTTATCTGAAGTTTCACTTGTAGGGGAGATAGGGGTTCCTTGGGTCGGATCTCGCTCATCATTGCCACCAACAAATAAGATCACGCTTCAAACATTTAAACAAAATTTCAAGTCTCTGGCTTCACTCTATCGAAAGTTATCGCTTATCTGAAGTTTCACTTGTAGGGGAGATAGGGGTTCCTTGGGTCGGATCTTGCTCATCATTGCCACCAACAAATAAGATCATGCTTCAAACATTTAAACAAAATTTCAAGTCTCTAGCTTCACTCTATAGAAAGTTATCGCTTATTTGATGTTTCATTTGTAGGGGAAGTAGGGGTTTCGTTGATGGGATTTTACGTATTTTCAATATTAGCCAACTGAAAGTTATCACTTATTTTAAGTTTCGTTTCTAGGGGAGGTAGGGGTTCCTTAGGTCGGACCTAACCCATCTTAAATACTAACTAACCTGATCTCACTTCAAACATTAGACCAAAACTTCAAGTCGCTGGCTTGATTCTGTCAAAAGTTATCGCTTATTTGAAGTTGCATTTGTAGGGGAGGTAGGGGTTGCCCGGGTCGGATCTTACCCATTTTCAATACCAACCAAGTAGATCATACTAACAACATTTTGTCAAATTTTCAACCCGCCAGTGTCATTTTATCGAAAGTTATCGTAATTAAAAAATATTTAATTTTTTGAAATTTGTAGGGGAGGTAGGCGTTCCTTTGATCCGATTATGCTTAACTTACTAGAATTTAAGCATCTTCTTACCCCAGGGTTACTTGCCAAAAATCAGGTGTCTACGTCAATTAGTTCAAGAGTTATAGACAAAAAACCCGAAAAGTAGGGTAGTGCGGGGCTCTTTGTAAGAAAATTACCGTTCGTTTTCAGCTGATCGATTCTATTTTTCCAGGGGAGTAGAAGATTATCCTCACAAGCAATTCACTAAAGCTAGAGTTTTTCATGTTTATTTAATCGGGAGTTATAGATACATTTAATTATTTTACATATATAGGGGAGGTAGGCGTTGTCTTGGCCTGATCATGCCCATTTTCAATACCAAACAAGCAGATTATACTTCCAACATTTGACCAAAATTTCAAGTCTCTGGCTTCATTCTATCGAAAGTTATCGTGCGAACGGGCAGACAGACAGACAGACGGACAGACGGACAGACAGACAGACAGACAGACATGGCTTAATCGAATCAGGAGGTGATCCTGATCATTTATATATGTACATTGCTATACCTCCGGAGCCTCCTTTAAGGTGTTACATATTTCCGTCGTGACAAAAACAATATACCCTATACTAAAAGTCTAGGGTATAAAAATCACATAGTCAACCTAAAAGACAAAACAGATGAGCTACAAAAATCAGGAATATACGAAATTTCCTGCAGGGACTGTCTACATACGTATATCGGCCAAACGAAACGAAGCATCTTAACGCGGTTTAAAGAGCATTTGAACCCTGTTAACAAAAGTCAGGTCCTACACGCGTTGGATCAAAATCACCTCAACTGGAGCACGGAAGATATACATTCGAAAAAACAGGTGAACGAAACACACAAACTAGACGCGTATGAAAGCATATACATACATGCATATAAACAGCAAAACTCTAATGAACACGTTAGAAGCGCCGATTCGGTCACCACTTTTCAAATGCATTAATAGATCGAAATAATCATTCCACTAAATTACAGTTATTTCATAGCAATAAAAAATTTGTCTATTTTGCATTTTTAAAAAACAATTACAGTGCCGTTAATTGCTTTCACATTAATTTCTATGTACAATTTATTGAATTTTAAATATTAATTCTATTATATTAGAGTAGCTTTCCGTTATTTACATATTAATTTTTTCATTATATGTAAATATAATCATTCTGCGATTTGAGTCTAGTTTAAATGTACTCGCTGAGGATGACAATAGTCGAAATGCATCCGAAATATTGAAATTTATTGTAAAATAAGTTTTAACAATAGCAAAGTCAATAAGGTGCTTTTAATTTCAAATTATAAAAATTCATGGACTTTGCGGTTAAATAATTTTATCGTTTTTTTGGTTGGAAATACTCAATGCGCATTCTTTCGCATATCTGTTGAGTGAAGGGTGAGATAACGAGCACGCATTACACAAACAATAGATTAGATTGTGAGAGAGACTGCGGGCGCCATCGCGGGCATCGAAGCAATGTCGTCTGCTTCAGGGAAGTCGAGGCGCAGTGTACTAGGCGACGTTGGGCCAGTGCCTCACATTCGCAAAGAACGTGCAATGACGTTTCATCATCGGCCTCGCAGAAACGACAGCTAGCGTCCGATACTATGCCCATGAACTTTAAGTGACCCCTTAGGCAAGAATGTCCAGTTAGAAGGCCACAAATACTTCTAACCCTGCTGCGGTTCATTTTTAAAAGTTCAAATGTCCTGCTGCGCGAGTAACCAGATATGAACATCTTGGCTTGCCTCAGGCCTGGAAGATAGTCCCATTGGACGGTGGCCTCAGTAGGCTCCCAGTCTCTGATGCCTTTACTGACGGAACTTAAAGGAGTCCCGCTGAAGGGCTCAGGTCCACAAAAGGTCGTGTCCGAGGCCATCCTGGCCAACTCATCAGCCTGTTCATTCCCAGAAATCCCGACGTGGCCAGGAACCCAGTATACCGTTACCATGTTCGAAGAGCCAACTTTATGTAATGTATTCTGGCAGCCGCGCACTAACTTGGACGAGACAGACCAGTTGCTTAGCGCCTGTATGGCTGCCTGGCTGTCGGTAAATATTGCTATATTCTTGCTACGGAATTCGGCTTTCAGGCAGAGCTCCGTACATGACTCGATGGCATGTACTTCTGCCTGGAATACTGTTGCGAACTTACCCATTGGTATAGAAATACCCTGGTTAGGGCCCACTATTCCGGCACCTGTACCATTAACCGTCTTTGATCCATCCGTGAACCACTTGATGGTATCTGGAAGAAGAGTGGAATGTTCCTCCAACCAATTTTCTCTGCTCCAGATTATAGTGTTGAAGATAAAAGATGTTTAATTTTTCACTTATCCAGCTTTTGCATTTGCAATTGTCGCAAACGTTTCGGTACTAGACCATCATCAGGGCTTATTATTTCTATAATTGAGATTGTGTTAATATATACTGGAAAATCTTAAACATGTCATAATGTCATAATTTTATTATTTTAATTTTAATCAATTTATACCTGTATTGTAATGGCTCGTTTACATTTGCCAGTGCACAGACATGCCAGTACACTTGTCGGCAAATTTACGAATGACAAGAAACATATGTTCGCAAGTCTCTACTGGAATGCCAGTAGGAAATCAATTGGCCCGGGAGGCCAGCTACTTGCAAGGCACCATGCGGGTTTCCTGGCCTGGCAGTTTACAGCCACGGGTGTTTACACATATGCAAGTGACAGCTTGCAAGTTACTTGCAAGGCACTTGCAATGCCTGTAAAATGTACGTACTTGCACGGTCTACTGGCATGTGTAAACGCTACTTAAGTAGTAACAACAGTACCTAAAGTAAGTTATGTAATTTATAAAACTGTATATATTAACACAATCTCAATTATAGAAACAATAAGCCCTGATGATGGTCTAGTACCGAAACCTTGGCGACAATTGCAAATACAAAAGCTGGATAAGTGAAAAATTAAACATCTTTTATTATCGATGAATACCAGTGAAGATTAAGCAACCAAATATAGTGTTGAAGAGCTTGTTGCTGGATGGTTCTTTCACCAGATGCAATGGTGGAAGGTCTAGCAGTACCTCAAGCGCAGCAGAAGGGCAGGAGTGAATGACTCCGGTAGACATGAGACAAGCAAGTCTCTGAATCTTACCTAGGGTATATCTGCCAATTACTGTATTGGCTCTCTTCCACCATACAACTACACCATATTCTAGCATGGGTCTAACGATCGCCTTGTAAATCCAAAGGATGATAGAGGGTTTCATTTCCCACGTCTTACCTACTATAATGGATCACAGAGGACGAGGGGTGGTTTCGGCCGTAAAGGCCGGAGGTCACCAAGGTTGAAGAAAAAAAACCCTCTCCAGAGACCACCAGATGACGTGCTCTGGCAGACCAGCCCAGTGATCGGGAGTAGCGGGGTGGGTAGATCACGGCAGTCACTGGCCTCCTCCATTATCATACAAAAAAATAGCAGGTCCGCCCGAATAAATATCAGAAATAAACTAAGCTGGGGCATCCCCAAATATACCCAAAGAGAAAGAGATAGAACTAGGGGTGATGTCTGTACATCAACAACATCCCAAAAAAGGAAACAAAATACCAAAAGTCCCGTGAAGGGACACAGGGCTGCACCAGCCAATCTACAACCAAGTCAATATAAAGAAAAACAGGGGGATACCGTCCAATCAGGACAGATCCTTCCCTCTTCCAGTCTACTAGGACCTAGATGTTAGTTGTCCTTTCTATGGGTCCCGGGTGTCATGGGCCTCGCCTCTAAACCCTTCCCTACCATGAGATTCTAGGCGTACAATATTAAAATCCCCCCAAGTAACTCAAAATTCAAACGAGAGAGAGAGAGAGAGAGAGAGGAAAGAAACTTTGGGTCTAGTCCCGCAATCATTTTTCTAAAATCCAACAAAATTCATGCTATCGTAAATTATTTGTTATATATACTATATATAGTATATAGATATTTGAATTGTCTATTCCACGGGTTTCCTACATGTGTAACATTAATTTCATTATATATAAAAAAATAGACTATTCCAATATTTCCAGTCTATTTAAAAAAAAAATAATAGTAAATTCCTTTTTTTAGTTCTTAATACAAAAGAAAATGTGTTATGCTAATATAGTTAATGGCAAAAACTACTTGTATACAATTCCCGAAATTCAATATGAATTGCGCAAAAGTTCATATAATGAACACTAACTGCGTACTCTTAACTACTGATCCCAAAATGTGGGTTTAACTGCATTTTCCTTAGTTCATTAATTACTCTCACTATTTTCCTTTTCCTACTCCTGCGATGGAGGGTTTTCCCCTTTCTCAACCGGATCTGCTCCTCAATCTTCCCTATCTCCTCCTAGAGTAGATTTGCTACGGCCCAGGCTGGTGGGTTGAACTCGTCCTTCACTACGGACTTAAGGTAGTTCAGGCGTTTTCTTAATTTCACCAGCTGCCCGCCTCGTTTCCTCTTTACCTGCAGCGGATTTGCCGTCACACGGTCTTTTATCAACTGCGCCTCTTTAGCAGCCGCGATCCGACCCCGGTATTGCTGCAGTGATAAAGGCAATGGTCCTGATGGGCCGGGTTGTAGTCCCTCCTGGGGGCTGCTCATACCACCACGTACAGGAAAAGAAAAAAAAAGAAGGAAAGTAGAAAAAAGGTACACCCTTGTGTGCTCCGCTAAGTGAAAAAAAAAAACAGAAGTTAAGGCAGAATAATAAAAAAAAATAAGCCGGCAAACTTATTTGCCAAAGGCTCGAGTCTTCGATTGCTTCAAGCAGAGTTACTTGCCTTGTCCTCTATATCGCCGTTTCAGGCGATCATCCATCCCCTCGTCTTGGCTTTGAATACGGCCTTTTATAGCAAGAAGGCTAACCGTATCCAAAGCTCAAGATCGTTGCACGCGCATGCGTTACTCCTGTCTCCGAAATCTCATTGCAGCATCGAAGACACAAAATACTAGAATCCCCAAGCCACTCACTTCCGAATGGTGGGTGTCTGCAATATCAGTGGGGGTTGTCTGCAATACCAGTGGTGGGTGTCCTGGGTAACCGCTGTTGTGCCTTCGGTACGGCACTGAGGTTTCGGGGAGAGATCCCGCAAATCAGTATAGCGGCGGAAAGAAAAAAATAAAATAAATGGCACATTACACTATATATTGTCTGCATATCCACAGAGCTTCAGTGGCTTTGTTTGATACTACTTTCAAATGCTCTGACCAGAGTAGTTTTTTGTCAAGAGTGACCCCCAAGTACTTGGTGTTGTCTGCCAAGGGTATGGGTAGATTGTACATTAGGGGGCATCTGATTTGTCTGAGGTATCTTTTCTTAGTAAAGGGGACCGCAACTGCCTGGGAGGGGTTCACTCGAAGGCCATTTGCGTTGCACCATTCCTGCACTATGCATAGTGCTGATTGAAGAATGTCTAGTAAGACCTCCTCGAACTTGCCCCTAACCAAGATCACCAGATCATCGGCGTATCCTTGCGTAGAGAAGCCCTGTGATGTAAGTTCCCAAAGCAAACTGTCCACCACTATACACCACAGGAGTGGCGATAGGACACCTCCTTGTGTACACAAACAATAAGTCGCTTATAGTTTGCGTAATGCGTGTTTGTTACGCTGCACTACACGGGATAGCTACGCAAAAGAACGCAATTTCTTTACACGAATCAGAAACCACATTCATGACACTCGCAAACATTCTCAACTGACTTGTTTCCACTTCTGTTCGCTTAATGAAAATCGTGACATCCAGCGTAACGGACAAATTTTCAGTTTGGCCCCCAGCAATAGGACATATCCCTAGCAAAAACACATCTAATGTTTGAACTGAACGAGCAGTAACTTGAAAAATTGTATGGCTATAGACAGCTATAGAATTTGATAAAAACCCCGGCATACCTAACGAAAATTTCGTGTTTTTTCTGAAAATTACCTAATTTTGAAAATCTGTATCTGTATCTAAACTATGATGGCTGTCTTAGCCGTTTTAGACTCAGATTGTCCAAAATCCTGTTGAAAACAATGCTTCCGTTTTAAAATATACTAAAATAATCGATTATTTGGGATTTCGAGGACTTCCGGTCCGCCGCCGAAGTTCGAAAACTTCGACTCATAATAAGAACTCATCCATAAGCAACATATCAAAAAATCAGCTTTGATGCGAGGTAAAACCAAATGGACTGAACTATAAAGCACTGTAGATTTTGAGTAAAACCTGTCTCGGTGTAGTTGTCCTTATCCGGCCACTTGGATACATGTATCCCGATTTTCGTTAGATTTTTCTGAACTGTTTCCCATTTTTATACCCTAGACTTATAGTATAGGGTATATTAAAATATTTTTGCCACGACGAAAATATGTAACGCCTTAAAGGAGGCTCCGGAGGTATAGCAATGTATATATATATAAATGATCAGGATCACTTCCTGATTCGATTTAGCCATGTCTGTCTGTTTGTCTGTCCGTTCGCACGATAACTTTCGATATAATGAAACTAGCGTCTTGCAATTTTTGTCAAATGTTGGCAATGTAATCTAGTTCGTTAATATTGAAAATGGGCATGATCAGGTCAAGAGAACGCCTACCTCCCTACATATGTTAAATACTTAAATGTATCTATAACTCCCGATTAAATAAACATGAAAAGCTCTAGCTTTGGTAGATTACTCCTGAGGGTAATTTTATTCTCTCCTGGAAAAATTAAATCGATCAGTTGAAAACTAACAGTAATTTTCTTACAGAGTCCCGTACTACCCTACTTTTCAGGTTTTTTGTCTATAACTCTTGAACGAATTGACGTAGACACCTGATTTTTGGCATTTAACCCTGAGGTGAGAAGCTGCTTGGGTTTTAGTAAGTTTGGCATAATCATATCAAAGGAACGCCTACCTCCCCTACAAATTTCAAAAAAATTAAATATTGGTTTAATTACGATAACTTTCGATAGAATGACACTAACAAGTTGAAAATTTGGTGGAATGCTGCTAGTAAGACCTACTTGGTTGGTATTGAAAATAGGCAAGATCTGACCCAAGGAACCCCCACCTCCCTTACAAATGAAAGTTCAAATAAGCAATAACTTTTGATAGAATGATGCCAGCGACTTAAAATTTTGGTTAAATGTTTGAAGGGAGTTTGAGTTAGTTGGCATTAGAGATGAGTAAAATCCGACCAACGAAACCCCTACTTCCCCTACAAATGAAACTTAAAATAAGCGATAACTTTCGATACGGTGAAGCTAGAGATTTGAAATTTGGTTTAAATATTTGTAGGGTGATCTAATTAGTTGGTGGCGATGATGGGCAAAATTCTACCCAAGGAATACCTACCTCCCCTACATATTAGACTTCAAATAAGCAATAACTTTCGATAGAATGAAGCTAGCGACTTGAAAAATTCAACAAATATTTGTAGAATGGGTTAGTTAGTTAATTGATTTTGAGAATGGTCAAAATCGCACTGACTGAGTGACAACCTCCCCTATAAACTGGCCATAGAGAAAACCCACTTTTGATGCATATAGTCGTTGCCAATTGGTACTTTTGGTATCACCACTAGGTCTGTATAAGTCTAGGGTATATACGCCTTGGACTCCTTGGAAGCTTCGGCCTGGTTTTAACCTTAAGTTACCCCAAACTCTAAATTGACTTCAGCATGAACCCCAGGCACCAATTTAATTTTTCATCTTTTCTAATTGTGTTCGAAGAATTAAAAATAATAGATGATCCGGCTTCGCCGGGTACTTTGTATATCTTCACAGAAATTGCGATCCGGCTCTGCCGGATCTTCTAACAACCCGGATGCGCCGGGTCAATGTCTTATTGAATCATGGGCTATACGTCACTACCTAAAGATTCCCTAGAATAAGAAGAACAAATCGTAAAATCGACCGCATCCTCTAGAATAAGAGTCACTCAAACTGAAAATTGGTTAGGACCAAGTATTTAGCTCAAAATGTAGCAGGTATTTGGTTTAGATCGATAGTTTAATTTCGATTTTAAAGCCCATTTATCACGGCACGGTACACCTTTTTGAGTCGACTGCAGTCTCTTCGATTTTAAGTCCCATTCACCACGGCACGGTAAGCCTTTTAGAATCGACTGCAGTCGAAATTCGACTGCAGTCTCTAGAAATAAAGCCCCGAACTGAAAATTATAGAAAAATGAAATTTAATTGGTTACGGCCAAATATTTAGCTCAAAATATAGCTGTAGGTATTTGGTTTAGATCGTTGGTTTAAATTCGACCTTCAAGCCCATTCACCACGGCTCACAAATATTCTTGAAAAATATGTTCTCAGATAATGATGGCAAATGAACTTTGCCCTTATGGCAGCATAAACTAAAGGCATTCCTATTACGTGAAGTAATTTCTGCTTCAAAATGTATTGCACCACAAAATGAGCAACGGAAATTCAGAGGACCGCAACTAAAAGGTTCGCAATCCCGTGAAACTATATTTAAGGCACATTTATATGCACCATCTAAATGATTGATTGCGTCGTGGTTTCTAATTACCCTCACGTAATTTCGTCTACCACGCCGCTCAATCTTACCAGTAATTACAGAATGCCGTTGGGAAGGCATTTTGCAAACTACTACTACTTCCTCGCTATTTACTTAAAAACACTTATTCGCCCGAAAGCACTGCACAAAAAATAATTATTTACCACGAAAGTAACTAAAGTATGTATTGACCTTCACGTATCTTGGTCACCACGATACTTATATATGTATTACTTGAGAACACCCACAATAGATCTGCGTATCACACTTATTGGCCCGAATTACTTGAGAACACCCACAATACGAGTAGATCTGCGTATCACACTTATTACACTTATTGGCCCGATTGAACACCCACAATAGATCTCTCCTCATAACATTTCTTTTCCACTTGTTAAGTGGACTATATTTTCATTTTTTCAACTCGACGCTTATCATTTTTTCAATTCGACGCTCATAAGTATGCAGCATAAAAATTAAGTACACTTGGATACTTGATTCATATTTTCAATTCGACGGTTTACTTATTTCGTGAGTATCTTTTCTAGACGGCTCCACTCACAATCCAATGAACGCTGTCGAATCCCCGCAAAGCCACGACATTATATACATGAACCGACTTTTCTAGACGGCTCCACTCATAATCCAATGAACGCTGTTCCACCCACAATCTTATGAAAGATCCTTAGCGGATACATCTACCCAAGCTTGGTCATTATATACATGAATTGAATCCCCTAGCGAATACATCTGCCCAAGCTTGGTACAGCTTGGATTCTAAGCTCGCAATGTTTTATCGAATCCCCGCAAAGCCACGAACCGCTTCTGGCCAAGCTTGAATTCTAAGCTCGCAATGTTTTTCGCGGATTATAGCTAAAGTATTTCGCCAATTTTAATAAAATATAAAATTTGCACACCTTCGAAAGAATACCTTTCTTATGGTGTATAAATCATTAAAATCGGTTCAGTAGTTTCGGAGGAGTTCCCGTCACAAAATTGTCATACAAAAATTGTTAGCCTATTAATTAAAAATATATATAATAATAATATATAAACATATCCAGAAAAATATCTATGATGTGTTTTATAATTAACTTTTCAAAAATCAATATTAACTGTGAAAATTTTTACTTTTCCATAATAAATCCGCTATTTAGTGATGCAAGCGACATCTGTTGACATAGGAGAATATGAGGATTATATAAAGAACAGAAATAAGCCAAGATTTTTAGTAACCATTTGTACACTGAGGTCCGCTTTCTTCACTCGGAAAGTAAATTGCTATTAACTAACTAGTGATTAAATTTAATGGCAAATTTTAATGGGCCCATTAAAAATTCGCTTTCTTCACGTTTGTATCTCCCATTAATCGGTCCATTAAAGTTAATGTCGACTTCCACTACCTTTCAATATCTTTCCAATATTTGAACTCAAGTGTCAAAGTTCATGAAGAACATAAGAAGTTAAGTCTCATCGTCGTGTCCTGCGAAACTATAGGACATGGTTTCAAAGGCGATCTCCCTTGGATGCTCAAGTAAGTAAACATGGTCTTTCTTCAGATTTAATCTATTATGATCCCTCTCCCTATTTCCTCGAATTTCAGAAGCACGGAAAAAATAAAAAGAGAATGCAGTTTTTGGTGTACCGGAATCTAAGCGACCACTTACTGAACGAGTGAATATATTGTATTGTTCTCAGTACAACCAACCCTCTTCCCAAGGATGTGATTTTGTGTCGTGAATTGAGAAGTGCGGTAGAGGATCATCGAACCTGATTTGCGGGATATTATGGAGAATGTTTGGATTGTTGCAGTGGTAGTTCGGTGTACAAAGGGGCGATGGAGTCGTCCATCGTTTGTTCTTTACTGAGATTAAGGCGACGTTCGAATGTGACACGTTCTTCCCAAAATATTTCCGGAGTTTCAAGGTCGTGCCGCTGAACGACTACATCCCCGCCAAAGTGAAAATAGCATTCAATATCAGTACAAAATTTGTGTATGAATTAAATCACTTTTATTAAATAAAGTGCCTAAAACATGAAATTGTCTAAGCTCTGTTCAACTTATTTTGTCCCGTGGAAGTTTCGGAGGGTGAAGGCTGAGCCTTTGTCCATAGAGTTATAATGTTTTATGGACGCGTCGTCATTGCTCTCGAATGCGACGATATCTTTGCAATGAAAAACCACTCCAGGCAGCTTCCATTGTATCTTTTTCGTCATCCATGTAACGATGTTTCTCGATAAGATTCAGGTTTTCCAAGGGAACATCGGCTTCTGATCGGGACTCGTACTGTATGGGGCCGTCTTCGGTTTGAACAACTCGTCCCTTCGGACCCGTCATCTTGGCAACATTATGCGGTCGCCCATTTCTCTATGAGTTGATCCAATGTGTTTGGTGGCAGTCTATAAACTAATCGTTCAGATTTCTGCAAGAGTTCCTTTTTCATACTGCACGCTTGTGAAACGGCATCTTTCGGCGCTGGCATTCGAGACCATTCGTTTGAGCTTCGCGATAGTACAGAATATCTACATTATAAAATAAATAGAACGACTTACTTCTTTAAAAACTTTTTTGTTCGCTTCCTAATAAAATCACACGTTATGCATATTTGAAATGTACAAAAAATGTCATAACAAACATCAGCTTTTGCGAAGAAACCGGAATCATCAGTTAAGGCAGCATTAGCAGCGCTAATGGGAGTATCTGGGCACATTAGTTAAAGTCTCCATTAACGCTAACGTGTAATTGACGTTTCACCTAACTGAGAGTGAAGAAAGCGATTTTTGGAATAATTATTCCAGTATTTATATTATTGGCGACTTTAAATTTAATGGTAAGTTAAGAAACCGGCCCTGAGTCATATTACACAGTCCACAAAAATGATCCTCCAGCTGTCAAATAATTTGTTTTGATTTTCAATCATATTGCAGCCGGTGGAGCACCAGCTGTTAGGATAAAGTAGGCAATAAAAAAAATATTGTAAAAAGCACAAATTGCAACTTTCAGTCAGTTAATTTGACAAACGAGGGAAAAAAGAAGGTAGGCTATGAAAAACAATGGGTGGTATGCATAAAGTGAGTCGAGTGGAGAAAAGCTGAGTTGACCGAATTTCACTCAATTTGGTATGCATAACACATGCGAAAAACTCGACTCCACTCACCAGCAGCCGCCATCTTGAGTGAAAATCAGTCTGACGTTTAAAAAAATCATCGCATATGATAATTCACTCAATTTCGTATGCATAATATCTGAGTTGAGTCAAGAAAATTTGAGTCTACAAATATGCACACTCAAGCGAGAGTCTTTCAACATATTTTTGGTATACATATACTCCATGACCGTTGGCAGACCTCATGAAAATTATCAGATTGTCATAACAATCAGATATGCGGTGATTTACTTTGTTAGCACGTTTTGTGTTAGTCTCGGAAATTGGTCAATTCAACCAACGCGACATGAGAAACATCCCACAACGATGACGATTTCTTGTGCGAAGCTGATGTGGAATATAGAGTGGTAAGCAAATTCGCATATTGGCTGTGAGAACTACCTAAGTTCTGACTGTTTGCAGGAATCCTCGCAGGACGATGTCGATCAGAAGAAAGGCATTTGAAGGAGGTCGGATCAGTGGCGGCTTTGTAGTCTTTTCAGAATGTCCCCTATTTGGATAATGGCAAATGAGGATAGTAAAAATTAACTTTGGCGATGGCGATTTCATGCGCGAAGATGCGGAGGACGATTTCAATGTGGAAAATACACCAACTTCAACTAAATCGTCGTCCATCACTATGACCTTAAGAAGTTCGCCTCGTAAAGAGCTACTCGATGGATTGAATTATCAGACGACTCCTAAGAAGGCCTGCAAGCCGCATTCACAAAAACTGACACCGGATTCTAATGATCAGGACTTCTACTACTCCATGGCAAGACAAGATGGCTTCGACGCCTGATTTGAAATTAGTCTGCAGTGACCCCGGAACTTCCCTGGAAGAGATTGATACAAGTCTGATGTCAGACAACAGAATTGAAACGAGCTTTAATTTATTTAGTCACTAGCAGTTCGTCGGCATTGTACTTGTCATAGTTAAAGAGGACCTCAAGATAGAATACATCATATTAAACACTGCCCCTAAGTAGGATTTAAGGTGGGTGTATGAGCACTTATCAATTTTCATCAGTACTAAAACGTTCTCTCGTAGTGACTACTATGACGAACTGAAACAATTCGTCCGTCAGATACTTTGTTCGTTTTCAGTCATCCTCTAGTCGATGTTGAGCATATCCTATTTATTCTCGCAGCTCATATCATTCTTCAAACAAGTAAATGTTCATATCTGGACGAAGCATTATACAAACCAATCAATCTCCATTTCATTTACAAGTAAAACAAATATGTATTTAGAAGTTTAATTGATAATTTTAATTAATTTGAAAAATTATAATCATTTCATCCTTATGTCGTATCTTCTTCTAAAAATCGCTACCATTTTTTGGGGTTTCCAAACATCCACCCGAATAGTCACAAACAGTTGGAATCGTCGCAGGGTTCTGGAGCGACAACACCACCGGCATTGTAATTAACTTGTTTGTGGACACGGTTCCCTTTGCCCAAAGTCTTGCTATTGCCTCCTTGGTGCTGTTCGTAGTGGTGCCGAAGCAACTTGACCCAGTATGCTGGATCGGAGTCCTCAGCGACCTGCTTGATTTCCGTATCCTCTTCTTCATTCTCTGTTGCCTTCACCAATCTCCAAATCCCGTTTGGGCTTCCGCTCATTATTCTTAAGGCTTCCGTTGCCGAAGCAATTGGCGCGCAGTTCCAAGTAGTATTCAATAGCCTGTTTCAGGCTCGGAATATCGTCTCTTTTCTCCTCCCCGTACAGTTCTCGTAAGACAATTTACGCCACTTTACCAAGAAGTAGACGGTGCCATCCTTTGCTGTGCGAATTAGAATCAGCAGCGGATGATAGACCTCAAGTGGCAATTCACTTATCCAGCTATAGCGCCCAGGACGACAGACCTACCGACAGATCGAAATATTCACGAACGCGGCTCACCAGTCTCTTCTAAGTCGACGGATCGTTGGTTTTAACTCCGGTCCATCGCCAGGTGTGAATTCTATAGACCTTGCCCGGTGGCTCGGGGCAACCACAGCGAGTCACCGTCCGGTATTGTAGTGAGCGGCGGATTTAGACAGAATGTGATAGGTGGACGGACACGAATCGCAGCAAAAATATTCACCACCATCCTTATAAATACGACAGAACCCTTGATGATCGATTTTCTGTTCGGCCGGACCGTCAGCCTCGCACTTTTCCTCTGGCTACAAACAAACCAAGTGATAGACCCCCCCCCCCCCGGAAAGTGGCTTGTCGTTTTCACCTTCTTCTTGAGCTTTATGACGATTTTTGCTTTGGGTTTCTTGACCATCAGCTGGCTGTCATTGAGAGTCTTGATATTCTTCTTCGCCTCCTTTCTTCCTGGGACTTTTGAAGCATTTTCTCAAATTCTGCATCCGATTCACTTTCCGAACCGCTCGTGGAATCTGTAAGAACGTTTATTACGTCAATCAAGTGCATTCGGAAGGGTAAAAATAAAATATAAATTACCTTTGGGTTTTCTTTTCCTAAATTGACCGGACATTTTTTGGAATAATTTATATGATGCCGGTGAACTTCATGGCAACGCCTTTCAAATCAAAAGAGCTACACACTTCCTTCACAGTTGCCATATCTAAGACACCGACAAAACGATTAGCAAGAAGGACTTTTTTCTTTGTTCAATAAATTTACCGCGCAAGAAGATAACAGGAACAGCTGCCAAAACGATAGAATGACTGAGTGAACAATTAATTCGATGTTTTTATTTCCTCTGAGTAGAGTTTAATTTTATACATACGAATTTTTCACTCAACTCACAGAACATCGCAGACTCAGGAATGCTCTCAATAGACTCCACTCTTGAGTATATGCTCATTTTTATGCATACCACCCAATGTGTACGAAACACATATGGATTGTGTGTGATGATAGCCTCTCTTTAATACATCTTCCATACTCTCAGGTTAACATAGAGTTCTCCAGGTTAGCCCATTGTTGTAATTGCGTGTTGTTAACCTGAATTGAACTACACTGAAGTAAAAAAGAACGTACCTTTTGTTTCCTATTTTATACAAATAGATAACTGAATTACGAAAATTTGCTTTATACTTGAATCCGATTGAGCAGTGTTCTTATTAGTTTTTAAGTACAAACAATGATGCAATGTGATTGACTGTTAATATTAAAAAATTATTGGCCTTCTGAGTGCTGTCATAATTTTGTTAAATCGTGATAGATACCGAAAAACCTTCTCCGACATAGGCAATGTATTGCAGGTCGTCACGCCTTCTAATTCTAATTTATGTATGTGTAGCAATTTGCCACAGCGAACAATAATTCCGATTAAAATATGATAAATACTAAGCTCTTGCTACTTCAGCAGCACATTTCCCATGCAACTCATTCCAACTTCAAACAAGGCATGAAGTTGCAATTTCTGCCCATAGCCTATACTGCTATGACGGATATTGTATCAAGGACGAAACCTGAAGTGCTTGACGGAATTCACCGTGCATGCTGTCAATTACTAGAACAAAATTCGCATAATTCATAGTAATTTGGTTTCGGCGGCTGGAATGCAATCAACGCCCTGATCGCATTTAGTAGTTCACGTCTCTGGCCTCTTTTTCGACACGAGAGGCGCGTTCAATTCAAGCTGTCTCGGATCAATTCTCATACAAAACGACTGAAAGGTCTTCGATCCAAGGAGATCCAACTCTAATATTGGATCTATAGCCGTGTTCGTTTCACCCAGTCTCAGATCCAGAGTGAGTTGAGCACCACGGATGAGCACCACGGATGCTCACATGCATATAAGCGAAGTATAGGGGGCAGTCAGGGCCGAATTTACACACAGGCGACATAGGCCGCTTCCCGGGGGTCCACAGCAAAAGGAGGACCGCACCACAAAATCAAAGAAGAAATGTTTTTTTTAATGTTTAAAATTTTTTAGGCGCGTTCTTTTGCTTTTCTTAAGCTGTATAGGTATAGGTACTAACCTATCTCACTAAAAATAACACGCAATACAATAACAACGCTACCCTATATGGCTTAGCGCTTAACCCAGTAATTTAGGACGAGGGCGTATTCTGACCTGGATAGTGCACAAGTAACGCTTTTAATTAGGGCGCATCTACCGGTTGATAGAGAAGTTCGTTAATTCCACTCTATTTTCACCTCAGTTAGATTCAATGGAATTCCACATTTTTTCCAATTGGAGAAGTGATTTTTGTCGAAATATTAGGAAACTAGTTAGTTTCTTCTAGCACAGTTCCATTTCAGTAGCTTGAAATAGAAAGGGCGAACCCGAAAAATCGATTTTTTTTTTAATTCTCTCCTTGATATCAGATATATATATATATATACAACGCGTAGATGCCTCGTTTTAAACTGGTAGGACCTTAGTTTTCCCATAGTTTCAATCTAAAGTGAGTAATATCATTTTATGTCAAAATCTCACTGTTCGATTTACTTAGTGGAGCAACGGCGAACTACTGACTGTTTTGCGATTTTTTCTTCACGAGATTCACTAATCTCAACATTTTCAAATGTTCCTATCAAAATTTCGAAATCAAAATAATGAAAAAAGGAATAAACTAAAATTTATACATTCGCCCTTGATATTTTGAAGTACTTTCAAAACTTTGAGCTCAATTTCCCGACACCTCAATTTCGGGATTCGCCCTTTCTATTCCAAGCTCCTGATTTGATCTATTCAATGATGTAATAGAATAAAGTTTGTTTTTAATATTTTTCAAAGAGTGACATTATGCCACCACTTAAAATCCAAACTTTACTTGATACAAAATCCATTTCATGTCAAATACATGCTTTTACCCTGTATTTTTTGCACAAAAGCTCGGGTTAACTACCCTTGATCTGGATAGCTGCAAAAGAACGCGCCTATTATGTGTTATTTTGCTGGTACATAAATGTGCTCCACTCCGCTCCGCTATTGATAAACCTTTGACTACAATTTCTAACAAATTTATTTTAAATTATGTTATCTCGGTTACAATTTTTTTTATGAATTTCCCTGTGATCTTTAATTTTGTCTTAAGCATGGTTTACATTGAGCGAGTTTAATAGCTAGGAAGAAGTAAGCCGAATCGATGACGATCTGACACGACAAGCAGAAAATAAAGCAGTGTACTGGCAACAAGTTCTAAAGGGATTGATATGCGTCATAGTTTTCATCATTTAGAGGTGAAAACGAGAGACTTGGGTCATCAAGAGATGCTAATAATTACATATAGATACTTATTATCTAGTATTTCTGGAGCTTATAGGAGAATATGGCGATCACTTAGAAATCATGGAAACCGTGGGAGTAGCTCCACAAGCTACTTCATCAACGATTTGCGAGGAAGCTGTGCAACTAATTGTCAAACGTTTTAAATTAAATTATTTCTCGAATAAAACAGTCAAAGTACTATTCTGTATCGTCACATTCAGCACCAGATGAAGGCCACATTGACTTCAACTTACTTTAATTGTAAGGCACTTAGAGGGATGGTCTTGAAGCGTTGGTACTAGCTGGTAATAATCTACCAGTATTGTGCTGGATATTGCCTTATTCTTATATTTATAGTTTAAGCGGCTGCTGAGTGTTGTCTAAGTTCTGTCAGCTTTTTTGGCTTTTCGGAAGAACTTTACGTATATTTAACATCCTCGAGTAACAGATATGAAGTTCTAACCAATTGCTTGAAAAAAGTAGAAACTGATAAACCCATTGGAACGGCAACACGTTGGTCATGTCGAGCACATGCTACAAAAGCGCACTTGCGAGGTTATCAAGAAATCAAAAACGTACTTTTTGTACTTTCTAGGGTCGAAGAAAAATCAGGAAATCACGTTAGACTGCTTTAAGTCTGCATAACGAAATGCCAAAGATAGAAATGGTTTTGTACACAGTATTTTGAGATGATATCTTGACACGTCGGTAAAACTGGTGAAACTTTGCAGAATCTCAATACTGAAATCGCTAACATAAGCTTTATAGAAACAGAACAGAATAGCATCACACAATATGAGCTGAAAGCTGCTAAGTTAGCTGATTACACTGTGCATGAGAGTCAAACACAGCGGGATCGCAAAATAAACGTTCGTTTAATACCAAACCAAGCAGCAGAAGTTGAGTTGACTTCATTAGACAAATTTCGAATTCATAGTTTTTTATACCCTTCACGGATGTGATAGGGTATATTAACTTTGTCATGAAGTTTGCAACGCACAGAAGGAAGCATCTCCGACCATATAAACTATATATATTCTTGGTCAGTATGATAAGACGAGTCGATTAAGCTTTGTCCGTCTGTCCGTCTGTCTGTCTGTTTCTATGCAAACTAGTCCCTCAGTTTTAAAGCTATCGAGCTGAAATTTTGTACAGAGCCTTCTTTCTATTGCACACAGTATATATGTCGGATCCAACGGAATTAGACCACTATGCCATATAGCTGCCATAGGAACGACCGGTCCCAAAATTCGTCTTTGTGAGAAAAACTTTTTTATTTCTGAAGATATCTTTACCAAATTTCATATCATTCAATAATATTGACTATCAAATCATGTTCCTAAATTTAGTTGAAATCGGGCTACTATTTCATATACCTCTCATAGGAACAATGAAATCGGAACAAGTTTTACTACTAATTTCAAAGTGGCAAATGCACCATAAGTCACAACGAAGGTATGATACCCTTCACGCTTTGCGTACAAAACAAGCTAGCCTTGGGCTAGCTTGTTTTGTAAATCAATTTTAATCCTCGTTATGACCAAGACTTGAGGCATACAAACTACATAGTTGATATCCGTTTTACTTTTCTCAAGAAGTTGTACTAAGAAATAAAGAGATAATTACATCAGCTCAAAATTTGCTAGAAATACTCGTTATAGTAGAATGAGTTGATTCAGTCCAAGGATTTTTACCACGAATTTAAGGAAAATGTTGAGGAAAATGAAAAAGTCATTAGTCAGCAGAAGTATTTTAAGTGTATACTCCTCGTAGAAAAAATCGTCAAAGATAGTTTTTCAAATATCGGGGTCGCTCTAAGAATTTACTCGTCACTTATGAACACAAACTGCAGTGGAGAACGGTTATTTTCAAAGACTGAAATTGATCAAAAACAAGCTCAACATTTCGGCTATGCTCACTCAGCATTGAAAATGATGTTTTAAACAAATAAGTTGAAAGGATGTAATAAGTAGCTTCCTTGATACTAAGTGTAGGCGCAATCTAACTAAAAAAAAATAATTAAAAATAAATTGGCATTTGAAATAGATTTTTGGCGATGAAATCCATAATACAGTCAAACCTGTCTAATTGGACCGCTGACGGGACCGAACAAAATTGGTCCGATTACAAAGGGATACAAAAAGTATATGCATAATACATATTAGGAAAATTGATCCAAAGTTCACCTAAGCCGTTGTTAATTGCAAAAAATTTAAGACGATTTAAAGCACTAGCTGCCTCGTGATAATCCATTGTAGCTGAATCGTCCTTATCGTCAACTTCATCATCGTCGGAAATATGGAGGATTTCATCTTTTTCATTCGTAGTTTCGAGTGAATTGAGAAATTCATTTTCCCAATTGTAGGACCATGGTTCGGATGTCAAAATGTCATCATCCATGTTAACGAAGTCTTCAGGAATCGTTTCATCGGCTACAAAATCTACGCCAGATTCGGGCGACGATAAACTTGACGAAAAATGAAATCCACTATGTTTGAAACAATTTGTAATTGTAGTTTCGCTTATTTCGTTCCATGCAGTCTTCAACCAAAAACAAGCATCTAGGACCGTGATAGACTTAGTCAAGACTTTAGCAGAAGGAGCCTCATCGATTGCTTCTATTAAATGACGCATGCAAAGTTGGCGATAGTGCGTTTTAAGGCTTCTTATGATCCCTTGATCAATTGGCCGTAGCGAACAGGTGGCGTTCGGTGGGAAAAATGCGAACTTGACGTTGGGTAGGTCAATGTTGATGTGACAACGCGCGTTATCAAGAAATAGTATAACTTTTCGTTTCTGCTGTCCAATTTTTTTTTGTCGAATAGCACCATCCACTCTTCAAAAAATTGTGAAGTCATCCAGGCTGTTCTGTTATTTCGCCAGGGTATCCCTAATAACGACTCTACGTCGTACACACATGAACATATATACATCATTTATTAGCAGGTGGTCCATTTACGAAGGTTATTTTGTATGGAATACCAAATAAAAGTGGGAAAGGGTGGTCCGATTAAGAGGTGGTCCGATTATAGAGTGGCTCGATTCGGAGGTTTGACTGTATTTGGATAATATGGATGAAACTTGCTTGTTAGATTTTGTTTTTCCATCTCTTTCCTAAATTCTTAAAATGAAGTCTGTACTTATTTAATTAAATCTTGACTTTATGTGTTTATTTTTAAATACAATCACTGCATTTGAACTAAATAAACTAAAATATGACTATAGCAAAATTAGTTTGTTTGTACTATTCGGCCACCCCTCCCCTTGCTTCCACGCCCACTGGAGGGTCCGCACCACAGACTAGGGGCCTCCGGGTTCCGAATCCGGCCGTGGAGCCAATTGCCAACTTTGATCTGATGAGACCCCATACGAGACCTTGATCAAAAACCGATCAGTCGCTTTGTATGAGAATTGATCTGATGCCTACTACAGACAATGAGTATCTACGCCTATAGCGGTTAGTGGCGATGCTGTTTGATAGAAAATTGCGTTGAAAGCCATTATGAGTGAATTGCTGTAGTCATTATCGCCACAAACCGCTAGCTACCCAGATTCGCGATAGCAATTGGCAGCGATGGGCCATTGCCCCAGCCAACATAAAATGCATGAGTGATTGATAAACAATGTCTGACTCGTAAGATATACATATATGCCTGAGTGATATATCACGTTTTTGAACAAACTATGTCTGACGATGTCCCCCTATATCAGACATTGTCCCCCTATATATGCCTTTCGTCCTTATTACGCAAAATATATTTATAATGTATCACTTGTGATGAATTAGAAATGTCTTTTGAATAAAGACAACAAATGAATGATGGATAATGCAATTTTAAAGCATTATGCGTCATGATAATTAATATCTGATGAGTAATACCTTTTTTAAACATTACGCTTCATATATTTTGAATACATCGCTGATCATTAAACAGTAATATGTGAGACATGATGTCATTATACATAATCAACATGGTTTTTGCTCCGGAAAATCGACTACGACTAATCTCCTCTCATACCATAACTATATTTGCAATTCTTTTGCACGTTTTCAGCAGGTTCACACAGTGTATACTGATTTTACAAAAGCTTTTGACACAATTAATTTCGACCTATTGTTCAAAAAACTAAAAAATATGGGACTACATGGTCCACTGCTATCCTGGCTAAATGATTATATAAGAGAGAGAACTTTCCTTGTTAAAGTCAAAAACAAATTGTCAAATCAATTTTCGTCAACATCTGGAGTACCTCAAGGGTCTCATCTTGGCCCTCTCTTATTTTTAATATTCATAAACGACATCAATCTTATTTTTGAAAACGTTGAATTTTTACTATTTGCTGATATTGCAAAATTTACAGAGCGATTTCATCAATAAGTGATATTGAAATCTTACAATCCAATTTAGATAACCTTTATAGATATTGTGTCGATAATAGCCTAAAGCTTAACACGGATAAATGCCAGTCAATGATTTTTAATAAAACAAGAACAGTTCATCAACATGTTTATACTATTAATGCTACTCCTTTAAAGACAGTTGAGACAGTAAAAGATCTGGGAATAACTTTTGATTCCAAACTTAATTTTTTACTACATATTGAAATGATTACCGAGCAGGCCAGGCGCATGTTGGGCTTCCTTATTAGAAACACCAGACATTTCTCCAATATAAATACTCTAAAAACATTGTATTTCACTCTAGTCAGAAGTAAACTGGAATACGCATCGGTATTATGGAATCCACATTACCAAAGTCATTCTGATAAACTCGAAAAGTGCAACATAAGTTTTTGAGGTATATAGCTTATAAAACTCATGTTACACGTCAAAATATCGATTATGCAAATATATTATCCATGCTTAATACACACACACTAGATGCAAGAAGAACTTATAATGATGCCATGTTTCTATATAACTTGCTAAATAACAATATCGATTCTCCTGAACTTTTGCGCCTAATATCCTTTAGAGTACCTGCAATTAACACTAGATCCAATGATTTGTTTCAACTGCAAATCTCTAGAACGAATTATCTTCAATTTTCACCTATCGAAAGGCTTAAGATCATTGGTAATAAATTATCCACAAGTGTCGACTTTTTTAATGACAACAGTAACATATTAAAAAATGCTTTGCTAAATATTTAGTTATATTATAATGTAAACAGTTAGTAAAACATTGTTTTAGACATACACTAGAATAAGTAATGAATTTTATTGTTTTTTTTTTTTGTAAGCATTTAAATTGTGAATTTAAAGGACTTTTTGTCCGTTTAATAAATAAATAAATACCTAGGTATAAAATGCATTATTCATCAGACTAACATAAGGTATGATGCATAGCATATAGAAAATGAATAAAATATGTAGAGTGCGAAATTTTCCCGTTTTTACTACGTTTTTTGCCATAAGGTGTAAAATGGCCAAAAATTGTATTTGGGCTAATTAGGCCTATTCGATTCGTCCGGATCTAATTGGAACTTCATACAAATTTGCAGACCGGTCAAAGAAGAAGAAGTATGAAGATCCAATGAGATCCGGGGTGAAACGCATACGCCTATTGCGTTTGTCACTGCGAAAAATGCAACACTTTAAACGACACTCCGTAGGTATAGCAAAGTATGTATGGGAATGGGCAGGGAGTCGAAACAGCGATGTGTCTCTGTCCGTTAACAGGATAACTCTCGACAGAAAGTAGTTATTTCGTTCAAATTTTTCTAGTTGGTTAGGATTGAAATGAGCGTAGTCCAACCAAAGCACGCCTACCTCCTATACAAATATTGATATAGCAAAAATGCCGGATCGGTTAAAAATTAAGGGTTTATACCTGAACAAATTTAAAAAATAAAAGGGTTTTATGGTATGTTTTCATTTATTTGGAGGTTTTTCATTTCTTAATGGTGAAATGCGTATAAAAGAAATACTTAGGTATCCTATAGGTATAATGGTTAGTAGAATATAATAAAATACTAATAAAAACTTAAGTATTAAAAATTCAATACGAAACTTCAAAAGAAAATAATAATATATATATATTTTTCATTTTAATTGTTTTTTTTTTCTCGCTGCCGATGATTGGAAGATGTGTCTGATGTGTCCATCGTAGATTTAAGACCAAATTCTGCAATTAATAAAAGAAATAGAATCAATGGTATAATTTAGATATAAACATTTATAACTTTACCATCCGGCGATTCTACTAATATATCTTTATAGATTTAGGCTCCTTGTGAAGTTTTATGGATTTTACTGTCTTTCTTTCTTTTTTCTCCCTTCTGGGTACATTTTCGGCATCCTTTAAAAGCCTAGTGTCCTACAACGCCACACATGCATGCACTAGCTGGGGCATCACAATAGAATAGACGAACTCTTGGATGAACTTTATAATCTTGAATGTCAATACCTTGTTGCGCAATATCGGAAAACTCTTCTACGATGCGATAACAAATGACAATTCAAAAAATATAGGTGAGAATTCACTTCCAACATAACCTAGGTTAATTTTTGTAACTATTTTGATTTGTGGGGCATTTTTGTATACTTCATATTTCATATTTGCATTGCAAAGCTATTGAAATCATCAAATTTCATAATTGAATAACTTGAAATTCACTTGCGACAATCACATACATACACTGTCCAAGCGATCGCCAGACCGATGGATTGCAGTAAAATTGCGCCAAAATATCGGCATATAAAATTTGATTATCAGATCAGTGAAATCGTCAACGATAGTCACATACGATCAAAATATCGTCAGGTCGATCTGACGACGGATTGTATCGTATATGGGGGCTGTAATCACCTCCCCCAGAAGTACCTCTTATTATTCTTGGTGGTATTATACTAGTAGATTTGAATATCAAACACTTACCTTCAATATTTAAAAAATTCACCGCACAAAAACTAGTATTTTCACTTTATTATCTGAACGGCACTAAACACAAGCAAACACTAACAATAAGTGAAGACCGCTTCAAAAGCAGTTACTCTTTTGTTTTTGTAAACAAATTAACGCGCAGTGAGCAGACAAAAGCGCCTTATTTACATGATACGTTTGTCATGGATTGGCGTTGCATTTACTCGTGATCCGAGACCAGCTGAAACGAACGCGCCTAATGAGACTATCAAATTCATTACTTTCAAAGCTCTTAGCCGACCTGGACGGTGTGCGGCTTTACCTCCAACGCGATCAGGTGAAAGGTATGGTACCTTAATAAGAATTATATGAAATAGTGTTGGCAAATTGAATAGTTAGGGAAAAATAAATCTCATTATCAACATTTAATTTTTAATGACGAATTAAGGGAAAAAAGAAGTGAGAAAAAAACTTTATTCTTTTGGCATGGGTATGTCTTATGGCTGAAGGTCAGTTGAGAATGTTGTGTAATGTGTGTTTGTTGCGCCACTCTTCGCTCGATAGATACGCAAAAGAACGCGCCCAGAGTATTTGCAATCAGGCACGCAGAATTGTCAGCCGGACAAGATAAACTTAAACGAGTGCAATGAGTAAATTATTCTCATTCGCAGCAAGATGTTTGAGCTTTTTCTCAGATTGTGAACAAATTCCATATAGGGCCGTTTTCACAATGTCTAGTTAAAGTTTATCCTATATAGGTAGATCAACGCTAAACGGCACCCATTCTCTAGTTAAAAATTTACCAGACGATAATTTCAAACGGCTGATACGGGCTGCTGAGATTTTGACAGTTAGAACTGAACGTTTGCACATTAAAATGAGACGACTAAACTGGTCACAAAGAACAAAGCTCTGGAAATTCATTCGACGGAAGAGGATTTGATACCAACTAAGCCACAAATTAATGCTGAGAGACGGTACAGACGTAGAATAGAATAGGACAGGCGTCAGATATCCGCCAAGAAAATCAGCTGATTTTCTTCTGCATTAGCTGAGCTTTCTACCGCATTATCTTATTTTTAACGTTGCATACACTAAGGTTTTAATTTAGTGTCCCGGATAGCTTACTATCAGTTTAACCAGACATTGACTTAACGGGCCTTATAATCATTTATCGAAAGGAGCCGGCTAATGAGTGCTTGCAAAAGTTTTCAAATTCCATTACTCCCTTCGACGAAGTTACGCACACGATGTATGCACAGTTTACGATGGATATTTTCGACGACGAGCTCCGAAGATTTATTTCCCCATGAGTGAGAGTGAGTTTCTCAACAGTCATCATCTTGTGGGTGGTAAATGCAAGCACAAAGCTCACAACATCCCGCATCTGTAAACATAATGAACTTCTGAAAAATTTTGTTTGGTGAGCAATCAAAGGGGAAACAATCGATAGCCGTTGAATGAAATTGAAAGGTCCAGCTTTAGGATATACACAAGTAGTCTACAGCCTAGTCCTCGTATCCTCTTACCTGGTTGTTCATCATAAGTAAATCGATGAGGAGTATTCACACTGCATGCAGATACATCCATACTTGGATATGTCTTATGGCTACCGAATGCGTGGAACACGTTTTGATTTATTGATTTCATTATGATGATAAAACCTGTATCGATATCTTCGACAAAACACGTTATACACATTCGATAGCCATAAGACATATCCATGTACATACCGATGTATCTTTATGCAGTGTAGATACTCGTCATGATTTTTTTATAAATTTTTTGGAAATTTGTCAGCTCTTATAAATGAATTCATAAGATAGCACATTTACCAATCTTGCACCGAACGCTAGTAAAACTCGCAAATTTGTAGCCAACTCAATAGCAGCCAGTCAAAATAATGGCGAAAAATAGCCTCCAATTGAGCGGAAGCTATTGGAATGTTGAGAAGTCATCATCATCATCATCGTGGCGCGACGTCGAGCCTTGGCCGCCTGGATCGTTGTCCTCCAATTGTCTCGGTCACGTGACCGCGTCCTCCAATCCTGGAAGCCCAGTAGTTACGCGACGTCCACATATACTGAGCTCTCCCAACGAGATCTCGGTCGTCCTCGCAGTCTCGCTCCGTCGACTCGTTTCGCGTTCATTACTGTCTTTGGCATGCGAACATCGTCCATTCGTTGTACATGCCCGGCCCATTGAAGTCGTTGTAGTTTGATGATTTTCGAAACTTCCAGCTCATCGTACAGTTCATACAACTCATGCTTGTACCGGATGCGCCATCCATCTCGATCGCAAACGGCCCCAAAAATTCGCCGCAAAACCTTACGTTCAAATGTATCTCGCATGTTTCCGGACGCTTGAGTAAGGGTCCATGCTTCGCAGCCATAGCATAGCACTGGTCGTATAATGGTTTTGTACACGCGGAGCTTCGTGTTTCTGTGCACATGTTTCGATTTTATTATGGGGAGAACCGTGAAAAAAGTCTTATTAGCTAACTGTATCTGCCGCTTGGTTTCGTCAGTTTCGTTGGCGTCCCTTGACAAGTTACAACCCAGGTATATGAAGTTGTTCACGAACTCGATGCTGAGTTCCCCCACATTGATGCTCGATTGTACAGGTGTCCTTGTCGTCGATTTCATCATTTTTTAGGGTTTTGTAGTAAAACAAAACCCTTATGAAATCGGTCATGCGTTCGTCTGTCTGTCTGTCTGTCCATGAAATATCTCACGAACCGCTGAAGCTACATGCATGAAATTCGGTGAAAGTATGTAGAAGCACTATAATTCTCTGGAGAAAGTGATGCATCGTAATAGGTCAACTTTAAGGGGGGGGGGGGGGGGTCCCCATAGAGGGGAAATGACGGTCAAAATTTTTTTTTCGTCTGGTATAGGCAAGTGGGGTATCGTAAGAAAGGTATTGTCGAGTACATTCCATTTCTGGAATTTTTTTCAAATTTGAAGAAACGGGAAAAGAGGGAGAGGGGAAACTATGTGATCCGAGTTTGTCCCCCCCCCCCACTTGCATTTCGAGACCGTTACACTTAGAAATATGAAAGTTTACAGAAAAGCGGCATTTTACTAGCATAGAAAACCATAAATCGTAAAATTTTGATATCTCATCAAAAAAAGGTTAATAATAGTACATTTCTATTGTTGCAGTTAGCACACCCCTGCACCCCTTAGGCACACCCGGGGTCAAAAATATTGATGGCCAATGATAACCAACACCATAGGCAATAATTTCTCGAGGTTTCATTACAATCATGTAATATTTAGTAATAGTACATTCACTTAAAGTTTGGCATTTTTACACTATTCAAACAAAAAATACACCTACCGGCTTCGAAGGTGCGAGTACGGATACTACTTGCATGTTGTTTTTCGTAGTGCGAATTGCAATGTTGCTACATATTATGGTTATACATTTATGAAAGGGTAAAGATTGGTAGGGGGCGATGTGTTGTAATTGACCAACTATAACGAGCGGGGGAGGGGGGTGGGGCGAAATTAAGGTCAAATTTTATTTATCGACTGGTATAGGCAAGTCGGGTGTTGTGAGAAAGGTAATGTTGAGTACATTTTATTTTTGGCATTTACTTTAAATTTGAAGAAAGGGGAACAGTGAGGGAGGAGAAAATATTAGATCGTAATTTGTATTTCGAGACCGTTACACTTAGAAAAATGAAAACTTTCAGGAAGGTGGGTTCCGAATAGCATATAAAACGGGAAATAATGGAATGTGTATATCTCCTCAAAATAGGTTAATAATAGTTTATTTCCATAGTTACAGTTAGCGCACCCCTGCATCCCTTAAATACGTCCGAGATAAAAAGTACTGATGACCAAGGATAACCAACATCATAGGCAATAATATGTTCTAAGCTTCATTACGATCACTTAATATGAATGGGCATGTGATACTATACGAGTATGATGGGTTGGACATTTTTGTTATGTTTTTTTTTATATATATAAGTGCTTGCTACAAAACCCTCGGATTGCGGGCGTAGCCCTCTATATTCCGGTTTCATTTCGTTTTACCCTCGTTGATACGTAGTTCAACTTCTTTTGCAGTGGTATCGAGCGTATGCAAAAGTTCTTCTGCGTCGGCCAATCTTCGAGACATGATGCTGATGTCGTCGGCGTACGCTGCTAATTGTGTCGACTTGATGAGTACCGTCTTGCTATTGTCCATATTCATAGCCCGAATAGCGTATTCCAGTGCTATGTTGAAGAGCGTCGGTGCCAGTCCATCGACCTGTTTCAGACCAGTGCGTGTTTCAAATAGATCAGCAAGTCTATTATGGATCCTGACCTGTGAGACGGAGTTGGTCATCGTCATCTTTGTCAGTCGCACTAATTTGGCCGGTATACCAAATTGCAGCATAATGTTGTACAGTACTCCACGATCGATACTGTCGTATGCCTGCTTAAAGTCGACAAAGATTTGGTATACGTTTACATTGCATTCCCAGCAACTCTGGAGTATCAGTTTGACCGAAAAGAGCTGATCGGTTGTGGAGCGACCAGGTCTGAAACCGCTTTGATATTCGCCAGTGATTCGTTCTGCGTACGGTTTTATTCTATTTTCCAGAATTTTCGTCAAAATTTTATAGGACATACCAACTAGTGATATGCCCCTGTAATTCCCACACCGCAGTGTCTCTCCCTTTTTGTGAATTGGACAGATGGGAAGTCATAAAGTTTAATTTTTTTTTATTTTTCAGCTTTTGAGTTTTCAAGTTTTCTTATACCCTAGACTTATAGTATAGGGTATATTGTTTTTGTCACGACGATAATATGTAACACCTTAAAGGAGGCTCCGGAGGTATAGCAATGTATGTATATATACAAATGATCAGTGTCACCTCCTGATTCGATTTAGCCTTGTCTGTCTGTCTGTCCGTTCGCACGATAACTTTCGATAGAATGAAGCTAGAGCCTTGCAATTTTGGTCAAACGTTGGCAGTATTATTAATTGGTTGGTATTGAAAATGGACATGATCAAGCCAAGAGAACGCCTGCCTCCCCTACATATGTGAAATAATTAAATGTATTTATAACTCCCGATTAAATAAACGAAAAAAGCTCCAGCTTTGGTAAATTGCTCGTAAGGGTAATCTTATACTCTTTTGGGAAAATAAAATCGATCAGTTGAAAACTAACGGTAATTTTCTTACAAAGAGCCCCGCACTACCCTACTTTTCAGGTTTTTTGTCTATTACTCTTGAACTCTTGAACCAATTGACGTAGGCATCTGATTCTTAGCATGTAACCCTGAGGTGAGAAGCTGCTTAGGTTTTAGTAAGTTGGGCATAGTCAGATCAAAGGAACGCCTACCTCCCCTACAAAATTAAAAAAAATTAAATATTACTTTAATTACGATAACTTTCGATAGAAGGACACTAGCGAATTGAAAATTTGGCAAAATGTTGGTGGTAAAATCTAGTTAGTGTTGAAAATGGCCAGGATCCGGCCCAAGGAACCCTTACCTCCCCTACAAATCATCATCATCGTGGCGCGACAGCCTGACGTCGGGCCTTGGCCGCCTACAAATGAAACTTCAAATAAGCGATAACTTTCCATAGAATGAAGCCAGCGACTTGAAATTTTTGTCAAATGTTTGTTTTGTTAGGGGCGACCGGTAGCGCAGTGTGTTGAGGCATCAGTCTCATGTTTGACTACCGGCGTTTCGGGTTCGAGTCCCGTCCACGACGACGTTCGTGGCCATGGATGTGCAGGAGGTGCATGCTGGCAACTGCATTCTCCGAAACCAATTTATGCCAACGAAACGTCAACTGGGCCACATGGAACAGTTGACGCGCTATGCCCCACAAGGGGTTAGGGCAATTGAGTAATATTGGAAATATGTAAAATCCGACCAATGAAACCCCTACTTCCCCAATAAATAAAACTTCAAATAAGCGATAACTTTCGATAGAATGAAGCTAGAGACTTGAAATTTTTTCTAAATGTTTGTAGGGTGATCTTATTGGTTGGTGGCAATGATGGACAAGATCCGATTCAAGCAACCCCTAACTCCCCCAGAAGTGAAACTTCAAATAAGCAATAACTTTCGATAAAATTGAGCTTGTGACTCGAAATTTTGGTAAAATGTTTGTACTGGGATCTAGTTGGTTGTTATTAAAAATGCGCAAGATTCGACAAACGAAACCTCTACCTCCGCTACAAGTGAGACTTGAAATAAGCAATAACTTTCCATAGAATGAAGCTAGCGACTTGAAAAATTCGACAAATATTTGTAGAATGGGTAAGTTAGTTGATTTTGAGAATGGTCAAAATCCTCCTGAATGATTGCCAACCTCCCCTATGAACTGGCCAAATAGGAAACTCACTTTTAATGCATATGGTCGTTGCCAATTGGTACTTTTGGTATCACCAGTAGGTCTGGACAAGTCTAGGGTATATACGCTTCGGACTCCGGGTTCCTTTTTAAGTTGTTTGAGTTTATTGTTCCTTAAGCGGTCAGTAGACAGTCCAACAAATAGACGTGTTTTGGCATACAATTAATTTGACAACATGTTGTTGCTGTGATACAGAAGAAATTGATGTTATTACAATATAATCAAACATTTGGTTCAAATATTGAAAATAATAATTATATTATTGTCAATTTTGTATTATATCGTAGCAACGACAAATTGTTTGACTGTGTAATGGCCACTAGGAACATTCCTATTAAACAAAAAAAATATTATTAAGAATTCTCTTCAATAGATTGTTTGTTTGGCTAGAAGTGCTAGGATAGATGGGTTTGTGTAGGATAGATGCCGTAGCAGGAAGCAGAAAAGAAATTGACATGAATGCTTGCCTGAGTGTGTCAACATGTCGTTCGTAATCGAAATCACATTCATATTTTGATTCCGAACGACATGTTGACACACTCAGGCTCGGTTAAGCATTCACTAAAATTATTATTATACATATAAAAATTATCAAAAAGTGGTAACACCCACCGTTTCGATACGTGAAGCGTGAACTATGGCTTACATTCGGTCTCACACACATTTTAATTGTAGCAAAGTAATGAAGTTGTTGGCAGCTCTTTGTCTACTTTATGCCATGCGGCATTGTTGTGCATTAGTAACCACCTGCAGAATTGATGCTTGCTTATTGGCGTTTGCTGCTAGCAACTAAATTTTTTTAGATCACTATCAATGATAGCGGTTGTGAATTCCAATAAAATATTTGCCGGAATCGGTTTCAATAGGTACAATCCAAAATCGATTTATGAGTTCGACGTAAACGCTCTGACCTTTAGTATAAGCACAGAAAGCCAATCTATGACCTTAGAATGGAGGTTTGAAATTGAGTAGATTGGATATTGGCCAGGAATTTATTCGATTTATACAGATAACGTAACGTAAGCCCTAATATTTTGATTTAAAAGGCTTGAGATGTCTAATGTATCTATGTGCTTTCCTTTTAAAGCTGGGTTAATATTTGATCTATACGAGTAAATACAACGGAATATATAAATATGTACAATATATTATTATAATCAAATACGAATTATGTGATATTCTTGTATTTCTTTAGGTAATACCCGCGTTATGGTTTTTGGATCAAATTCGTGTTATGCCATATTGGAATAGAGGAGAATAACTTCTCATGAAGTCTCAATAAAATTTACGATACGTATGTATGTACATATGAGCAACTACGAGTAGTAGTTGCATTTAGGGGGAAGGGGTGGGGGGGTCGATCGTATTGTAAAAATTCCTCACATTTTCACAATTTTCATCTAGGTTAATTCATTCGGCTTTACAAGCAGGGGCTAGTACCACCACCAGGCACCATCTTTATTCACACAGGCCGTCTTGTACATTGAGGTAGGTCGTTGCAAGCGCTCAAAATCGGCCAAATTGGTTGTTTTCGTTGTTGGATTGTTAGCTATTTTTGATGCCTTGTCGATATAAACTTCGTTTTCGGAAAAAACAAAATATTTGGATTATAATGCTAAAAGAGTCCCCTACATCCCATAGAACGACTTTATGTTTTTAATAAAGGCATAGTGCATGAAAACAATTTTATTATTAATATTAACTTAGGACACAATGGATTCGTTGACTATTCTAGACCTGAAGAACTGACTCGCAGAAGAAGCCGAAAATACTCGGTGCAAAGTTGAAATACCTTTCGATTCATGTAAACATGACATGTATGTTGCGATTAGCAGGGTTGGTTAAGTAGCAGCGCATGTTATATAACGAATGCATTAATCCAATTCAACACTTGTCCACTGGATTCGTGGACAATACCGAAAAGTTCGATATATAAGTTTATAAGTATGTATATATAACTCCGGCAGATTAATTTACCCCCTGCCGTGAGAGGTACGCATCACCACGTTCTTGTCAAATATCGAGGCACCAAACTCAAAAGGATGGTTACTAGTGTTGCACAGAACCGTGGAACCGGATCCGCGGAACCGGTTCCTAACAGGAACCGACCCGACCGGTTCAATCGGTCGGTTCTAGAAGAATCGAAAATCGAAACCGACAATTGATTTCACTATAGCCGAAAATTGATTTAAAAAAAACCCTTGTAAACCGACTAAATCGGACCGGATCGGAAAATTGACGGTGCTTTGGAGACGTTAGCACATGCAAGGCATCGCACCTGTATAGGTTAGTGAAATAACACGCAATAAAACAACAATGCTACCCCATATAGGTTAACGCTTAACCTGGTAATTTATCGAGGGCCGATCCTGACCTGGATAGCGCACAAGTAAAGCTTTTATTTAGGGCGCATCTACCGGTTGCTAGAAGAAGTTCGTTCGTTCGACGATGTTCCATTGTGTTTTCACCTCATTGACCTCAATTAAATTCCCACTTTTTCCAATTGGAAAAGAGATTTTTATCGAAATATTAGGACTACTCGGATTCAATTAGTTTCTTTTATCACAGTTGCAGTTGATAGGTTCAATGCTTGCCCTTGATGTAACAGAACGATGTTTATTTTTAATATTTTGCAAAGAGTGGAATTATGCCACTACTTAAAATCCACACTTTATCTGAGACAAAATCCATTTCATGTCAAAGTCAGATACATCGTTTTTTGCACAAAAGCTCGGGGTATGTATTTTAACTACCCTTGACCTGGATAGCTGCAAAAGCACGCGCCTTATTATATAGGATAATGAATAAGAAATAAAAAAAAACGTATTATTCAACGTCCATGCTGGGAACCGGAACCGGTCCAAATACCCGGTTCTTCTGAGAACCGGACTCGGTAGAACCGGTTCTTCAAAAACCCGGAACCGCACATCACTAATGGTTACCATCAAAGATGGTGCCAAGCAAGGTCAGATTAATGAGCTTACAGCGCTATTACTGTATCTACCCCTGGGATGTAGAAAACAGCCTGCATAATCACGGCGTCGGAGATGCCTCCATCTCTTAAAGTAAACATATGGGTCTCACCAACATTTATACTAAACGGCATGAGATGCCTATCATGTTTTGAAAGATTACAGCCATATTTTTTTGTGGCTTAGCGTTCCCAGCGATATGTATGTGATGCGATGCCGTGTCCACACTACACTACACTACACTACATATTTCCTATTATTCAGCCAATCAAGAGTATGTCTGAAAGTAAACTTTAATTATATCTTGTCGAATTGTTCATTTAGGTTGCAGCAAGGCAACAATATGACCACCTCTGACCAATATCCAGCTCATTTAAGCTGGCAGAGCAAAAGAAGCAGACATAATTGAAAGAAGTGTACTAAATTCGGTCCTATTTAGTGCTAATTTCGAGTCGAAAAAAATTTATTACACTTTACTTTTAAAGCTTACGGTAGTGTCTGCCAGCTTAAGACTTGAGCTGGCAGACAACTGAAATTTTTTCCGTGTTTTCAATCAAAATCACCTTGTTGTATTTAGTGCTAATTTAGTACAGCCTTCCCACTCCGAAAAACACCCGAAAGCCGAGTTTTTCGCAATTCAAATTTCTGAACGTGACATTATCCAAATTAAATAGTCGTGTGAGTCGACGGTATTGGATGCATAGCAAGCGAAGCGAGCGATACTGAGGGTTGTGATTCCTTAAGCGCGGAACGAGCGTAGCTAGCGGAGCCAACACTAGAAACTGTTAATTCACAATTCACAACGTGCATAACTTTGATGACACTTTGACATTACCGTAGCTTTTGAAAAACAAGTGTTATAAATCCTTTTCGCCTGTACTAAATTAGCACTAAATATAATAGGTAGTTTTTGACTGAAAAAAAATTAAAAAAAAAATGGTTGTCTGCCGGCTTAAGTCTTAAGCTGCTCCGAGCTTGCCAGTATAAAAACGGCGCAGATAGGAGGTGCATGCTAGCAACTGCACTTCCGAAAAATAGATATGCTATCGAGATGTCAACAAGGCATATAAATGTTAGAGATGTTGACGCGCCCATGCCCCTGGAGGGGTCAAGGCAATTAACAAGTGTCCATTCAAAGTAATGCATATACATATACACTCTCCGACCGAAAGTTTGCATAGACATAAGAAATTGACATTTGTGTGGGTTGCCGCCATTGCACCCAGAGAGGGCGAAGTGCTCCCTTACCCAAGGTAACCAGGTGCCAATATTTAGTGATCGAAGGAAAAAATAAAGGAAGTTTGAAACCTGGCCCGATTTGTTGGTTGATACTAGGAGTATATTATACTAAAAGTCCCCGCCAGTGGGGTGTGAGCTCCCGCAGTAGGCGGGGGTTAGAGGTTTTTTTTTGTGTTTTTTTTGGAAATATCTTTGTAACTATCAGTCCCAGCGATTAATGTTGTAAAAACAAAATAAAGTATACAACATTTTTGCCGTAAGACTAATGCTTTAAAAGTGTGACATTTTTTTTTTCTTGTCAGATAAATTATTAAAATTAAAAGTGAAACGCATCGCAAAGTTCTGAAATTTGGCATGGTAACTGGCTGGTACCTGAAGTATCATACATTATATCAAATATCCCTGAAAGTGGAAAGTAAACTTTTGAAGGGAGAGGGCAGAGAAACTGCAAAGATTTTTTAAGTTTTTGCTTGCATGTCTGCAACTACCAGTCCACAGCAAAACTTTCTGCGAATAAAATAAAGCAGAGGCAACACACTTGGTTCAGCGTTTCTGCAACATCAGTATTCCTTCCCAGAAATGATAGTCTGGAAGGCTGTGAAAATATTCATCTACGGCCCTCTCAACTTCTTCATTGGATGCGAAGCGCTATCCAGAAACAAATTTCTTCAATTTTGGGAACAGATGGAAGTCTGAGGGTTCCAAATCAGTAGAATAGGGGGGATGGTCGAGGAAATCGTAACCCAATTCCCGCAGTTTTCCCATCGCCAACGCACACTTGTGTGCGATCGTTGTCATGGTGAAAGGTGATTTTTTCTTCTTCAAGCCAGCCCAGCAAACAATTCTATTTGCCAGTAAGTTAAGGGCAACTTGCCGTAGACAATGGTAACTGTTGCCGGCAATATTGCTGGCAATACGAAATTAAGTTAGTTGGCGTACTAAATTGTAAAATAAAGTAAGTTATTAATGGCAGCTTATGAATAACTTGCCTTTAACTTATAACAGGCAAGTATATATGCCCACTATATACTTGTTTTTGCGAGGGTTAGGCAAGTTAAATTTACATAAGGCAAGTTAAATGTAATTTGTATAAGGCAAATTAAATGTAATTAATATTGAGCAAGCATTAGGCAAGATTAGGGGCCCTGTTCCTTTCTTTCGATGCCTATTTGCTGAAACTTGTTCTGTACCTTGGTACAGTACGCCAACAAATATTCAACCAATATAAAAATGTATCACAAACTTACCCGATTGCAATCAAAAACACAACACGTCACTTTCACTTTTCATTTTCTATTAACGAAACGCAACTCACATCACTCGTATATCACACACTGATTCCATTCAAAGTGAGAATACACAAGAACAGCTATTCTTCTAACTGCAAATTAAACGAAAATTTTGCCAAACGCTTGCCATTTACTTGCTTCACAAAACAGTTTCAATATTCCGTTCCTAATATATTAATAATTGCGAAAAGCTTGCGGAAAACAAGAAAAAAACAAACGTTGAAAGAGTGAAATAGTTGCTTTGTATTTTTGTCTCCTTTTCGCAACTATTGCCTATCCCTTACTTTAGGCAAAAACCTTACTTGCTTTTGGCAATACCTTGCCAAATTGTTTGCTGGGAGGCGTCTTCTCGCGAATTCTGGCATCCAGCTGGTCAAGAAGTTTGGAGTAATATTCGCCTGTTATTGTTCTGCGTTTTTCAAGGTTATCAATTAAGAGGATCCCTTTCACATCCCAAAACACGCTGGCCATGACCTTTCCGGCAGATGCGATCGACTTCGCTTTCTTTGGCGCTGAACCACCGGCTTCCACCTTCTGCTTCGACTGCTGTTTCATTTCTGGCGTGTAGTGGTGGACCCAAGTCTCATCCATGGTGACAAATCGTCACACAAAATCGGTCAGATCCCGATTGAATCAGTGCAAAGATTGCTGCGAAAATCGTTTGGGCATTTATTTTGGATCGGCATTCAGCAAATGCGGCATCCATCTTGCGTACAGCTTTGGCATCTCTTATTTTTTGTGCAAGATGCTTCGCACCCTTTCTTCCGATATCCCCACAGCCTCAGCAATATCACTCACTTTCATTCGCCCATCGTCCACCACGATATCATGCACTTTTTCGATAGTTTCCGGTGTGGTTGCGGTTTTTGGCCGTCCTTCACGTGGGTCATCTTCGAGGGACGTGCCGTGCGACTACGTTTAAATTCAGCTGCCCATTTTTTAACGGTTGACATCGAAGGAGCAGAGTCCCCGTAGACTTTTGTTAATTTCGGATGAATTTCCTTAGGGGTTAGTCCATCCAAAACGAAGAGTATTATGACCGCACGGTATTCAGGTTTCTCCATTTTAACGAAAACACATAAGACGTATACTGCAAAAATTCGTGTAAACAAACTACTTGAGAGAACAAGTTGAAACTTGTCATACGAACTAATGACACATGCACGCAGGCAGGATACATACATTTTTGCTGATTGTAACGGTATTTTTGTGTCAGGCCGGGAACTTTTCACCTTACCCTCGCACCACGCGCATGGTACCAAAACTACCTTTGCAGTGGTTTCTGGTTGCGTCTCCACTTATGATCGCGACATTAGCTTCGGATGCTGCTTTGTCGATTCCGCATCGGACAATACTAGAATACAGGGTTTGCTTAAATTCTTGTCTTGACTAACTTTTTTTTTTCTTTATTTGTGATTGGTTTGTGAGCGTATGTTTTCATTACAGAACGACCGAAAAGAAGCGAATATGCACCAGAAGGACCGATAGAGTTGGAGGGCAATAGTCGGAAGTATTGGATGGTGAAGCGGCAGAAGAAGTGAGAGTTGGAGAGCGGTAGTTCGACGGGTTGGTTGTTGAAGCGACAGAAGGAGCGAGAGGATGGTGATGGGAAAGTTGGACTGGCTGGTCAAACGGGAGAAAGAGCGAGAGGGTTGTAGGGCCGAAGTGGTCGGTGAAGCGACAGTAGCGATAGAGTTGGGGAGCGCCGGGCAAACTGGGTGACACGCGAGGATTTGGAGATCGGTGTATGGTTATGCGATCAACGAAAGAAGTGGAATATAGTGGAGAATTTTCAGGAATAATGTTGTTAGTGCATTGCGTGTGAGGAACATGTTACTATGACTGGCATAGATCCAGGTCTTTAGACCCATACTTTGTCCAATACCTCCGCCTTTATGGTAGACTAAAGAGATGGAATTCTTCGACAGTGGAACGTGCCTTGACAGTAACACAAATACGAATTGTGAATTAAATCCGCTTTGCGGTGGCCGAATGCGGTGTAAAACAGATGATATGTTGATGATATACGTATGATATGATACTAGGCCAGTAAAATTAAGCCAATTTGAGAGATTTTTAATAAAAATTAGGGAAAGGTCTGGAAATAATTTTAATTCCTTCTATAGATACTGAATAAATGGAAACTGAGTTTGCACGGTGGTAGATGGTAAGCTTAACTATTGGTGGGCGAAAATCCGAGAAATTTTAGCCCTTTTTTTTAATATTATCCTTAGAACTCCTAAGCGGCGCCTCGGATCGAAAAGACTTGCATGAGTAAATTAGAGAGCATTGAACTCTGCAACGCATTGCTCAAAGTTGAAATTCGGTTCAGAAGCGTAGTCAAAATTGAAAGTCAAAGAACGACAATTTTCGAGACTTCGGAGAAAAATCACGCTTTATCAATTTCATGCTAACAGATCTTCGCAAAATGGAATAGCTTATCTGTAAGAATTGAGGATAATTTGATTGTAAGCCTAACGTGGCCAATATTTTTCAATTCGGACCATTTTCAGATTAGTTATGAGCAAAAATTCAAAAATGCCAGCTCATCGATTTATGCCTTAATAGCTCTATCTCGGTAAGTATAATAACAAATTGTAAATAAATTTTGCAAGGTTCCTTGTAAGACCAATTTTGAAGATACTAAAAAAAAATAGGACAAAACAAAACAATTCGGCACATTTTCAACATGGTGGCGGGGTCCGTGATGTTGGGGAGGCAAATAGAAAACTCGAATTTTTAAACAATGTACCAACTGAAACAATATTTCAAAAATCGAAACTACCCTAATTACAGCAACCAATGTCAAACCGATTTGACTACCAAAGTAATTTAACCTTTGCAAAATCAACACCTTTTTTTAAAAAATAAAAACGCAATAACTGAAAATCTATAGGTATACCCGGTAGTATAATCACCTTGGGTACTTTAATCCCGGAGCTGGCGTAGAGAGCGGATCCCGCACAAGAGACTGCTGATTGACAACCCAGCCGCCCTTGCACACAAGGAACTGTAACACCCAGAGCGAATGAAGCGAGCGCTCATATTTTCACGCTACTAAGGGTTTTGATGCCAAGAAACCGTTACACCTATAGCGAGCGAAGCGAGCGATCATGTTTGTGCGATATTGAGGCTTACACCACGTCCAGCGTAAATACGGGCATGCGGTGCGTGCGTTGAATACGGGCAAATTTCAAAATCAGACCCATGTTGTCAAATGTGCATGTCCAATGTAAGCACGAAATGCGTGCGATGCGACGTCCTCGCATCGCACGCATTGTTTGAAAATCAAACTCGTTTGATTTTGCCCGCATTAACGTGCGGAAAAACGATGGAGATTCTGATTTCAGAAGTTCAAAAGCGGAGTGTGCTTTGGAATAAGAGCCACCGTGGTTGTAAAGGTAGAATAGCGGCGGATATTGAAGAAAAATCGTATTATTTTGAAGTTTGGCACAACTTATGTGAAGAATCCGCTGAATATATGCTCCAAAGTCCCCGTTGATAGGGGGTCCAGTACTGTAGGGAAAAGCGGACCGAAGTCGGTTTTGAAATTTTTCATGAATATTAACATACCAGGACCACTTTGTGTGGAAAGTAGCCTTGGTTTTTAACCGATTGAACTAATTTTATCAGAGGAGTATAGAAAGGTCCTAAGCGTTCGCATATATTCACGAAATTTACTTTCATCCACTCGCAATTGCGGGTATACCTATAGATAGCCTGTTTCTGTATATAACACTTGTTTTAAGTCGATTGTTTTTTTTTCGATTTCTCAATATTTTTATTTTTATGAACTATTTTCCGTCAAGAAAATCTTTCGCGCTGAAACTGGAGCCATTTTTACACAGAATGACAATTGTCAGCGCAACCCGCATTAACGCATTGTCGTATTGTCGTTGGACACTCTCCGCGTTCTCCGCAAATTAATGCGTTGCGTGCGTGTCCAGCAACGCACGCACCGTAAGCACCGTATTTACGCTGGACTTGGCGTTATGCATTAAGTGCAGAACTAGCGTCGTGAACAGACCCCACACAAGCGATCATTAATTGACAACGCTCAGTATCGCAGAAACATAAAAGCCCATCTTACCGGCTATGGGTGCAATGGCGGCTACCCGAACGAAAATCTGCATGCATGCACATATTTGGCTTCAAGCCGAAATTGTGCAAGTAAGTTATCACTTTCCCCTCTTTCGTTAATCCACAATGGGCAATTGCTACTTTGCCTTAACCCCTAGTGGGGTATAGCACGTCAGCGTACTCTGCTCTGGGCAATCGTGTGCAACTCCCCAAACGACTTACCCAGCGCCTTACACTCTTTTGCTACAGGTCGACGTCACGTTATTTTAGGACCCCTTCTTAGTCGGCCTTGGTTGGAATGGGGCATGTAAAACAATGCAGTTATCATCCTTCCGCAATGTGTGAGCTACGAGTATTCATTGTCATTTTTGCTTTCGTATCAATTCATCGATTGGCATCAGACCCGTATTCCGACTTAGCTTTTCATTTGATATTGTTTCTTGCCAGAAAATTCTTAGAAATCAACGAAGATATGAGTTGTCGAGAACTTCCAGCTTTCTGGTAACTCTTAGGGAAAGCACAGACAGTACCAGGGAACGAAACAGGCCCAGCTTGGTCTTGATGCTGAGATCACTGCCTTGCCAGATTTGGACTGCATGCCGTATGCGCATAACCTGGTTGATATGACGAGGGATGTTCTGCTTGTAAACCTTCTCCATAGGCTGCCCATTAATGTTGATGGCAATAGGTGTCGGATTTCTTTTTCGCAATGGCGGGCTAAGGACTATGGTCTTGTTGGTATTAATCTTTAGCCCAACCTTGCTTGCCTTCCTTTAAAGATCTAACGTCATTGCGGACAGATCCATGATTTTGTGAGAGAGTAGGCATATGTCGTCAGCGTAGTCAAGATATTGTAGATAAGCTGTCAAAGTCCATCGAATTTGTCTGTCTAGTCCAGATAGGGCTGCATACAACACATCGAAGATAACTGAGGAATAGGATCAGTGAGAGGATGCACCTCTGCTAAACTCCACTGCGAATTTCAAAGTCTCCCGACACTTTACTTAGGTTGCCTTTATAATAGCCACAAGCGTCTCCAGGATGCCTCTCCTGAGCAAGGCTGCCCATTTAGAATCCCGGTTAACACTATCGAAAGTCTTCTTGAAATCGATGAAAAACAAATGAAGCGGAGAATCGATGATGATTCGCAAGTTGTTAATGTGATCAACACGGAAGAATCCGGATCGAAAGCCAGCCTGCTCTTCATCAATTGTGCTTTCTAAGTGGGCCTTTATTCTATCCAAGGCGATTTTAGCTATTATCTTGGCAATTGTAGGAAACACACAAATGCCCTCCAATTATTACAGTCAGTGAGGCTACCCTTTTTCTGAAGCTTGGTGACCAATCCTTCCTTCCACTCAGTGGGACAAGTGGGTGCAGCAAATAGCAATTAAGCTTGCCGCTGCTTGATATTTCGGGCCTTTCCCCGTTTTAGTGCAATAATTACAGCGATTAATTCCTCTTTAGTCGGGGTAGTGGACCGTATACGCACATTTTGATGGCTAGTTAAATTTTCCATATGAGGGAGAACTTCACCATAAATTACACGGTTCAAGACCGCGGGGAAATGTTCTTTCAACCGTCTCATTTAATCTTCCTCGAAGATAAGCAGCTTTCAATTACTATCCTTCACCGGATGTTGGCAGGTGTTACAACCACCTGTAAACTCCTTGATGACACCGTATACGGCGTTTAAGTTGTTACTTCTTGCGGCTTTTTCTCCTTAGTCTAGAAGAGAATTTGCAAAGCTTATGCAAATTATCGTGTAGCACACTACTCTGAGCTTTTCGAGCTTTCTGACGGTAGAAGAGCTCGATGCTGCTTCGATTGTCGGCTGATGCTGCAGCCAAACGAACCTTCAGCTCTTTTCTTTCAACAATCCACAGCCATGCAGCGTCGGACATCCAGGACTTATTCCGGCTATACGGGTTTTTAACAAAGAACAATGTACGCATTTCTTATGGCATCCCATTTTTATTTACGTTACTATCTGGGTGACTAGTTATTTTAGCTACTTTTTGCGCAAGATGGTCGTTAGATTGTAAGTGTTTAGTTACGATGCAAATAAGCTCTGTATTTGTTGATTAATAAACGGTAATGTTCTTTTAAAAAGCTCGTACACTTTATTTTTAATGAAGTATTAACAAAAACGTTTTTCCATGGCTATTTGTCGTATGAAATTTTGAATGCGGTTGATTTCTATCACGGGTCGAACAAGACAGAACGGCTCCCGCCAATTTTCCTTATTAATTTTAGCATAATTTGCAGAATATAATTGCAGAATATAATTTCAGAGCAATTTACAGAATATAAATTACAAAATACAATTGTCAAAAATGTGTAGAATTGAATTCAGCAATTCATCGAAACTAGTTCAGTTGAAAAAACTTTGGGATGTCAAAGTCAAAGTTTGTTGATAAACTCGATTGACGATTTATGGATTAACAGAAACGATACACGCAAACTCCGTATAATTATTATTTTACAAACAAATGCTAATAAAAACACCACGAATTGAGTTTGCAATTAAATTTTATATTTGATGCATTTCGGGCAGCCTTCCGCCCATCTTCAGCAACACGATTAAATTTTTTTTTTTAAATTTTAATCGTGTTAGCTGCAAAGATGCAAGACCTGATGAGTGCTACTATCCATACGAAACCACTAAGCTCGGAGAAATTAATTCAGAGGGAATTTGAGAATAAAAAATAGTTGGTCCCGTTGCGGGGCGCGAACCGCAGAGACCGTGTTTCGAGTAGCAAAAAATGCCCGGTGCGTTACCGAGCTAAGCTACAGACGCATACTAAGTTGGTGTGCAGAATGAAACCAAGTGTCACAAACAATTCCAATTTAAATTGAAAATGATTCGCACTTGTACATTTGCAAGAACATTAATACATAAAGTAAAATTGCCAGGGAACAAATATCTCCACTTCTCACCCTCTCTCCACCCCTCTAGTGAGTTAATATAAGTGCTTCACACCATCTAGACCTCCACGGTCGAGTTTTCAAGTAAAATCACGCCTTCACGGCTTAATACAAACAGAATTCTCACACTTTCGTGGTCGTCTTGCACATGGATAGCTGCAAAGATGCAAGACCTGATGAGTGCTACTATCCATACGAAACCACTAAGCTCGGAGAAATTAATTCAGAGGGAATTTGAGAATAAAAAATAGTTGGTCCCGTTGCGGGGCGCGAACCGCAGAGACCGTGTTTCGAGTAGCAAAAAATGCCCGGTGCGTTACCGAGCTAAGCTACAGACGCATACTAAGTTGGTGTGCAGAATGAAACCAAGTGTCACAAACAATTCCAATTTAAATTGAAAATGATTCGCACTTGTACATTTGCAAGAACATTAATACATAAAGTTGTCTAATCACTTTTTATTATTGTTCCCTGACGCGTTTCGCTCTTTCAAGCATCTTCAGAGGGATTAATTTATTTGTTACAACTGCCTGTGTTTTTATACTATTTTAACATAGCGTGAACATAACATTATTCAATACATCCTACTTAAGAGATAATAAAAAGGTCATTTACTCTAATTGCTGAAAAAAAACAGAATATAGAAGGTAATGTTTATTAAAAAAGCTAGTCGAGCTAATCTGAGTACGATATACTACCGGTTACACTGCAAAACAAAGAAAGCCAACCAGAACATATGGTTTCTGAAGCAATGTATGAAGCACGACGTCATCCCGAACTTCATAAAGATTCAATGCCCTACGAAAAACATGATTGCGAAAAGGGTGGTCGACAAGAGCGAACGGTTATACCTGAAAGAAGAAAGACGATTTTGGGAGGCTCGCCGAGACATCACCCGACAGTACCTCAAGGTCGCACATGCCGAATTAACATCCAGACTTCATCGTGTCGAGTTCGATTATCTAGACGAATGGATTCGAGAAAAACTAGCAGAGGTATCACAAGAGAAACACACAACGCACCAACGTAAATTGGACGCATTACTCAAGAAGAAGAACAACAAGACAGAGGCAAGATCCTTACACAATAACATTGAAAGCAAAGAATTTTTCTCCAGGTTAATTAACATCTCAGGCGTTGAGTTCACTTCTTCTGAAACTGAACTATTGGGAAAAGGACATAAGTTCTCTCCCGCAGCAGAGACTGGAAACAATATCAGAAATATTCTGGCAGTTCACTCGGAATTGGGTATCCTCAGAAACGAAAAAGACATCCCGGACTCCAACCTTATGCGAGAACAATTAGCAAAAATAATTTCATCGCTCAAGATTGTCCCCAAGAGAACCAATGCCGAAACAGTATTGAAAGGACTTCAATGCAAAATAGAAGAAAACTTCCTTATATTAACGAAAACGGATAAAGGTAATTCAATTGTGACATTGCACGAGGCTGATTATACGACAAAAATGCAAACGGCCATTTCTCAACTTAACGTTGAAATACTTAAGAAAGACCATACACCGCAATTTCTAAAAGACATAAGACTTTCAGTTTCTAAAGCTACCGCACTCTTTACAAATGATTGGGAAAAGAGAAGGGTTATCCCTATGAACACAGAAGCTCCGAAAATCTACGGCCTCGTCAAAGTTCACAAGGAAGGGAACCCCTGTCGGCCAGTGGTTCCGTATACCACAGCGCCAGCTTACCACTTAGCCACGAAACTGAATGATAAAGTTCGGGACTTATCCCAATTTCATCCTACGCACGGAGTTAAAAATTCTATTGAGCTTACATTGCAATTAAATTCCCTCCCCCTCGCAGATGAACATTTCAAACTTGTCTCTTTTGATGTTACCAACATGTTTTCGAACATACCTTCAAAAGAATGCCCAACATTGGTTGGAACGATCCTGAGCGGGGAAAATATTTGCCCTCTAGAGAAAAGGGACATTCTGGACCTCCTTGAAACCTGTCTCCAACAAAATTATTTCAAATTCAAAGAGAATACCTTCATACAACGGGAAGGGTTGCCTATGGGTTCACCACTCAGCCCGCTCCTAGCGGATATTTATATGCACTTCTTCGAGACCAATATTCTATTATCTTCCCTGGCTAGAACGCATATTGCTTTTTGGTACAGATACGTGGATGATATTATAGTAGGTTTCAAAGGTACAGATAGGCAGCTCGAAAAATTTCTCGGTTTCATTAACACGGTGAACACTCACATCAAATTTACCCTGGAAAAAAGCGTTAATAACACCATTAACTTCCTTACCATTTCCTACTCAAACAATAAGTTCGACTTCAAAATATTTAGGAAACCGACATTTTCGGATGTAACCATCCCGGAGGATTCAACTTGCGCATGGTCGCAGAAAATAGCGGCATACAGATCCATGATCCACCACGCCTTCGTCATCCCAATGTCGGAATCAAATAGAGAATTGGAGTTGAATCTTATAAGAAAAATCTCTACCAATAATGGTTTTGACCACCACATGGTTAATAACCTAATAAAAAAGAAGAGGAATGAAATGGCGAACAGCATGGTCTACCCCAGAGGGTCTGACGAACGGCTCCAAAACTATATCTCACTGCCATACATCCCGTGCCTCTCAGAGAAAGTGGGGAACTTCTTCAAAAAAGAAAAATTAGTTCCAGCATTCCAAAGTAGTTACACACTTGGAAACAGACTCTTTAATGCGAAACCCCGCACAGACAAAAAGAAGAAACCGGGAGTATACAAACTAGAATGCCCCGAGTGTCTCGCAACTTATGTGGGACAAACAGGCCGGTCAATAGAGACAAGGTTCAAGGAACACATGAGTGGTTCTAATTTCTCCAACTTTTCCGAACATCTAAAGGAAACAGGTCATAAGGCTGGAAACAACTTTAAACCCCACATCCTACATACCTGCTCAAAAGGGAAAAAACTCAACCTTCTTGAAGCCCTTGAAATAAACAGAGCGAACAGGACTCCGGGGAAAACACTACTTAAGGAACATCAGGACCTCAACCATTCTCGTTTGCTAAGTCTGAATCACATTGCGTCATAACATCTACACTAACGTAACATTACCTTCTATATCCTGGTTTTTTTCAGCAATTAGAGTAAATGACCTTTTTATTATCTCTTAAGTAGGATGTATTGAATAATGTTATGTACACGCTAAGTTAAAATAGTATAAGAACACAGGCAATTGTAACAAATAAATTAATCCCTCTGAAGATGCTCGAAAGAGCGAAACGCGTCAGGGAGCAATAATAAAAAGTGATTAGACAAAGTATCCGTTTTTGATTTCAAAGTTGGTTGATATTCGACATAAACAATATCAAAAGTGATTCGCTGTTGACGTCGATCTATATTCGATAATTCGAACTCAGATAAGTAACTTCAATTCATGTCGTCTGCTGCCTTTGATTCTTTATGACTTGGTTTTATTTCAGCCAGGCATCCAGCCACACACGACGAGAGAGACAGGACGAGCGAAATGAGTCGGGCGACGCTCGATAAGGGGCCTTCATCAATTCGGGAAGTAAACGTCGGCGATTATAATGTCCTGTAAAATATAAACAGGTAAGTATTCGGATGTGTATTCCTAAGGATTCATTAAGTTGCCATTTCAGGTCATCGATGATCCGCGAACAGTAAGATAGCTTAATTTTTCAGTAGATCGGTGTTGAATTTGCGGCGTGTGGTTCTTTCGTCGCTAGGGCGGCGCACGGCAGCAATACGTAATCTCTCAATTGCCCCAACCCCTTGTTCCATGTGTCCCAGTTGACATTTCGTCGACATAAACTGGTTTCGGAGAATGCAGTTGCCAGCATGCACCTCCTGCACATCCATGGCCACGAACGTCGTCGTGGACGGAATTCGAACCCGAAACGCCGGTAGTCAAACATGAGACTGATGCCTCAACACACTGCGCTACCGGTCGCCCCAGCGATTATAAGATAATAGCCTCTTCCTATCCCAATATCGTTAACCTTATTTCGTACGTCAACGAAGCAACTCTTGAATCTTTTACTAATGCAAAGTGGTCGCCCTGATTTTGTGTTCTGCGCCGATCAACATAGAACCAACAGATTTTGTGATGACCCTTACGCTCAAACATGGTACCACCGATGAAGAGACTGTGAAAGTTGCAGAGCTCTACAAACTTTTCACCGTTGGCGTTACGATCCCCAAGACTGTGTCTTCCCATCACATGCCTGAGCCCACTCTTATCAGCGTCAACTTTAGCATTCGAATCCCCCATAACCATTATAATGTCACCTTTAGTTGTTCTGTTCTGGTCGGTGTTTAGTTGTTTGTAGAAGGAGTCTTGCGCCAAGCCATTGTGGGGTTCAATGAAAGCATAGCATTGTATTATTGTGATGTTCCTCATTTTGGTCTGGCGGTCATGATTCTGTCGGAGACAGGATGCCAGGATAAAACACAGTTTCGGGTGACTTAGGTTTAGAGGAGCCCCACACGTGACTCACGAGCACTACCGGTAGCTCTACCGGAGTACAACATTACAGTGCTATCTGTTGGAGAGGTAAACTTTCCGATGTTCCACCATCTTATTTCACTATTTCCTAAGATTTTGAATTTATATCGCAGAAATTCACTCTCTAATTGAAGAAATCGCGCATTCTGGGGACCCTCTGATCCATTGTCCAGGATAGTACAGACAATCCTGAATCCAATCTTTGTCATTGTACGTTAGTCAGATATAGTAACCGCTGAGTCAGTAATTATCCCGGGCAAAGTTGACGTCTCGTTAACAAATAGAATATTGCGAATATTGCAAGTTGCTTACAAAAGACCTTTTCCATAGTCTGCCACGTGGGCGCCCCCTAGTAACGGCAGTGTGTCAAACCGCTGACGGCCAAGTCTAAACGATAAGACAGTTTGGAGAAAGGCAAGATAGCTGTAGTTTGAATGGCGGACCAACATTTAAGCGTCTCAGGTTTAGTAGTAGATGGAATGATTTGTGTAGTTACACCTGGAGCATAGTTGTGTGAGCTCCAGCACGTTTATTAAACTATCTGAAGCAGCTTTCTCCGAGGCCATCCCCTGAATGGGGTTAAGCGATGTGCTGACAACTCATCCTTGTAAAAACCACTCCACGTCAAGAAACCTGGAACAAAAGTCTCGTATCAACAACGACTACCATGAAAACTACTGACGGATTATTCTTTCGAATCCTGGAATGTACGCTCCCTGATCGATCCGGGGACCGAAAACCCCCTCCTTCAACAGGTCGAACAGTAAAAACTGAGCACTATTGCAGTCCAGGGAACAAAAGAAATCGCACACAATTTTTAGAAGTGGCAAAACATCGGGCCACCAGGAGTTTGGGGTAGCATTTATAGTGAACAATCACCTCAAGCCGCACATTACTGACTTCAAACCCATAAATGAACGGCTGTGTGCGATTCGCGTTAAGACTCAATTCTTCAATCACTGGCTCATCAAAGTGCACGCCCCCACTGTAGTTAAAGAAGACGCAGTAAAGAACGAGTACTACTCCCGCTTCGAGACTCTCTTCGACTCACTTCCAACAAACGACGCCAAATTGCTGCTGGGAGACTTTAACGCGAAAGTCGGAAATGAAAGTTGGCAACGGGGGACCATAGGAGGCCACATTCTCCATGGAAAATGTAACGATAACAGCCAGCGACTTCGCCTGGGGCGACCGGTATTGCAGTGTGTTGAGGCATCAGTCTCATGTTTGACTACCGGCGTTTCGGGTTCGAATCCCATCCGCGACGACGTTCGTGACCATGAATGTGCAGGAGGTGCATGCTGGCAACTGCATTCTCCGAAACCAGTTTCTGCCGTCGAAACGTCAACTGGGCCACATGGAACAGTTGATGCGCCATGCACCACAAGGGGTTAGGGCAATTGAGAGAGAGAGAGAGACCTGGAAATCTCCAGACGCACATACTGTCAACCGAATTGACCACGTCCTCATTTGCAGGAGATGGGCGTCCAGTGTGATAGATGTCCGCTGCTACCGAGGAGCAAACTGCGACTCATATCATCACTTGGTGAAGACGACCTACAGATGTAGAATTTCCTCAGTGCACCAATCGGGAATCAGCCCTCCCAAAATTTTTGCGGTTGATAAGCTTCTGAGCGATGCTACGGCGGTGGCATATACTACCGCTCTTGAGGAAAGACTATGGCCTATGCTACACAACATCGGCAACACAGGCGTGCATGTGGTCTGGGAAGAACTCAAGGGTACCATCAGAGATGTTGCAGAGAAGGTCGTGGCATATAAAGCCTGGCGAGCGCGAAATGACTGGTTCGACGAAGAATGTGTAATGAAAGCGAGGAGGAATGGGGGTCAGCGAAGCTGGAGCATTTCGACCCTGAAGGTCTAAATGGCATGAGAGCCGAAGGTGTCTCCATCAATAAGTAGGCATGGGCATGTGCTTGTAGTAGCCCTGTTCGGGAGATGCGGGGTGGAATCTTGCTCACTTACTGCCCTCAAAATGCTCATCACATCTAAAAAAAAATACTCACATGCCATTCAAGAGTCACCAGTCCAAAATCCGAGGCAAGGAAAAAGTTATAAGAGAAAAAAATGGTGAACGTGCAGATAAACAAAAAAAAAACAATCGACTGACTTAACCTATCTATGCACTATGCTGGATCCCAGATGGTACGGATCCATGGCTGCTTTACCCTCCTACAACCGAAATTGATCCCATTGCTGGACTTTAAGGACCACCCAAAAAAAAAACAAACGAACGAGCGGGGTAAGTGTCTCAATCCATCGATGCGAAAAGGGAAGGTCTTCCAAAGAAAAAGATTTAAGGTTTACACTTTAGTCCATTGCTTTATTATTATTAACAAGATTATACAGCATGAATAAATGTAACATGAGTTACGTTAGGCAAAGGAAATCATTTAAATCAAATGGCAAGGACCCTTACTACGTCTCCAAATTCAAGAAAGAAAACGAATTTTAATACTAAACGCTACAGTAAAAGAAAACTTACCCCTTATAACTGCAACGGCCGTTGAAGTGCTGGGCTGGAACATAACTTTTGTTATAAAGGAAAACACTAACCGACGAGTAAGGCCATTAATATCCGCGAAAACAATTTTTTTTTCGATAATAATTTAAGTTCACGCAACAACGAGGAAAAATAAATATTAAAAAATTTTCTTAAACGCAACTAATAAATAATTAGGTACGCGATAAACAAATAAATATTAACAACGATAATAAATAATTACATAACCAATTTAGTGCCGGGAAACATTAAGTTATGACACAAAAAAAGGCCTATAGATAGGCAATACGCGTCATTACGTCGATATAAACAATACAGCTTTCGTGATGCCAATAAGTCGTAAAGTTCCAATGGAGCTTCCTTACTAGATTCGATACACAGCTGATATCACCCGTTGTACATTGGATCGACGTCACAACTACCGTACTGTGGGCACTAGCTATCGTGTGTGGGATGACATGATCAGAATCATACGACGAGGAGCTATGATGACGTCACAGCGATCTGTGTTAAATCTCGGAGATGCTAGCACAAGCACAAACTGGCCAATCACGATATATCTATCGTCCGGGCTAATCCGAGTTATGCGATCCTCACACCGGCGCGACAAAATTCGCGGCGTATTCGCGACGGATTCGCGACGGAAATTCGTGGCGATTTTTAGATGTTCACACCGAGGCGACAAAAAATCGCCGCGGAAATAATCGCATTCAGTATTCGTTGTGTATTTTGTTGTGTAACTGAGTCTACAGCGAATTTTGACGCCACACCGCCACGGCAAAATTCACAATCGGAAACATTAGCATGAACTCCTAAGAGGAAGAAACTGTTTTGCTTGTAGCAGTGGCTAAGGATGAAGAAAGGCAAAGGTAAATTGAATTTCTTTAACAATGGATAACGCCGTCAGGAAAAATGCTGCCTACTTAGGGAAAGAAGACTATGCGTGCATGGCATAAGTTTCAATGCACCCGTTGCTTACTGCTATGCTCGGAAAAAGCGGGAGCTTGAAATAAAAAATATTGGTACTTACTACATTTTACTCCAAGCATTTTTCGCATGTTTCTTTTATATTTTTTTTCTCATGATCTCAATCAGTTTTTCGATATCGCTAGCCATATCGAATAAACAACTAGTTGTGAAGTAAACAAGAAGGTATCGACGAAAATCAAATCACACTCAGCGATTTTTTGTCGTCGCGACAAAATCGCTGCACAAAGTGGCGAAATTTCGCGTCGGTGTGGGCACCTTCGTACAATGCTGTGGTCAGATTTTTCTCGCGGCGAAAATTTACGTCGCGAATCCGCTGGGCGATTTTTTGTCGCGCCGGTGTGAGGATAGCTTTATGCGGCGATATCGACTGTTGAAAGTAATAGAAATTATTTAATTAATACGCACGACACAACTAAAGGGTGTAACTTTTCAGGGGTTCTCATAGCATTGAACACATGAGGTAGCGGGTTCACACGTTGCTGTCGTCGGTTATATCCAATTTCGATTTCTTTTTGCACGACACCAGTACCGGGGCACAACGAAACTTCTTTAATTTGTCGAAATACCTATCACCATCGCGTATTTTGCGTTTCTTTTTCGTAGAATTATTTATGTCGTGTTTTTGCTTTGTATTATTTGTGGCTGCCGGCCGGTTTTTCACAAGCTACCCCCGAGGATTCAGACACATAAAACAAAATTAATTTTTATATCTGTTATCGCGATCCGTCTTTTTGAGGATTTTCTTTTTTCCTCCTTTCTCGGTCGGTGCTCGGTAATCGACTCCCCATTTCGGATCTTTTTTCTCTTCCCAGCCTCCATCAATCCTCTCCCTTATGTCCCCGCACCCAGAAATATTTCCCGCCAAAAAAAAACTGGTATTGGAATATCACGTCCCTCATATCCCTTGGCCCATAACTTTTCCCGCGAAACGATCGGTGACACACCCCCGCATGTCCCTTTATCCAAATAAATATGTAGTCCCCACTTCATGATCTCACACCTAATATACAACAATTCGAATTCAATCGCATACAACTATAGGTATATCCCTTTTTCCGCTAAGCAACATCCACACTCAAGCGAACATAACTATAGGGGTTCCATCGTCGACATCGTCGTACCTTCGCACGCAGGGCCGGATTATGTATGGGACCAAAGGGGCCTCCACCATCCTCCCCAAATGGGGGCACCCACCACTCATATAGCAAATTTTAAAATATGTACGCAGTTTTGGAAAATTAAAAAAAAAAGCTTGATGACGTTAATGCCTGGCCAAATTATAATTCAAGGTTTAACGTCATTTACTTTGTACATTTAAACCATTTGAAATTTTTCCAATTTCCCGCTTATGCGCGTCCGCCAAAAGTAGCTCCATAAGAGAAGGTTTTGTCCAAGGAAGAAAAATTATCAGATGGGCTAACTAATTTTTCCTAGTACAATTCAACTATTTTCCTCAATACAAAGACCTACACCTATATACTCTATATTTTTTGACAGCGTTAATTACTTTACATTACGTTACGTTGCTGTAATTACGATTAAAGGACATACAAAATAGCGAAAAAAAAAAATGATCCACAGGTAGAATAATGATTATACCAAAGTGGATAAGTGCATCACGGTTAAGTACACAAACACGTGTAAGTGCACACAATTTTTGAGAACAGAAAGAAAATCTGCAAATGATTCCTGACGGTTAAATGCACATTTTAGGTGCGTTTTTTTAACAGCCATGGAGAGCAGAGCAGGTTAATACCACACAATTACACTAACAATTTGATCATCGAATATAAGTGGACTAATTTAATGAACTCGTTGATGGCGAATTAGCCGAAGACGAGATCATAACCCCTAGTCTACACTCATAGACACAATCGTCCGATTGTCTATAGACAAATCGAGGATTTTGTATTTAGACAATCGCGAACAATTCGGAACATTTTTATGGACTTTGTTGCTCGTCCACATCTACATTTAGTTTCTGAGATACATGGCAACTGAAATAGCAGCCTGTGGAATTGCTGCTTGTGTAGCCTTTATCTTTGTTAATGAAAAAGGTGTTGAATTAGCGCTCAATTTGCTTAAACTCTCTTTGCTTAAACTTCCTATGTTCAAACTCTCTTTTGTATGAATTCTCTCTTTCAAATACGAATACATTTAATGTAAAAGCTCTTTTGTACTTCAGTTGAATATTAGCCTTTGTACCAACTTCACATACTCGTAACTCGTAATATAGTAAAACTCCTGTGAATTAAGCAAGTCTTTTCTTTTCCTTTTTGCTACAGGTTATGGGCCCAGCCCCGCGAAACTGAAAAGACTTAAATACCGGATTAAAGAAAAGTAATCGCGAAAATAAAGTTACGGTTTTTATACCCTAGTTTTTCTTTGCTTTGTTCGAGTCACGATGCCGCTAAGTGAGGATCTTCGAGTCCCGTTATTGTCAAAGGCAAATTACCAGCGCTGGAAATTCGAAGTTACTGCCTGCTTGCGGAGTGTTGGAGTGTATAGACAAGTAACCGGCGAGGATATCTGTCCGACAGCTGAAGAAGGAAATCCAAAGGTGAAGGAGTGGCATATGCGGGATGCGAAAGCCATGCGAATTTTGTCAGGGGGACTCAATGACGACGATCATGCTAGCATTCGCGATTGTGCAACATCGGCAGCCATGTGGTCGAAAGTTAAATCACTTTACGAGCCTAAGACGGAAGCAAACAAATATCTACTTAATCAGGCGTTGCACGCGATAAAATTTGATGACTGTCAATCCGTCTCAAGTTACTGTGCTGAACTTTCGGTGATTGTGCAAAGGCTGAAGGCTATCGGCGACCAAGTTAGTGACGCATGTTTGGTGGCGAAGCTCATCAATGATTTGCCACAAAGATTCAACTCATTTAAAGAGACGTACTATATTCAGGCAGCGAAAGGTGATGCATTAACGTTCGACAAACTACACGAACAATTAATGTTAATTGAAACGCAGCGAGCCTCAAAAGTAGAATCAAATGATTCTGGTGACGCGCTAATTGCTCAGTCGAAAAATGAATCCAACAAACGGTCGAAAATACGCTGCTATTATTGTAAGAAAACCGGTCATATAAAACGGGATTGCACCAAGCTGAAAGCTGATGAAAAGCGCAGTCAAACGAAAAGAGCTTCCGCGAACGCATCATACGTAATTTGTCTCATTATAACAAATTATGGTGAATGCCTATCGGCAGGATATAGTGCTCACTCATGGATTGGTGATAGCGGTGCGACTCATCATATGGTTTCCGACCGCTCCATATTTACAACAATGGATCACATTGAAGAGGGAAGTATGCCTGTGACAGTTGGAAACAATGAGATTATCTATGCTCTTGGTCGTGGAAATGCTGAAGTGATCTCAAAGTCAGGCGGACTAGTTACACTGACAGATGTACTTTACGGACCAAAGCTCGGACGGAACTTGCTCTCACTCGGAGCTGCGACGGCAAAGCAAGCTGACATTAAGTTCATTGGAAACGAACTTCAAATTGAACGAGATGGGAAACGAATTGCGACTGGCTATCGACTTTCGAACAACCTGCACGAGATGGATTTTATGTGAGTTGGTGGTAGTGTAAACTACAATGCACAAGACGCTACACTACAAACTTGGCATGAACGGCTGGGGCATGTCAACTTCGGATCTGTGCGGCAGTTAGCAACCAGTTCAGCTGTTATCGGTATGAAAGTGTCAAAGTCTTCGACCAGTGGAAGCAACGATTGTTTTTGTGAGGCTTGCGTTTTCGCGAAGCAATGTCGTCAGCCATTCTATGAAAATCAGAGTCGTGCAGAAGTTCCTGGGGAGTTAGTACACTATGACATCTGCGGCCCGATGTCGGTGGAGTCGTTTGGAGGTGCTAAACGGATGGCAGTGTTTGTCGACGATCATTCCGGGGTTCTATTTGTAAAACCTATGAAGTCGAAAGCGGATATAATCAGTGCTATGCAGGAGGTGATCGGCGAATTCAAGGCGGCAGGATATCATATTAGACGAACGCGATCTGACAATGCGTTGGAATTTCGGAGCAACGAAATGCGCAAACTTATGCGGCAGCACTCGATAGTTCAGGAGTATTCTGCTCCGTATACACCAGAGCAGAATGGGCGCGTGGAGCGCCAAAATCGCACCATTTGTGAAATGGCACGAGCTATGCTGATTGGGGCTGATTTACCGCGCGGATTATGGGCAGAAGCTGTAACCACAGCAGCCAAAATTAGAAACATGATTCTACTAAAACGACTCGACGGTCGTACTCCACATGAATTATTCTTTGGTTCGAAACCCGACATCAGTATTCTTCGAATCTATGGAAGTAAGTCGTATGTATTGTTAAATGAGACGAAAAGGTCAAAGTTTAGTCAAAAATCGGAGCTAATGCAGCTTGTAGGCTACGAATCAAAAGCATTTCGTTTGTGGAAACCGGGGACTCGTCGTGTCGTTATCAGCCGTGACGTAGTGATACATGAATCACAACCTAAACAAATAGCTACCCTTGCTATTCCGGACTGTACGTTTGAAGCGTTGGAAGATAGTCACGAATCGTAGCACTATAGTTCAGTTAGGAAACGCGAGAATGATGTTACTGACGTTTGCAGTGAAGATAGGCAGCATACCTTGAAACACTATAACAGTGATTCGGAAGCAATAGCAAAACGAACTCGCAGCAGAGCTCAGAACGCTGTAATAAGCAATTCAACTATTACTGGTCAGATAAAATCGAATTCAGCGAATGATATCCAGATATGTGGTAACGCTTATATTGCAAATGTGGTGCTACCGACGACTGTTGAAGAAGCGAAATCTTCGAAAGATGCGGAACAGTGGAAGGCAGCAATGGAGGAGGAATTGGATTCCTTGCAGCGCAATGAAACTTGGATTTTGGTGGACAGACCAGTAGATAGGAAACCAATTAAAAACAAGTGGGTTTTTCGGTTGAAAGCAAAACCAGACGGCACGATCGAACGACACAAGGCGCGGTTGGTGGTGAAAGGATGCTCACAAAAGCCTAGCATAGACTACAAGGAAACATTTTCGCCAGTTGCTAGATATGAGTCAGCTCGAACGTTATTAGCAGTGGCAGCGGCAAACGATTTTGAAATTCACCAGTTTGACATCAAAACTGCATTTTTGTACGGCGATCTTCATGAAACCATTTATATGGAACAACCCGATGGTTTTGATGACGGCAGTGGCCGCGTATGCAAACTTAAGAGAAGCCTTTATGGCCTGAAGCAGGCACCGCGGCAGTGGCACGATAAATTTGATGGATTCATGCAACGATTCGGACTAAAACCAACAAATGCAGATCCATGTGTTTACCATTCGGACAACGGTGAACTTTTAGTCGCACTCTATGTCGATGACGGCCTAGTTGTTGGTAAATCGAAGCAGAAAATTGGCAGTCTACTTGATGCAATGCGAGAGCATTTTGACACCAAAAGTGCCGAAGCAAATTGCTATTTGGGGATTGAAATCGAGCGTTCTCGTAAGGATAAGATCATTCGTTTAACACAGGAATCGTATGCGAAGGCTGTACTTAATAAATTTAACATGATGGCATGTAACCCGATTTCAACTCCGGCACAACCGAACGTTACACTCAAAGCAAATACGGGCAGTGAAATTGCAAATGTCCCATACCGAGAACTTGTGGCGAGTTTAATGTATTTGGCAATAGCAACTCGCCCCGATTTAGCATTCATAGTGGCCCAACTTTCGAAATTCTTGGATGCTCCTACGGAAGAACACTGGAGTGCAGGAAAGCGTGTTTTGAAGTTCCTTGCTGGTACAGTAAAGATGGGTATTATTTATGGACGTGACAATTTGAATACTCTGACAGCATATGCAGATGCAGATTGGGCAACTTGTGCTGAGGATCGAAAAAGTATAAGCGGCGTTGTCCTCACTCTCAACGGTGGACCAGTTTTGTGGTCATCACGGAAACAAGGGGTGGTATCGACATCTACAACAGATGCAGAGTATATTGCTGCTCACGATGCTGCTAAAGAAGTGGCTTGGGTGCGACATCTTTTGGAGCAAATTGGATGTTATCAATTGGCGCCAACCAAATTGTATTGCGACAACACGGCAGCAGAGAATCTAATCAACAATGCGACTTTTCATCGTAGAACTAAGCACATTGATGTCAAATATCACTATGTGCGTGAGCAGGCTCTCAACAAAATAATCGACGTTAAACATATTTCAACTGCAGAATAGCTTGCCGATATTTTCACAAAGAAATAAATTTGAATTAAATAGACATATTGGGTGTTTTATAAATTAATAAGCAAATTCGCGAGTGGAAGTGTTGAATTAGCGCTCAATTTGCTTAAACTCTCTTTGCTTAAACTTTCCTATGTTCAAACTCTCTTTTGTATGAATTCTCTCTTTCAAATACGAATACATTTAATGTAAAAGCTCTTTTGTACTTCAGTTGAATATTAGCCTTTGTATCGACTTCGCATACTCGTAACTCGTAATATAGTAAAACTCCTGTGAATTAAGCAAGTCTTTTCTTTTCCTTTTTGTTACAAAAGGGAAGAGAGCCCGCAAACGTTTGTTTATACGGACCTTGTTTGCAGATGGTCCTAAATTCGGGCTTAATCTATTAGAAAAGCTGAAATTGGAAGATGGCTTAGGCTTCCACAATTTTTCCACATTAACCGCTACGGATTTTGAGGTATTGCTACAAATGGTTTGAAATAAAATTTCAATACAAGACACAAGATTTAGAGAAAGCATTCAACCTGCCCTCAGGTGGTAACGCTTCGTTATCTGGCGAGTGGTGATTCATTTACTAGCCTTATGTATACATTCAGGGCTTCCAAGCAGACGATATCATCGTTTGTCCCGGAAGTTTTTGTGTTCGTTAAAAAACTTCATGCAGGTAAGTTTATATTTATTGTATATTTATTGTAATACCATTACATTCTATAATTTTGAAAATTAGTGTCGAATGCAGTAAAAACTAATAACATAATTTCAGAGTTATGAGGTAAAGAAAATAAGAGGAAAATTTAAATTTAACTTAATTAGAATTAAAAATAAGAATTGACAATAAGTAAAGAAAAAGCGAAAAAAGGCAGCAATTAAAACTAAGAAACACAAAAACAAGCAGACAAGGGGAAAAAATGGAAACGAAAAATCGAACATTAATATTGATTAAATGAACCTATATTAAACCACCAAACTATATAAAACTGCCACGATTTCTCTTCTAGGAGAAATTTGGGAACAACTCGAATCCTTCTTATCGACTGTGGTAGTTTGTTAAATAACCTAGCTGCGGAACATGAAAAAAAATTAAAAAAGCAAGCTCTATTATATCGAGGAATATTTACAAGAAATGTATGATTAAGACGTAAATTATTGTATAAAGATTTGAGTTCCGAGTGTGTAAGTAGCCGCAACGAATGAAAAATAATTTTAAAATTTTAAAACAATATAAGTGGATGAAAGGAAGGATTTTCAGATTTATGAATAATGGGAAGCTGCTGTGATATCTGTTTTTATTGCATACTAATCGTATGGCATTTTTGAGCTATCAGCAATGGATTTAATCTAGATTTGTAACTACCGCCCCAACAAGATAAGCCATACTCCAACTTTGAATGGAAAATGCTAAAATAAAGCATTTTCAATACATTTAGTGAGCAGAAAGGACACAACAGATAGATTTGTCTGATGCCCGATGACAAGTAATTTCTTAAGCTTGAAATATGAAGTGACCAGTCCAATTTACTATCCACAATAACTCCAAGATATTTAAAATGGGGGACGACTTCATTTTGAAAGCACTTCTCTGAACACAAGACTTCGGGAGAAAATATATATGTGTTATTAATCGAACTATCCAATGAATTATAATACTACTACTTTGCCTTAACCCCTAGCGGGGCATAGCGCGTCAACTACTCCTGTGCGCCATCGTACTCTGTTCTGGGCAATAGGGCGCAACTCCCCAAAAGACTTTCCCAGTACCTGACACTCCTTTGCCACAGATCGACGCCATGTGACTCGAGGACCCCCTCTTGGTCGGCCTTGGTTGGAAATGGGGTTCCATTTCATGGCATGCAAAGCAATGCAGTTATCACTCTTCCGCAATGTGTGACCTATCCACTGCCATTTTCGCCTGCGTATCAATTCGTCGATTGGCATCTGACCCGTCCGCCGACTTAGCTCTTCATTTGATATTGTTTCGGGCCAGAAAATTCTTAAAATTCGACGAAGACATGAGTTGACGAATTTGTTGAATTATAATCTAACAAAAAACGTTTGCAACTATGATGATGCTACCAAAAAGTAACAGCATCCAAAAAAGGATCACTTAAATTGAAGAACATAACTTTTGTTTTGTCACTTATGGATAGCCTATGCGCGGTAAACCAGATACGAAGTATTTCTAAGTCATGATTTATGTCAGAAACACTTAACACATAACCCTGGGGAACAACTATTTCGGTCTTACGAGCCTTGCTATATGCGCTTCCGATTTTCACTCTTTGTATTCTACCATTTAAAAATGATGAAAACCAATTCAACATGAAACCTCTAAAGCCAGCAGTATGGAGTTTTTTCAGCAAGAGCTCATGGTCTACAGTATCAAACGCTTTTGTCATGTCTACAAATAAAGCTCCTGAGAAGTTACCTTCATTAATTCCAACATAGATATGGCTGCAAAAAGATAACAAAGCACCCTCAGTCGACTTGCCCTTCCTAAAACCAAATTGACTATTGCTAAAGAAATTAGTTTTGTCTAGAAACGTAGTCATTCGGTTTTTTATAGCCCGTTCAAATATCTTAGAGAATGGTGATAAAAGCGAAATCGGACGGTAATTATTTGTATCAGATAAATACATCGCCCTTCTTAAATAAAGGGACAACTTCCGCTATTTTCAATTTAACAGGAAAAACACCGGAAAAAATGCTTTTGTTAAAAATATAAGCTAAAATGTCCACAATATTAAAGGCTATTTTTTTAAGCACCAAATTAGGAAGATTATTATCAACAATAGAATTTGAATTTTTTAATGACATTATTAAACGATATAACTCAAGAGAAGAAATATCTTCAAAGAAAAAGCTTTCAGTTTGAGAAATATCATCAAATAGGCGATTTGAATGGAAGCCATTGCAAGAATCAACAGAAATAGAGTGTGAAATATTAGAAAAGAAGTCGACAAAAACATTGGCGATTTCCCTTGGGTCAGAGATAAGTACATCACCATCACCACATTTAAGACCTCTTATATTATCTTTGGAGGGTTTTCTATTAAGAATTTTATTTATAGTGGCCCATTCTCCTTTAGGATTCCGCTTGATTTTAGTAAATTCATTGATGAAATAGTTCTTCTTGGTTTTTGAGATTTCACATTTTAACTCCTTACACAATTTTTTATACTGATCCCTAAAAGTCACGTCAGCAGGGCGTTTAATACATTTAGGCCTTAGTTTATTCCTTTTATTAATTTTAGTTATCAGTGAATCAGTGATCCAAGGTTTGAGCCTTTTTAATTTATGTTTCCTACGAAGGCATGTAAGAGTGGAATTGTTAGCGTGATAAAATACGCAAAAAGTTGTCAAAAGCCTCAGATGGATTACCTGAATTATATACATCTTCCCAAGTTTCACCTCTCAATAGATTATTTAAAACGGAAAAATTATACCTATTTAATGGGGGAAAACTCTCAACTTTGTACTCTTTCTCGATAGAAATATTATTGAAAAAAAAAGACTAGTCATGCAGTGATCTGAAATCTTGAAATCTATACTGGAACTTGTTAAAGAAAGTCTGCTATTATTGCATAAACGGGCAAAAATGTGGTCTATGCATGAGCTGGTATTTTCTGTTATGCGAGTTGGCACATTAATACACGATTCAAATCCATAAGAAGGCATGAAAAATTTATAAGTATCTACCTCAGCAGAATCTGACAATAAATCAATATTCAAGTCGCCTACAACAAAACAATTTTTGCAATTTACATTCGACACAAAATTGCCAAATTCTTCCAAAAAAATATCCTTTGAAACATCATTAAACCGGTAAACACATAAAAATGTAAAATTATCATCCTTAATATTGCTCTCCACTTTTAACAAATCACAACTGTTTAAATTGAGACTCAGAGTAGTACAGATAAAGTTACTTTTAACAAAAACCGCCACACCACCAGAAGCATACGAATTGTTACAACAAGTGTAAAATGTGTAACCCGGGATATCAAAAAGCTCTCTTTCATTATCATATATCCAGATTTACGACAAAAAAATGAACTGAGGCTTATTGTCCAAGGAATTAATGTGACAAACAAGTAAATCAAAATTTTTACGCAGACTTCTAATATTTTGGATTAAATAAAAACAATTCGGACTCGATATACAAAAATTAAAATTATCAGAATAATTAAAGCAACTTAGAGGATTAAAATCAGTAAAATTGTCGCAGCTAGCTAACATAAAGTTGCAATTAAGTAATTGAGAGTAAATTTAAATCCTCTAGAGCTTTAATTATATTAACCTTATCACCGTCCTTCACACGTACTAGAACTGTTCCATTTTTAACCCAGACGTACTTGACTTTTTTTGCCTCTTTAGCTCCCTTTCAGCCTTAAACAAACTTCTCGTATGGGATGATAAACGTTCATTTATAAATATATTGGAAAAATTACTTGAGTTATTGAAAAGTTTTCTGGTTAAATTGGATTTATGTTTACATTTTAAATCCATTATTTTACGCTTAACTATATTGGAAGCAAAGCTTACACAAATAATATTGGACCGTGATGGATTTGTATTTTCATCAGTCGACGACACAGCTTTCTCTATTTTCCTCTTCACGTAACATGAATCCAAATCGCTGCGGGATAAATCTTCACTTAAGCCTTTAGAAAACACCTGAAGAGCGCAGTCCACAGCACTTTCGTTCGTGACATCCGGAACTCCAACGATTTCGATGCAATTGGCATTTCTACGCTGGTCGAGAGCATTTGTTTTGCACTGCAACTCCACGACTAGAGATCGTAAATCATTCTTCTCTTGTTTAAGAGAGTTTATCATCATGATTGCATTTTCGTTGAGTGTCCGCAGGTTACGAATTTCATTGTATAAAACCTGCAGCGTAATCTCTGGCTCATCGACTCTTTGATTCGTGTCTATAATGTCAATCAACGAATCACTCTTCGATGCGACTGTACAAATAATAAAAAAGTGATAATTTTAGTGAAAACATTTATAAAAGTTAGAAAATATAAAAGAGTTGATATGTTTTCTCTGTTGTCCACATTTCAAAAATAATACTCAAATAAACGATAATTATTTGACCGCACGCTATATGCTCTTGCGAACACGACGAAATGTTGCACAAAATGTCTCAAGTTTTCAATTCTTGATAGGAACTCATAGACATACGATAGACAACTCATAGACATGTACATGCAGTTGCAGAACACTCGAATTGTTCCCGATTTGTCTCTAAAAAATCGCAGAACCCTGTCTATAGACACGAGTTGCGGAACTTGTCTATGAGTGTGGACTAGGGGTAAGAGAAGTTTGTTCAGAATGCGCAGTGCTGATGTTAGAAGTCTCAACGATATAGATGAGAATGAGATGAGTTGATAAAATTATCAGGAAAAAAACCTGATTCAGAAGAAAATGTCCTAAAAAAGAGTATCGTAAGAAACGAAGCTTGTGGCCTGTTAAAAATCATATCCTGTTTGGAAACAGCCATTTACACCCAATTTTGGTTCGAAATTTGGAACGTTTCAACGCAACTAGCCAGTATTTGCAGAAATCAACAATGGTTCTTAACACCGCCGTTAAATCTCTCGAGTCGCTGAAAATGTTCGTCGAGTTCAAAAGAGATTGCTTGGATTTGTATGAAACCGCAGGTCAAAATATATCGGTGTCCCAACAGTACGAAACTGTTCGCACTCGAACTGGAAGTGTACGACAGAGACCGCTCGATTACGGAAGAGAAGGTGCCGCTGAACTATTACCACGGGACAAATTTCGAGTCACTGCCTATCTACCAGTATTGGATCAGTTAATTTCATCATTGACTCACAGAATATCGGCTTATGATGTTCTTTGTGGACGATTTGGATTTTTGAGTAATCTGACATCCATTGAACCCGCTGACATTCATCTGAAAGCAGAAAATCTTGTTAAAGCCTACCCTGAAGATTTGGAAGGTGCTTTGGCTAACGAATTAGTTCAACTATCTGCTCTCTCGCAACAGTTTCCCATACTTGAAGAAGAATCAGTTGAACGTTTTTGACATGGATATGTTTTATAGCTGGGGGTCATCCTAAAAATCTGTCCGTCACACGAAATGTCTGTTTTTCTACTCGGGGGTCAGAAAAGGAAACAAGCCCATTGAAAATTTTTCTTTTCTGGTTGTGCATGTCGTTTGAGAGGAGTGGTCATTGTGCATGGCTGTTGCTTGTAGATCCGCGCGGGCGGTGCGCTTGCGGGGATCCTGTGTGTATGTATTTATGTGTATGTCGGGATGTTGATTTGATAGCGATAAAGGTTGACGTTGTGGACGGCAAGAAATAACATAGTGTACGGGTGAACGGGCGGACTTTCAATGACCTTCAATTTCCGCCAATTCCCATTCATCATTTAATAAAATAGCCTGTGTTGTACTATCTGAATCACTAGGGTCCCAGAAAACGTAGCAAGTAATCAGTTCGACTAACATTTGGACATGCGCAGACGCAATTTGAGAGAGTGTACATAGTTCCCGCCTCCCGAAGATGAGCGAGAGCGGATGAAGTTCATTCGAGTCAAATCGGGTGATCCAGCGACTGCGTTTGTGCATTTGCAATGGCGGCGATTTGAGGTTTGACTGGTCCACAATGTGGACCCCCACCACACGTGCAATAAACATATAGAACAAAATGGCGGATTTATACTAGGCGAGTTAGAATCTCTCAAGTCCCGAAATAAAGAAATATTCGTCGCAGGATGTTATATGTTATGACGTACATTCAGAGGTCTGCAGAAGATCAAATGCCCCCCTTCCGCAAAAATTCCAAAATGTTCAAAATGGCTGGAATACAAACAAATAAAATAGCGCGCGTTGTACTACATATCTGAATCAATAGGGTCCCAGAAAAGGTAGCAAGTACTCAGTTCGACTAACTAACCCCCGAAGATAGAGAGCGAGAGCCATCGCGGATGAAGTTCATTCTATCCAAATGGTTGTGCATTTGCAATGGCGGCGATTTGAGGTCTGACTGGCCCACAATGTGGGCCCCCACCACACATGCAATAAACGTATCATAAAACAAAATGGCGGATTCGTACTGCGCGAGTTAAAATCTCCCAAGCCCCGAAATAGAGAAATATTCGTCGCAGGATGTTATAGTTCCGGGCAGCTCATCGTGACATGATGTACATTCAGAGGTCTGCAGAAGATCAAATGCCCCCCCCCCCCCTTCTGCAAAAATTCCAAAATTTTTCTTGTGCATTCTCTTTGTGCGTGTGTTGGAATGTTTTGTTTACTTTTGTTAGTTTCCCTTTCTGTTTGCCGGACACAATCGCATAGAGTCGCACGCGTTACTTGAGAAACGGATTGTGTGTGCCGGACCCGGACTGTTGATTACGAGTAAAGGGGCGGGATGAGACGGATAGTGTGGGAGCGATTTTGCAATAGATACACAAACACAATACACGTCCGATTGGGAAAAGATGGTGGGAAGCGTGATTGCGATTAGCAGAAACGTACTCAGAGAAATGTCGATAGGCTGCAGTCTGCAAACTGTACTGAACGGGTAGATGGAACAGGTAGATGGAACAGGGTGCACGAGAGGAGGTGAATATTGCACACACGCGATGCAAACGAAAACGAAACGATCCCGCGAGAGAAAGGAGCCCAAGCGGACAGGACAAAGCAAAGCAGAATTTATGACGACTATCTACACTGCCACCAGATACAGGGTACATGGATATGTCTTATGCCTACCGAAAGCGTGGGACGTATTTTTTCGAATGATTTCATCCAGTATAACTATACTGGGATCTTTACAAAACTTACGTCGATATCTTCAACACAACAGGTTCCACGCAGTCGGTAGTCATAGACATATCCATGTTCCGATGTATCTGCATGCAGTGTAGATACTTTGTATCTTTTTTATACCGCATCATTGTAGATGGCGTGCTCGACATTTGCAAATGCTGAAATTGCATATCGAATATACTTGTCGATGATGGTCAGCAATTGCAGTGGAGAAAGGTCATTTTCGAAAATGAAGCTAATCAAGAACAGACTGCAAACTTCAATGGGGTCTGAACTGACTGACCAATTTAACACGTATAAGCGTGGAAAATGATATCCTATTATCTATTATAACATTTTTTTCACAAGCAAAGTCTCATAAATTTTCTCTTTTTTAATTTCTATCATTCAATAAAATTGTGTACCTTATTATATTAAAATTAAAATGTTTTTCATTATTCCATTATTAAAATATAGAAATCTACTTTAAGGGCCTCCACCATCTCTGGCCCCTAGTTACTGAATTGCTTAATCCGGCACTGTTCGCACGTACATATAGTAGCCACCTGAAATGCAAATTGCAAGCGGCAGCATACATATTTACATAGGATGGATGCAAGTGTACGACAGATCAATCGTTTTATTAAGGCAGGTGACAATTACTGATTTGTCAAAATTATTAAATTTGAAAACGAAAAGGAAGGAAAAAAAAATCTTTTTAGTTCTCAAACCCAATAATTATGACAAAACACCCAGCAAATAGCGAGAAAAAAATAGAAGAGGTGGTGATATTACAAATGCAAAACTTCACTTTACGCGAAAAACGAGGCCTACAGACAATGGATTCAACGAGGAACCGGAGCCAGAAGAGAAAAATATGACGAGCTACGGCGAATATCGAATAGAATAATTAGACGTTAGAAACGTAAATACTTTGACGAGCAGTTACTGAATTTAAAGGAAAACTTAGCTAATAAGAACACCAGACAAGCGTACAAACTAGTAAATACAATTAAGAACAGCTGCCAACCCAGGACTAGCCTTTGTGAGGATAAGGATGGAAACATCATCAGCAACTCCGATGGCATTAACAACCGATGGACCTCTTATTTTGAAGAGCTTCTGAACCTACCATCTAACATCCCCACAAAAGCAGCTAGCGACCATATTGTTGATATAGCCCCCCCCCCCGTACAACCTCCGACAGTAGAGGAAGTCGGGCGCAGAAGAGATTCCAGCTGAAGTGCTAAAATTCGGTGGAACGGGTCTGATTGTTGCCATACATCAATTATTCGTGCGAGTATGGGAGGACGAGGAGATCCCAGACGATTGTCGCATAAGCATCAACTGTCCAATCCACAAAAAGGGAGATGAACTGCGGTGTGAGAACTACAGGGCATATCACTAGTTTGTACGTCCTATAAAATTTTGACGAAAATTCTGGAAAATAGAATAAAACCGTAAGCAGAACGAATAACTGGCGAATATCAAGGCGGTTTCAGACCTGTTCGACCCACAACCGATCAGTTCTTTACGGTCAAACTGATTCACCAGAAGTGCTGGGAATACAACGTAAACGTATACCAAATCTTTGTCGACTTCAAGCAGGCTTCCGACAGTATCGATCGTGGAGTACTGTACAACATCATGCTGCAATTTGGTGTACCGGCCAAATTAGTACTACTGACAAAGATGACGATGACCAACTTCGTCTCACAAGTCAGGATCCAGAATAGACTTACTGATCTATTTGAAACACGCACTGGTCTGAAACAGGGCGATGGACTGGCACCGATGCTCTTCAACCTAGCACTGGAATACGCTATTCGGGCTATGAATATGGACAACAGCAAGACGCTACTCATCAAGTCGACACAATTAGCAGCGTAAGCCGACGACATCAACATCATGTCCCGAAGATTGGCCGATGCAGAAGAACTTTTCCATACGCTCGATACCGCTGCAAAAGAAGTTGGACTACGTATCAACGTGGCTGAAACTAAAATAATGATGCAATCTACGACAAGGACACCTGCACAACCGAGCATCAATGTGGGGGACCTCAACATCGAGTTCGTGAACAACTTCATCTACCTGGGTTGCAACCTGTCAAGAGACGCCAACGAAACTGACGAAATCAAGCGACGGATACAGTTAGCTAATAAGACTTTTTTCTCGGTTCTCCCCATAATGAAATCGAAACATGTGCACAGAAACACGAAGCTCCGCGTGTACAAAACCATTATACGACCAGTGCTATGCTATGGCTGCGAAGCATGGACCCTAACTCAAGCCTCCGAAAACATGCTAAACACATTTGAACGTAAGGTTCTACGGCGAATTTTCGGGGCTTTGTGCGACTGAGATGGATGGCGCATCCGGTACAACCATGAGTTGTATGAACTGTACGATGAGCTGGAAGTTTCGAAAGTCGTCAAACTACAACGACTTCAATGGGCAGGGCATGTACAGCGAATGGACGATAATTGCATGCCAAAGAGAGTGATGAATGCAAAACGAGTTGACGGAGCGAGACTGCGAGGACGACCGAAATCTCGTTGGGAGAGCTCAGTATATGTGGACGTTGAGCAGCTACTGAGCTTTCAAGATTGGAGGACACGGTCACGTGACCGAGATAATTGGAGGACAACGATCCAGGCGGCCAAGGCCTGACGTCGGGCTGTCGCGCCACGATGATGATGATTTGCATAAATTTGATTTTTTTTCCATATCAAGAACAGTACTAACTCGCGGGTCGTATGAAAACCAAAGACAGGCTCCTGGTTTAGACAATGCTCCCAGACAAGTGTGCCAAAACCAGCACCATGAGCTTCATTAAGCAAAACCGGAGAGGAACGCGTAGCGTAATGAAATGGTATCTTTTTTGTAAACCAGTCTCGATTATTGCCTCGAATATCGCCAATTTAAGCTCTACCAATACCAACAATTTTGGAGAGGGCCCGGGCCTCATGCCTCCCCCTCTAGATCCGCCACTGATTACTGCGTAGAACAAAAGGTTTGTTATGTTGTTGTTAATTGCCTTAACTCCTCCAAGAGCATGGACGCGTCTTTTGTAGGAATTGTGAGTGTGTTTTGTTGTCAAATTAATTAAATTTATTGTTTGTTTCCCGGGCGAAAGTAAATGAAATCTTGCGCACGCGTTTCAAGCGAAAGTGACCAGGCAGACTGTGGTGCTCATCGAATTTACGCTACAATGAAGTTGGTTTATGGCTGTGTCATTTTGGGAATCTTCGCCAAAAGATCAGAGTTCACCAAAGTTAAATTGATTACAAATATCAGAAATCAAACTAAAATACAATAGTATACAGACTAGTAAACACGATTAAGAATAGCTATCAACCCAGGACTAGCCTCTGTAAAGACTAGCATGGAGACATCATCAGCCGCACTGATAGCATTAACAAACGTTGGGGGTCCTACTATATTTTCAAGAGCTTCTTAATCCTGCATCTAACGGACGAGGTGATCCCAAAGGATTTTCATAGGAGCATCATCTGTCCCATTCACAAAAAGGGAGATAATTGCGGTAACCGGCGACGAAAAATGGGTCCGTTACGATAATTCCAAGCGCAGAAAGTCATGGGGAATGCCCGGACATGCGTTAACGTCGACGGCAAAACCAAATATTCACGGCGCCAAGGTTATGCATTGCATTTGGTGGGACCAGCTTGGCGGGAAATTTGTTACAACAGGGTTGTTTTTGAGAGACTCCATTTATATAAAGGAGAAAAATACAATAACCTCAGAATAGAGTCCTGGTTCCTGGGACACTTCGCAGTAGTAGTTCTTTCTAGATTGCTCAGAACGTATTTCGATACTTCGATCAAATACACTGAATTCCTGGTTTATTCTACATATTGCTCTGGGATTGAAAATTCATCTGGCTCCCCTTAATAAAGTAATTCCAATAATAGTATCATTCTATCGTAAAACAATAAATATTACCCTAAATATGAAACTACGAGTATAATCAGTTCAGTCCTGATCTATTCGCGATCAAATCAAACAGCGTTTTGCAACTAAACCAGCTTGAGATATTAATTTCATTAGGAACCACAACTTTTCCTATTGCAACAATTCCATTTGCCCTAACAGCAATTTACTTCGAAGTATTTCAGATCATTCATTTAATACTCTACCTCGTTCTGCGGTTTAACAATGCTGCTGTGCTACCGATCGATAAACAAAATCGGTGGTCTAAAATATCGTATTCCACTGGTAACGCATGTTCTCGACGAGTTCAGTGGAGTCTGGGATTATGATACATATCTGATATTCAGTTTCGCAAATAAACTTTCATTTACTTTTATATTTTGTTATGTTGCTCAAACAATTATAAATTGTTATATGTACATATTGAAATATTTCTGTTTTACGCTAGGTAATCACCTAACTTTTTCGTGCGAAATCTTAAGAAACTGTCATGAAAAAAAAAAACTTCGTTACCTCGGTACTTAGTTTGGACGCTAAGCGATTTGACCTTGCAAAATATGATAGAGAAATGCCGTTTGGTATTATTGTTGGTGGTCCCCATACATTCATTTTAAGAGATGGAGCCATCTTGGACCCCGCGGCTGTGCGGGCGAAAAACCGAACAATTTGAGCCCTTTTTTTTAATATTCCCCTCATAATTTGTAAACGGTGCCTCAAATCGAAAAACTTAATAGGATTTAAATTAAAGAGCGTCAAATTGTACATTTAATGCATTGCTCAAAGTTGGGATTCGGTTTAGCAGTATTGTCAAAACCGATGGTCGAAAAACGTCACATTTCGAGGCTTTGGAGGAAAATCACACTATTTTGCTTTTCAAGCTCACATGTCTCTGAAACAGATGCTACAAATGGAAAACTCAGTAGGCAGAAGCTGAAGATATTTCTATTTCAAGTTTAACTAGTACCATACTTTTCAAATCGGCCCGTTTTTAGTATACTTGTGAGCGAAAATGCAGAAATGTTTTTTTAGCCATTTGAGCCTTAATAGCTTTATTTCGATAAATATAACAGCTGAAAGTTTTGGTTTAGCCCCAATTCGTAGATATTTTAACCTTGTTTATAAAAGTTTTGCTAAGTTTTTAGTCAGATTAATTTAATTAATTAAATAATTAGTTAATTTAATGATTTAATTTCTTCCATAATTTCAAGGTTCAAGCAACTTATATGACACTTTAGGTTACTCAATTGCCCTGACCCCTTGTGGGGCATAGCGCGTCAACTGTTCCATGTGGCCCAGTTGACGTTTCGTTGGCATAGCTGGTTTCGGAGACTGCAGTTGCCAGCATGCACCTCCTTCATGGAGGCCACAAACGTCGTCGTGGACGGGATTCGAGCCCGAAACACCGGTAGTCTAACATGAGACTGATGTCTCAACACACTGCGCTACCGGTCGCCTTTAATGTATTTGGTCATTTTGAGTCGAATGAAACCAACTACGATTCCGTACGAACATTAGTTCAAAAGATATTCACATTTATTCAGATTGTTTAATTAGTTAAATGAGCTTTTTTGTTAAGTAAGTTCAAATAAAAAGCTTTTATGCCAGTTTTAGGTTGGTTCTGAATGTATTTGGTCATTCTGAGTAGAATAAAAACAACCGTAATTCCATACGGTAATTGATTCAAAAGATATTCACATTTTTCCAGATTTTTTTATTACTTAATTAAGCTTTTTTATTAAATAAGTTGAAAATAAAAAGCTTTGATACCAGTTTTAGACTGTTTCCTAATGTATTTGGTCATTTTCAGTCGAATAAAACTAAAGGCAATTCTATACAACCATTAGTTCAACAGATATTCACATTTCTTCAGATTTTCTTTATTAGTTAAATAATCTTTTTTATTATTGTAAATAAGTTTAAAATAAAAAGTTTTCATTCCACTTTTAGGTTAACCCCTAATGTATTTGGTCATTCTGAGTCGAATGAAATCAACCGCAATTCCGAACGATCATTAGTTCAAAAGATATTCACATCTTTCCAGATTTTGTTATTAATTAAAAAATACTTTTTTATTAAGTTATTATATTAAGTTTAAAATAAAAATCTTTTATTTTTTAGCAAAACTTTTATAAACAAGGTTAAAATATCTAAGAATTGGGGCTAAACCAAAACTTTTAGCTGTTATTTTTATCGAGATATAGCTATTAAGGCTCAAATCGCTTAAAAACCATTTCTGCATTTTCACTCACAATTACACTAAAAATGAGCCGATTTGAAAAGTGTTGGGCTAGTTAAACTTGAAATAGAAATGTCTTCAACTTTTGTCGAACGGGTTTTTCCATTTGTCGCATCGGTTTCAGAGATATGTGAGCTTGAAAAGCAAAATAGTGTGATTTTCCTCCAAAGCCTCGAAATGTGACGTTTTTCGACTATCGTTTTGACTATACTACTAAACCGAATCCCAACTTTGAGCAATGCATTAGATGTAGAAGTTGATGTTCTTTAATTTAAATCCTATTAAGTTTTCCGATCCGAGGCACCGTTTACAAATTATGAGGAGAATATTAAAAAAAGGGCTCTAATTTTTCGGTTTTTCGCCCGCACAACCGCGGGGTCCAAGATGGCTCCATCTCTTAAAATGAATGTATGGGGACCACCAACAATAATACCAAACGGCATTTCTCTATCTTATTTTGCAAGGTGGCGTCGATTTATGTCGCTTGTCCATAACCTTTTGAGCAATTTCCACTCGAAAATTATAAAATAATAAAAATTTGAGCTTCCCTTCCGCGTATGTGTGCTGAGTAAAAGTTTCCACTGTCACTTTTCCGTGGGAAAGAAAAGTACAACCATAGTGTAATAGTACAAAGAGCTGGAGCTCAGTAATAGAACATAATATTAAGAGCAGGATGCAGATAATCTCACACAAATAAGCCTCACCACTCTTGAAGCAAAGGCTACAATTTAAAGTAAACCGCCCTTTAGAGTGATAAGGACAACACATCAAATCAGCTGTGTCTGTTGATTAAAAAGCCAAGGGCTTTTTAGCTGCCATTGTATGCGTGACATGGTTTATCAAATTCATATGCGGGAGTTTTCGGTCATACACAATTGCATTCGTGCATTTTCGCTCATATTTCGGGTTGCCAACGACTCAAAACAACAAACGTAACTATTGGTCTCTCTTTCTGAAAATGGACGGGGATATAAAACCCCCCATTGACTATGTGATTCATTGTCAGATGACAATGCTATTCATCGTCAGATCAATCTGGCGAGTCAAGTTTCGCTTTCTTCAATTAGAATTAGCCTGTCTTTTTGGAATGAAACTTGTGGAAGTGTCAGTGATGCGAAAAAAGAAAACGAGAAGTTAAATAAATTTAGCAGAAGGTTGCATTAGCTACTCCTAGGGATGTCAAAAACCAGTCTGTTAAACCGAACAACCGGTACATTGAAAAAAATTAACCCGGTTTTTTCGGTTTTTTTTTCTAAGCGGTCGGTTTTTCCTCCATTGGGTTAAAGACCTTAATCAAAAAAGTCTATATAAAGCCGATAGCCGCAAGTTAGGCAGTTACGTATTTTAGCCCGGAAAAGAAAATAAGGATCGGAAAAAAGATATGCAACAAAACGGAAGTCAACAACTTTAACAGATAGTTCGAATGAAAGCACAAAAACAATATGGTTAAACCACGACAAAATGAAACCGGAATATAGAGGGCTACGCCCGCAATCCGAGGGTTTTGTAGCAAGTACTTATTTTGGTATGTAAGTATCGGCTCCTTGCTCTTCTTGGTACCACTTTGATGGATAAAAAAAATAAAATGTCTGACCCATAATATAGTATCTTATATGCCCAATCATATTACGTGATTATAACGAAACTTAGAACATACGGATATTATTGCCTATGGTGTTGGTTATCCTTGGCCATCGGTACTTTTGATCTCGGACGTGTTTAAGGGATGCGCTAACTGTAACTATGGAAAGAAACTATTATTAACCTATTTTGAGGAGATATACAAATTCCATTATTTCCCATTTTATATACTGTTCGGAACCCACCTTCCTGGAAGTTTTCATTTTTCTAAGTGTAACGGTCTAGAAATGCAAGGGGTGGGGGGCACATTACGATCTAATAATTTATCTTCCCTCATTGTTCCCCTTTTTTCAAATATAAGTAAAGTAAACTCAACATTACCTTTTTCACAACACCCCACTTGCCTATACCAGTCGATAAACAAAATTTGACCTTAATTTTAACCCTCACCCTCTCCTCCACCGCCCGTTACAGTTGGCCAATTATCACACATCGCCCCCTACCAATCTTTACCCTTTCATAAATATGATTAACCATAATATGTAATAATAACTGCGATTCGCACTACGAAAAACAACATGCAAGTATGTAGTACTCGCACCTTTGAAGCCGGTAGGTGTATTTTTTGTATGAATAGTGTAAAAATGCCTAACTTTAAGTGAATGTACTATTGTTAAATATTACATGGTTGTAATGAAACGTAGAGGCATTATTGCCTATGGTGTTGGTTATCATTGGCCATCAATATTTTTGACCTCGGGTGTACTTAAGGGGTGCAGGGGTGTGCTAACTGAAAAAATAGAAATGTACTATTATTAACCTTTTTTGATGAGATTTTGGAATTCTATTATTTATAGTTTTCTTTGTTAGTAAAATGCCGCTTTTCTGTAAATTTTCACATCTCTAAGTATAACGGTTTCGAAATGCAAGGGGGGGGGGGGGGGACAAACTCGGATCACATATTTTCCCCTCTCCCTCTTTTCCCCTTTGTTCAAATTTGAAGAAAATTCCAGAAATGAAATGTACTCGACGGTACCTTTCTTACGATACCCCACTTGCCTATACCAAATAAAAAAAAAATTTCGTCCTTCATTTCCCCTCTATGGGGACCCCCCCCCTCAAAGTTGACCTATAACGATGCATCACTTTCTCCAGAGAATTATAGTACTTCTACATATTTTCACTAAATTTCATACATGTAGCCTCAGCGGTTCGTGAGATATTCCATGGACAGACAGACAGACAGACAGACAGACAGACAGACAGACGGACGCATGACCGATTTCATAAGGGTTTTGTTTTACTACAAAACCCTAAAAAAAATGAAAAAAAAAATATTGTTCCGACGTCTTCAATCTACCTGGTGAATGAACTTTGTATTTACAGCATTACATTGGGTTGACAGTGGAGCCAGATTACTTGATTTTAGCCAGTTCACTTCTGATCTGAAATTCTCACATACAGTTTTAAACTCACCACACCCAGCTCGATTTTCCTGCAGTGTGTATATGAACTTAGTGTCAAGGGCCGAAAACCCAATAACATATTGATACCAAAGTCGAAGTTGTTTTCCAACTCTCTCGGAAGTTGCACTTAAACATTTAACAGCAGTTGAAAGCACGGTTTCCTCGGAGAGGTGCCAACAGTATAAGTAAATAACGTAAATCTGAGGAAAGATGCCAACTAACGAACCAGCGTATTAAGGTGGACACCCAATCGTGCCCATTTTGACGAATACCAAAATGGATCCGCTCAAAATGATCCCGATATAAATTTCGAGGTTACTCACTGCGGAGCCGAGACATCGTGAGCCAGACGTCATTTTAAAAGTCAAGTTCGATGACAATTCAGTATTCACTTATTCAATTTGATTTCATGCATCGACAATTAAAAACTTTTGCACACCTTGGCGGCCGGCCGCCAACATTCAAAAAGATTTCTTTTTTACTATTTTACAGTGGCAACACAACATAGTCACAAAATGTGACTCCATTCAGTTTAGATTTCACCCACAGGCGTCCTTGCAGTCGGGTTCTGGCTCGTAGATTTTAGACGAGTCGAATATCTAACTTTGAGGTACATGCTGGCAACTGCACCTTCCGTAGAATATATAATCGAAACGTCAACAAGGCATAGCTATGCAAGAGATGTTGACGCGCCCATGCCCCTGGAGGGGTTAAGGCAATTAACAAAATCGCGGTAGATAGCGGAGGTGTCAACTTGAACAGCACACACTACGTATTTTGGCTCGGACCGGGATCACGTTGGCTTTTGGACGCAAGTGTGTGTCGACCTTTACATAGAGAGTATTTATGGCTAAAGGCCACGAAAAATACTAGCTCGAGTAAATTACAACTTTCTGTACAGTGACTTACGCTGTATGTGGAACGAACGCGCGAAATTTTCAGTTTCTCGAAGAGGGGATGTATGTCACCAAAACACGACTCTATGCTTTCATTCTTCCTTTTCTTTTTTCAGGGATCGAAAGCCCAAGAACACACAGCGATACTATGTTCTGTGTATATGGATATGATCTTTTCTTTGAACAAAAAAAAGAAGAAAAGTAACAAAAATGGCACGTGATATGCCGCCACCGTGTAATTTTTTAATCTATATATGAAGAGAAAATGGCGAAAGTTCAAACGAAATAAATTTATGCGAAAGTTTTGTTTCACCACTCCAAGAAAATCCTGAATAAACCAACGAGCCAATATAAAAAAAAACCAGTAGTCCGAAGCGTATATACCCTAGACTTGTACAGACCTAGTGGTGATACCAAAAGTACCAATTAGTAACGACCATATGTATTAAAAGTGAGTTTCCTATATGACCAGTTTATAGAAGAGGTTGGCAATCATTCAGGAAGATCTTGACCATTACCAAAATCAATTAACTAACCCATTCTACAAATATTTGTCGAATTTTTCAAGTCACTAGCTTCATTCTATCGAAAGTTATTGCTTAATTGAAGTTTCACTTGTAGGGGAGATAGGGGTTCCTTGGGTCGGATCTTGCTCATCATTGCCACCAACAAATAAGATCATGCTACAAACATTCACACCAAATTTCAAGTCTCTAGCTTCACTCTATCGAAAGTTATCGCTTATTGGAAGTTTCATTTGTAGGGGAAGTAGGGGTTTCGTTATTCGGATTTTACGTATTTTCAATATTAGCCAACAGGATCCTATTGCAAACATTTGACTAAAATTTTATGTCGCTAGCATTATTTTGTCGTAAGTTATCGCTTATTTTAAGTTTCATTTGTAGGGGAGGTAGGGGTTCCTTAGGTCGGATCTTACCCATCTTGAACACCAACTAACCCAATCTCTCTTCAAACATTTGACCAAAACTTCAAGTCGCTGGCTTGATTCTGTCAAATGTTATCGCTTATTTGAAGTTGCATTTATAGGGGAGGTAGGGGTTGCTTGAGTCGGATCTTGCCCATTTTCAACAACAACCAAGTAGATTTTACTAACAACATTCTAACAAATTTTCAACTTGCTAGTGTCATTCTATCGAAAGTTATCGTAATTAAATTAATATTTAATTTTTTGAAATTTGTAGGGGAGGTAGGCGTTCCTTTGATCTGATTATGCCCAACTTACTAGAACTCAAGCAGCTTCTCACCACAGGTTTACATGCCAAAAATCAAGTGTCTACATCACTTGGTGCAAGAGTTATTGACAAAAAACCTGAAAAGTAGGGTAGTACGGGGCTCTTTGTAAGAAAATTGCCGTTAGTTTTCAACTGATCGATTTTATTTTTCCAGGAGAGTAGAAAATCATCCTCACGAGCAATCTACCAAAGCCAGAGCTTTTCATGTTTATTTAATGGGGAGTTATGGATACATTTAAGTATTTTACATATGTAGGGGAGGTAGGCGTTCTCTTTGCCTGATCACGCCTATTTTCAATACCAACCAACTAGATCATACTTCCAATATTTGACAAAAATTTCAATGCTCTAGCTTCATTCTATCGGAAGTTATCGTGCGAACGGACAGACAGACGGACAGACAGACAGACAGACACGGCTAAATCGAATCAGGAGGTGACCCTGATCTTTTATATATACATTGCCATACCTCCGGAGCCTCCTTTAAGGTGTCACATATTTCCGTCGTGACAAAAACAATATACCCTATACTGAAAGTCTAGGGTATGAACATACTAATAAACAGCGGATTTAATCATTTGCTTATAATTAAAAACAAGCTTGCCGTGAAGGGTATCATACCTTCGTTGTTACCTATGGTGCATTTGGCACTTTCAAATTAGTAGTAAATTTTGTTCCGATTTCACTGTTCCTACGAGAGGTATATGAAATAGTGAGCCGATTTCAACCAAATCCAGGAACGTAGTTTGGCAGTCAATATGATTTAATAATATGAAATTTCGTAAAGATATCTTCAGAAATAAAAAAGTTTTTCTAACAAAAATTTGATTTTGGAACGGTCGTTCCTATGACAGCTATATGATAGAATAGTCCGATTTCAACGAAATGTCATTTAACTAAAAATACTATTGATAAGTGTGAAATTTGAAAAAGATATCTTTAGAAATAAAACAGTTTTTCTCACAAACACGAATTTTTGGACCCGTCGTTCCTATGGCAGCTATATGACGTAGTGGTCCGATTTCGTTGGTTCCAACATATTTACAGCGTGCAATAAAAAGAAGGCTTTGTGCAAAATTTTAAAAAAGACAGATATCTTTAGAAATAAAAAAGTTTTTCTCACAAAGACGAATTTTTGGACCAGTCCTTCCTATGACAGCTTATTATTTTGGTAAATAAATATCGGCTTCTTGCTCTTCTTGATACCACTCATTGTCAGATGGATAAAAAAAACCATTATTAAAATGTCTTACCCACTTACATTTTACATGCCAATTCATTACGTGATTGTAACGAAACTTAGAACATATTATTGCCTAAGGTGTTGGTTATCGTTGGCCATCAGTACTTTTGACCTCGAACGTGCTTAAGGCATGCAGGGGTGTGCTAACTGTCACTATAGAAATAAACTATTATTGACCTATTCTGAGAAGATATACAGATTCCATTATTTTCCATTTTTTTTCGGAACCCGCCTTCCTGTAAGTTTTCATAATTCTAAGTATAATGGTCTCGAAATGCAAGGTGAAGGGGACAAATTACGAACTAATATTTTCTCCTCCCCCAATGTTCCGCACTTTCTAAAAATTTCAAGAAAATGGGAAAAAATAGAATGTACTCAACATTACCTTTCTCACGACACCTCACTTGCCTATACTTCTTCTTCCTTGCCCTTTCATACCACTCTGCGGCTTCGCGTTGCTCTGCTTGTGGTGTTAGCACTTCGCCCATTCTGACGGTATAATCTCAGCTTCCTTCTGCAGGCAGCATGGTCTTAGATCGTATCATCGCCAAGATTAACGCGTTGTTGTTGCTTTTTCATCTGATCGATCCATGTGTGTTTTCGTCTGCCTCGGCGTTTGGGTCCAGCAAATGGAACATTCGTTGATAGTACCTTCATGACAGAGTTCTCAGGCGGACGCCTTAGAACGTGGCAATACCAATCCATACGACGATCTTCGAGCTTTTCAGTGATCGGTTGCTCAACGAACAAGCTGCATCGGATGTAGGTACTTTTGATGTGATCCTTTTTGGTCACACCGGCTGACATCCGTAGCATTTTCATCTCGGTCGCAGTCATTTTGCTTTCATATATCTTGTACATAGTCCAGCATTCAGACGCATACATGAGTGCGGGACATACGAGAACTTACGACCGTTTTGCACAACTTGCCCTTAAGCTTTCGTGGCATTTTCTTGTCGCAGAAAACTCCAGAGTTTTCTCGCCACTTCATCCAACCGAAACTGATGCGATGTTTGATGTCGTCATCGCAGGTAGATTCTTTGTTGACCATCGAGCCCAGGTATTTGAATCTTGTACAGGACTTCAACTGCTCTCCTTTAATGTAGATATCTGGTATCGGTCTCTCTGGATCTGAGAAAGGACAGCAAAGATACTCAGTCTTTGATATGCTAATCCTCAGTCCATGATCCTCCAGTATCTTACACCACTTATTCAGTGCAGCCTGCAAAGCATCGTAACACGTATGCACTGAATAGCATCGACTGTGGACCGACCCTCCGCAAAGCCGCATTGATTGTCATCCAACCGTACAATCTCTTTCAATCGATTGCAGACAACCCGCTCGTAAGTCTTCAATGTGTGAGATGTTAACTTGAATGCCCTATAGTTGTTGAGCTTGCGTGAGTCACCCTTGTTCTTATAAAACGGGAGAAGAAAGCTTTTTCTGAAAGCGTCAGGCATCGGTTGCCCTCTTTTCATTTTGTTCAAAAGAACAGTGAGCCATCTAAGCCCGACATGATTCATCTTCAACCAAATTTCCAAGGGAATTTTATCCGGTCCGACTGCCTTTCCGCGTTTCATCTGCATCGTTGCCTTCATCACCTCCTCCACTGAAAAATTAGCGATATCAATGCTGTTTGACTCCACAGCTTGAAAAGCTTCTCGCTGAAATTCTTCGTTCAAAAGTTCGTCAAAGTACTCACGAATTCTGCTACAGATTGCAGTATCTTCAACCAGTAGTACTCCTTGTGAGTCTTAAACGTACTTTGGCGCCTGAATCTCTCGAGCGTTTCTTTTTCTTTGGGCTGCGACCTTATAAATCCTGGCATTGTCTTTAGGTTTCTCTTGCAATGACGATCTCCCATCCGCCGTCAGATCTTCTAGTTCCTGATAGAACTTCTCGGCTGCAATCGCCTTTGCTTGAGCAGCCTTTCGCTTTACTTCCTTCCGGCATTTATCATATTTCTCCCGAAGTTGAACCTTCTCGGCTTTACTGCCTGTGTTGCATGTTGTCCAAGCCTTGAATGCGTTCGATTTGGCCTGTACTGCTTCTTTAATTTCGTTATTCCACCACCACGTCTCCTTGCTCGTGTGGAGTGGGCCTTTCGAAACTTCCAGTGTCTTTTCAGCCTCACCTACTAACATTTCATCCAAAGCATTCCACATTTGTGTTGGACTTTGCCCGTCGCAGTTTGATTTTCTCTACTGGTTTGGGGATTGCTTGCGGTCTTGGTCCTCCTTTCAAAATAGATTCTGTCAGGAGCAACCGGTGCAGGGTGACCGCAGATTCACCCAAGATCACTTTGCAGTCTTTCACCCAACGTCTCATGAAATTCAGACACAGATGATAATCTATCTGCGTCGCATGAGCTCCACTGCTATATGTGATTAAGTGCCTTTGGTTCTTAATGAACCATGTGTTGAGGATGAGCAGACCGTGTGATCTGCACATCGCCTGGATAGCCTCGCCTTTATCATTTCTGGTTGTAAATTGGCTACCGTTCCCACCATGGCAATCCTCGTAATCATAGTTCGATTCTCCCACATGGCCATTGAAATGCCCTCCGAAAAAAACCAGCTCGGTATCTGGTATACTTTGGAGTAGTGTGTCAACGTCGCTCCAAAATGCCTCCTTTTGGCGGCTTTCACACGGAACGCACGATACACGAGATTCTAGCAGAAAGCACCAGTGGCGAGCGAGCTTTCTATGTGCGACGATTAATTTTAAATTGCACTCGTATGAAAGCTCGCTCGCCACTGGTGCTTTCTGCTCGTGTATCGTGCGTTCCATGTGAAACCGGCCTTTCCCTTTGCTGTAAGCCCACTTGGGGGGCGTAGGCAATTATGACATTCCACACTCTTCCGCAGATAACCAATTTGATACTCATCAAGCGGTCGCTTATCTTCGAGATACTCACGATGCTGCTAAGTAAAGCCGATGTCAGAATAACACCAACCCCGTTTCTATCATTCGAGTTTCCATAATAGTACAATTTGTACTTTTTGGAATTCGTCAAAAAACGAGCTCGGTCCACCTGGTCATTTCGTCACTTGGTCTCCTGCGCGCACATAATGTCTATCCTTCTCCGTTTCATGACGTCCTCCAGTTCTTCGCTCTTTCCCGTCATGGATCCGACATTCCAACTTTCAACCCTCAGTTTCTTTACAGTGTACATGGACTGCCTCATAGTGCTCACCCCCGGAAACCGTCGAGCTCTGGCACGAACAATGTTCGCCCTGGGATCACTCAACTGCACATCAGAAGTAGTGCCCAGCAGGGTAGTGCTTCTTGCGTGTTCTACCATAAGGCCTTACATCCATTCTTTTACACCTATCTGGAGAAAGGTGGGGTTGGATGGCACTAGAGTGTTAAAAATAAATTTGTATGGACTTTCCTTTTACATCCGGCGGTGGTCTCCAGACCCGGCAACCCACTCACACACACTGACCTGTGGGAGGTTCTAAAGATGTTAAACAGTGCCGCAGGCTCATCTAGAGGTGTTGTTGTTGCCTGCACGTGATTGGTCCTATTAGTCGCCTCGTACAATCAAGGTAGGACTCACCTAGGGGTGCATATTCTAAACCCGTCACCCCACGGGGGAGCCTCACTTGCCTATACAAGTCGATAAAAAAAAAATTACCTTAATTTCGCCTTATGTGGACACCGGCCCCCCCCTCCACCCGCTAAAGTTGTATTAGTCAGCGCCCCCAACCAATCTTCACCCTTTCAAAAATGATTAATTAAATAATTGCAATTTGCACTACGAAAAACAACATGAAAGTAATACTCACATCTATGAGGCCGGTAGGTGTATTTTTTGAGTGGATAGTGTCAAAATGCCGAAATTTAAATGAATGTACTATTATTAAATTTTATGTGATCGTAATGAAACTTCTAGATATTATTGCCTAAAGTGTTGGTTAACATTGGCCATCAATATTTTTGACCTGTGATGCGTTTAAGGGGTGCAGGGGTGTGCTAACTGCAACTATAGAAATGTACTATTATTAACCTTTTTTGATGAGATATCAAAATTCTACGATTTCTAGTTTTCTATGCTGATGAAATTCCGCTTCCCTGCAAGTTTTCATATTTCTAAGTATGACGGTCTCGAAGGGGGAGGGGGGGGGGCAAACTCGGATCACATATTTTCCCCTCTACCTCGTTTCCCCTTTTTTTCAAATTTGATGAAAATACCAAAAATGGAATGTACTTGGTGTTACCTTTCTCATGATACCCCACTTGCCTATACCAGATGAAAAAATAAATTTTACTTTCATTTCCCCTCTATGGGGACCTCCCCTTAAAGTCAGCCTATTACAACGAATCGCTTTCTCCGGCGAATTATAATAATTCCACATATTCCCACAAAATTTCGTACATGTAGCTTCAGCGGTTCGTGAGATATTTCATGGACAGACAGACGGACAGCCGGACGCATGACCGATTTCATAAGGGTTTTGTTTTTACTACAAAACCCTAAAATGCATATTCCTGGGGAAGACAACACAAACAGGTGAAGCAAAAATGAGGAATAACAAAAAAAGAGGCGATAAGGATGAAATGTTTGGTGGACGGCTGAGATGCCCTCGTGTTCGCATCGGGGTCCGGGTGTAATGAAACCTTCGGCCTCTGATTTCGTACCACCGACAGATCAGTACTCATCAGGTGCGGCCGATGAAAGCAGCACTACCAGGCTATGGTTCATTACTGGGGGTTCATTACAATTTGCTCAAGCAATTAGTATGTTCATGATATTTTGTTTCCTTCGGAATGGTAAATCCTTTTAAGCATCTTGCGCCATAGCTGCCTGGTCCTGAAATACTTAACAGTATCAGGAGGGAGTGCGCTGTTTCTAAATTTCCCTAGTTGCCGCGAGGCAGCGTTTTCATCGATTTTCGAGTTCAAACTTTAGATAGCTACATTAATTTTCGGTTGACAGAGATTCCTGTCAGAGGCAACTTTTATGCCTCTGACGAAATTACCGAGATCAGTGGAAAACAGGCTCCAATCATTCCCTGAGAAGCTTCTTACCAGAACCAGAGTAGCCTCCGAGAGTTGAGCACTCTAGTTGAAATTCAATATCAATTCTACAGCAAAGTGGGCTGCAATTCCAGCAACAGTTTTGCAGTTATAACCAGTCAACAGATCTCTCAGATTATGCCAAACAAGGAACAAGTCCAATGTGGAATTGCTGGCAGGTCTCGTGGGAGCAAGCGAAGAGATGATGGAATAAGGATTAGGAGATGAATCCTCTAACCATTCCCTAAGATGGTTGCATTTCGGTTGATCTTGCTATCACCCCCACCTGGATGCCACAACTTAAAAAGACGCCCAAGGACGACATTCGTAAAAGGAGGTTGAATATTTAGCTACTTGTCTAAATCGGATTTCAGCGCTACAGCTTTTGGAGAGCCGCGAATATAGAAAGAAATTAGTAATATTTTCATATTATCCCAGGTTCTGCAAGTAGCTGCTGTTGCAGAGGCTCTTCGAGCATGCGAAATCAGGGATGCAGCGTTAAAAGTTGCTAAATTTACTTGTATATGCTTAGTACAAGTTTAACCAGGCCGAAGCTTTGCTTCGGCCCGGAGTCCGAAGCGTATATACCCTAGACTTCTACAGACCTAGTGGAGATACCAAAAGTACCAATTGGCAACGACCATATGCATTAAGAATGGGTCTCCTATATGGCCAGTTCATAGGAGAGGTTGGCACTCATTCATTAGGATCTTGACCATTCTCAAAATCAATTAACTAACTAACCCATTCTACAATATTTGTCGAATTTTTCAAGTCGCTAGCTTCATTCCATCGGAAGGTATTGCTTATTTGAAGTTTCACTTGTAGAGGAGGTAAGGGTTCCTTAGGTCGGATCTTGCTCATTATTGCCACCAACCAATTAGATCACCCTGCAACCATTTAAACAAAATTTCAAGTCTCTAACTTCACTCTATCGAAAGTTATCGCTTATTTAAAGTTTCGTTTGTAGGGGAAGTAGGGGTTTCGTTGGTCGAATTTTACCCAGCTTTAATGCCAACTAACTCAATCTCACTTCGAACATTCGACCAAAATTTCAAGTCACTGGCTTCATTCCATCAAAAGTTATCGCTTATTTGAAGTTTCATATGTAGGGGAGGTGGGGGTTCCTTGGGTTGGATCTTGCCCATATTCAACATCAACTACGTAGGTCTTACTAGCAACATTCCACCAAATTTTTAACTCGGTAGTATCATTCTATCAAAAGTTATCGCTTATTTGAAGTTTCATTTGTAGGGGAGGTAGGGGTTGTTTGAGTCGGATCTTACCCATTTTCAATGCCAACCAAGTAGATCCTACTAACAACATTTTGTCAAATTTTCAACTCGCTAGTGTCATTCTATCGAAAGTTATCGTAATTAAAGGAATATTGAATTTTTTTAAATTTGTAGGGGAGGTAGGCGTTCCTTTGATCCGATTATGCCCAACTTACTAGAACTCAAGCATCTTCTCACCCCAGGGTTACATGCCAAAAATCAGGCGTCTACGTCAATTGGTTCAAGAGTTATAGACAAAAAACCCGAAAAGTAGGGTAGTACGGGGCTCTTTGTAAGAAAATTACCGTTGGTTTTCAACTGATCGATTTTATTTTCCCAGGAGTTTATAAGATTACTTTCACGAGTAATCTACCAAAGCTAGAGCTTTTCGTATTTATTTAGTCGGGAGTTACAGATACATTTATGTATTTTACATATGTAGGGGAGGTAGGCGTTCTCTTGGCTTGGTCATGCCCATTTTCAATACCATCCAACTAGATTACACTACCAACATTTGACCAAAATTTCAAGGCTCTAGCTTCATTCTATCGAAAGTTATCGTGCGAACGGACAGACAGACAGACAGACAGACAGACAGACAGACAGACAGACATGGCTTAATCGAATCAGGAGGTGACCCTGATCATTTATATATATACATTGCTATACCTCCGGAGCCTCCTTTAAGGTGTTACATATTTCCGTCGTGACAAAAACAATATACCCTATACTAAAAGTCTAGGGTATAAAAATAGCTAACTGCTTTTCCTCTAAAGATGACGCTCTCTGAGTGTCAATCATAAATTTGGAGAACAACTCCATATCGGGGTCGCTTGGAGCATTCTCTTGTGCGTAATTACCCCACTTTGCCGACTGTGCAAAGAAAAACACAGTCGCGGTCGGTGGCCGTGGTCGTTCGGTCACCGCTCTACAATACTATTCTATAGGTAGAGCTGGGAGTTCAAATCTCGGTGCGATCAAAAACTGCCTGTGAATGCTAAAAGAACTATCACAGTCCTCCGAGCTTGTCAGTACAAAGACGCGGCGGATAAGAGGTGCATGCTAACAACTGCGCTTCCGAAAAGTAGATATGCTATGGAAACGTCAACAAGAAGATGTTGACGCGCTCACAACAACAACAAAGATGGCCGGGTGGCCACTTGGGCACAATTGCAACATTGCGCTTGTTCCGATGAAAAATTCATGCATTGACCCTTCGAATGCTTTCTCTTGCATCGAACAGAGCGATGTAGAATCGTACAGTTGAGTGCAATATGCCCGATATTTTGGCAGTTCAAGCACTGTACCTTCTGCTTATTTTTAATTTTCTCCCATCTAATGCGTTAGGAATACAGATAATTTATTTTACAGACATCTCCCAGATCTTGTCTTGGCTCAAGGTGGCTATAAACAGACCAAAGGTTGACTTGACCGTCGACTCAGGGTCGTTCCCTTTTTGCTTTCTGCCGAGCGAATCTTTATTTGAGGATAATCGCTTTTGATTTCCTCGAACAGGAACTTCAGGTGTGCACTCATTGTGCCATCCACCAATAATAAAAGCTTTTGCTATTAGGCTAGGAGGGGTTGCAGTGGAAGCGGCATCTTCCAGTCACCCATTAAACCAAAAACTGTTTGGTGGTTCTTAATGTTCTCACAAAAGATGAGATACTTGTCCGAACTCTTGTTTTTAATGATTGTTGATGTTCCTTGACCTCAGGTCAGAGATGAACTCGAGATTATTGATTCCGTATGCGTGGATCGACGAAATCCATTCCCTTTTCGGCATAGCTTTGGGGGAGGTAGTGGGGGCAAAATCGGCTGGGAAAACAGTATCACTTACCTTGACCGCTTCGACTGCATTGCACCGCTTTGCTTTCGGTTTCCTCTTTGCAAAATTGAATTCGTTCACCGTTGAGTCGTCGTCTTCGCGTGGAGTTGAATCGCTTATCACAACGACTTCCACGTCGCCCATAATCGCTTCCAGCATAGAAAACCGATTCGATGATGTCGGTTGATTCCTGACAGGCTTAGCTCTACTTGCTGTATTCGCCCGGGCGACCCGCCACCTTTCGCTTGGAGTAGTCCAAGCATTCGGAATCGCTTGTTTCGACTCGATCTCTTCGAACTCGTTTCTCTGCGCTGTCATGATCATACTTGTCACGGTTTTTATATTTTCGATCTCGATCTGCAGCTGCTTGACTCCCCCGTTGTTCCGCCAGCTTCTCTTCCAGTCGCAAATTCTCCCTTCGGAGAAAATCGCCGATGGTTTTTCTGCCTTCACCCACAATATCGTCAGTTTCAGAATCCGCTCCGGGAATCTCCGTTTCACCTTCCGTCGTAAACATCGCCTTGATTTCCGAAATTGTGTGAGCCCGACGACCAGGCACCGACACACAGTAATATTGTTCCGTCTATAATTCAAACGCACCACACCGTACAAATTCGTCGCCGACTGTCTGTAGCAGCACACGAGATGTGCACTGCTTTAAAGACAGCTACGTACTACCACTTTCTACCTTGAATGACGAAATTGAGCTCACTATTCCAAATAATGTCCCAAAGTACTCAAAAACAATTCATACTCGTAAAATATTCAATGGCTGCTTATATAAGGTTTTCAATGCTTACTTTTTGTTGGTAGGCGTATTTGGCGCACTTTTCAATTATGTTTTTCATTTGCTTTTCTTGGCCTGTAAAGTGGCTATTATACAGTCAAATATTTAGCTAGTTTTCTTTTGTCAAATTTTTTACTAATAGTGTAATAACAATTATTTTTTGATCAAAAGTTTAGCAATAATTTAATTCGTATTTTATCATAGTAAACAATTTGATATCTGAAAATTTGATATCAAACGGGTTCAATTGTTTTGACTGTGGAATAGCCGCTTAACTGTCTAGAATTAAGAAATTACAATAAAACTACGTTAGAAAAATTTGTATTACTATCAGACATAGATGCCGTACATTGTTCAGAAATAGAAGGTTACACAAAGAAGTGTGCAACTTTTTCATTCTCTCTGCGCATGAAGTCACAGTTTCAATTTTTCATATGCATGCGTTGCATGTATAGAATTTTATGAATTTTTGGATGAAAAATTGTATACAAATCTATTTCGATTTTGTTGAAATTGCGAGCAGTCGATCTTCAGAAAATAAGGTAGGTCAATGTCTACACCAGGGTCACGCTACTCTTCAATGCGACACAAGCGTATGCAGACGACATTAACATCATGTTTCGATGTCCGCCGCAGAAAAACTTCCACTTAATCTTGGTTCGGCTGCAAAAGAAGTTGGACTACGCACTAACGAGGACAAAACGAAAATAATGCTGCGCAATCAAGAAGAAGGATGCCAGCACAACCCAACGTTAAAATCGGGGACCTCATCATCGAATTCGTAGACGACTTCAAATACCTGGATAGAAACCTGACGCCTTCGAAAAAGACGAAATCAAATATCCGTCGTTTGATTTCATCGTTTTCGAATGCTAGAAAATAAAACTTTTTCCCTTGTCCTTCCATGGCTGAGTTCAGAAGGTACCGGCTGGACTGCTAAACCCTACGGCCATAATCACGATTTTCACCGACGGGTCCAAAATGGACTGCGGCGTCGATGCAGGGATATTTTTTGACGCACTAAAAATTTCGGAGTGTTACCACCTCTCAGATCATGCCAGCAGTTTTTAGGCGGAAACCGTCGCAATCATGAAAGCTTGTCACACTCTCAGAGACATACCAGATAACTACAGCATCGCCATTTTCTTGGACAGCCAGGCCGCTATCAAGGCACTGAACTCGGTAAGTGCATGCTCCAAGCTTGTCGAGCGATGTGGGGCAGAGTTAGCTTGCCTTGGCAGACGGCTCAATATTACCCCGCTCTACGTTCCTGATAACAGGAACATAGAGGGTAATGAGAGGGCTGATGACCTGGCCAGAAGGGGCGCCGACCTAGACAGATCTCAAGAGGAGCCTATTTGCATTCCACTGTTGGCTGTCAAACGCAATAAATCCAATCACTACTTCAAAGTTGCGGATTCCATATCAAAGAAGATATGGCCCTCCTATGACAGAAGGAGAACATCGGAGCTTATGAGAAAATCACACAGAGATGTCGCCAGTCATCACGTGTCATTGGCTTATAGGGGATCACGCAGTCAGGCTCGGTATCCCCTACAACAAGCATTGTCGAAGTTGCGGTAATGAAGATGAGAAAGAAACCCTCACTCACTTCCTTTGCGAATGCCCAGACCTTGCTAGGACCAGACATCGTACATTGGGCAAGGCCTTTCTTGACAACCTGGGGATGTGTCAGGGGTGAAGACTGAGGAGTTGCTTTACATCCTTAACTCCTCCGGTTGGATCTAGGCAGCATCTCCCGACTATCAGCCAATAACAAATTTTCAAGGGGTTTGTGGCTTCAAAACGGCGCTTTTTGCTCTAATTGGGCTCAAGTAAGATTTGCCTCAGCCATCACTTATAACAACCAATCCAGGTACCGCGCAATCGGAACCGTTCGGGAGAACTTCCAATACAGTCTGCGCCTGTTGAACGCCACTCTTTTTGTCACACACTCTTTATATGAAAGTCAAGGAGAAAGAAGAAGAAAAGCGTTAGTGGTGAGCATATTTCTGGCTCGGTTATCATTTGATAATCACCAGAGCAGAAGTTACTACCTATCTTCTGAACCCAGCTAGTAATGAAATCAAAGCATGTGCACGGAAATAACAAACAAAACAACAAAACAATCATGCGACGTATGCTATGCTATAGCTGCGAAACCTTTAACTTAAGTTAATCCTCTAAAACCATGCTAAATATATTTGAGCGAAAGGTCCTTGGGCGAATTTTCGGAACAGTTTATAGCCAAATGAATACGTCATCCGGATGACCAGCTGGGAGTTTCGAGGATTGTCAAACTAGAACGACTTCAATGGGCAGGACATGTACAACGAATGGGCGATAATCGCATGCTTCAGCAAATAATGTGATGACTGTCTACATAAAAACATTTCAAATGTAAACCTCCCTAATGCCTACTCAGAGGAACTTCTGGAGTGGCCCATAGGCTCAATTTATGGGACGAGAGAAGAGCGCGTTTAATTTTTCATGGGAGAGAGAAAGAACGGGACTATTAATGCCAACCACCAATAGGACGCGGATATTTGACAGCTATATATACAGCGGGGAGTCAGAAACGAAAACAAACATTTTAATATCGGTTTTCTGACAGAAAACTCACAAAAACAAGTAACGCGCACATCACATCCAAATATTTAATGTTTTACCTATAAACAGACACCCCCGTCTTAGGGATACGCTGGTTATTTTTGCAGTCACCGACGAGGCATTTCAATTTACCACAACTCACTACCGCACCAATTTGTCCTACCGGAAATTTCACTAGTGTCTTCTCTACATAATCGCGGCTCTTTACACACAAAAACCGGCACCAAACTTTCGAGAATTCAACCGTATTTACTTTTTGCCACTTTTTGCACAAAGCGTTTGACAGCCATATGCGCAACGTGAAAATGACAATCTTAAAACCGTTAACTTTACTCTCCCAGCTCTCGTCTTTTTCAAGAAGAAGATCGTCCCATTTTCAAGCTGTCAATTTGTATGGTTTGATAGGCATATACCCACTCCTTTGTTAGTTATATATTCAAATAATGCCTAGCATTGTGTTGGCCACGAAACACAACGTAGTGTCAAATCCCATACAAAATAAACTTTCAGTTCGTCGACGAAATGTTTCGTTCCGCTCTATGGTTACTGTGTTCATAAATGGATTTGGCTGACATTTCTAGTATCCAATAGATGGTAGTGTTTTGCGGGGAAAATCAATTTCGCAACTTTACATTAGAATTTACAAAATTTTGATGTTCTGTTGTCTGACAAGCTATGCGTCTGATTGCGAATCTTGAATGTATTGTGTTGGCGGAAAGTTATATTTTTATGCAATGTATGTAACATAATTCAAATATCAAATGTCGAGTAATAAGCCAAATGTTTAGCGTCAACGTCAATATAGGTTTGTTACGACTACCAAACATCCGGCCTATTACAGTGACGATTAGTGTCCAACAGCGGAATTTATTTCCATGGAGCGAAATATATTTCGATTGTGTACTTTTCTTTGTATTTCGTTCCGTGCAACGCAATACCTGGCATAACGTTAGAAAAACAAGCTACCCTTCGGCTAGCTTGCCGAAGGTATGATACCCTTCACGCTTCCCGGATATCATACCTTCGTTATAACTTATGGTGCATTTGCCACTTTGAAATTAGCAGTAAAACTTGTTCCGATTTCACTGTTCCTATGAGAGGTACATGAAATAGTAGGCCGACCTCAACCAAATTTAGGAACGTGATTTGGCAGTCAATATGATTGAATAATATGAAATTTCGTAAAGATATGTTTAGAAATGAAAAAGTTTTTCTCACAAAGACGAATTTTTGGACCGGTCGTTCCTATGGCAGCTATATGACGTAGTGGTCCGATTCTGTTGGTTCCGACATATTTACAGCGTGCAATTGAAATAAGGTTTTGTACAAAATTTCAGCTCGATAGCCTTAAAACTGAGGGACTAGTTTGCATAGAAACAGATGGACAGACGGACAAAGCTTAATCGACTCGACTCATCATGCTGACCAAGAATATACTATATATAACTTAAAAAAATTGTAAATTAAAAACACCGACGTATTTGAGCTTGCAAATAAATTTTAATTATGTATGCATTTCGGGTGGCATTCCACCCATCTTCAGCAACACTACTGAAACATTTTTTGTGTTCGTTACAGTTTGTTAAACAAAGCAAATTATTTAAGAGTTAAATTTACATCTACAAGTATTAATAAAAATACATTGAAGACAAATAAGAGAGACATATTACTACTTTTAGACGGAAACAGTTAAGTTAAAATTACATTGAAAAACATTACATTAAACACTACTGTGGTGAGTGAGTCCAAAAATTTTTAAAGCTGAAGGTACTGTATAAGAGTCAAAGTAAAAGCAAGAGTCAAGTATGGAGTAAATTAAACAAATCGGATTCGACGTTCCCTTTGTTCAGATTCATAGCCGATTCATCTTCGTAAATATAAATGCTTTCATAAGCATCGAGTTTGCGCTCGTCGGTGATGTACCTATATTTCATCAATATTGAATTACATGCGACGCGAAAGCTGATCTCTTCGGTTCGGTTCTTCTTCTTAGTGTTTAATGTAATGTTTTTCAATGTAATTTTAACTTAACTGTTTCCGTCTAAAAGTAGTAATATGTCTCTCTTCTTTGTCTTCAATGTACTTTTATTAATACTTGTAAATGTAAATTTAACTCTTAAATAATTTGCTTTGTTTAACAAACTGTAACGAACACAAAAAAATTTTCAGTCGTGTTGCTGAAGATGGGTGGAATGCCATTTTTTAAGTTATAATACGGAGTTTGCGTAAATCATTTCTATTAATTCATTAAATACTATATATAGTTTATATGGTCGGAGATGCTTCCTTCTATGCGTTGCAATCTTCATAGCAAAGTTAATATACCCTATCACATCCATGAAGGGTATAAAAAACCCAGAATCCCGCCCGCCCAAGAAAAAAAAATTCGAAAAAAAAAAATATCGAAAAGTTACCAAGACTATGTTTACGCGACACAACAAGTACGGGTTTTCGGACCTCTGTAGCTCCGGCCCCGGACGCTTGTTCGAGCTCAAATTTGGTATGGTCATTGTCTCTGGTCATCTTACAAAGTGCTGCAAATTTGATACCGATACAAGGAAAAACACCCGAGACATGATAATTTGAAAATGGCTATTTTTCAAATTTTTCTTGTTCTTGTTGTTCTCGTTGTTCTTTGACCGGTCTACAGCCTCGTAGGGAGCGTTTCGAGGTCTGCTTTCTTTTCTCACGGATTGACTGTGTCCCAAGGGTGTGCATAGGCTATCATTTGCTCTGATCCGTGCAGTAGATAAAAAGATACATCCAAAAATGTGAAATTTTATAGTAGAGTTTCTCGCTTAAGTCTTTTTGATAATTTGAATGCGACACAGAAAATCACTCGCAGAGATCGCATGCCGACGGGGAGAGACGCAAACAATCGATTATGTGGGTAGTGACGACGACGGATGCAAAAGTCCGTGCGCTCGTCGGGTGAGGAGAACCATACGAGTTCATGGTTGCGGGCGTGGTTTGTGGCAAGTGCATGAATAAAAAGTGTGTCATGAAAAAATTGAAACGGAATGTTTATGGCTGCATCTTAGTGCCGGTGCACATGGACGTCCAAATGACCCTTTTTACGGCTGAGGAGTTTTTCTTGGCGGGGATTTTTTTTACAACAGGGTTGTTTTTGGGAGATCGTGACTACTACAATTGACAATTAATTTTGAAAAAAAAATAGTGGGGATGGATGCTCCTCAGCCCGGATGGGGTTTTCTAAGGGGGGTGAAAATGGTGTCAAAAATGCGAAATTCTTTATATTCTAGGAGTTATGGCCAAAAAACAGTTTATTTCAAACTAAAAATAACATAAATTGTAAATTCAGGTTCGCTATTATGTGGCCCGGCTTATATGTATAATACAGAGTGACGCTACGTCCTATCGCATCATGTGAATTGAAATGCAGATAGGTATCAAAGAGGGAGGAGCTTAAGTGACACGGCGTCCGGCGTCATTTGGACGTCCATGTGTACCGGCTCTTAGGATGTCCGGAAAGAAAAAAACATGCTGTGTGGTATATGATTTACGTAGTTTCATTTATGGCATACGAGTATAAGATATGAATTATGATGTAAGATGATTTTTTTCAATGTGTGGAAGATGGGAAGCGATATCTAGGCAAGATGGGTATCACATGACTGGAGGTGATGAGGTAAATGCAGTAGACTGTTAAAGGTATTTTGAGTCCTTTGGGAAGGAAAAAAGATGTTCTTGGCAAGGAAGCGATATCTAGGCAAGATGAGTATTATATTATCGGGTGTGATGAGGCGAATGCAGTAAACTACTGTTAAAGGGACTTTGAGTCCTTTGAACTAGAAAAATGATATTCTTGGCAAGAAAACTATTTACTCCAAATGGGTAACCTGAGTGGACACATAGTCCGGCACGTAAATCCCTTTTTTTATCGAAGACTACCGTATTCAGTAGGAATCAAACCGGTGCCCAATGTATAGAAGGCGAACGTGCTTACCGTTGCGCTATCTGGATTACTACTACTACTATGCAAAAAGATGTGATATCTCCCGAAAACAACCCTGTTGTAAAAAAAAATCCCCACCAAGAAAAACTTCTCAGCCGTAAAAAGGATTGATATGAACCAGTGACGTGCAGTGGAAATTTTTCATAGTCAAGCAGTTGGGCGCCCTAAAGCCAATTTAGCATAAACAAAAATGGAATGTATAATAGAATATGGACAGTCACAAAAACATTTATATAAAGCGGCTTTAAGCCTTAAAGAAGAAATCAGGAAAGATATAAATAAAATATTGGCACATATATTCGGAATGCAAAAAAAAAAAAAATTTATAAAATATTACTAATAAAAAAAATGATAAATAAATATTATGTTAATTAAGACTAAGAAAAATTCAGGGGTATTTGAAATAAATAAATATTCTTTCGCCATTGCCATTTATTTGTATTCCAAATCTATGCGCCGTTCTTTAAGTAAAAACTCTTTAATCACATTATCAAAAAAATCGTTTTCTCTTCGCATTTGTATAAGAAGATCCTTTTCAACCGCAATTACAGCAAGATCCGAAAGTCGTTCTTGGGATTGGCGATTTCTCAAAAATGTGTGAACGCGCTTTAGTGTTGAAAATGACCTTTCCGCAGTTGCCACTGTGACTGGAATTGACGTTAATAATTTTGCTAAAATATGAACTTGCTTAAAACCGTTTGCGACATAAGGCCGTTTTTGAAAATAATCGAGAATTTTACTAGGATTCGCGTTTTTAAACTCATCTGAAGAATAAATAACTTTTAGCTCATTTTTCAACTTTATTCTGTCGAAAAATTGACCGTGATATTCAATAAGTGAGTCAAAATTTTTATCGGGAAAATTTGACTTGAATTTAGAAAAATAATTCGGTTCAAGCAACTCTAAAAATGAAAGATCTTTAAACGAATGGAATCGATCTCGAATTTGCCCGAGAATAACATCTATAATCTCCCGAAATATCCGCCGTAAATTTTGTTCAGGATCTATCGCATTTCTACATTTCTTACGTGGTGGCTGATATTCTGCTGTAACTGTCGAATAGAAATTATCAAACTTTTTAGAAAAGTCATTTTCAAGCCAATTTTCAAATTCAATAATTTTTTGGCTTGCATATGAAATGTTTACCACTTTGCTCTGAATAATATTAAATAATATATCAGTTTTCGAAAAAATTTCAGAAAAAATTAACAGATATAATTGAAAATCTGATTCTGCGAATTTTTGTAAGTATATTTCGGAAAAAGTCAAGGAATCGCCATCCCAGTGTTGAGAACCATTCGAAATTGTCTCAAAAACTGTACAAATTTCATGCTTATGTTCAAATATAACGTTAATAATACGCGAATGATAATGCCAACGCGTTTTGGAAACCGATGGTAAACGACGATTTACTATATTTGCAAAAAGGTCCGACCTTTTAGTGGATGTATTAAAAAATGATGCGATTTTATTGATGTGCGCGAAAAATAATTTAATTTCCGGAATAAACTCAACTGCTTTAGACAATACTAGATTTAGTGAATGAGCGTAGCATGGGACGAAAATTGCCGATTTATGTTTTTCCCGAATTAAAGTCTGAACTCCACGAATTTGAGAACTCATTACTGCTGCGCCATCGTAACATTGTGCAATTAATTTCTTATCGATATTAAAATTTTGCAATTGTTTTAAAATGTGAGAGCTTATTGCTGTAGCTGTACGATTAGCGCTTACATCCAAAAATCCGATAAATCTTTCTTCAATCTCATTTGATATTGTATATCTAAAAATCATCGTTAATTGTTCCCGACCGCTAACATCTGGCGTTTCGTCGACCATTACAGCTACAAATGGAGCCTCCTTTATTTCCAAATTGATTTTATTTCGAACCACATTAGCTATAGCGGAAACAAGATCGTTTTGGATTCTATTAGACAAACCCGAAAACGCTGCATTTGCTTTTATAGAATCTATGTGGGACTCAATTATCGGATCGTACAAACTCAAGAAATTTACGGTTTCGATAAAATTACCACGATTATTTGAAGAAGAGTCTTCATTATTTTCGCGAAAAGGAAGCTCCTGTTTTGCCAAAAAAATTACAGTATCGATTAAACGTTTCAAAATATTACGATTACGCTCAACTTTTTCATTATGCAAACTAACAGATATTGCCACCTGGTTACTAAGCATAAACTCTATACGCTGAGAACCAAAATTATCTAATTTAATTAACGACTGAAGATGTTTTTCGGAACTTGAATGCTTTGCTGCTGAGCCCGTAAAATTATTCAAATCACTAAATCCAGCTTTATTCCAAACAGATTTTTCATTTGTGAACAAAAGACACGGCCAGCAAAATAACTTATTTAATTTACAGCTTCCCGTTAACCAAATGTACTTTTCATACGTTTCGATATGAAATTTTCGCGTAATATTTTTTAATTTAAACTCTAAACTAAGATCTGGCTTCGGTCTATCCGATTCTATAATTTCTCTTTTCTTGGCAAAGGAAAGAGTTGAAAATCCCGCTTTTAGTACGAAATCCGTCGCGCAGCAATACTCCGACATAATGCGAAAAGAAAACTTACCACTTTTATCACAAATCAAATCAATTAAATCACTACAAACGGTCAAAAAAAAACTTCAAATCACAATTTAATCAAAATCACCCGATTGCACTGATTTCCTCTTTTAAATTGCAACGGAAAATCCATTACATAACAAAAACAGAAGCTCTACTGGAAAAATCAAATTCCCATAAACATTCCCTGCATTGGCAACATTTCATTAACAAGCATCATTGGGCTTTATCCCACACACAAAAGCAGTCGCGCCAGTGCTTGACTTGTCTCATATAAATTTGCGAACAAAACAAAAATGAAACCGGAATATAGAGGGCTACGCCCGCAATCCGAGGGTTTTGTAGCAAGCGCTTATTTTGGTATATAAATATCGGCTCATTGCTCTTCTTGATATCACTCAGATGGATAGAAAAAACGTAATTAAAATGTCTTACCCACTTACATTTTACATGCTAATTCATATTACGTGATTGTAACGAAACTTAGAACATATTATTGCTTAAGGTGTTGGTTATCGTTGGCCATCAGTACTTTTGACCTCGAACGTGTTTAAGGCGTGCAAGGGTGTGCTAACTGTAACTATACAAATAAACTATTATTGACCTATTCTGAGAAGATATACAAATTCCACTATTTTCCATTTTACTATATGTTTTTCGAAACCCACTTCCTGTAAGTTTTCATAATTCTAAGTATAACGTTCTCAAAATGCAGGCAAGGGGGGTCAAATTAGGAACTAATATTTTCTCCTCCCCCACTGTTCCCCTTTCTATAAATTTCGAGAAAATGCGAAAAAATGGAATGTACTCATCATTACCTTTCTCACGACACCTCATTTGCTTATATCAGTCGATAAAAAAATTTCACCTTAATTTCGCCTCTATGTGGACCCCCCCCCCCTTCCTTCTACCCGGTAAAGTTGGCCAATTAAGACACAGCGCCCCCAACCAATCTTTACCCTTTCAAAAATGATTAATTAAATAACTGCAATTCGCACTACGAAAAACAACATGAAAGTAGTACTCACACCTATGAGGCCGGTTGGTGTATTTTTTGTGTGGATAGTGTCAAAATGCCGAAATTTAAATGAATGTACTATTATTAAATATTATGTGATTATAATGAAACTTAGAGATATTATTGCCTATGATGTTGGTTATCATTGGTCATCAATATTTTTGACCTCGGCTACGCGTAAGGGGTGCAGGGTTGTGCTAACTGAAACTATAGAAATGTACTATTATTAACCTTTTCTGATGAAATTTCAAAATTCTAGAAATCTAGATTTTCTACACTAGTAAAATGGCGCTTTTCTGTAAATTTTCATATTTCTAAGTATAACGGTCTCGAAATGCAAGGGGGGGGGGGGGGGACAAACTCGGATGACATATTTTCCCCTCTCCCTCTTTTCCCGTTTCTTCAAATTTGAAAAAAATTACAAAAATGGAATGTACTCGACGGTACCTTTCTTATGATACCCCACTTGCCTATACCAAACGAAAAAAAAATTTCGACCTTCATTTCCCCTCTATGGGGACCTCCCCTTAAAGTTGACCTATTACGACGACTCGCTTTCTCCGGCGAATTATAGTAATTCTACACATTCCTACAAAATTTCATGTATGTAGCTTCAGCCGTTCCTGAGATATTCCATGGACAGACGGACAGACAGACATTTGACCGATTTCATAAGGGTTTTGTTTTACTACAAAACCCTAAAAAATCGTTGCCCAATGTACTACCGAAATCCAAGATTCCCATTTTCTGGAATCAACATGTCTCTAGTATTTGGATGCACACATGGTACACGCATCTAAAGATCTAGGCACATTTTCCTATTCTAAGTTTGGTGTCTATGGTGTGCAAAATGTGGGAGGTTTGAATATTATCTAAAGTAATTGAACGAATGTTTTTTAACCAAAAGAAGGCGCGGATCAGAATTCGAATGTGTAAAGGAATATTTGAATGATAATATGTATTCTTCAGCTTAAAGAAAAACATTGACTGAAATGATGATATGTGTATTGGTGTAAGCAAAGTTTATTATTGAATTGCTTATTTCGGTAAGTCAAGCAGTTTGGAATTGCTTACTACGAGTGCACGTCACTGATATGAACATAATACCGGCAAAGTACTCGTAGGTTCGCGCCTCGCTCTAGGGTATGCATATTGAACGCTGATTGCATTAGTTAATTTCTTTCAAAGCTGATTGGCGGGGAGCTTCCATTAAACAAAATAAGTTGAACAATCTGAAGGAGAACGCAGTAGAAAATAGTCTATTAATCACTTCTGGCCTGAAGTGCATTTTTAGTCTTTTGTAAGGCGGGGGCTTTATAACGAGATCCGGGCGAGAAGCCAATAATACTCGGCATAAGAGCTTACAGCATGATCCGCACGCAACTACTTATGCATTATATGTCAGAGCGACATCGTTGTCATTATCACTGTCATTTTGTCATTAAATCCGTTCAACGGTGAGTCTTTAGGCTACGAAGCTCCCCGCCAATCAGCTTTGAAAGAAATTAACTAGTGCAATCAGCGTTCAATATGCATACCCTAGAGCGAGGCGCGAAGCTACGAGTACTTTGACGGTATTATGTTCATATCAATCCTTTTTACGGCTGAGGAGTTTTTCTTGGCGAGGATTTTTTTTACAACTGATTGTGAGTTGTTTTTGGGAGATACTCTTGACTTGTATAGACCTAGGTACTAAAAGTACCAATTGGCAACGACCATATGCATTAATAGTGGGTTTCCCATACGGCCAGTTTATAGGGGAGAGTAGCGATCATTCAGAAGGATCTTGACCATTCTCAAAGTCTGTTAAGAATAATTCAAGAGGATTGGGGCATTGCCAAGCTAAGCCATGATGACTTAGTTCGGCTATCCACAACCATTACATTTACATTCTCAAAGTCAACTAATTAGCCCACACTTCATTTTATCGAAAGTTATCACTCATTTGACGTTTCATTTGCAGGAGAAGTAGGGTTTTTTTGGTCGGACTTTACCTGTTCTCAATATCAGCCAAGTGGAGCCTACAAAAACATTTGGCCAAATTTTCAAGTCACTAGCGTCATTCTATCGAAAGTTATCACTCATTTGACGTTTCATTTGCAGGGGAGGTAGGGGTTCTTTGGGTTGGATCTGGCTCATCTTTAATACGAACTACCCAAATGCTATTTCAAATATTTGACCAAAGTTTCAAGTCGCTAGCTTCATTCTATCAATATTTATCGTTGATTTGGAGATTTATTTGTAGGGTAGGTAGGGGTTCGTTAGGTTGGATCTTGCCCATTTCCAATACCAACCAAGTCTCTGGGTTCATTCTATCGATAGTTATTGTGCGAACGGGCGGACAGACAGACATGGCTATACCTCCAGAGCCCCCCTTAAGGTGTTACATATGGCAAAAGCAATATACCCTATACAAGTTAACGAATTAACACGGAGTTGTTGAAAAAATATAAATTTATTACAATTCGTTTGATGATATGATTACAACTGTCTTTACAAATTCGTTGGCTTAATTTATATACATACATAATTTCTGTCTGTGTTGCACTTTCTGGAATTTCAGGTAAATGTGTTGCTAGCTCGTGCAAGTTGTTTCCCACGGGGAAAATTGCTGACGATGCGGCGCATATTGGTTGTTTCCCACCGGTGGTGTTAACTCTCCACTTCTTAAATTCGATTGTCCTCAATCGACTAGAAGTATGGTAGGTCGTTGAACCGTAGTATGGGAGTACTGGATGTAAGTGTTCTCGCCGGGCGATCAGGGTCCGATGATAACAAGGTTCTGGGTGTAGGCGTTCTCGTGAGATGGTTGGGAACCGATAGAGTTTGCTCTTTTGGCGTCGAGTTTGTAATGTATGAATTCATTGTTATGATCTTGTTATTACCGTTTTTGTTGTAGAATTTCCAAAGGATGTAGACGGTGCCCAAGACGGAAATTGCGGTAAGTGACTCATAGGATGCAACTCGTTGGATGTTGTTTTCGGCTTTCAGCTCTTCTATCTTCCATGTGTTGTTGATGGAGATTTCGCCCATAGCAGGTTCGGTTAGAAGGTTCTGCTGATGTTTGATTGCCAATGTTGGATGAAGGATAGCGGGTAATACTTCAAGAGTCGAGACTTCCTTCGAGATGAATGGTTTGCCATCGATCGTAACTGTGGTATGTATTGTGGAACTTGATGACGTAAGTGCCGTTCAAGTGGCGTACCGAGCCTTCGACCTCCAAGATGCCTAAGTACTGGTTCAAGAATAGTATTCCTGGCGATATTTCTTCGATTGGTAATGAGTGTCGTGCGCTGGTAATTTGACACGTGGCATTTAAACTTTTTAAGAGATGGGGGATACATTGCATTTTGCTGATATCTAATACATTCTTTTGATTGCAGACCAGAAGATTATTTAACTTATTACATTCGCTTGTTAGTGCATACATTTTATTTTTATATATTAGGATTTTTTTAAATGGTATGTCGTACATAATTTCTTGTTTTTAGGGTTTTGTATAAAAACAAAACCCTTATGAAATCGGTCATGCGTCCGTCTGTCCGTCTGTCCGTCTGTCTGTCTGTCTGTCTGTCCATGAAATATCTCACGAACCGCTGAAGCTACATACATGAAATTTGGTGGAAATATGTAGAAATACTATAATTCTCTGGAGAAACCGATGCGTTGTAATAGGTCAACTTTAAGGGGGGGTCCCCATAGAGGGGAAATGAAGGTCGAAATTTTTTTTTCGTTTGGTATAGGCAAGTGGGGTATCGTAAAAAAGGTACCGTCAAGTACATTCCATTTTTGGAATTTTTTTCAAATTTCAAGAAAGGAGAAAAGAGGGAGAGGGGAAAATATGTGGTCCGAGTTTGTCCCCCCCCTTGCATTTCGAGACCGTTAGGGCTAGACATATGAAAATTTACAGAAAATCGGCATTTTACTTGCATAGAAAACCGAAAAGAATAGAATTTTTAAATCTCATCCAAAAAGGTTAATAATAGTACATTTCTATAGTTGCAGTTAGCACACCCCTGCACCCCTCAAGCACACCTGAGCTCAAAAATATTGATGGCTAATGATAACCAACATCATAGGTAATAATATCTCTAAGTTTCATTACAATGACATGATATTTAATAATAGTACATTGACTTAAAGTTATGCATTTTGACACTATCCATACAAAAAATACACCTGCCGGCCTCACGCATAGAAACGCGTGTACTACGTGTTGTTTTTCTTAGTGCGAATTGCAGTTATTTAATGAACCAACTTTGGAAGGGTGAAGATTGGTGATTGGTGATCCTAACAATGACTATTCACACAATTAATTTTTTTAGGGTTTTGTGTCTTAAATCTTACAAAATCGGTCAAATACCTGTCTGTAAGTCTGTTCATAGAATATCTTACGAACGGCTGAAGCTGCACACATAATTCGGCGGGAATGTGTAGAAATGCTATAATTTGTTGTGTTGTAATTGGCCAACTTTAAGAGAGGGGGGGGGGGGGGGGGGTCCACACAGAGGCGAAATTAAGGTCAATTTTTTTTATCCACTGGTATAACCAAGTGGGGTGTCGTGAGAAAGGTAATGTTGAGTACATTCCATTTTTGGCATTTTCTTGAGATTTGTAGAAAGGGTAACAGTGGAGGAGGAAAAAATATTAGACCGTAATTTGTCCCAGCCGCCCTGAATTTCGAAGCCGTTACACAAGTTTGCAATTTGCAATGTCGTCTTAACATGAATGGTTAAGCATCTCGAAGAGTAGGACAGTTTATCTCGTATACATACATATCTATCTACAGCTTTTCGTATTAAAACTATTACTTTGAGAGGTGATAGATGCAGTCTTTTTGTGAATTGGCATGTAAGATACTATATCATGGGTAAGACATTTAATTATGGTGTTTTTATTCAGCTGAGTGGTACCAAGAAGAGCAGGAAGCCAATATTTAGATACCAAAATAAGCGCGTACTACAAAACCCTCGAATTGCGGGCGTAGCCCTCTATATTCCGGTTTCATTTAATTGATCGAATAAGCAAGGTTTGGTACAATTCCTTCGTTGTTATTGGAATGTTGATTATATACAAAATACATGAATTGTTTGAAATTATTTTCACTTCTGAGAAATCTAATGTTTCTTCCACTGTTGTATATGGCAGTGATTCTTAATCTAATAACTGCGTAGCAAATTTGACTTCATTTTTGGAAAGAATAATCGAATTTACAATGCCGGCCTTGGCCCAATGAATTGCATATATAATGTTGGTGAGTTCTTCTTTTACAAATTTCAATCTATACTGAAGATCTAAAACTAGGCTATTTTTTACATCGTTATTTGCTTTTAGCATTTCTTGGATAGTATTCGTTATTTTTGTAATGTTATTTATTCTTTCGTTATATAGCTTGTTAATAATAACCTCCTTATTATTGTTTTCCAAAACGTTTGAAATCTTTTGTTTTATTGTGACAAAATCTTCATGGTCTGGGGTGCCTGCCAACTATTTCCATGCAGTACCGATGGAATCGATAGATCTTTTCTTTCGACGCGTTTGTAGGTTATTGAGCATATCCTTGATCTGTTGCAATTCATGGTTAAGATACCTTGAAAGAGGATGGTGTTGGGTTGTGGAAAGGTTAAGTAGCGAATTCATGTCGTCAGTTAGTCTTGCGTATTGTTCTAGGTCGATAGTGTGTATCAGTTTGAAGTTGCCGTCCCGTAGTTTTGCCTGTCCGATGATGTTAAAGGTGTCTATGTGGAAATTCGAGAAGTCCAAGATTTGTATGTTTGCGTGCATGAGGTGGGGAAGACATCTAAAAAAAGGAAAGTTAATTTTTTATTTTATCTTTATGGATCACCTTTTCAGATTCGGTTACTATCGTTGTATTTTTATTTTCTCTAACAGTTTCCTGACGATATCGAGGTGACAATTGCGAGCCTAATCGTTTATTTTGCCGAACGTATACTACTTCCCCTGTGTGGTAATTTTTAACTGGTTGTCTATTTTTGTTATGATATTTCAGATCCTTCTCCTGTTTATTTTTAATTTTTTCGATATTGCTCAGACAAACTTTTTCCAATTCTTCGGTACTGATATTAGGTATCCTTCCGAAGTAGGACTCGACCGGTTTTCGACCAGTGATAGAATATATGGTGTGATCATACTCATTCACTGTTCTATTTAGAAGTTCTTGAAAGGAACGGGCTGGACCGTCTTTTTTAGACACCTCATTATCTTTACTAATGTAGAGTGGAAACGCTCGACCTGTTCGTTGGCTTCGCTTTTATAAGCCGGGGTTCTATAAGTTTTTATCTGAAGGTCATCTTCCATTATTGCGGTGAGCGATACAGATGTTAAGGCTCCTTCGCTGTCAAGAACGATGACATCAGGAACGCAAAAGAAGTAGAGAATGTCTAACAAGGGTTCTTTAATGTCTGCAACAGACCTTGACGGTCAAGAACGACGACATCAGGAACGCAAAAGAAGTAGAGAATATCTAACAAGGGTTCTTTAATGTCTGCAACAGACCTTGACGGTATAATTGTAGCTTTTGCAAATTTGGTGAGTTTATCCACCGCAGTAAGTACAGTTTTCTTTCAGTGTTGAAGATATCTATATGGATTGTATAGTATTTCCCAGCTGATTTAATCCGTATCCCAAATAAAAAAATCCCTATCCCAAATGAAAAAAATCCCTATCCCAAATGAAAAAAAAACCCTATCCCAAATGAAAAAACTCCTTCCCAAATGAATTAAACTTTTTCCCAATATAATTAAACTATTTCCCGATTGAATTCAAACAGAGAGAATTTGTTTGTAGCTTCCGATATATTTATTTAAAACTAACTTACCGATGAAATATCTTGAAGGATCACTGAAAATCTATAAATCAAACATTCGTGGGTTCCAGTGATTTCGGATGATATTTTGGGATTTGAAAAAAAATCTGGAGGCAGAATTTCCATCATTTGATGTACCCTTGCTCTGTTTTACTGGATCTACAATCAATCCTAATTCCGTGCAAAATTTATTTTGGAATGCTAATTTTGAAATAGATTTCAACGCTCTTTTCCTCTGAATCTCGCTGTCTACTTTTTGAATTCCTACTTGTATAGTATTTCCCAGTTGGGTTAATCCGTATCCCAAATGAAAAAATCCCTATCCCAAATGAAAAAATCCCTATCCCAAATGAAAAAACTTCTTCCCAATTGAATTAAACTTTTTCCCAATATAATTAAACTATTTCCCGATTGAATTCAAATAGAGTGAATTTATTTGTAGTTTCCGATGTATATATATTTTAATTATATAAAACTAACTTGCCGATGAAAAAACTTGAAGGATCATTGCAAATCTATAAAACAAACATTCGTCGATTCCAGTGATTTCGGATGACATTTTGGGGTTTGAAAAAAATCTGGGGGCAGAATTTTCATAATTTGATGTACCCTTGCTCTGTTTTACTGGATCTAGTATCAATCCTAATTCCGTGCGAAATTTATTTTGGATTGCCAATTTTGACGCAGATTGCAACAGCAACAAAGGGAAGATCTGCTTCCGCCGCTGTCGCTGCCGCTGCGTCTAATCTAGGTGGCTTAAGGGAAACATGGACATTTGGTCGCCGCTGCTGCTGCTTTTCTGCTGCTTTCTGCGTTCAATCTGGTTAGGGCCTTTGAATTATAGATTTGCAGTGATCCTGCAAGTTATTTCATCGGTAAGTTAGTTTTATATTTTATAATTATATCGAAAGCTACAAATTAATTCACTCTGTTTGAATTCAATCGGGAAATAGTTTAACTATATTGGGAAAAAGTTTAATTCATTTGGGAAGGAGTTTTTTCATTTGGGATAGGGATTTTTTCATTTGGGATAGGGATTTTTTCATTTGGGATACGGATTAACTCAACTGGGAAATATGTACTATATGTCCCGGGTACGTTGGTATTGGGGTCGGATGTAAGAGAGGTTTGTTAGGATGTCTTTCGTATTTACTGAATTTGCAAGTTGTGCACCTTTTTAGTAAGTTTTTGAATTTAGAAGACATACGAGGGAAATAAAAATGTTCAAGAAGTTGAAGACGGTTTTCTTCCGCATTGCGGTAAGCCCGTCGGTGTATTGTCAGGATTTTTTCTTCCTGTTCCACCTCGCTAGTGACATCTTCAACTAGCTTCTGGGTGTATCTTATCCTGTAGTCACGAAAATATAGTGTGTAAATTTCTTGAATTGTTCTCATCGTCACTTCGTCAGTTAAGAGTCCGTTTATTATATCTGAATTTAGATATCGTTTAAATATTGATATGATAGAGGGTCTTGAATAACATGGTCTAGTTACAATGTGTCTAGTGTATTTATCAAATGGATGGGTTATTTGATAACTGTCTTCTTCTCCGATTTTAAGTAGAAGTTTGTTTACGGAAAACGTTTACAGGAATTTCAACAGTGAGTATAAGGTTATGGGACAAACTGTCGTCACTGTGTTCGGTAGGAGTCAATGAGTTTATTAGTTGCGGTCTTGATAGGGAATCGGCAACGACGTTTGCTTTACCCGGTTTGTACTTTAGTTGGTAATTACACTCTTCAAGAGTGGCCTTCCACCGTTTCATTTTGCTGTTCGTGTTTTTGTTACTTAATGCATATGTTAAGGATTGGTGATCCATGTAAATCACAACCTGACGTGATCCGTAGAGATAACTTCTTAAGGAGTTCAAAGACCATATTATTGCCAGCATTTCTTTTTCGTTTGCGGCATAGTCTTCCTCGGTCTTCGAGAGTGTTCTTGATAAGAAGGTGATGGGCTTGTTATTTTGCGAGAGCATGGCTGCGATAGCGTAATTCGAAGCATCAGTTGTAAGCTCGAACGGCTTATTAAAGTCTGGATGTGCTACAACTACTTCGTTCGAGATCAGAGAGTTTTTTATTTTATGGAAGGCATTCATTGCCTCCTTATCTAAGTGTATGACTTTGTTTTTTGAAAGATCTTTGGACACGTGTCCATCCTCCCCTCTCAAAAGGGATGTCAACGGTTTTGCAATTTTGGCATAATCGCGAATAAGCCGCCGATAGAATCCTGACATACCCAAGAACGATCGCAAGTCCTTTAGTGTCTTGGGAGGCTTAAAGTCATTAATTGCCTTCACTTTCTTGGGGTTGGTTTTGATGCCACTTTTACCAACGATATACCCTAAAAACTCTATTTCTTCGAGCAGGAACTCACACTTGTCGAGTTGGATTTTTAGATTGGCGGCTTCTAAAATGCGGAAGATACTTCTGACGTTTTTCAGATGTTCCGTCTTGACTTTTGCAAAGATGATTATATCATCTATATAAATATAGCCGCTTTTCCCTATTTCATCCCACAGGATGTCGTCTAGGGCCCGTTGGAATATAGAAAGGGTATCTCTCAGCCCAAATGGTAATCGGGTGTATTCAAATTTCCCGTTGTTGATGGAAAATGCAGTTTTTAGGGTTTTGTAGAAAAACAAAACCCTTATTAAATCGGTCATGCGTCCGTCTGTCTGTCTGTCTGTCCATGAAATATCTCATGAACCGCTGAAGCTACGTATATGAAATTTTGTGGGAATTTGTAGAATTATTATAATTCGCCGGAGAAAGCGATTCGTTGTAAAAGGCTGACTTTAAGGGGAGGTCCCCATAGAGGGGAAATGAAGGTCACCGAGTACATTCCATTTTTGGTATTTTCATCAAATTTGAATGAAACCGGAATATAGAGGGCTACGCCCGCAATCCGAGGGTTTTGTAGCAAGCACTTATATATATAAAAAAAACAACAAAAATGTCCAACCCATCATACTCGTATAGTATCACATGCCCATTCATATTAAGTGATCGTAATGAAGCTTAGAACATATTATTGCCTATGATGTTGGTTATCCTTGGTCATCAGTACTTTTTATCTCGGACGTATTTAAGGGATGCAGGGGTGCGCTAACTGTAACTATGGAAATAAACTATTATTAACCTATTTTGAGGAGATATACACATTCCATTATTTCCCGTTTTATATGCTATTCGGAACCCACCTTCCTGAAAGTTTTCATTTTTCTAAGTGTAACGGTCTCGAAATACAAATTACGATCTAATATTTTCTCCTCCCTCACTGTTCCCCTTTCTTCAAATTTAAAGTAAATGCCAAAAATAAAATGTACTCAACATTACCTTTCTCACAACACCCGACTTGCCTATACCAGTCGATAAACAAAATTTGACCTTAATTTCGCCCCACCCCCCTCCCCCGCTCGTTATAGTTGGTCAATTACAACACATCGCCCCCTACCAATCTTTACCCTTTCATAAATGTATAACCATAATATGTAGCAATATTGCAATTCGCACTACGAAAAACAACATGCAAGTAGTATCCGTACTCGCACCTTCGAAGCCGGTAGGTGTATTTTTTGTTTGAATAGTGTAAAAATGCCAAACTTTAAGTGAATGTACTATTACTAAATATTACATGATTGTAATGAAACCTCAAAAAATTATTGCCTATGGTATGGGTTATCATTGGCCATCAATATTTTTGACCCCGGGTGTGCCTAAGGAGTGCAGGGGTGTGCTAACTGCAACAATAGAAATGTACTATTATTAACCTTTTTTGATGAGATATCAAAATTTTACGATTTACAGTTTTCTATGCTAGTAAAATGCCGCTTTTCTTTAGACTTTCATATTTCTAAGTGTAACGGTCTCGAAATGCAAGGGGGGGGGGGGGGGACAAACTCGGATCACATATTTTCCCCTCTCCCTCTTTTCCCCTTTGTTCAAATTTGAAGAAAATTCCAGAAATGGAATGTACTCGATAATACCTTTCTTACGATACCCCACTTGCCTATACCAGACGAAAAAAAAATTTTGACCTTCATTTCCCCTCTAAAGTTGACCTATTACGATGCATCACTTTCTCCAGAGAATTATAGTGCTTCTACATATTTCCACCGAATTTCATGCATGTAGCTTCACCGGTTCGTGAGATATTTCATGGACAGACAGACAGACAGACGGACGCATGACCGATTTCATAAGGGTTTTGTTTTACTACAAAACCCTAAAAAGGGGAAAAGAGGTAGAGGGGAAAATATGTGATCCGAGTTTGCCCCCCCCCTCTTGCATTTCGAGACCGTTATACTTAGAAATATGAAAATTTGCAGCGAAGCGGCATTTCACTAGCATAGAAAACCAAAAATCGTAGAATTTTGATATCTCATCAAAAAAGGTTAATAATAGTACATTTCTATAGTTACAGTTAGCACACCCCTGCACCCCTTAAACGCATCACAAAAATCTTGATGGCCAATGATAACCAACACTATAGGCAATAATATATCGAAGTTTCATTACGATCACATAATATTTAATAATAGTACATTCATTTAAATTTAGGCATTTTGACACTATCCACACAAAAAATACACCTACCGGCCTCATAGGTGTGAGTACTACTTTCATGCTGTTTTTCGTAGTGCGAATTGCAGTTATTTAATTAATCATTTTTGAAAGGGTAAAGATTGGTTGAGGGCGCTGACTAATACAACTTTAGTGGGTGAAGGGGGGGGGGGGGGTGGTGTGCACATAAAGGGGAAATTAAGGTCAATTTTTTTTATTGACTGATTTAGGCAAGTGAGGTGTCGTGAGAAAGGTAATGTTGAGTACATTCCATTTTTCCATTTTTTCGCATTTTTTTGAAATTTGTAGAAAGGGGAACATTGGGGGAGGAGAAAATATTAGTTCGTAATTTGTCCCCTTCCCCTTGCAGTTCGAGATCGTTATACTTAGAATTATGAAAACTTACAGGAAGGTGGGTTCCGAAAAAAATGGAAAATAATGGAATCTGTATATCTTATCTTAATAGGTCAATAATAGTTTATTTCTATAGTTACAGCTAGCGCACCCCTGCATGCCTTAAACACGTTCGAGGTCAAAAGTACTGATGGCCAACGATAACCAACACCTTAGGCAATAATATATCCGTATTCTAAGTTTCGTTACAATCACGTAATATGAATTGGCATGTAAAATGCAAGTGGGTAAAACATTTTAATTATGTTTTTTTTATCCATCTGAGTGGTATCAAGAAGAGCAAGGAGCCGATATTTATATACGGTAATAAGCGCTTGCTACAAAACCCTCGGATTGCGGGCGTAGCCCTCTATATTCCGGTTTCATTTCTATATCCGACGCTTTAAGAGGGATTTGGTGAAATCCGCTCTTAAGATCGAGTATGGAGAAAACCCCATTTTTGCCTAAATTGGCGAGAACTTCGTTAACGTCAGGTATAGGATACCTATCGGTGATAGTGATGGAATTCAATTTGCGGTAGTCAACTACCATCCTATATTTTTTTTCACCGGATGCGTCTTCTTTCTTCGGGACGATCCATACCGGTGAATTGTATGGTGATTTTGAGGATCTTATTATTCCATCAGCGAATAATTTAGCTATTTTTTTTCAATTTCGTCATTTAGGGCCATTGGGTAAGAGTACGATTTTGAATATACCGGGTCGTCTGATTTTGTACAAATCTCTCCCTTTACCCTTGTGGTAAATGTCAGACTTTCGTCTGGCTCGGTAAGGAGGTTTCGGAATTCATTCATAAGTTTAATGAGTTTTTGGGAGGATTCTAAATCCAAATGGGATGTCCTAATATTGAGGTTGTTGACGGTTTGTGATACATGTTGTTTTAAGGAAGTGTGTATGCAAGGATCGATAGTCATATAATTGGCTTTTGCGTGAATCACAGCGTTTAATTTCTGTAACGTATCATTTTCAATTATGCTATCAAATGATATGAGACTAGGCAATATAAAAAATTTTAGTGGCTGCACAGAGGACCAAAAGGTTGAATAAAGGAATGGTGAGTAATTTTGATGCTTCCCGCTACAGAGTTTGCGTAGAAGTCTACGGTATTTGGAAGAGGTCGTCTTATGTGTCGAGGTTGGATGTAATTATGATTTGATCCTGTATCGATCAGAAATTTTAGTAGCTCTCCCGTTCCTGTTTTATATTGAAAATAGGGAAGCGAAGAGCGTTTTAACCTAAAAATTATTTTATATGTCATCTAAGTATTCGTTCTCGTCCGGATTTTCGTTGAGTTGTTGTGGTTCAGAAACCACGTTTGATTCGTCGTTAGTCTGTCTGGTCATCGTGTGGTGTGAATGGCACAGTGTCTTCTGCAATCAAATATTCGCGTAAGTCTTCGTCGTCGTCCAAACTGTTATGGTTAAGAATCTCGCTGCGTATTTCAGGTTGAATATTAAAGTTCTGAGTGGGTTGAGTGCGTCGCTGTTTGCTGGGACTATGCCCTTGGAAGGAGGTCAGTCGTTTCTGTCCATAGGTCCTGTCAATACGTGGTCTGTTTATGTAGTTGGCTGTCCGCATCGATTGGTCCACGTCCATTGGCTCTACCCGCTGAGGCTTAGGAGAGAATGGTTGAGCTTTCTGAAGAAATGGAGGTGGTTTGGTAGAAAAAGCGAGGAGGTTGAGGAGATTGCGGATTGTTCATTAATTGTGCATAGAATTTATTTTATTTATTTATGTCTGGAGGCCGGTATTGGAGCCGGTAGATGTGGTTTCGTACTCGGTAACCGGTAAGGTACTGGGGGAGGTCGCTGAATGTAGGATTTATCAGCTCGTACTTGAAAACTGTTGGTATGCTGGGCCCGATAGTCGATGTTCTGCAATTTAAGGCATAAATGTAGGGCCTGCGGTAGGTCCGCTGGTTCCTGAATACTAAGCAGTCTGGGAAGATCACCTCTGAGGCCGCGTATAAAAGTGTCGAGTGCCTTGTCCCTTTATGCTTGCGTCATGATGTTAAGTGATTCTTAGCTTAAATCCATTGAACCGAGTTTACTTAATATCAGGGACAGATGTTGATAGACCACTTGGTAAAATTCGGGAATAGTATTGGCTCCTTGTACCAGAGTTGCCATCTAGTACTCTAGAGTTCCCAAATCGCGCTTATCCGCGTAGTGAAGCGTTAGGCACTTAGCGACTTTGTCCCAGTTAAGTGGGGTGTTATAAGATTCAAGGGCAATGTCGGCATGCCTAATGATCTTATTGCGGATTACGGATAAAATGCTTAATATTTTGGGCTTCCCTTCAAATGGTCATATATTTTCAGTATTCGGTCTACTGATTTTTTCCATGAAGTGAATTCCCCAGGGTTCCCAGAAAAATCGCGAAGGCTCTTTACTACCTCCGGTATTCTGTCCATATCCGATAAGTTACTACCAAGCCCAATGTTTATTGGTTGTTGTTAATGTCCGATGTGGGATTCATTAGAGCACTAAAGATTTGTCTGCCCTGTGTTTGCAATGTAGTTGCAAGAATTTGTGCAATTATTTGCCTCATTTCCTCATTGAAGGATTGCTGTGGCGCAGAAGGAGCATTATCAGGAGCGGCAGGTGGAGGTACCTCCAAGCGGGCAGGTCTCACCAAGTTATTTGGATTAGACATGGCGGATGATATTTGCTATAACTGCAACAACTATTTTTCGTTTAACGCGGTACGAAAAAGATACAAAGTATCTACACTGCATGCAGATACATCGGAACATGGATATGTCTATGACTACCGACTGCGTGGAACCTGTTGTGTTGAAGATATCGACGTAAGTTTTGTAAAGATCCCAGTATAGTTATACTGGATGAAATCATTCGACAAAACACATCCCACGCTTTCGGTAGGCATAAGACATATCCATGTACCCTGTATCTGGTGGCAGTGTAGATAGTCGTCATAAATTCAGCTTTGCTTTGTCCTGTCCGCTTGGGCTCCTTTCTCTCGCGGGATCGTTTCGTTTTCGTTTGCATCGCGTGTGTGCAATATTCACCTCATCTCGTGCACCCTGTTCCATCTACCTGTTCCATCTACCCGTTCGGTACAGTTTGCAGACTGCAGCCTATCGAAATTTCTCTGAGTACGTTTCTGCTAATCGCAATCACGCTTCCCACCATCTTTTCCCAATCGGACGTGTATTGTGTTTGTGTATCTATTGCAAAATCGCTCCCACACTATCCGTCTCATCCCGGCCCTTTACTCGTAATCAACAGTCCGGGTCGGGCACACACAATCCGTTTCTCAAGTAACGCGTGCGACTCTATGCGATTGTGTCCGGCAAACAGAAAGGGAAACTAACAAAAGTAAACAAAACATTCCAACACACGCACAAAGAGAATGCACAAGAAAAATTTTGGAATTTTTGCAGAAGGGGGGGGGGGGGGGCATTTGATCTTCTGCAGACCTCTGAATGTACATCATGTCACGATGAGCTGCCCGGAACTATAACATCCTGCGACGAATATTTCTCTATTTCGACCAGTCAAACCTCAAATCGCCGCCATTGCAAATGCACAAACGCAGTCGCTGGATCACCCGATTTGGCTCGAATAAACTTCATCCGCACTCGCTCATCTTCGGGGGGCGGGAACTATGTACACTCTCTCAAATTGCGTCTGCTCATGTCCAAATGTTAGTCGAACCGGCTACTTGCTACCTTTTCTGGGACTCTAGTGATTCAGATAGTACAACACGGGCTATTTTATTAAATGATGAATGGGAATTGGCGGAAATTGAAGGTCATTGAAAGTCCGCCCGTTCACCCATACACTATGTTATTTCTTGCCGTCCACAACGTCAACCTTTATCGCTATCAAATCAACATCCCGACATGTACACACAGGATCCCCGCAAGCGCACCACCCGCGCGGATCTACAAGCAACAGCCATGCACAATGACCACTCCTCTCAAACGACATGCACAACCAGAAAAGAAAAATTTTCAATGGGCTTGTTTTCTCTTCTGACCCCCGAGTAGAAAAACAGACATTTCGTGTGACGGACAGATTTTTAGGATGACCCCCAGCTATAAGACATATCCATGTCAAAAGAAACTGGACAGGTACCACAATTGCAAAGATTATTTTCTGTTTAACGTGGTAGGATATATTAAGCAACGACACTTTAAAATTGGAAGGCGTAAAAAGATCTTGTCGCAAAGCGAATTCTAATTATGATTCACAAAAAGATATTTTATATTTTATTACACATGTAGTCCGGATGGCGCAACGGTTAGCACGTTCGCCTTCAACGCACTGGGCCCCGGTTCGATTCCGGGGATTAACGTGTCGGACTATGAGCACACTCAGCTGTTAAATGAGTACCCATTATGGGGTAAATAACTCGGATGAGCGTATTGCTGATCACATACCTCTGCACAAAAAAAAAACCGTCACGATATAGAAAATGAGATGATGCTAACTCATCTCGAGGCCGTGGTTCAAATTGGACTGTTGCGCCAGTTATTTATTTATTTATTTATTACACTTTCAGATTAAGTTCTGATCCTAATTCTAATTTCAGAAAGATATTTTTCTGTTTTATGAAACTTCTTACTTATGAAGAAGGACTCACACACTTATGAAAACAGTGGAAGACTTACAGTCGGATGACAATTATTTTGCATAACAATTCTACGAGACTATCTTATGATCGCTAATGTTCGATTGCGTATTGCAGCCGTGCGACGCCCCAGCGACCAAAGATTCAGGCGCCGCAAATTCAACACCGCTCGATTAAAAAACCCAGCTGTCTTACAACAATATAATGTTTTAAGTTAGAAAAACCATAAAAGTTTTAAATCCGCAAAGTCCATGAATTTTAAAATAATAAGTACATTTAAAAATGTACTCGCTGAGGATGACTATTTATGTCGAAATGCATCCAAACTTTCAACCAGCGACTTATCGACTTTGCCTGCAGCAGGAATCTAGTCGTAAGCTCTACGTGTTTCCCGCATCGACGCATTCACAAGCAGACCTGGAAGTCTCCAGACGCACATACCGTCAACCAAATTGACCACGTCCTCATTTGCAGGAGATGGGCGTCTAGTGTCATGGATGTCCGCTCCTATCGAGGAGCAAACTGCGACTCAGATCATCACTTGGTGAAGACGACCTACAGATGTAGAATCTCCTCAGTGCACCAGTCAAGAATCAGCCCTCCCAAAATCTTTGCGGTTGATAAGCTCATGAGTGATGCTACAGCGGTGGCGTATACTACCGCCCTTGAGGAAAAACTATCACCTATGCTACACAACATCAGCAACACAGGCGTCCATGGGTTCTGGGAAGAACTCAAGGGTACCATCAAGGATGTCGCAGAGAAGGTCGTGGGATATAAAGCCCGGCGAGCGCGAAATGACTGGTTCGACGAAGAATGCAAAAATTCACTTGACGCGAAAAACGAGGCCTACAGACAATGGATTCAACGTGGAACCAGAGCCAGAAGAGAAAAATATGACGAGCTACGGCGAATATCGAATAGAATAATTAGACGTAAGAAACGTAAATACTTTGACGAGCAGTTGCTGAACATAAACGAAAACTTAGCTAATAGGAACACCAGACAAGCGTACAAACTAGTAAATACAATTAAGAACGGCTACCAACCCAGGACTAGCCTTTGTAAGGACAAGGATGGAAACATCATCAGCGACACCGATGGTATTAACAAGCGATGGGCCTCTTATTTTGAAGAGCTTCTAAACCGACCATCTAACATCCCCACACAGGAAGCTCTCGACGATATTGTTGATCTAGGCCCACCCATTCAACCCCCGACAGTAGAGGAAGTTGATCTCGCGTTGCGGTCACTAAAACGAAATAAAGCGCCGGGCGCTGACGAGATCCCAGCTGAACTGCTAAGATTCGGTGGAACGAGTCTAGTTGATGCCATACATCAATTACTCCTGCGAGTATGGGAGAACGAGGAGATCCCAGACGATTGGCGCAGAAGCATCATCTGTCCAATCCATAAAAAGGGAGATAAATTGCAGTGTGAGAATTACAGGGGCATCTCACTAGTTTGTACGTCCTATAAAATTTTGACGAAAATTCTGGAAAATAGAATAAAACCGTACGCAGAACGAGTCATTGGCGAATATCAAAGCGGTTTCAGACCTGGTCGCTCCACAACCGATCAGCTCTTCTCAGTCAAACTGATACTCCAGAGGTGCTGGGAATACAACGTAAACGTATACCAAATCTTTGTCGACTTCAAGCAGGCAGACGACAGTATCGATCGTGGAGTACTGTACAACATCATGCAGCAATTTGGTATACCAGCAAAATTAGTGCGACTGACAAAGATGACGATGACCAACTCCGTCTCACAAGTCAGGATTCAGAATAGACTTACTGATCTATTTGAAACACGCACTGGTTTGAAACAGGGCGATGGACTGGCACCGACGCTCTTCAACCTAGCACTGGAATACGTTATTCGGGCCATGAATATGGACAACAGCAAGACGCTACTCATCAAGTCGACACAATTAGCAGCGTACGCCGACGACATCAACATCATGTCCCGAAGATTGGCTGACGCAGAAGAACTTCTGCATACGCTCGATACCGCTGCAAAGAAAGTTGGATTACGTATTAACGAGGGTAAAACTAAAATAATGATGCAATCGGTGACACGGACACCTGCACAACCGAGCATCAACGTGGGGGACCTCAACATCGAGTTCGTGAACAACTTCATCTACCTGGGGTGCAACCTGTCAAGGGACGCCAACGAAACTGACGAAATCAAGCGACGGATACAGTTAGCTAATAAGACTTTTTTCTCGGTTCTCCCCATAATGAAATCGAAACATGTGCACAGAAACACGAAGCTCCGCGTGTACAAAACCATTATACGACCAGTGCTATGCTATGGCTGCGAAGCATGGACCCTAACTCAAGCCTCCGAAAACATGCTAGACACTTTCGAACGTAAGGTTCTACGGCGAATTTTCGGGGCTGTTTGCGATCGAGATGGATGGCGCATCCGGTACAACCATGAGTTGTATGAAATGTACGATGAGCTGCAAGTCTCGAAAATCGTCAAACTACAACGACTTCAAGGGGCAGGGCATGTACAAAGAATGGACGATGATCGCATGCCTAAGAGAGTAATGAATGCAGAACGAGTCGACGGAGCGAGACTGCGAGGACGACCGAGATCTCGTTGGGAGAGCTCAGTAGGTGTGGACGCCGCGCAGCTGCTGGGCTCCCAAAATTGGAGGACGCGGTCACGTGACCGAGATAATTGGAGGACAATGATCCAGGCGGCCAAGGCCCGACGTCGGGCTGTCGCGCCACGATGATGATGATGATCCAAACTAAATAAATTTATAATAAATTTGTTAAAAAGCAAAGTCATAAAGGTGGTTAAATAATTATTATTTTAAAAAACAATATAATGACCATCTTGCGCAAAAAGCAGCTGATATAACTAGTCACCCAGATAGTGACATAAACGAAAACTGGGATGCCATAAAAAATGCGTACATTGATAGCGCAGATACCATCCTTGGCACAAACCCGGATTGCCGGAATAAGCCCTGGATGTCCGACGCTTCATGGCAGCGGATTGTTGAAAGAAAGGGGCTGAAAGTTCGTTTGGCTGCATCAGTTCGATGCTGCTTCGATTGTCGCCTCGAAGCAGCATCGAACCATCAGAAAGCTCGAGAAGTTCAGCGTAGTGTGCGACGCGATAAAAGAGTTTATGCGAACTCTCTTTTAGCCTCAGCAGAAGAAGCCGCAAGAAGTAACAACTTAAACGCCGTATACGGTGTCATCAAGAAGTTTACAGGTGGTCGTAACTCCTGCCAACATCCAGTGAAGGATAGTGATGGAAACCTACTTTTCTTGGAAGAAGATCAAATGAGGAAAGAACACTTCACCGCGGTTTTGAACCGTGTAACCTCTGGTGAAGTTCCCCCTCATATAGATAATTTAGCTAACCATCAAAATGTGCGTATACGGTCCACTGCCCCGACTAAAGAGGAAATAGTCACTGCAATTATTGCACTGAAACGAGGAAAGGCCGCCGGACTCGACGGTGTCCTTGCCGAACTTTATCAAGCAGCGCCAAGCGTAACTGCCGATTTGCTGCACCCACTTGTTGATAAAGCGTGGAATACACAGACCTTTCCCACTGAGTGGAAGGAAGGTTTGATCATCAAACTTCCAAAGAAGGGTAGCCTCACAGACTGTAATAATTGGAGAGGCATTTGTGTGCTTCCTGCCGTTGCCAAAATAATAGCTTAAATCGTCCTGGAAAGACTAAAGGCCCACTTAGAAAGCACAATTGATGAGGAGCAGGCTGGTTTTCGATCCGGATCCTACTGTGTCGATCACATTAACACCTTGCGAGTCATAATCGAGCAATGCGCCGAATACGATTCTCCGCTTCACTTGCTTTTCATCGATTTCGAAAAGGCTTTCGATAGTGTGAACCGGGATTCTATATGGGCGGCCTTGCGCAATAGAGGCATCCCTGAGAAGCTTGTGGCTATTATTAAGGCAACCTATGACGGCGCGAAATGTCGCGTTCTGCATAAAGGTAAGGTGTCGGGGGAGTTTGAAATTGCAGTGGAGTTCGGCAGGGGTGCATACTCTCACGGATCCTACTCCTCATTGTGATCGGCGATGTGTTGCATGCAGCCCTATCCGGACTCGACAGAGGAATTCAATGGACTTTGACATCTTATCTACAACATCTTGACTACGCTGACGACATATGCCTACTCTCCCACAAAATCATGGATCTGTCCGCAATGGCGTTAGATCTCGAGAGGGAGGCAAGCAAGGTTGGGCTAAAGATTAATACCAACAAGGCCAAGGTTCTTAGCCCGCCGTTGCGAAAAAGGAATCCGACACCTATTGCCATCAATATTAATGGGCAGCCTGTGGAGAAAGTGGACAACTTCGTCTACCTGGGTAGCATTGTTGCCGAAAATGGTGGAACGGAGCAGGACATCGCTCGTCGTATCAACCAGGCTAAACGCGCATACGGCATGCTGTCCAAAATCTGGCAGAGCAGTTATCTCAGCATCAAGATCAAGCTGGGCCTGTTTCGCTCCCTGGTACTGTCAGTGCTTTTGTATGGGAGCAGTACATGTAAAGTTTCCGTAGGAGTTACCAGAAAGCTGCAAGTTTTCATCAACTCATGTCTACGTCGAATTTTAAGAATTTTCTGGCCCGAAACAATATCAAATGAAGAGCTAAGTCGGCGTACGGGTCAGATGCCAATCGACGAATTGATACGCAGGTGAAAATGGCAGTGGATAGGTCACACATTGCGGAAGAGTGATAACTGCATTGCTTTGCATGGCATGCAATGGAACCCCATTTCTAACCAAGGCCGACCAAGAGCGGTCCTCGAATCACATGGCGTCGATCTGTGGCAAAGGAGTGTCAGGCACTGGGTAAGTCTTTTGGGGAGTTGCGCCCCATTGCCCAGAACAGAGTACGATGGCGCGCAGGAGTAGTTAACGCGCTATGCCCCGCAAGGGTCTAAGGCAAAGTAGAATGTATAATGAAGTTGTGGGTTCGAGCTGGGGCTGTTTCAGTTGGCAGCCTCGGTTTCTCCTTTTTGTACTGGCCTGGTTGTCCTGGGCTACTTGGGACCTTGATTGGCCTGATCGTGTTGATTGATGATGCAGCGTAAATCACCACTTTCGGTTCGATTCGCGGTACTTGACTTGACCGATCGCGTGGTTGTCGAATGGCACAATTTTCCCGCACTTGGTTCGAACACAACTACTATTTAACACGACCTGAACAGCCCCACGTTGGGCGCCAGTTAACGAATTAACACGGAGTTGTTGAAAAAAATATAAATTTATTACAATTCGTTTGATGATATGATTACAACTGTCTTTACAAATTCGTTGGCTTAATTTATACAAATAATTTCTGTCTGTGTTGCACTTTCTGGAATTCCAATTGTGACGATGCGGCGCATGTTGGTTGTTTCCCACCGGTGGTGTTAACTTACATACTTATAAAGTCCAGCATATAAAAAAATTGCCGGTGACTTCGAACAAAAATTATTTTATTGGCGACATAAAAATTGAGGAAATATTTGATAGAACATTATTTCTGCATTAGCTCCCTATTCAGAACCATAGAGAGCGGGGAGTTGTCTCACCCCGCTGCCACAAAAAAACGCGGGCACGGATCAAATGGATTCATTCTATAACAAAACTTTCATAATTTACTAACATATATAGGCGTGTTTTTTTGTACTGCGGTCCAGGTTAATTGGGGGTATCCGGGTTAACTTACACATATTACACAAACAACATACCCTAGTTGTTTGTGTAATGTGTGTAAGTTAACCTGGATAGCCCCCAATTAACCTGCACCGCAGTACAAAAGAACACGCATTTCATTATCATGATGAATGCTATAATATTGGAATGCGTGCTTTGGGAGGATTCATTTGTAGATCACACATTTTTATAATACCCATTGTCAGCCGAATACGTGGCTGTAGGAAATAAATATAACTTTGAAATCTGAAATTACATACATTTGGAACTTCCTACAATGAAGCTGCCATAAACAATTACAGTTCTAGTTCACATGGTAAGAGTGCAAATGCAAAATAGAAATTACTACTTTGCATTTGCATGATCTCGTAAAGTAACGCATTTTTTAATACAAATATCATGCATGGAAGGCGGGTCACATTTCCATTATACCGCGTTTGCCCCGTGACTTTCGTCCATCCAAACCATAACCGCCATCGATACCATTCTCATTGTGCTCTGTACTATTCACAGATAGAAAATTGTTTATTGTCTAGGTTTTCGAATTGAATTGGATGCTCTAGTTTCGCTTTGATTCGGTTGCAAACGCCAGGCATGCACGTTGGGGGAAAAAAACACCAAGCTGCTCGCCAAAAGCTGCACAATTCAATGATTCAAATGCCACATTGAAATGTGTTCCATTACATATTAGCAAAGAGCTACAAAAGCGATCGTTTCCGGAAAGTGGAAGTATTGTCGAATTACAATGCTAATCAGATTTTTCTAGTTTCTGGAAATTGTTTCCGGACAATAAACACTGAAAACAAAAATCAAAAAGAAAGCAAAGAAAAATTCGATTTACATTTTACACTGTTTAGTCAAATATAGACACTCCGTGACACTTGAATAGGACACTGTAAAAAGTATAATATTTGTCAAAGTCTTATATCGTCAAAAAAAATTCAAACAATCTTTTATTTTTATTTTTAAAAGAGAGTTTATTAAAGCCTCCAAAAAATAAATTAAAACTAATTGCAATATATTTAACAGAGTAGTTTTCTTCAATATTTTATTATTTAAATCGTAAAAATTGTAATTGAAAAATTTGGCACTTGAATAGAACACTTCTTAAAAAAAATATCGTATGATACAAAAACAGCAATGAACATATTTGTTTTATCTTAGATTTGAGCCAAATTTAAACAAATTAAATAATTTTTAATAATAGATTGAACTATTAAAGAGGCATGGTCGACCATTTCGCTGCAGTGCATTAAAAAGCTCTATGACTCTCTTCCCAATAGAGTTTATGAAGCAATTCTACATGCAGATAGAGTCAAATTTAAGTAAATTAAATTATTTTTGATAATGGGTTGAACCCCCAAACCATTATCAAAAATAATTTAATTTATTTAAATTTGACTCAAATCTAAGAAAACCCAGGAGTCCGAAGCGCAAATACCCTAGACTTGTACAAACCTAGTGGTGATACGAAAAGTACCAATTGGCAATGACCATTTGCAATTTAAAGTGAGTTTCCTATATGACCAGTTTATAGGGGAGGTTGGCACTCATTCAGGAGGATGTTGACCATTCTCAAAGTAAATTAACTAAACCATTCTACAAATATTTGTATTTAAGTCATTAACTTAATTTTATTGAAAGTTATCGCTTAGTTGAAGTTTCATTTGTAGGGTAGGTAGGGGTTCCTTGCTTCAGATCTTGCCCATCATTGCAACCAACCCATTAGATAATGCTATGAATATTTAAGCAAAATGTCAAATCTCTAGCTTCATTCTATCGAAAGTTATCGCTTATTTGAAATTTAATTTGTAGGGGAAGTAGGGGCTTGGTTGGTCGCATTTTACGTATTTTTAATATCAGTCAGCTGAATCCTACTACAAACATGTAACCAAAATTTCAAGTCGCTAGCTTTATTTTGTCGTAAGTTATCGCTTATTTTAAGTTCCATTTGTAGGGAAGGTAGGGGTTCCCTGGGTCGGATCTGGCCTACCTTAATACCAACTACCTCAATCTTACTTTAAACATTTGACCAAAATTTCAAGTTGTTGGCTTCATTCTATCAAAAGTTATCGGTTCTTGGAAGTTTCATTTGTAGGGGAGGTAGGAGTTCCTTGGGTTGGATCTAGCCCATTTTCAATACTAACCAAGTAGATTTTATTAATAAACATTTTACAAAATTATCAACTTGCTAGTGTCATTCTATCGAAAGATATCGTATTTAAGGGAACATTTAATTTTTTGAAATTTGTAGGGGAGGCAGGCGTTCCTTTGATCTGATTATGTTCAACTTACTAAAATTCAAGCAGCTTCTCACCTCAGGGTTACTTGCCTAAAATCAGGTGTCTACGTCAATTGGTTCAAGAGTTATAGACAAAAAACCTGAAAAGTAGGGTAGTACGGGGTTCTTTGTAAGAAAATTACCGTTATTTTCAACTGATCGATTTTATTTTTCAAAGAAAGTATAACATTACCCTTACGAGTAATATACCAAACCTAGAGCTTTTCATGTTTATTTAATCGGGAGTCATAGATATATTGAAGTATTTGACATATGTAGGGGAGGTAGGCGTTCTCTTGGCCTGATGATGCCCATTTTCAATATCAAACTAGATCACACCTTGCGAATCATCATCGAGCAATGCGCCGAATACGATTCTCCGCTTCACTTGCTTTTCATCGATTTCGAAAAGGCTTTTGATAGTGTGAACCGGGAATTTATATGGGCGGCCTTGCGCAATAGAGGCATCCCTGAGAAGCTTGTGGCTATTATTAAGGCAACCTATGACGGCGCGAAATGTCGCGTTCTGCATAAAGGTGAGGTGTCGGGGGACTTTGAGATTCGCAGTGGAGTTCGGCAGGGGTGCATCCTCTCACGGATCCTACTCCTCATTGTGATCGGCGATGTGTTGCATGCAGCCCTATCCGGACTCGACAGAGGAATTCAATGGACTTTGACATCTTATCTACAACATCTTGACTACGCTGACGACATATGCCTACTCTCCCACAAAATCATGGATCTGTCCGCAATGGCGTTAGATCTCGAGAGGGAGGCAAGCAAGGTTGGGCTAAAGATTAATACCAACAAGACCAAGGTTATTAGCCCGCCGTTGCGAAAAAGAAATCCGCCACCTATTGCCATCAATATTAATGGGCAGCTTGTGGAGAAGGTGGACAACTTCGTCTACCTGGGTAGCATTGTTGCCGAAAATGGTGGAACGGAGCAGGACATCGCTCGTCGTATCAACCAGGCTAAGCGCGCATACGGCATGCTGTCCAAAATCTGGCAGAGCAGTTATCTCAGCATCAAGACCAAGCTGGGCCTGTTTCGCTCCCTGGTACTGTCAGTGCTTTTGTATGGGAACAGTACATGGAAAGTTTCCGTAGGAGTTACCAGAAAGCTCCAAGTTTTCGTCAACTCATGTCTTCTTCGAATTTTAAGAATTTTCTGGCCCGAAACAATATCAAATGAAGAGCTAAGTCGGCGTACGGGTCAGATGCCAATCGACGAATTGATACGCAGGCGAAAATGGCAGTGGATAGGTCACACATTGCGGAAGAGTGATAACTGCATTGCTTTGCATGGCATGCAATGGAACCCCATTTCTAACCAAGGCCGACCAAGAGGGGGTCCTCGAATCACATGGCGTCGATCTGTGGCAAAGGAGTGTCATGCACTGGGTAAGTCTTTTGAGGAGTTGCGCCCCATTGCCCAGAACAGAGTACGATGGCGCGCAGGAGTAGTTGACGCGCTATGCCCCGCTAGGGGTTAAGGCAAAGTAGTAGTATACTAAAAGTCTAGGGTATAAAAATATGTCAATTGCTGTTTTTGAATCATACGATATTTTTTTTAGAAGTGTTCTATTCAAGTGTCGCATTTTCTCTTACAATTTTTACGATTTTAATAATAAAATATTTTAGAAAAATACTCTGTTAAATATATTGCAATTAGATTGTTTGCATTTTTTGGACGATATGAGACTTTGAATAATGCCTTTTACAGTGTCCTTTTCGTGTGTCGCGGAGTGTATATGTACAAGGTGGGCCAAAAGCTATTATGCCAATCGTACATTTAGGTATAAGATGGAGACAAGGCGACGAAGATTCAAGTGAGAATATTAATACTGAGTTCTGTAATGATTAGTCTGAAACGATAACAGTTTCGGATGCGTCAAGTACTGTCAACTTTCACTATTTCCGAGCGCCACGAACTAACCTGACCTTCCAGTAAAATCTGTTCCATTATCGAGATATTGCGAAATAAATTTAGCAATATATTCAGAAAAATGGCTGCCAAAACAGAGTACCTGGACTCGACAATATTATGATGTGATTTGAACGTTATGAAGGACCTCATCGCCTATTCTATATCAAATCTCATTGATAATAATTATTAGGGATGTCAAAAACCGGACGGTTAAACCGGAAAACCAGTACTTCAGTACGGTTAACCGGGTTATTTCCGGTTTTTATATTTGTTAAACCAGGGTTGTGGCAGGCGCAAAGCTGGCTACCAATTTTTTTTACTCTTTACACAATTCTCTTTTAAATTATGTTTCATTTAGTTAAAAATATATTAATCGAATAATTGAAAAGTTAAATTAATTCAATTGGTATACAAATTTAGTTATAATTTCGGTAAATAAGAATGGTTGCGGCAGGATGTCGCTAGGCAACCAAATTTTAATTTAAAATATTACGTTCTTAATTATCTTTCATTTGAGATACATCTCATCAGAAGAACAGATAGGTGTAGATTTTGGCAGTGGGATCTTGTACTATGTCAATTTATAATATGTACTTAAATTCATGAAATGTGTTCATCCAAATATGAATATTTTCGCCGTTGACTAGAAACTAAAAAAAACAACAAGAATATAAATATGTACCATCATATCTCAAATGATTATATAAGTACTTTAAATTAGAAAATAGATCAATTATTTTTTATGATATGTAACACAAATTCACAATACTTAACTATTATTTAATACGTATAGGTTAGGCTAGGTTAGGTGGCGGCCTCACGGCCCCGTATAGACCACTTGGGCCCATAGCGATGCCACAAAGAAAAACAACAGAGATCGTTAGGTGTTGTTATCAGTCGTAATCAACAAGTCCTTGTTGAACCCGAAGGTTTTCGTCGCGCTTGCGAATCTTAGAAGATTCATTATGTTAAGGTTTGCAATCGCTTTAAGGTTGCGGGGAAAGTAGTCTCCAAGATATGTATGTATGTCTTGTCCATGCGAGTGTCGGGCATTCGCACAGGAGGTGCTCCAAAGTTTCTTCGGTATTTGGCAGCTTGCAGTTCCCGCAACCGCTGTCTGTGATCAGTCCCAGTCTGTGTGCGTGCTCACCTATTAGGCAGTGACCCGTTAATAAGCCCACTAGCATTGTACAATTACCCCTAGAGAGGCCTAAGAGTATATCGGTTTTCTTAGTGTTGTACGAGTTCCAGAGTTCTTTCGTAATTCTGGAGTTGACGGTTCTGTTCCAGTTTTGGTTGGCCAGTTGCATCATCTTAGAGTCCATTTTTGACCTTAGTGTTTGTATTGGAATAGGAGTTGCTATTGCCATTGAGGCGTCCAACGCAGCTCTCTGCTTTGCGAGTCCATCCGCAATATCGTTGCCAAGGCAACCGCTGTGGCCTGGTATCCATCGGAGTTCCAGTTTCCTTAAGGTGCCCAGTCTCTGAAAAATTGAGAGACAGTTAATCACTGTCTCTGATCTGATAGTATCTGACTGCAGCGCTTTCAACGCAGCCTGACTGTCTGAATGAATGTAGATGTTGCCCATCCTGCGTGTTGTTGAGACTAGCTTCGCAGCTTTTTGTATCGCTACCACCTCCGCCTGGAAGATGCTGTACTCGTTCGGCAGTCGGAGCGATAGATTGTGTAGGAGCTCCGGCGAATGAACCGCGGCTCCAACACCTCTTTCGGTCTTAGAGCCATCCATATAAAGGTTTAGGGAATTCTTAGGTCTGTTCTCGCCTGTGGAGTAGAAATCCCTTTTTGGTATGGTTACCCGGAATTTTCTCGAGAGGCAGTGTGATGTTACGATGACCATAGGGCCTCGTGCTAAATTGCCCCGTTTGCCTAAGTCTTAATGCACATTTGGACGCTGCATTCACTAGAAACAGGTCCAGTGGGGGTAGGTTCGTAAGGGTGTTTAGGGAGTTTGTGGACGTGGTTCTCATCGCTCCTGTGATTCCCAAACATCCCAGTCTTTGGATTCTTTCCATTTTCAGTTTATTGCATCTGGTTTTGAGTGCTGTCCACCAAACCAGAATTCTGTATAATAGAATTGGCCTAATAACAGCTGTATACATCCAGTGCATAATTCGAGGATTGAGCCCCCATGTCTTACCAAGTAAACTTTTGCAGGTATACAGAGCAATGGTTGGTTTCTTGGTGCGTTCTTCGATGTTACGATTCCAAGTAAGCTTGCTGTCTAGGATCAACCCTAAGTACTTTGCGTGAGTCATCAAAGTTAACTCGGTGATGCCCATCCTTGGGAGGTGGAACTCCTGAATTTTGGTTCTTCTTGTGTAGAGAACCAGTTCAGTCTTTTGCGGGTTCACACTTAGCCCCACTTTACCTGCCCAATTTAGTAGCCTACTTAGAGCCATCGTTGTGAGATCTGACAGAACGCCAGTGTCCTTTCCAGATACAAGTACTACAACGTCATCTGCGTAAGCCACCGCGCGTATGCCTATCGCTTCGAAGGTTTTTAGTAAAGTGTCCAACACTTGTACCAATAGAAGTGGTGATAGCACCCCTCCTTGTGGCGTTCCTCTTCTGGCCACTTTAGTGACCGTGGCGTTGCCCCATACGGACGATATAAGTCTGTTAGTTAGCAATGCTGCGATCCAGTTTCTTATGCTTACGTTGACCCCTGCATCGTAGAGGGCATCCATTATCGCTTGTGTTGTAACATTATTGAAGGCTCCAGCTATGTCTAGGAACGTGCCGAGCGTGTATTCTTTGTACTGTAGAGAGTTTTCGATGGTGGAGACCACCTCGTGCAGGGCCGTATCCACGGATTTCCCCTTTAGATACGCGTGTTGTGTGTTTGATAGATAGCCTGGTACGAGTGACTCTCTAATGTGTCCATCCAGTATGTTCTCCATAGTTTTTAACATGAAGGATGTGAGACTGATTGGTCTAAAGTCTTTCGGGTTGTCATGAATGCTTTTGCTTGTTTTCGGTATAAACACAACACTGACCTTTCGCCAAGCATGCGGTACATAGCCCATTCTGATGCCGCCTTTGAATATAGCAACAAACCAGATTGCTATGGAGTCGGCAGCTTTTTGTAGCATAGCAGGTATGATCTCTTCCGGTCCTGCTGATTTGTACTGGTAAAAGGAATTAATGGCCCGTTTTACTCGTCTGACCGTGAAGAGTCTTGGTATGTTGCTGTCGCGCGAGTTAGTTTCTGAAGTTGTTGTATGTGGTTGGGTTGGCGGACTCTGGCAGTCCGGAAAGTGTGTTGCATGGAGTGGTTCCAGCGTGTCATCACTACCTTCCGTCCATTGTCCATCCCTCTTACTGAGTGTAGATGGCGGTGTCGGATTTTTGGAGATGACTTTCCTCAGTCGCGATGCCTCTGATGTGCATTGAAATTGGCTGCAGAAATCTCGCAAGCTTTTTCGTTTCGCTGCTCTGAGCTGCTTTTTGAAGGATTTGAGTGAATCCCTATATTCACCCCAGTCTTCGTCTTTCCCTGTGCGCTTGGCAATGCTGAAAAGCGACCGTACCTTACGGCGACAGGCGCCGATATCCTTGCTCCACCATTTCGGCTGAGTTTTTTTTGAAGGATTACTACAAGGGCATGACGCTCTGAAAGCACTGATTAACGTATCGGTGAAAGATTTTTCATGCGTTCGATGCTTTTAACGTTACGTAGGTATTCCGGATGTTTGTTGTTGAGCTTTTCGCGTATGATTTTTGCATTTTGCTCCCAATCGGTATTCCTTGGATTTCTATTTGCTTTGACCTGGTTATGGGTTTGAAGTGCAATGTTAAAGCTAATGTACCTATGATCTGAGAAGGAGGGTCTTTCCAGGACCTTCCAGTTACGGATTTCATAGTTATTAGAATTCGTGCAGAGAGTTAGATCTAGAACATTCTCGCTGGTGGGCCCTTTATATGTAGGTTCATTACCACGATTAGCGATCCTTAGGTTAGTATTGAAAATAAAGTTTAATAGTGACTCACCTCGTGCGTTGTCGTCTTTGCTACCCCAAAGAGTATGATATGCATTTGCGTCGCTGCCAATCACAAGTTTCGCTTTCCTCATCATTGAGTGCTCCACTAGTGTCTATAGCTCCTGTGGTGGTGCCGTTGTGTTGTGGGCCATATAGGCTGAAACAAGAATTACCTTTTCAGTGTTGCCATCAGGCGCGGATTTAGGGGGGGGGCAACGGGGACATTGCCCCCCCCTTGGGCAAAAAAAAAAGAGAAGAAAAAAAAGAGAAGAAAAAAATAGAAGAAAAAGAAAGAAGAAAAAGGAAAAAGAGGAAAAAAAATTAGAAAATTAAGGTTTTCAACTGATCTTCAAGCTTTAACACTGCCGTTGCCCCCCCCCCCCCCCCTCGGGCAAAAAAAAGAGAAGAAAAACCAGGCCGAATCTTCGCTTCGGCCCGGAGTCCAAAGCGTAGACCCTAGACTTGTACAGACCTAGTGGTGATACCGAAAGTACGAGTACCAATTGGCAACGACCATATGCATTAAAAGTGAGTTTTCTATATGGCCAGTTTATACGGGAGGTTGGCACATATTCAGGAGGATCTTGGCCATTCTCAAAATCAATTAACTATTCTACAAATATTTTTCAAATTTTTCGCTAGCTTCATTCTATCGAAAGATATTGCTTATTTGAAATTTCATTTGTAGGGGAAGCAGGGGTTTCATTGGTCGGATTTAACGTATTTTAAGCATTAGCCAACTGGATCCCACTACAAACATTTGAACAAAATTTCATGTCGCTAGCTTTATTTGTCGTAAGTTATCGCTTATTTAAAATTTCCTTAGGTCGGATCTAACCCATCTTTAATGCCAACTAACTCAATCTCACTTGAAACATTTGACCAAAATTTTAAGTCGCTGGCTTCATTCTATCAAAAGTTATCGCTTATTTGAAGTTTCATTTCTAGGGGAGGTAGGGGTTCTTTGGGTCGGATCTTGCCCATTTTCAACGCCAAATAACTAGGTTTTACTACCAACGTTCTGCCAAACTTTCAACTCGCTAGTGTTATTCTATCGAAAGTTATCGCAATTAAAGTAATATTTAATTTTTTTAATTTTGCAGGGGAGGTAGGCGTTTCTTTGATCTGATTATGCCCAACTTACTAAAACCCAAGCAGCTTCTCACTTCAAGGTTACATGCCAAAATTCAGCTGTCTACGTCAATTGGCTCATGAGTTATGGACAAAAAACCTGAAAAGTAGGGTAGTACGGGGTTCTTTGTAAGAAATTTAGCGTTAGTTTTCAACTGATCGATTTTATTTTTCCAGGGGAATATAAGATTACCCTCACGAGCAATTTATCAGAGCTAGGGCTTTCATGTTTATTTAATCAGGAGTTATAAATACATTAATTATCTTACATATGTATGTAGAGGAGGTAGGCGTTCTCTTGGCCTGATCATACCCATTTTCAATACCAACCAATTAGATTATATTTCCAACATCTGACCAAAATTTCAAGGCTCTAGCTTCATCCTATCGAAAGTTATCGTGCGAACGAACAGTCAGACGGACAGACAGATATGGCTAAATCGAATCAGGAGGTGACCCTGATCATTTATATATATACATTGCTATACCTCCGGAGCCTCCTTTAAGGTGTTACATATTTCCGTCGTGACAAAAACAATATACCCTATACTAAAAGTCTAGGGTATAAAAAGAGAAGGAAAAGGACGAGAAAAAAAATGGGAAAATTAAGGTTTTCAACTGATCTTCAGTTTTTAACATTGATATATTTTTATAGGGAACCAATTCAACATTCATGTATGATACATTGATGGGATAGGACATTCCGAGTAGTAGGGTGCCCAACTAACAATTTGCTCTTGAGGTGAGAACTAAAACTCTTATAATATCGGTATTAAACCTTTCGGAACGAAATATTACGTTAAAGATATTTATTAGGCATTCTGCTAAAAAGTAAAACTAATACCTGAATCTGTTGTAACTTTTAAAAGAAAAGACGTGTAAAAAGTCTTTAGTGCAGATTGGAAGCTCGATGAAAACTTTAAAGGCATTTTGTTCAGATTATAGCCTTAAAAGTAATTTTTGCAAGTGTGTTATTAGAAAAGATCCTCTTAAAGTTTTTGCTTTAGACCATTCTAAGTGTTAATGCAGTGTAGGTCTAACTAAACCATTATAGGGAATAATTGCCGTTTGTCAACTCTCGTACTGCTTGTATAATAAGCTTGATCAAGAATATATTCCTGTTTCAGGGTTGTAATATTTTAGCTTAAATAGAGATGAGTAGAACGGCTTTAAATGAGAAAGCTATACCACTGATACTTAAAGAAGTCAGGCGAAGGTTGTAGGGAAAGATATAGCTTAATTGCAATTTTGAAGAAAAGTTTAATAGGAAGAAGTTATTATAATTTACTTATGGGAGCAACAAACTTAACTAAACACTTATAAGTTCTTTAAAATAGAGCTTGAGAGAACCGCCATCTTTTTCGACTGTTTGGTTATAGCAATTATTGCACCAGAAATTAATTTCTTCAATACTTTGGTGACTTTGGATATTTTCATTTTAAATGTATTTCTTAGGGTCTGACAAGAAAATAAGAACGTATTTAATACATTTTAGGCCACTATTAGCTACTATGCAAAAAGTACATTTAATTCATGATGAACATTAAATGTACAAGTATGCAAAATTTCGAGAGGGATTCGTTTTTTTTTTGGGAGTTTTGCATTTGATCAGAAAAATTTTTTTCGCAGAGAAAATTTGACTATCAAATCGACAAAATCCACTGCGAAAAAGTGCATCAGACCAATAATACAAGTATGAATTTCAACTCCATTCGTATTTTTATAGAGAACTTCCAAAAGTATCATGAATTTCACTTAATGCTACAATAAGCACAAAATTTACTTACTGAAAACCAATAGAAATCTTTGTCTCTTAGTTAAAATTCTAAAAGGTGATCTATGTATGTATAGCATATTACTGTAAATCACTTATACGTAACTTTTACTGATATCTTTCTGATAAGTTCTCTAGTTAGAGCTGTCAAGAAGACTTGGAGAATTCTTAAAATACTTTATACTCATAATTTCATACGCTACTTTTTGGCTAGAAACGTTCTTTAAGATTTCTATCAGAACAATTTGCAAGTTAATAAGTCTTAGCTGAAACTAAATGTAGTTCTTATAAAATCCTTGAAGATCTCTATAAGAACAAAATTGTTAGTTGGGTGTGTTTAGATTTATCGAGTTTCCTCGCGTAACTGTTTCGCGAGGAAACCTTTCATTCCATTCCAGCATATGAACACATTCGGTTAAAAAAATGCCCATAGAAATTTTATGTTATTATTTTAACGGATTATATTTAGGTGATAAGGTCGCATTGAAATAAGAAGAGGTAATTCAAAATTAATTATTTATTTATACTATATAAACTTAACGAAAAAAAGCAACAATTTTCCCTATCTTTGAAAATTGTTAATTTCAATATTAACTTTCTTTTATAAAAAAGAAACATTTGCTTTCAATCTTACAACTATTTGAAATGTGTTGATTTTAAATAGTTGTAAGATAGAAAGCAAATGTCAGTTATGCGTCTGCAGAACGTTCATTTTTTTAAGCTGAAATGTTCGTATAGGCAACTCGCAATATTGCCCCCCCCCCCCTTAGGTCTTGGCTAGATCCGCCCCTGGTTGCCATCCACATGAATCACCGTTAGATCGTTCGTGCTTTTGTCGTAGTCAAGAATTACCTTTAGGCCCTTTTTGGTCATTACGGCCGTTCTCTTTCTGCCTTCCTTCTGCGTAGAGATTGTGTTGTAGCTGCTAGTAGAGAGTCCTTTAATGTGTCCCTCTCCAGAAATCAACGGTTCCTGGATGAGCACAACATCGTAGGGGTCGTCCAGCAGCGTCTGTAGTAGCTCCGCGTCAGCGGAGCTACTGTGGTGCAGGTTTATTTGCAGCACCCTTAGCATGCTCCAAGGGATGCACTCTGTCCGTCGCTGAGATTATTGGGCAGTGTCCAGTGATAACTCCTACTACCCTACAAATGTGCTTCCTGTTCAACGACAGCAGTGTGACAGAGCGGCGGGGATCAATTTCCGGCCAAATCATCCTTGTTATTTGGCATGCATTGCCGCAGAGCCATTTAACATTAGCCCTATCCACAGCAGCGGTTTTAATCGCCAATTTGCACAAGGTAACTGGCACCCTTATGTATTTGCGGCTTTCATCAACCACTCTAGTTGTCCCCTCTCGGGCCAACTCATCTGCCTTGCTGTTACCCGGAAAGCCACTTTGGCTCGGAATCGAACTGAGGGTAATATTGAAGAAGCCAGCCATCTCTGCTAGCGCTAAGCGACAGTTCTCGATAGTTTTACTTGTCGTCAAGACGGATTGTGAACAAATCGCCGCCTGAGTATGCGTATAATGTCCCTCACAGTAATGACGTGACTGCCTAGCCAGGACAGAGCTTCCGAGATAGCCGAAACCTCCGCCTGTAAGATACTGCAAAAGTCCGGGAGATCGAGTGATAGGTTAATCCCCAGTCCCTCCGAGTATATGCCTATCCCGACCCCGTCGTCGCTCTTAGAGCCATCTGTATAGATGGCCATGGGTTCGGTGTTGGAGGCCGCGTCTCCCAACCATAGACTCCTCGACGGAATGAGACTAGTGTAGTCCTTGCCAAATTGATATCTTGGAGAAATGTAGTCCGTCTCGCTTGGGAGATTCAGATTGTCAAGTACAGTGAAGTGTCCCACACTCAGCGCGCCCCACTGGCCCGCCTCACGAAGGCGTAGAGCCGTGTTTGCCGCCAGTTGTTCGTTAATGATATCCAACAGGAGCAAGCCGAGTATTATATTTAATCAAGCTGATGGAGTCGTTCTAAAGGCCATCTTGGCGTGGCCAGCGCAGCCAGCCTTTGTACCATTCCTAGCGTATTACAGTTGGCCGCTACTCTGAGTGCACCACACACTAATACCATTCAATAATATAGGGCGTACCACAGCTGTATATAAGCAATATACCGCTTTCGGCTGCAGGCCCCAGTTCTTGCCTATGAACTTCCTGCACGCAGGGCCTTGCGAAGGGAGGGGCGAAGGTGGCAAACGCCCCGGGCGCCATTAGCAGGATGCGCCGAAAACGAGTTTGATATTTTGAAATTTCAATAGCTCAGGACATTTGTAGGACGTTTGTGCAAATTTGACAATGACCTTGAGAGTGATATCAAACACCTCATCATAAAACCCTTTTTGAAATTCACATGCATTTCATACCTCTTCTTCCTGTTTGAAATTATCATAACGTAACATATGGATATTATGCACATAATAAAAGACAATTTCCCATTTTTTTAAGGACAAAAGATGCATATTTTATGAGTCTACACACGAGTATATGTGTGTTTCACCAAATAAATATATGCTCAACAATTTTGTACGAATTTCTGAACGCAAATTTTGTTCGAAAATTTTTTCAAAGTTTTGCACGACCGTGGGTCCCTCACACATCTGAACATTTTTGTATAAAATTACAATATATCAAAGAAAAATTGTGGAAATATTTTATGTTAATTGCCTTGACCCCTCCAGGAGCAAGGGCGCGTCAACATCTCTAACATTTGTATGCCTTGTTGACGTTTCGATTGCATATCTACTTTTCGGAAATGCAGTTGCTAGCATGCACCTCCTATTCGCGCCGTCTTTATACTGACAAGCTCGGAGCACTATGAGAGTTCTATTAGTACTCACAGACAGTTTTTGATCGCTCCGAGATTTGAACTCCGAGCTGTAGATTGGTATCGTAGAGCGGTGACCGAACGACCACGCCACCGAGCGCGATATAAAAAAAAAATAGCTGATACAACAGCTCAAATTTGAACCAAGGCTTCGTAATGAGTTAAGGTCTAAACACACAGTGCCCGTACCAGGGCACCGCCGTAGTCGCCCGTATATTGGCGATCTACGGTACGGGCGAATTGTACAATATAAAACAGTCTGCTGGTTCACACTTACCCACATGGACAACAGACAATTTCAAGGCCATATCTCTAATACTCCCCGAATTGCAGCCTTCTAAAAAGCAACGACAGGTTTAAAATGCTCCATATGCCTGGAGGCAAAGCTCTGACGTGTTGTTATCTGAATCTTTCGGCATCATAAACGGTACATAATTAAGAGGGGGCACTATTTAAGCTAGAAGTATATACATGTATGTATGTACATATATTATATATTAATAGGCTAATAATTTTTGTATGGGAATTTTGTGACGGGAACTCCTCTCAAACTACTGAACCGATTTTAATGATTTATACACCATTAAAATTGGCGAAATACTTTAGCTATAATCCGCGAAAAACATTGCGAGCTTAGAATCCAAGCTTGGGCAGATGTATTTGTTACAGCGTTGGGTCAGCGGTTCGTGGCTTTGCGGGGATTCGGTTAATGTATATAATGTCGTTAGCTTGGGCAAATGTAAAAAACATTGCGAGCTTAGAATCCAAGCTTGGGCAGATGTACCAAGCTTGAGCAGATGTATTTGCTACAGCGTTGGATCAGCGGGTCGTGGCTTTGCGGAGATTCGGTTCATCTATATAATGTCGTGGCTTTGCGGGGATTTGATTCATGTATTTAATGACCAAGCTTGGGTAGATGTATCCGCTAAGGATCATTTCATAGGATTGTGGGTGGAACAGCGTTCATTGGATTGTGAGTGGAGCCGTCTAGAAAAGATACTCACGAAATAAATAAATCGTCGAATTGAAAATATCCAATTTTTATGCTGCATGCTTATGAGCGTCGAATTAAAAAAATGATAAGCGCCGAGTTGAAAAAATGAAAGTATGCATAGTCCACTTAACAAGTGGAAAAGGAGATAAAAAAAATTATGATTTAGCGACGTAAAGAGAAATAGTTTGAATCCAAAAACAAAACGATGTCCTGTATGTCCGTTAGAGAAAGTTTTGCTTTCGTGATACGCAGATCTATTGTGGGTGTTCAATCGGGCCAATAAGTGTGATACCTACAGCTATATTTTGAGCTAAATATTTGGCCGTAACCAATTAAATTTCATTTTTCTATAATTTTCAGTTCGGGGCTTTATTTCTAAAGACTGCAGTCGATTCCAAAAGGTATACCGTGCCGTGGTGAATGGGACTTAAAATCGAAGAGACTGCAGTCGAATTCCGACTGCCCATGATTCAATAAGATATTGGCCCGGCACAGCCGGGTTGTTAGAAGATCCGGCGAAGCCGGATCATCTAGTATATATAATAGGGCCATTTGAAAACAGCGTTACCATCTAAAAGATATTCTGAAGTCGTTCAACGCAGTTTGTTAGTTAAATCTTTAACGCGTTTTTCTCGAAACGAGATTTTTCAAATTTGTTGTCATTGTAACTCACAGACCAATTATCTGATTGACTTGAAACTTGTACTGAGTACTATTGAATATATTTACTCTATAATGACGTAGGATATTTTCGATTGGATGAAAATTAACGACTTGGCATCTATAATGACGTAGGATATTTTTGATTGAATGAAAATTAACGACTTTGCATTGAAAAAACGACCATTTTATATGCAAGAAAACGGACTTTTTTTCATACCTACGCCATTTTGTTAGATTTTGATATTTTTCGAAAATCCTACGTCATTGTACAGGAAATACCTTCCGGTTCAACGACATTTTTTCCTTTTTCGGTTTTAGCTACTCAATCAAACAGAGTCATGGCAGCAGTGGGAGAATTTTTTTTCCTGGGCTTCTGAGTCCAGCGCATAAGTCGCTTGGATTCCAATACTTTTCTATGAAAAAATTATGTAATATAGGCCAAATATAGCCAAATATGTTCTTAATTTTCCGAAAAATTGAGCTGAGTATTTTTCTTCCACAAAATTCCCGAAAATCACCCAAATTTTCAGCGTTCACATTGGTATAGCCCCTTAATTTTTCTCGCTCACTGTGCGGCACGTAAAGAAATTGGAAACAGACATCACCGAGCACGGACCAGCCGCCGCCGGGTGGGTCGTTGTGTTGCCATCATACGGCGAAGAAAATGTACAATGTTGAACAGACAGACACACGTTTGCACTTCCCAAAAGCAAAGCAACCGCAAGTCATACATTCAATATCTCCGACTGTGCCGATTGAATGGGATTGTGTGCCACAGTCACTTCCACTTCCACACTTCACGGAACCGTCGCCAAACCGACACACGACTGGGAACATACGGTTGGGTCCCAGTACGAGTAGTGTGTGGTTACTACTAAAAGTCTAGGTTGTAATGAAAACAAAGGTTTGCATTTTATAGAGTTAAAACCAACAAACTATTCCTCTGATTTTTATGGTACACATTTTTAAAACAAGGGCATGGTACTAGTTGAGAACTATATATCGATAGGCTGTGGTAGCTCGTGGGAAGGGTGGACTATTTCAAGTTAATACATTCGTAATCGTAAATAACTCATAATGTTCCTATTAATAATTCGTTATTATACCCTAGACTTATAGTATAGGGTATATTGTTTTTGTCACGACGAAAATATGTAACACCTTAAAGGAGGCTCCGGAGATATACTCTAATTGCCTTGACCCCTCCAGGGGCATGAGCGCGTCAACATCTCTAGCATTTCTGTGCCTTGTTGACGTTCCGATAGCATATCTACTTTTCGGAAGTGCAGTTGCTAGCATGCACCTCCTATCCGCGCCGTCTTTACTTACAAGCTCGAGCACTGAGAGAGTTCCATTAGTACTAGGATGCGATATTCCAGTTTTTCCATTTTTTTTTACGAAAGTAGCGTCACTCACACGAATGTAAGAAATGCCATGAAACTTCATACATAAACTTGTGATAGAAATGAGTCATGCTCATTTTCTAGTGGTGCCACCTACTGAAAAATCCCGGGACTTTACAGCCCATGTGGTACCTCACATGCTACAATGCTAACTAATATAAATGAAACCGGAATATAGAGGGCTACGCCCGCAATCCGAGGGTTTTGTAGCAAGCGCTTATTTTGGTATATAAATATCGCCTCCTTGCTCTTCTTGATATCACTCAGATGGGTAAAAAAACAATTAAAATGTCTTACCCACTTACATTTTACAAGCCAATTCATATTACGTGATTGTAACGAAACTTCGAACATATTATTGACTAAGGTGTTGGTTATCGTTGGCCATCAGTACTTTTGACCTCGAACGTGTTTAAGGCATGCAGGGGTGTGCTAACTGTTACTATAGAAATAAACTATTATTGACCTATTCTGAGAAGATATGCAAATTCCATTATTTTCCATATATACAATAGTATATGCTATTCGGAACCCACCTTCCTGCAAGTTTTCATAATTCTAAGTATAACGGTCTCGAAATGCAAGGGGAGGGGAGGGGCAAATTACGAACTAATATTTTCTCCTCCCCCACTGTTCCGCTTTCTACAAATTTAAAAAAAAAATGCGAAAAAATGGAATGTACTCAACATTACCTTTCTCACGACACCTCACTTGCCTATGCCAGTGGAATAAAAAATTTGACCTTAATTTCCCCTCTATGTGGACACCCCTTCCACCAGGTAAAGTTGGCCAATTAAGACACAGCGCCCCCAACCAATCTTTACCCTTTCAAAAATGATTAATTAAATAACTGCAATTCGCACTACAAAAAACAACATGAAAGTAGTACTCACACCTAGTATGTATGTATATATGTATGAGGCCGGTAGTTGTATTTTTCGAGTGGATCAATTGAGATCACAATGTCAAAATGCCTAACTTTAAATGAATGTACTATTATTAAATATTATGTGATTGAAATGAAACTTAAAGATATTATTGCATATGATGTTGGCTATCATTGGCCATCAATATTTCTGACCTAGGGTATGCTTAAGGAGTGCAGGGGTGTGCTAACTGAAACTATAGAAATGTACTATTATTAACCTTTTCTGATGAGATATCAAAATTCTGCGATTTTTGGTTTTCTGTGCTAGTGAAATGCCGCTTTTTTGCAAATTTTCATATTTCTAAGTATAACGGTCTCGAAATGCAAGGGAGTGGGGGACAAACTCGGATTGCATATTTTCCCCTCTACCTCTTTTCCCCTCTTTTCAAATTTGATGAAAATACCAAAAGTGGAATGTACCCGGTGTTACCTTTCTCATGATATCCCACTTGCCTATACGAGATGAAAAAAAAAATTTTGCCCTTCATTTCTCCTCTATGGGGACCTCCCCTTAAAGTCAGCCTATTACAACGAATCGCTTTATCCGGCGAATTGTAATAATTCTACATATTCTCACAAAATTTCATGTATGTAGCTTCAGCCGTTCGTGAGATATTTCATGGACAGACGGACAGACGGACAGACAGGCAGACGGACAGACATTTGACCGATTTCATAAGGGTTTTGTTTTTACTACAAAACCCTAAAAAAGACCGTGTGTGGTAATTCTGATCCATTCTGCATTTTTCGCTTTGAATTTAGCAATTAAGCTTGTTCCGATTCCACTGCTCCTATGGAAGGTGTATGAAATAGTGAGCCGATTCCAATCAAATTGGGGTATATGTTAGAATACTTTGAAAATCGATAAAGATCCATTTGGAAATAAAAAAGTTTTCCTAACAAAAAATTACTATTGAACCGGTCGTTACCCTGACAGTTAAATGAACCAGTACCCAAATTTCAACCAAATTTGAAAACGTAATTTGGCAATAAATACGATTGAATGGTATGAAATTTGATGAAGATGTCTTTAGATACAAAAAACTCTTTCTAACAAAAACCCGACTTTTGGACCCGTCGCTCCTATGGCGGCTATATGACGTATCTGTCCGATTCCGTTGGTTCCGACATATGTACAGCGTGAAGGAAGGCTTATGACTAAATTTCCGCTCGATAGCTTCAAAAACGAGACACTATTTTGCATAGAACCAGACAGATAGACTAACAAATGGACAGAACTTAATCGACTCATCTCGTCATACTGACCAATAATATATACTCGTATATGTATAGTTTTCATGGTCGGATTCGGAGATGCTTCCTTCTGTGCGTTGCAAATTTCATAACAAAGTTAATATGCTCATATGCCCTATCACATTCATGAAGGAAAAAAAAACTTGACAACACTTTCAAAAACGTATTTTATAATTTTACGGAAAATGTTCAACTTGGTTGGAGCGTAATTCTTAACATAATAAATAATTGAGATATTCACTGTTTTTATACTCACATAATAGACATTCACTATCCAGCTTTTATAAATAAAAATATTCTAGCCGACGTTTTGCAAATTTATGCATTATCAAGGTTATTACTTTAAAATAATGAAAATTATTTACATTTAGATTATTTTAAAAAAAAGTATTTGCAGTAATTACTCACGTTTCCAGTCATTTATTTATTATAGCTCTTCCTTATTCTCGACGACGTTCTGCTAAAAATAAATATTAATAAGTAAATCCAGTGAATAATCAGTTAGATAAAATATTTAAAAAAATATATTATTTAATTAATATACATATAATACAATATATTTTTTGTCTATTGATTTTTGACTACTATATCTTTATTTATAAAAGCTGAATGAATATTTATTATTGAAATATTAAGATAATTGTTTTATGGAAAAAACTTAGTACAAAAATATTATAGCTTTCATACTCTACAACTTTTTACTACATAGATTTTCTCAGCATTATGCATTGCATTTAATTTACAATTTAATATCCATTATTAAAAAGATATGTACAATAAACTGAAAAGTTACCGAAAATTCGTCGGTTTTTGAGGTGGTACAGACAATGCACAAGGGAGAGTGGTCCAAACCTAGAATTGTGAGCTACGAGACGGGCCTATATAACATATCAAAAATTAAAACTACTGAACATTTTCCAAAGTAATACGAGTATGTACGAGTATGTTGGTCCCTATTCCCTGGACCAAAGCTAGAAGTCTGCAATTTCTCCAAAAGAGCTTCAATGTGTTGACTTGCGAGTTGTATTTAAATTTTTAGGTTTTTTTATTCGAAAAGTTTTTACTATTGGATGTCGAGTTACAAGCAAAAAACGATATTTGCCCGATTTGGAAATCTTCATTAAATTTGAACGCCTGAAGGTCTAAACACCCATTGTCCGCACCAGAGCAGCGCCATAGACGACCGTACAATGGCGATCTAAGGTAGGCGAACGTACAATTTTAAACAGTCAGTTGGTTCACTTCACACTTAAGGTCTAAACACACAGTCCCCGTACCAGGGCAGCGCCGTAGCCGCCCATATATCGGGTACATGACCAAACCAAAGAATAGAGATTATTGCTAACAAGAAATGGGACTCTATACGAATTAAGAGTGCCTGCCTAGTAGTTGCATATGTGTTGGATTCCATCAGTACACGAAGGGGTAATGCGGAATAGCAAGTATGTTACTCATACGATGAAACGTACTAGGCAGTTGGCACAAAGATTAAACATTACTAAGATACATACCTCACTTAGTACGATTTAATTTTTAGAACGGGATGCACTCATGTTTAATCTTTGCCAATAATCCAAAGGTAAATTCCCTTAGGCTGCGCGCATGTTGGCTCACGTTCGCGTGTCGCGTTCGCGTGTTTTCTGTCAAAGGTTTGTGTCTTTGCTTGGCACAATTTCACCTTTTTGGCTGTTATGGTGTCAATAGGTTGTGTCAGTCAAATAAATGTCAAACGTTAATGACATATTGTTGTGTTCTGATTGTTGATAGGCGTTTGTACATTAAATCAACGAATACGGGGCTCTCGACGAAAGTTTTGGATAGCTACGTCCTGCAGATGGACTTATCATCATCATCGTTGCACTGCAATCCGACGTCGCCGGGCCTTGCCCGCACGGATCTTTGTCCTTCAATTATCTCGGTCAGGTGTTTATCATGTTTTCGGAGGCTGAAGTTTGCGTTCAGGTTTCGCAGCCATAGCATAACACAAGCCGTATTATGGGTTTTGTATATACGGTGGTTCGCATTTATGTGGACATGCTTCGATTTAATTATTGGGAGGATCGTGATAAAAGTCTTATTTGCTAGTTGTATCCGTCGCTTTATTTCGTCAGTTTTCCTGGTGTCCTTTGACAGGTTGCTACCCAGGTATGTGGTCCCCGACTTTGATGTTCGGTTGTGCTGCCGTCCTTGTTGATTGCATTATTTTCCTTTTGTCTTCGTTAATGCGTAATCCAACTTCTTTGTGTCCACATCATATCCTTAGGGATTAGCCATCGATCCTGGATAGGAGCCCCACCTGTGGACTTCTGTAATACAGCGGTGACATCAGGAACAAAGCCTTATCTGCATCACAGGAGGAAGAAGAAGAAGTGTCCACATCATGAAGAAGTTCTGCTGCGGGCAGGTTACCAGACATGATGTTAATGTTGCCTTCGTGCGCTATCAATTGACTCGACGTCAAGAGTAGCGTGCCGGTGGGGTCAGCATTCATTATGTCCAAGTGTTGGACGTTATTAGACGTAAAGGAATTTAATTTCAGTCTTTCTACCGCGGGAATAGGAAGTTTTTGGGTATTACACACCAAATGCTGTTATGAGGTTACACACTTTTATCAGCGAATCGAAAACCCGAAAACGATTAATTGGCTGGCTTCTCATTAAACTAAAACATGCGAACACTATTTGTGTAGATTTTGCCGAAGTTTCAACTGGCAGTCTAATATGTAAGTGAGACAAAAGGAATGATTTGTTTTTTTTTTTTTTTTTTTTTTGAAAGAAGACGTCAAGACTTTATTTTCAGTTTATTTGTCTTTGGTTTCAGTTTATTCGGCGGAAAACACGATGGGGGTAGTTGATCGATCACAAACACCACCTTTGTACTCTCCTGCCCGGATGTTGCGGCAAGTTTGGACGATACAGGATCGCATATTCGGATTATCTTTTATGCTTTTTTGATTACAAGCCGACATGTACAGTAATAAATACAACAAACACTGTGTAATTCGCATTTTTTATTACGCCGCAAAAATTACTTATTTCTATTTACAATAAAAATTAGCTTGTTTGAAAATAACTTTGGAGACGTATACGATAGCTAGCAAGCGCCTAAACGAAATCCCTACTGCTCGAAAACTTGGTACACGTGACAAGGTACTTCATTCTCCTCAGTCTTCTCCTCATAGGCGACCTTTTTGGCTACTTTGTTTTATGCATCTTCTGTCGACACAAAAGTACAATATTTTATTTCCTCCAAATGGATGCTTCTAACCAATATATTGGGTACATGTAATTTATATTGGCCGTCACTAGTTGCTTGTTGTGGGTTAATAGCTGGCGGATGGGGAATTTTTGTTGTCAACTTGTGGTCCATATTGTCCTTTCGCTAACGTTGGCTTCGTCAAATGTGTAGACAACATTTTCGGAGCCCTCGGTGCTCGATGAACATGGCATTTCTGTTCTGAAAGAGAATAATTGTAAACTATTAACTGTATTATTAGTAGGAGCTTTCCTTTCTAATCAATAACTCGATTTTATGGGGCTCCACGAATTGAAACTCCAGTAACTATCGTCTCAAAACATGCCTTCCGGTGCTTGATTGAAGCATCGACTATTAGCAGGGAGCAAATATCCAGCCGGCAACCACAAATTAGTGGCAAGCTGCAACTTTCACAACCGAACAACCGACACGATGAAACACATTATCAATTCAGGCTAAACTAAGCCGTTCTTCCAATTCGTGTCACTCAGGTTCTGGGTCCAAGCGGTTGCTGTGTAGTCGGCCACCGATCTCACAATCACTTTATATGTTACCAGCAGGGTGTCCTTATCCATTCCCCAATAACTTCCAGCAAGTGCCTTGAGAACTTTAACTTTAGTAGTAACTCCTGCTGATTGAAGTCACCGAGCACGAGGCGGTGTTGGCCGGTGAGTAAAGGGCTTATGTTGACCTTGTAGCCAAAGGGACAGCTGGACATCGGTGGAATGCAGACGTTGAGTATTTCGATCTCTACATTGCCAGATTGAACAGTTATTGCATGTACTTTAAGGACATTGTCATCGGCTATAGGTGGAGCTAGTTCGCAATACTGCACTCACTGATGGATTAGTTTGGTATCTTGCATGGCTCCAATCATGATCTGATGTCTGTGTATGAAAGCTGTCACTTCCGCAATCTTGTGTTGCAATCCATTGCATTTAAGTTGCACCAGCGAAAGGATATTGAAATTAGCGAATGCTGGTGCCAGAGTGGGATTGTGCTGTAGCGGTACCCTGTGACTGAGTGGTGTTGTTGTTCAGCGGAGTTGTTGGGGACAACTGTATGCCCATAGTTGCAATCGCAGGACAGTGGAGTTTGACGAGATGGAAGATTATTGTCCATTGTTTCTACAGTGGGCAGCAGTAAATGGCGACTTCCACTGCCTGTGATGGGTCAGTCCGGAGCAGCTACGTAGGGGGCACCATTCGTCGCAGCAGTTGCATCTTACCGAAGTGGCGTTCGAAGGCAGTGGCGTTACGATACACCACCAGTTAATTTTTATAATTTTCAGGCCACTCGTAGTTTAAAATTAAGCTTGAATCAGCTGCCGATAAAATTTGGCGCCCTAGATATCAAAATCATGCCTTTGTGTCGACATTGTGAACACTATTTCCACCTAAAAATCAAAATTCGAAAGTGATGGAATGTCAATTGTTTTGGCCGAATGTTTTTCGTCGGATACTTTACCTTCCAGCCACTGAAGTAGAAAAGTGTAATGAAAGCTGTGTCCACATAGCGTGGCGAAGACATCCCGCAAGGCACTAGTCGATCGGCACATATCACACAACTTGAATTCATTCACATCATTCGTATTTCCAATTTTACTCACGACCAAGTAATTGCCTCCAATGGAGCAATGACACGATGCTTGACAGAACAATTGACAAGTAATTAACACTACAGCTGCCCATTAATTGTGAAACACACAGAATTGTGTCTTTGCTATATCAGCTTGACAAGCACTCGGCTGTTATCGTGCCGACAATTTGCGTTCAATATTATGTGATAACGCAGATAATTTGGTATGAAATGTGTGCTGATATACATTCCACTACTGTCCTGGCATTTGTTTTGCCACTCAATTTTTACCTAATTATCCGTTTAAAGCACTATGATGAACCCAATTTGTTGATACGACAAAAGCCGAGCATTTGTCAGATTGCCAGATTCGCGTCTTTGGTTACAAACCATAGACCCAAACCGTTTAACAGAAAACACGCGAACGCGACACGCGAACGTGAGCCAACATGCGCGCAGCCTTAAGAGAGATAGAGACGACAACGCTTCAGTAATGGCAACTGCCTATAAAGTTTCAATGTGTGAGTAACATGACTGTTAGTTGGCATTACCCCTTTGTGTACGCATATGGGAACCTACACATACGCAACTGCTAGTCAGTCGCGTTAATTTGAATGAAGTAGGGTATCTTCCTTATGGTTAATCTTTGGTTGACATTTGAAGAGCTTTTTAAAATGTTGCCGTCCCTATCCCTCTAAAGGCAACTTTCATTTGATTATTTGCGTATCAATTGGCACTGCGCTTTTGCTTAAATCGTATCAAGTGCCACCCCCCTGACCAAACATTGCAAGCGAAACCACACACTAAAGGACCCAACCGTATGTTCCCCGTGTGTCGGTTTTGCGACAGTTCATCGCAAGTGACTGCGGCACACAATTCCATTCAGTCGGCACAGTCGGCATTGTACATTTTCTTCGCCGTATAGTATAGGTATAATGGCTACCACTGCAAAATTTATTAACAAGCCGCAGTGTCTGCTGATTGTCAAAGCACCAACGACATGACAAGCAGTCAACGATTTGTAAACACATGCGGTCGCACGGTGAAATGTCGCGATTTTCGTGGGTAAAGTGAGTTTAGTGTCGCGATTTTAAATGCAAGTAAAAATAGTGGTTATCGGTGCCGCGTGAAAGTGAAAAAAACGTTAAGTGCCGTGAAATACCCACAAAAATGTAATGCTGAGAAATGCGAAGTTATGAAAGTGCGACACGTGAAATTTCGCATTTTTCGTTATTTTGCCGGCAATTTGGCTAATGTGAATGGTGCGACACTACCCTAGGACGAATCCTCGGGCCAGTGAATTCAACGGAATTTCCCAGAAGTGCCCCAAAAAGTGACTGTGAGGTGGTTGTCAAATGACAACTTTTTAGATAATTTCCGGAATTTCATATGAATTCATAGGGTAAGTATAGGTTTTGTTGGGGCGACCGGTAGCGCTGTGTGTCGAGGCATTAGTCCAAAGTTTGACTACCGGCGTTTCGGGTTCGAGTCCCATCCACGACGACGTTCGTGGCCATGGATGTGCAGGAGGTGCATGCTGGCAACTGCATTCTCTGAAACCAATTTATGCCAACGAAACGTCAACTGGGCCACATGGAACAGTTGACGCACTATGCCCCACAAGGGGTTAGGGCAATTGAGTATAGGTTTTTTTGTGCTCATATCTGAGTGGATTGATATACCGGTCGTGAACACGGTGTTGACGAGCTAGACGAAAGTTTCACTGCAGCCGACAGGACTAGATGCTTGGCGGTGAAACCTTTCGCCCGGTTCGTCAACATCGTGTTCAAGATCTGCATTTCCAGGCGCTCCACTCTACTAAAACATTAGTACAACAAAAAAGCGTATACTTACCCTATGAGTTCCGATTAAAAGTCCGGAAATTTATCATTTGACAACCACTTTGCAGTAACTTTTTGGGGCACTTCGGGGATTCATCCCAGGGTAGTGTTGCACCATTAGGGAGCAGGGGAGACCTTTTCCATAGTCCTCCACGTGGGCGCCTCCTAGCAACGGCAGAGTTTCAAACCGCTGGCGGCAAAGTCTAAGCGAGAAGACATTTGAAAAAAGGCAGATAGCTGTAGCCTGAATGGATGAGCAACACCTAAGCGTCTCAGGTTTAGTAGGATAGGATAGAACGACTTGCGTAGTTGGACCTGCAACATAGTTGTGTGAACTCCAGCACGTTTATTAAACCATCTGAAGCAGTTATCTTCCGAGGCCATCCCCTGAATGGGGTTGAGCGATGTGCTGACAACTCATCCTTGTAAAAACCACTCCATGTCAAGAAACCGGGAACAAAAGCCTCGGATTGGACGGATCAACAACAACGACCACGCAGACGACTAAGGGATTATTCTTTGTGATCCTGGAATGTACGCTCCCTGAACAAACCGGGGGCCGAGAAGGCCCTCCTTCAACAGGTCAAAAAGTACAAACTGAGCATTACTGCAGTCCAGGATTGGAATTGAATTGTCTTGGCAGCGAGATCAATGACAAGAAATCGCACACAATTTTTAGAAGTGGCAAACCATCGGGCCGCAAGGAGTATGGAGTAGCATTTATAGTAAACAATCACCTCAAGCCGCATATTACTGACTTCAAACCCATAAATGAACGGCCATGTGCGATTCGCATTACGACTCGTTTCTTCAATCTCTGGCTTATCAATGCGCATGCCCCCACTGAAGTAAAAGAAGACGCAGTAAAAGACGAATTCTACGCCCATGATACAAGGAAGACAAGATATGGCCTTCCCGCATTTCATTTTCGTATTTTTCTGCGCATCACGTCAATGGCTCGTATACACTTGAGATAGCGGTGGTTCATAACTCTAACGCGTAAGGTGACGGACGCGCATGGTGCAGGCCGCGCACAATGCAGGACGCGCACGACGAAAGATGCACACGGCGCAGCGGTCTCTGATTGAGATTATTGCGATATAAACACAAAAGGAAATTCGCTTCTCAAATAACATACATATCAAGCAAAGAACACACAAGAGACCGCTGCATCGTGTGCGTGCTGCACCTTCAACAAGCGAAGCGATACTGTTGTGTGGATTGCGATGCGATGCTCTTGTGCTGGCTCTGCTTGATATGTTTTTTTTTTTTTCAATTTCGTGCGAATGAATAAATTGAATGAGATTATCTCGAAAACTATTTAAGATAGCAAAAAGCTGTTCAGACATTTTTTATGTATGTATGTATATGTCATCTCCAATCTCGCCTCAGAAAGTTTTTTGCTAGGATAAATAGTTACAGAAATAAAATCCGAAAACTAAGTATTCATACAATTGAACGATCCATTAACGTAGATTTTCAGACATCCGGCATACGCAAGGCCATATCTCGTCTTCCTTGTTTCATGTTCTACGCCCGCCTTGAGACTCTCTTCGACTCACTTCCAACAAACGACGTCAAATTGCTGCTAGGAAACTTTAACGCTAAAGTCGGAAATGAAAGTTGGCACCGAGGGACCACTGGAGGCCACAGTCTCCATGAAAAATGTAACGACAATGACCAGCGACTTTTCGACTTAGCCTGACGCGGGAATCTAATCGTAAGCTCTACGTGTAGAGCCAGAGGAAGTAGAAAATCTGGTAAGGTATTGTAAAGAAAGAGATATGGCCCTGATCATAGGCTGTGATGCCAATGCGCACAACACTGTGTGGGGCAGCACAGATGACAATCCCAGAGGACAGCAGCTGCTAGAATTTGTGGAAAAGTACAATCTGCTGGTAGCAAACAAGGGGGTCGCTCCCACCTTCGTGGATGCACGAAGGGCTGAGGTGATCGACATTACCCTAAGCTCTGTTATTATGCTTGACAGAGTTCAGAATTGGAGAGTGGTGGACAGGCTAACCATGTCTGATCACAGGGCTATCCAGTTTGAAATTCTGTATGGCAGAAAACGGAGTAGCGAACGCAAACGTATAAGAGTGCCAAAAAATACTGATCGTGTTAAGTACGAGACATATTTATTGGAACAAGTCGAGGATATTCAAGACGGAATACCTCGGAATACGGTCGAGATAGAGCGAACAGTGGAACAACTGAACTCCGCTATTAATCGCGCCTTCGAACACGCTTGTCCCTCCACAGTAGTGGACGAAAAGGACCCAACACCATGGTGGAGTAGGGAACTGGAGTCTATGAAAAAAGAGACAAGGAAAGCCTTTAACCGTTACATGAGGGAGAGAGACTCTCACTCTTGGGAACTATACAAGGATAAAAAGAGGGAGCTGAAAAGAACCTTACGTCTTCGGAAACGAAATACTTGGAGGAAATTCTGCTCTAGCATGAAGGATACGTCGGAAGTATGCAGATTACAGAAGATGATATCGAAAGACACTGCTTCGAAAATGGGGCTGATACGCAAAGTTAATGGTTCCATGACAGAAACAGTGGAAGAAACGTTGCAGGCCCTGATGGAGGTACATTTTCCTGGAAATTTCAAGTCAGACCAACAATGGCCTCAAACTAACATGGGAGCTGGTGGGGTAAGTCAACAAGAAGCTGAGAGGATAATAACTCCAAATGGAGTCAAAAGTGCTATAAACTCTTTTGCTCCATTTAAAACGGCTGGAATGGACGGAATATTCCCGGCACTATTACAGTGGGGCATGAGCGCTCTACTAGATAGGATCCGGAATATATTCGTCGCCTGTCTTTCAGCAGGCTACATCCCGAAGGCATGGAGGGAGGCTAAAGTGGTCTTCCTGCCTAAACCGGGAAAGAAAGACTATACAGAGGCAAAGTCCTTCAGGCCGGTTAGCCTTACATCATTCCTGTTGAAAACAATTGAAAAGGTGTTGGTGGACTACCCGGAGAACACCACGCTAATGTATAGTCCTCTGAGTAGGTGCCAACATGCTTATAGAGCAGGCAGATCTACGGAAACCGCTCTACATGAACTTGTTAGAGTTGCAGAGAGAGAGATTAACAATGGCGGGATCGCTATGTCTACTTTCATGGATATAGAGGGTGCTTTTGATAAAATCTCCTTTACCAAACTAAGGAACGCCCTGATTGAGCGGGGGGTTGATTACATTATAATTAAGTGGATCGACTCTATGCTTAAGCAGAGGGCGGTAAATCTTAGCAGTGGATGTGACAGAATACGGGGTAAGGTAGTCCGAGGATGCCCACAAGGAGGTGTTCTTTCGCCTCTACTGTGGAACATCACCGTGGACAGTCTTCTCTGGAAGCTGGACTCGATGGGCGTACACACTGTAGGATACGCCGATGACTTGGCACTCACGGTCAGTGGAAAGTTCATGGACACAATTCTAGATTGCATGGGACAAGCTCTCAAAGTAACCGAAGAATGGTGTAATGAGCAAGAGCTAACCATAAACGCTAGTAAATCAAACACTATGATTTTTACTCGTAAGAGGAAAGACATAGAGATAACTCCCTTACGGCTTTTTGGTTCGGAAATCAAGGTGTCCAAGGAAGTGAAGCATCTAGGAGTTACCTTAGATGCGAAACTAACTTGGAATGTTCACGTTGATGAAAAGATCCAAAAAGCGAAAAGGATTTTGCATCAATGTAAGAGAGTGTGTGCTCGTAGGTGGGGAATTTCACCTAAAGCGTCACACTGGATTTACACAATGATGGTAAGACCCATTCTAGCCTACGCATCAGTGGTATGGTGGCCAAAAACCATGCAGAATACCACAAAGCAGAAGCTAGATGGGGTACAAAGGATAGCTTGCGTAAGCATATGTGGTGCAATGCGCACCACACCAACGCGAGCAATGGAGGCATTGCTGGGACTGCCGCCGTTGGACTTATTTATAAAGAAAACGGCTGCGCTTTCGGCAATACGCATGGAAAGGGATGCCATGTGGCATCGCTTTGGAACTAGCAGCGGTCATAAGAGCATCCTAGACATTATTCATGATGATGTCAGGGAGACTCTAATGCCGGTAGAAGGCATGAGTAGACGTAGGGTAGTTGAAAGACTACACAAGACTCACATTGCAGATGGAAACATACATAATGAGTGTATGTGCAATGACATCAGCATTTTTACTGATGGCTCTTTAATGGACGGTAAAGCGGGGGCGGGGGTTTACTCTGAAGAGCTAAACCTAGCATGTGCGCTTAGTCTAGGAAAGTATGTGTCCGTATACCAGGCAGAGATGCTTGGCTTGTTGCATGCGTTGGACCACCTGCTTCAAGGTCAGGTGCGGGGGAAGAAAATCCTTATTGCACTGGACAACCAATCGGTGATCAGATGCATGCAGCAGACGAACATAAACTTTAAACTGGTACTAGAGTGTGTCCGGAAGCTCAACACGTGTGCCTCAGAAAATGAGGTTACGCTGATGTGGGTAAAAGGACACATAGGTACAACAGGAAATGAAGCGGCGGATGCCCTAGCAAAACAGGGATCTGCGGCAACTTTCATTGGCCCAGAACCCAGAGTTACTCTGGGGAACGGCATGATTGGAGCGAAGGTTGGGAAGTGGATGGACTCCATGCATCAACAAAGATGGCAGGAGCTAGTCACTTGCAAACAAGCTCGGAATGTAATGACCAGCCCTTTAGGCAGGGAAGCGAGAAAGGCACTCAGTTATAAACGGAGTACCCTAAGCTGGATAACTGCCTTGGTCACAGGGCATGGTAATTTTAAGGCTCATCTGGCCAAGATGAAAATCGGGGAAGATGACGTTTGCAGGCTATGCCTGGAGGAGGCCGAGACGGCAGCACACATTGTGTGCGAATGTCCAGCACTGGCTAGCACGAGGTTGAGGATCACAGGCAAGCACACGATAAGTGTAGAAGCCATGAGTGAACTCAGCTTCAAACAAATGCTAGCAATAACACGGGACTCAGTGATGAAGAAAGAGGTCGACAATTATCAGTCGACATCTGGAAGTCACTGATGACCGGGAGGGGGCGAAAAGGGACCCAAACGTTAGTGGTCTGCTTCGGCTATCCCCCAGAGTATATAATAATATAATAATAATCGCCTATGCTACACAATATCAGCAACACAGACGTTCATGTATTGAATAGCTCTCGACCATATTGTTGATTAAGGCCCACCCATACAACTCCCGGCAATAGAGCAAGTTGATCTCGCGTTGCGGTCACAAAACCGAAATAAAGCGCCGGGCACTGACGAGATTCCAGCTGAACTGCTAAAATTCGGTGGAACGGGTCTAGCTAAGGCGGCTATTACACTATAAAAGTTTTTTTTACAAATATCTTTTATGAAAGCTATTTTCAAAGAACTTTTATAGTGTAATAGCCGCCTAAGAAAAGATTTGCGACATGGACGTTGCTTGTTTCAACTACTTTTCTTATATGCTTGCACACCTTCCCCCTTTAGCGGCTAATATCATTCATAAAAGTTCTTTTGAAATATCGTTCGTCAAATATATTTGTAAAAGAACTTTTATAGTGTAATAGCCGCCTAATGCCATACATCAATTACTCCTGCGAGTATGGAAGGACGAGGAGATCCCAGACGACTGACTGGCGCAGAAGCATCATCCGTCCAATTCACAAAAATGGAGATAAACTGCGGTGTGAGAATTACAGGGGCATGTCACTAGTTTGTACGCCCTATAAAATGTTGACGAAAATTCTGGAAAATAGAATAAAACCGTACGCAGAACGAATCATTGGCGAATATCAAAGCGGTTTCAGACCTGGTGGCTCCACAACCGACCCCCCCCCCCATAACTATAAAAGACTTACTGATCTATTTGAAACACGCACTGGTCTGAAACATGGCGATGAACTGGCACCGACGCTCTTCACTCTAGCACTGGAATACGCTATTCGGGCTATGAATATCGCCTACAGCAAGACGCTACTCACCAAGTTGACACAATTAGCCGCTTACACCGACGACGTCAACATCATGTCCCGAAGATTGGCCGACGAAGTACGGGTTTTCGGACCTCTGTAGCTCCGGCCCCGGACGCTTGTTCGGGCTCAAATGGCATGGTCATTGTCTCCGGTCATCTTACAAAGTGCTGCAAATTTTATTCCGATACAAGGAAAAACACCCGAGATATGATAATTTGAAAATGGCTATTTTTCAAATTTTTATACCCTAGTTATACCCTAGACTTTTAGTATAGGGTATATTGTTTTTGTCACGACGGAAATATGTAACACCTTAAAGGAGGCTCCGGAGGTATAGCAATGTATATATATAAATGATCAGCGTCACCTCCTGATTCGATTTAGCCATGTCTGTCTGTCTGTCTGTCTGTCCGTCTGTTTGTCTGTCCGTCTGTCCGTCTGTCCGTCTGTCTGTCCGTTCGCACGATAGCTTTCGATAGAATCAAGCTAGAGCCTTGAAATATTGGTAAGATGTTGGAAGTATGATCTAGTTGGTTGGTATTGAAAATGGGCATGATCAGGCCGAGAGAACGCCCACCTCCCCTACATATGTAAAATAATTAAATGTATTTATAACTCCCGAAGTTGAAGTTGAAGTTTTGGTCAAATGTTTAAAGTGAGATTAAGTTATTTTAGTTGGTATTGAAGATGGGTTAGATCCGACCTAAGGAACCCCTACCTCTCCTAGAAATGAAACTTATAATAAGCGATAACTTATGACAAAATAATGCTAGCGGCTTAACATTTTGGTCAAATGTTTGTAATAGAATCCAGTTGGCTAATGTTGAAAATATGTTAAATCCGACCTGCGAAACCCCTACTTCCCCTACAAATGAAACTTCAAATAAGCGATAACTTTCGACAAAGTGAAGCTAGTGACTTGAAATTTTTTTTAAATGTTTGTAGCATGATCTTATTTGTTGGTGACAATGATGAGCAAGATCCGATCCAAGAAACCCCTACCTCCCCTACAAGTGAAACTTCAAAGAAGCGATAACTTTCGATAGAGTGAAGCTAGAGACTTGAAATTTTGTTTGAATGTTTGTAGCAGGATCTTATTTGTTGGTGGCAGTAATGAGCAAGATCCGACCCAAGGAACCCCCACCTCCCCTACAAGTGAAACTTTAAATAAGCAATAACTTTCGATAGAATGAAGCTAGAGACTTCAAAAATTCGACAAATACTTCTTGAATGGGTTAGTTCATTGATTTTGATAATGGTCAAGATCCTCCTGAATGATTGCCAACCTCCCCTATAAACTGGCCATATAGGAAACTCACTTTTAATGCATATAGTCGTTACCAATTGGTTCTTTTGGTATCACCACTAGGTCTGTACAAGTATAGGGTATATACGCTTCGAACTCCGGGCCGAAGCGAAGCTTCGGCCTGGTTCTTGTTCTTGTTGTTCTCGTTGTTCTTTGACAGGGCTACAGCCTCGTAGGGAGCGTATCCAGATCTGCTTTCTTTTCTCACGGATTGGCTGTATCCCAAGGGTGTGCATAGGCTATCAGTTGCTCTGATCCGTGCAGTAGATGAAAAAATACATCCAAAAATGTGAAATTTTATAGTAGAGTTTCTGGCTTAAGTCTTTTTGATAGTTTGAATGCGACACAGGAAATCACTCGCAGAGATCGCATGCCGACGGGGAGAGACGCAAACACTTGATTATGTGAGTAGTGACGACGACGGATGCAAAAGTCCGTGCGCTCGTCGGGTGAGGAGAACCATACGATGTAATGGCTGTGGGCGTGGCTTGTGGCAAGTGCATGAATGAAAAGTGTGTGATGAAAAAATTGAAACTTAATGTTTATGGCTGCATCTTAGGATGTCCGGAAAGAAAAAAAACATGCTGTGTGGCCTTTGAAGAGAGAATCAGAGGAAATGAAAAAGAGCGAGAGAAACGAAGCAATTCGGCACAAGTGAGGAAGTAGGAAGGGCGATGGAAATTTGACATCTCTTTTGCTTCTATATGATCGGGCGGGTGTTCCGCGGCAGAGAGACAGACTGGAATGTTATTGTTCCAATAGGAGAAGTAGGAGAGGGGATGACATTTCATTTGCTTTATGTGCTTCTATATACACTGCGCGGGTGTTGCGCAGTGGAGGGCGTGTGTCTCTCTGTTTACTTTTTACTAGTTTGTATGAGGTGGAATTACGTCCAGAATTTTGTGCACAGTAAATGGGGGTTTCATTTCCTTCTATATGGCTGTGTGTGTGGTATATGATTTAGGTAGTTTCATTTATGGCATATGAGATATGAATTATGATGTAAGATGATTTTTTCCAATGTGTGGAAGATGGGAAGCGATGTTTAGGCAAGATGGGTTTCACATGACTGGAGATGATGAGGCGAATGCAGTAGACTGTTAAAGGTATTTTGAGTCCTTTGGGCAGCAGAAAGGATGTTCTTGGCACTAAACTACTGTTAAAGGCACTTTGTTGATTTGACAATGTGCACGGAAGAGAGAAAAACAAACACGTCTTTACTGATCAAGTGACAATTCGATTGTGTATTCAGGTTTCCAAATTAATAAGTATAAATGTCAAAAGTTGATTACATACATTGCAGGGTTGTGTCAAATGTATTTTAACACTCTCACTTTAAAATTATTAAAATTGATCGTTAAGTGAAATTTAATAGAAATTTAGATTTTTACCGAATTTTAAATTTTTAATATAATAGAAAATATATTACATTAGAGCAGGTAGACAATTAGTTCAATAAGCATAACAATTAATTCAATACTCGTATTAATTTAATTCAATTTTAACCCCATTTCGTTGTTACAAAATGACTGCTTGTTTTTACTTACTGCCTTCGTGAGATTGTCGGCAACCATTTCCTCTGTAGGAATAAATTTAACGCTGATCGTTCCGTCTTCAACCTTTTCGCGTACAAAGTGGTACCTTATATCTATGTGCTTTGATCGTGGTCTGAATCTGTCCGACTCAGACAAGTTGATGGCACCTTGATTATCACAAAATATCAAAGTTGAGTTATTTAAACTGTTATCGATTTCGGCTCCGAACTGCTTCAGCCAAATCACTTCTTGCGTTGCGGATGGGAGTGCCATATACTCTGCTTCAGTACTAGATAGAGCTACAGTAGGCTGTCTACGACTGTTCCACGTAATAGCTCCGTTACACATTTTGAAAAGGTATCCAGTGCAAGATCGCCGATTGTCTACTTCAGAAGCCCAGTCTGCGTCACAATACCCAATCAAATTGTTGTTATTGCTTTTCGTGTATACCAACTTGTAGTTTAAAGTTCCTCTGATGTACCTGAAGATTCTTTTCACTGCTTTCCAATGAGCTATGCTATGATTTACAATATATTAAATCTACTTACGTCGTTGACTGCAAAAGCAATATCTGGTCGTGTACCCTGTACTAAGTAGAGAAAGGACCCAACCGCTTCTTGGTACGGAATGTTTTCGATATTTTCGCCTCGAGTTGATTGCATCTTTACAAATAATTTTTGACTGACATCAGCAAGTGTCGAAATAGGCGACCGGTAGCGCAGTGTGTTGAGGCATCAGTCTCATGTTTGACTACCGGCGTTTCGGGTTCGAATCCCGTCCACGACAACGTTCGTGGCCATGGATGTGCAGGAGGTGCATGCTGGCAACTGCATTCTCTGAAACCAATTTATGCCAACGAAACGTCAATTGGGCCACATGGAACAGTTGACGCGCTATGCCCCACAAGGGGTTAGAGCAATTGAGTAGAAATAGGCTTGCTGTTCTGCATATCAAAGCGTTCTAAAATTTTCTTCGCATAGGTTGACTGATCCAATTCAATTCTGTTTTCGTGTTGTGTTATTCGGATTCCAAGACATTCTCTGGCTCTGCCCATATCTTTCATCTTAAAAGCCGAATTTAAAGTTTGTTTTAATTTTTCCAAAACAGTCTCTTCCTTCCAAAATATAAGAATATCATCGACATAGATCGCCAGTATTAAATGATTATCATCGGTGTAGTATACATGAGGATCCATTTTAGACTTTATAAGACCAAACGATTTCAAAACAGACTCTAACTTGAGATTCCAATTTCGGCCTGCTTGCTTAAGCCCGTATATCGATCTGTTTAACTTGCAAACTCGTTGGGTTCCATCATCAAAAGCTTCGGGTTGCTGCATATAAATATCCTCATCGAGATCGCCTTGCAAGAAGGCCGTAACAGCATCCATCTGATTGACTTTGAGATCATTTTTCACTGCCAATGCCATTAAGAATCGAATTGAAGCGTACCTGATGACAGGTGAATAAGTCTCCTCATAATCAATGCCGTACTTCTGCGAGCAAACCTTGGCAACTAATCGGGCTTTGTATTTATCTTCGTTGCCAACATGTTTAATTTTAAAAATCCATTTAGATTTTATAGCCTTCCTTCCAGGTGGCAACTCAACCAAATTCCATGTATTGTTCGCCACTAAGGAATTCATTTCATCCTGCATGGCATTTTTCCACAGTGCTGCATCACTTCTTGACATAGCCTCACTAACCGTTATCGGATCATCATCATTATTATTTTTGGCATTATATGTGATCGGGTTTCCGTATTTCAGGGTTGGATTCCTTTGTGTTCTCTGCGATCTCCTAATCTTCATTGAAGGCGTCACGTGAGTCTCAGGTGAAAAATCAGGATCCAGACAGCGTCGATCGATCGATAATATGCTAGTAGTTGTATCGGAGAATGAACTTGATGCGTTTTCCTTCAAAGTTGAGTCTTCGTCATCTTCTTCCATGATTCGGCTGCATTCACTTATTTCGCTGAAGTCTTCGCATTTCAATTTAGCTTCATTATTTATATCGATTACATCTTCTCTCACTGGTTGCAAATTGTCTTCATCTTCGATAAGTATTTTCAATTCGGTAGTATTTTCATGGAAAATGACATCTCTACTGACGATAAGTTTGTTTGCAGCTTGTTTAATACATCGATAACCTTTCTTTTCATTATCACAACCCACAAAAATCATCTTCGTAGATTTGACGTCCCATTTTTTACGTTTTTCTTTCGGGACGTGGACCATAACTGGTGACCCGAATATTTTCAAGTGACTCAAATCAACCTTCTGGCCACTCCAAACTTCTTCAGGAGTCTTATTGATTAAAACTGAAGATACTGACCTATTTATGATATAAACTGCCATGTTTACAGCTTCAGCCCAGTAGGATTTCCCTAAATTTGCGTCAATCAGCATACATTTTGCCCGTTCAACAATGGTCCGGTTTAATCTTTCGGCAACGCCATTCTGCTGTGGTGTAAATACGTTAGTAAGTTGACGTTCAATTCCATTTTCGGATAAAAACTTGTTAAAATGTTGAGAAAGATATTCGGTACCATTGTCCGTACGAAGAATCTTGATTTTTCTTTCAGTTTGGTTCTCGATCCATGTTTTGAATTCAATAAATGTTTGAAGAACCTCCTTTTTCGACTTAAGAAAATAAACAAACGACTTCCTCGTGAAGTCATCGATAAAAGTAAGGAAGTATCTTGCCCCTCCAATAGATATATTTTCCATTGGGCCGCATAGGTCCGAATGTATTAGGTCAAGTTTGGCTTTACTCACGTGCGTTACGCTAGCACCCCCACATAAAATCGTCAATTCTGGCGAATCGGCAGGAGCAATAAATTCGAGAATAGAGCAACTAATTAGCAACTAATTAGCCCCTAATTATGCACTATGCCTGATATCGATACTTAGTGGTGGGGGTGCTAGCGTAACGGACGTCTTGAACTGCAATCTTTTCTGCTTACCATAGGCACATATTTCGCAGTTCTCCACTTTCTTATCATCAGAGAATTTAACACCAGACACGACGCCGTTACGCATTTTGTGTAAATCGTTGTAGTTAATGTGCCCAAGTCGTCTATGCCAGGTAGTCGATGTATCCTCGTTCCGAGATATGAGGCATCTGTCAACCCCCACCTTGAGTTTATAAACGCCATCCATTGCTTTACATTGTGTCAAAGGGCACATTTCGGCATCATAAACTGTACAGCTCTCACTGTTGAAAACAACTGTGTTGCCCTTCTCAACCATCTTGGAGATCGAAAGCAAATTTGCTGAGAGGTCTGGAACGCATAAGACATCATTAACTTCAACATCAAAATTGTTTACCTTGACACTGACGTCTCCGACACAATCGACTTTCATTGAGGCATTGTTAGCGGCTGATATTTTGTCCACCGTTGACAAAGTACGATTTTTGACTATACTAGCATCTGGAGTCATATGAAATGAGGCGCCGCTATCAATAAACCACTCCGTACTATTGTTTGTCTTGTTTTCGTTCGATGCAAGAGCGAAAAATGCTTTTTTCGTCTGATTTTGCTTCTTCTCTTGGGATTTGATAACATTCGACTCTTTATTCCTGCATTCGGCGGCTTTATGACCGTTTTCGTGACATTTATGGCAATTGAAGGGGAATTTGCTTTTCTGTTTCTTTTGATATTTTTGATTGTTTCGCTTTTTGCTTAAAAATGCATTTCCAGCTAAACTTCCTTCGTAATTCATATCAAGCAATTTTAATCTAATTTGGTCCGGTTTCCAATCGAGTCCGCTACCTTCGAAACTCATGACTAGTGGACGAAATTCTTTTGTGAGTCCCGCCAGCATAATACCGCTTAACCACTTGTCTTCTACTTGAAATCCGATATCATCCAGCTTGCTTTTTATTTGCATAATTTCATCAATATACATATGATTGTATTGATTCGCAATTTTCAAGCCTGACTGAGATTAACTGGTGTAGCAAACCAACACAACGCATCATTCCTTTATCCTCGCACGCATTTCTCAAGGCACACCACGCTTGAATTGGGGTTTTGCACTTCTTCACTATGGGGTAAAGGGATTTTTCAACGTTGAGAACTAAACAGGACAATGCCATGTCAAGTTTTTCTTCATTTTTCTCTTCCGCTACTGGTGCCTCCTCCTTCGATTCACCACTTTGTTTGATGCAATTCTTTAGCTTGTGCAAGGCTAAGAAGTGTGACATTGCGAAGGACCAAGAGTCATAGTTCTCAGCACATTGCAGTTTCTCCATGGTTCCATCAAGTTTTGCCATTGCTGCTTCGCCTTCGCGCCTTATTCCACTAGAGGCTCCGTAACATGTGCACCTCGTGCTTCGCCACTTCACAAATCAAAGATAATTATGGCTGTCCGAATTGCCTTGCAGTTAATTTTATTCTTCTCAAAATTCACTACGGCAAATTTCCCACGGATTACTCAAATTTTTACGGATGGAAAAACTACTTTCTTCGGATGGCTAGGGCTGGGCCCATAACCTGTTGATTTGACAATGTGCACGGAAGAGAGAAAAACAAACACGTCTTTACTGATCAAGTGACAATTCGATTGTGTATTCAGGTTTTCAAATTCATAAGTATAAATGTCAAAAGTTGATTTCATACATTGCCGGGTTGTGTCAAATGTATTTTAACACACTTTGAGTCCTTTGAACTAGAAAAATGATATTCTTGGCAAGAAAACTATTTACCCCAAATGGGTAACCTGAGTGGACTCATAGTCCGGCACGTAAATCCCCTTTTTATCGAAGACTACCACATTCAGTAGGAATCAAACCGGAGCCCAATGTATAGAAGGCGAACGTGCTTACCGTTGCGCCATTTGTATTAGTACTACTACTATGCAAAAAGTTATGATATCTCACAAAAACAACTCTGTTGTAAAAAATTCCCCGCCAAGAAAAACCTCTCAACCGCAAAAAGGATTGATATGAATACAATACCGCCAAAGTACTCGTAGCTTCGCGCCCCATTCTAAGGTTGGCATATTGAATGCTGATTGAATTAGTAAATTTCTTTCAAAGCTGATTTGCGGGGAGTTTCCATTAAACAAAATAAGTTGAACAATCTGAAGAAAAATGGGGTAGAAAATGGTCTATTAATCATTTCTGGCCTGAAGTGCATTTTTAGTCTTTTGTAAGGCGGAAGATTTATAACGAGATCCGGGCGAGAAGCCAATAATACTTAGCATAAGAGCCTATAGCATGATCCGCACTCAACTACATAACCATCATTTTATCAGAACGACATCGTTGTCATTATCACTGTCATTTTGTCTATGGCTATGAAGCTCCCCGCCATGTGTCAAAAAACTTGGTGTCAAACACATACATACATTCTAAAAGTTACATACAGATGTCGGATATGTTGAATCGTCCCTGGAGGAAACACAAAGCTCAACCAATAAACTACATCGATTCCGGCAATACAAAAACGAAAATCATCTTAAAATAATGATGCATTTGATGACAAGGACACCTGCAAACCGAGCATCAATGTGGGGGACCTCAACTTCGAGCTCGTGAACAACTTCATATACCTGGGTTGCAATTTGTCAAGGGACCCCAACGAAACTGACGAAATCAAGCGACGGATACAGTTAGCTAATAAGACTTTTTTCTCGATTCTCCCCATAATGAAATCGAAGATTGTGCACAGAAACACGAAGCTCCGCGTGTACAAAACCATTATACGACCAGTGCTATGCGATGGCTGCGAAGCATGGACCCTAACTCAAGCCTCCGAAAACGTGCCAGACACATTTGAACGTAGGGTTCTACGACGAATTTTCGAGGCTGTTTGCGATCGAGATGGATGGCGCATCCGGTACAACCATGAGTTGTGTGAAATGTACGATGAGCTGCAAGTCTCGAAAATCGTCAAACTACAACGACTTCAATGGGCAGGGCCAGAGGCGCCGAAAAATTAAAAATATTTGGGGGGGGGGGGGGCGGGCACAACAACTTTTCGTACATTTTTGATTGACTGTCGGATTGTCTTGTTGTGCGATTTTTTGTGATGGTATCCTCACAAGAAACTGACCCATTTTTGAAATAACAACTAACGTATATTTTGCACTTTAAAAAAATTTACTGATGATAGGTCCACGAACAGAACGGCCCAATAGTCCTAGCTAAAAAAAAGTCCACGTCTTAAAGCGGGTAAATATTTGATATCGTTACGAATGTATAGTCTTATATAGTCAACCAAAATGGTCTGATGATTGAGAGGAACCAATTTTTTCGTCAAGTCTCGAGTTGTAGGGTCCCCACCGTGCAAATAATCAGCGTTGTATGGAAATGACGTTGACGTTTGTTTTTTTTTAGGCTATTGTGCATCACAGAAGCTTTCATCGCGGGAATGGGTTTCTCTGCATCACTTTACTTACTCAACGAATGTAAGTGACTAATCAATCCATCGAGTGCGAACCCTAGCAGATTGTTAAATTAGAATGGAAATTTATTAAAATATTCTCTTTTAAAACTAAGTTTGTTAATTGAGTGAAAATCAACTATATCCTTTAAGCTGTTATATAGGATAATAGATTGCTTAATCGGTTCATTAAGACCATAATTCACTCTATGATAAGGCTGAATAAAACCAGGCCGAAGCGAAGCGTATATACCCTAGACTTGTACAAACCTAGTGGTGATAAAGTGAGTTTCCAATATGACCAGTTTATAGGGGAGGTTGGTACTCATTCAGGAGGATGTTGACCAACCTCAAAATCAATTAACTAACTCATTCTACAAATATTTGTCGAGTTTTTCAAGTCATTAGCTTCATTTTATCGAAATTTATCGCTTAGTTGAAGTTTCAAATGTAAGGGAGGTAGGGGCTCCTTCGGTCGGATCTTACCCATTTTCAATACCAACTAATTAGACCTTACTAGCAACATTTTACCAAATTTATAACTTGCTAGTGTCATTCTATCGAAACGTATCGTAATTAAAGGAATATTTGATTTTTTTGAAATTTGTAGGGGAGGTTGGCGTTCCTTTGATCTGATTATGCCCAATGTACTAAAACTCAAACAGCTTCTCACTTCAAGGTTACATGCCAAAAATCAGGTGTCTACGTCAATTGGTACAAGAGTTATAGACAAAAAACCTGAAAAGTAGGGTAGCACGGGGCTATTTGTAGGAAAATTCCCGTTAGTTTTCAACTGATCGATTTTATTTTTCCACGCCCATTTTCAATACCAACCAACTAGATCATACTTCCAATATTTGACCAAAATTTCAAGGCTCTAGCTTCATTCTATCGGAAGTTATCGTGCGAACCGCTTTTGACATAATGTAATCGGTATGTGGTCGAAATGAAAGCTTCTGATCAAAAGAAAACCAAGGTCGGATATCTCAGAGACTCTTTCAAGAATACTACCTGCTATAGAGTAGCTATAAAAGAGAGGATTTTTTAATCTAAAGGCGCTCAAAACTTTACATTTATTAACATTTAAATCTAACTTTATGTATTAATGTTCTTGCAAATGTACAAGTGCGAATCATTTTCAATTTAAATTGGAATTGTTTGTGACACTTGGTTTCATTCTGCACACCAACTTAGTATGCGTCTGTAGCTTAGCTCGGTAACGCACCGGGCATTTTTTGCTACTCTGCTAGCTGCAAAGATGCAAGACCTGATGAGTGCTACTATCCATACGAAACCACTAAGCTCGGAGAAATTAATTCAGAGGGAATTTGAGAATAAAAAATAGTTGGTCCCGTTGCGGGGCGCGAACCGCAGAGACCGTGTTTCGAGTAGCAAAAAATGCCCGGTGCGTTACCGAGCTAAGCTACAGACGCATACTAAGTTGGTGTGCAGAATGAAACCAAGTGTCACAAACAATTCCAATTTAATTCTAAATTATTATCACGGCACCAATCTTGCAATTTCTCTAAATCGCATTGCATTTTGAGACAGTCGCTTACGTTGCCAATTTTCATAGCAATTTTCATATCATCCGCGAACTGCCAAACCAAAATTTTGGACGATATCATTTACAAAGACTAAAAAGAATATCGGCCCTAAATGACTTCCTTGTGGTACTCCCGATGTACATCTTATCATAGAGCGCGATACGCAGCCGTTTAACTTTTCAAACTGAGTGCTATCAGTTAAGTTACCCAGCTAAGAAAAGTCGACTGTATACCCAAATTTTCTAATTTACGAAGTAATATGTTGTGATCAACTTTATCGAAAGCCTTGGAAAAATCGGTGTACACCACATCAACCTACATTCCCTCTTCCATAGAATCAGCAAGAAATTTAGTAAAGGAAACTAAATTTGTTGTAATTGATCTACCCTTAAGGAAGCCATATTGACATGGCGATATCAATTCGCTGATCAAAACATCTATTTTCTTTTTAGCAATCAATTCAAAAAGCTTCAGGATAGCCGATAATTTGGCAATATTCCTATAATTGTCTATATGATGGTTCGGGCCCTTCTTATGAACAGAAGTAATAAAAGAGACCTGCCATTCATCAAGGAAAACATCTGTAGACAATGATGTATAAAAAATGTTCGTTAAAGGACGACATAATGACTGCATGCAACTCTTTAGAAAAATGTTAGGAATGCAATCAGGTCCGTTGTTGTTTGTTTTTAAGAATGAAGCCAATTTTTCAAGCATTTGTAAATGGAACCATTATGCTTTTGTGTTTGATAACACGAAATAATGAATTAAATTTTAATTAAATTCAAACACAAATAAAGTTACCGTCCACGTCTTTAAAATAATGATCATTAGCACAAAAGATTCATTATGTTTTGACAGCATCTTGGGGAATCTTAACCAAATTGAACGAAAAGTTTTAATACCTCATATGACCATTATGGTTAGAGCTAATATCACACGGATTCTCATGAACCGGGACCCGGCAGATTGACGGCTGTCAAGCATTGTTAAAGGTGCGTTACTGTTAGGCACACGATCGTTGAACATTATTCGTGATTAGCGATCAAGCCATAGAGCACGGAACACTATTTGTATGTATCTTTTTGATCGTCGCCTGTGATCGACGCAGAGTGGTGCCTAGCAAAACGCAACTTAAAGCACAGGATTCAATGGTACAATCCTCATGGGCCATATATATCTTCGTAGAAGCTCCTTCCTTCCCTATTTGTCATAGCTACGTATTTGATTATTTGAACGAAGAAGTCGAGTGAGGATCGCTTTTCTTGCAAAACTATATGTTTGACTGAAATATTGGGGAGTTGCCCCCCCCCCCCCCCCCGATATTTGGATTGAGGGGGCAAAAAGTGCCTTGCCCCCCCCCCCCCCATAGTCGGCGCCTATGGGCAGGGCATGTACAAAGAATGGACGATGATCGCATGCCTAAGAGAGTAATGAATGCAGAACGAGTCGACGGAGCGAGACTGCCTAGACCAACGAGATCTCGTTGGGAGAGCTCAGTAGGTGTGGACGCCGCGAAACCTAACCTAACCTAAACAAAAGAATGTTTGTGTACTACGTAATCGTAGGCGGAAGTTAAAAATAAAACCGGAATATAGAGAGCTACGCCCGCAATACGAGGGTTTTGTAGCAAGCGCTTATTTTGGTATATAAATATCGGCTCCTTGCTCTTCTTGATACCATTCAGATGCATAAAAAAAACATAATTAAAATATCTTACTCGCTTACATTTTACATGCCAATTCATATTACGTGATTGCAACGAAACTTAGAAGATATTATTGCCTAAGGTGTTGGTTATCGTTGGCCATCAGTACTTTTGACCTCGAACGTGTTTAAGGCATGCAGGGGTGTGCTAACTGTAACTATAGAAATAAGCTATTATTGACCTATTCTGACAGATTCCATTATTTTCCATTTTTTTTTGGAACCCACCTTCCTGTAAGTTTTCATAATTTTACAATAAGTATAACGGTCTCGAACTGCAAGGTGAAGGGGACAAGTTACGAACTAATATTTTCTCCTCCCCCAATATCCCCCTTTCTACAAATTTCAAGAAAATGCGAAAAAATGGAATGTATTCAACATTACCTTTCTCACGACACCTCACTTGGCTATACCAGTCGATAAAAAAAATTAACCTTAATTTCGCCTCTATGTGGACACCACCAAACCCACCCCCCCCCCCCCCCCCCCTCCAAACGCTTAAGTTGTATTAGTCAGTGCTCCAACCAATATTTACCCTTTCAAAAATGATTGATTAAATAACTGCAATTCGCACTACGAAAAACAACATGAAAGTAAAATAGTACTCACACCTATGAGGCCGGTAGGTGTATTTTTTGTGTGGATAGTGTCAGAATGCCTAACTTTAAATGAATGTACTATTATTAAATATTACGTGATTATAATGAAACTTCAAAACATTATTGCCTATAGTGTTGGTTATCATTGGCCATCAATATTTTTGACCTGTGGTGCGTTTAAAGGGTGCAGGGGTGTGCTAACAGCAACCATAGAAATGTACTATTATTAACCTTTTTTGATGAGATATCAAAATTCTACGATTTTTGGTTTTCTATGCTAGTAAAATGCCGCTTTCCTGCAAATTTTCATATTTATAAGTACAACGGTTTCGAAATGCAAGGGGGGGACAAACTTGGATCACATATTTTCCCCTCTACCTCTTTTCCCCTCTTTTCAAATTTGATGAAAATACCATAAATGGAATGTACTCGGTGTTACCTTTTTCATGATACCCCACTTGCCTATACCAGATGAAAAAAAAATGTTGACCTTCATTTCCCCTTAAAGTCAGCCTATTACAACGAATCGCTTTCTCCGGCGAATTATGATAATTGCTAATTCAACATATTCCCACAAAATTTCATATATTTTATATAGCTTCAGCGGTTCATGAGATATTTCATGGACAGACGGACGCATGACCGATTTCAAAAGGGTTTTATTTTTTTTACTACAAAACCCTAATGATGTTTGTTGGTATCGTTACCTATGGGATAATGTTAACTGGCGGGGAAATTTCAAATTAATTATGTATTGTTTTATTGATGACTCAGTAAATAGGAACCGTAGGAAATAACATTGTAGCGTGAATTTGTAGGGAATTCTTTCTACTTCAAAATTGCATCTTTTGTTTATCGACTGGATGAACTGATATTTAACGATGTGAACGATTTGGGCATTATGACGCCATTTTGCGATTTGTTTTTAATTGAATTACATAATTTCCTGGTAACGTAATGAGTGACACTTTTTATATGTTGTTCGGGGGAGTTTTCCCGACACGATGATATGACTTTCACCGACAGGAAAATTATTTCCACCTCCTTATATAGAGACTGTCTAATTTGATTAGTCTATTATTTTTGCAGACGACATACTTATTTCCCCGCTTATCATCAGATTTCAACTATATTGATGACTGATTTTAAATCCTTCTGAATTATTTATACAAGTAAGTATATCAAATTTAATATGTATCTATGTAAGTATATATTTATGAGTACATAATAAATGCAAATTATAAAACAGTTAAACCAAATTGACCCAACGTCACTTGCGCACTGACTAGGGAATTTGAGCTATAGTCTAGTCAAAGAATGATTCTAGCCGGAAAGTCAATAAGCCCAGAAACCGATTTTGGGACTTTGTTTGGACTGGTTAGTACAACACCATACTAAAAGTCCTTGACCCTGGGGTTGGCGCAAGGGGGGTGCAGAGCCCTTCAAAGTCCCTTTTTTGTTTTTTATTTTTTCGAAAATATCTTGAAAACGGTTAGTCGCACGAAAAAAAGTTGTTTGCAATAATTATTGTTGACGTAATTTCCAATATTTTCTTAATGCAAGTTTTTTTTCTATTTTCAATCGTTAACGAGTTACACGACGAAATAACGTCTTCTGCACGACGTTTTTTGTCAAATTATTATCTCTAGCGCCCCAGCCGTACATCCTGCAAACAAAAAAATTAAAGAGAAGTTGTAGGCGATCAATTTTCTATCAAAATGGAATATAACTTTATTTTGTATCTTATCTTAATCGAATCTTAGAACGCTTTTATTTCGCTGAAACCGGCCATCTCGGTAGTTAGCTAGCAACTGCACCCTCGAAAAGTAGCTTTGGTACCGAGCCGTCAACACGGCAAAGAAATGTTGACGCGCCACCCCTTAAGGGGCCAAGTCAATTAACACACAACACATTTTTCCCAAAAAAAGCAGATAACGTCGGATAGGTACTCGTTTCGGGTATAATCTGGATTGTTGTCTATTGATCGTCAATACAGCCAAAGATAAGTCAAGAGATTTGGTCGTTGTTCTTATTGGCAAAAACACAAACCTCATAGTTCTCCTGATGGCGAGAACTCCACCTGATCAAGATATCATGATGAAACCGGGTCGAGGGAAAATTCCAACTAATCTTTATTCCACCAAAGAACTACAGCAGTTGGGTCTAATGGACATTCTTTTCATTCACGCCTTCACGAGATGTGACACCAGCTCAGCAGCATTCCGTATGAGCAAAGTTGCATTTGGCAAACTGTATAAAAAAAAACCCTGACCTTAAAACTGCATCTCAGGTTTTCTTCAATCAGAAAGTCACTTACCAACAGATCGAGGAACAGGTTAAAACGTGTTTTTTTAAGGTAGTATGGAGCTTCAAAGAAAGAATCGCTAAACCAGTTTCGGTACCAGATGTTCCTCAAATCAGTGGCAAACGTGAATCCGACATTTCCACTCTCCCACCATCTGAGGGATTAGCGAGGCAGCATAGTTTTCGCTGCTACCACCAGGTCCGGCTCTGGGATGGAATACGCCACCCTCCTGAGGAATGGGGCTGGGTACGAGATCCATTGAATAACCTCAGCCTACATAGTTATGACAGAAGAACCAATCGTACCAAAAAAGATATTGAATCTTACATCCTGCAAGTGCACCACCGACTGCGGTAGTGGAAGTTGTGGGTGCAGAAAAACTTCCATGCTCTGTTCGACTATTCGCCAATACTGTCACGATAATTGTTCCAATGGAACGTTGAAGAGGATGAAGAGGGCAATATCGAAGAGGAACCCCTCATTACAAGCATCACCACAAGACATTGATATCGAGCTGGAAGGGCAGGTGGATGAAGGTGGCCCGTTTGAAAAACAAAAGTGGGTCCCTCCCGTCCAAAAAGACCGCGAAGACATAAATTGGAATGGACAGAGCCTTGCTCTAAATTCAAGGTTTTTGTAGTGTATTGTGTAAACAGGCCCAGTTGACGTGACTAAGTATGGCATGCGTTTAGACAAATATATTCGCTCTCACTGGCTGATGCCTTCAGAAATGTAAATCAAAAGAGGAAGATTCTCACCTTTCTATTTATATTTGTAATATCCCATGTTTCAAAAATTTCTATGACTCTAAATTCGTCTCTAAGGAAACCCACACCACATACGCGGAGTTTTTCAGCTTAAAGTAAGAATTTCCCATATTTCTGTAAAGTGTCGTTTACTCTTTAAACGACGCCGAGTAAATACACGAAAATCCAAACAATTTTTGTGTGGCTAGAGTCAAAATTGTCAACTTTAAATCCATGTATTGAGATTAAATACTATGTGATTGATATGAAACTCGAAATGACTATTACCTGTATGCTTTTTATTGCTGACATCAATTTTATTAACCACCGAATTTTAAATGGGATCCATCAGGAGGCTTCCAAACGAAAATATAGAAATGTACTATTATAAATGGTTTTTGAAAAGATATCCTCTATTGTTTTAATCTATCATCATATCATGATCATGCGTGCAGAGAAACTACTCAATATAACATCATTCTTATACAATAAGTCACTGCTATACAAAAACAACTCTTTGCAAAGTACTGGTTCGTACAGCGATCGCCGCGCCCCGCGGCGGTTTTAGCGAAACGCTAAAAATGCCCTAAAATTGCATCAGGTTAAGATAAAACCAGGCCGAAGCAGGTACCCTGGACTTTTACGGACCTAGTTTTTATACCAAAAAAACCTATTGGTAACGACCATATTACATTAGAAGTGAGCTTCCCATATGGCCAGTTTATAGGGGAGGTTTGGGTTCATTCAGAAGGATCTTGACCATTCTCACAATCAACTATCTAACCCACACTACAAATACGAGGGTTGCCTTTTATATTTCGGGATTAGAGAACAAAAACAAATATTAATCATTGAAAATCGCTTTATTGTTTTTCAAAATATTCCCCATGAAGATCTATACACTTTTGCATGCGTTTGAACCAATTGTCAAAGTACTTTTGCCACTCTGATTGAGGTGTCTCCAAAACATGCATTCTGAACGCAGCAACCGCTTCTTCAGGTGTTGAAAAACGTTGACCTCTCAGTTTGTTTTTACGTACGGGAATAAAAAGAAGTCATTCGGTGCCAAGTCAGGACTATACGGCGGATGACCCATCAAATCTATGTTTTGAGTGCTCAAAAATGCAGTTGTTTGAGCTGATGTGTGAGAGCTCGCATTGTCGTGGTGAAGAGTGATCCGTCTTCGGCGGTTGGTTTTCCTGATTTCTTGGAAGACAACTGGCAAACAAATGGTTGTGTACCACTCAAAATTGACTGTTCTGCGTTGTTCTAGTGGTACGGTTGCGACATGTCCAGTTTTTCCGAAAAAGCAGGCGACCATTTGCTTGGAAGTGCTTCGTGCGCGAACAACTTTTGTTGGGTTTGGCTCATCTTGAAACGCCCATACAGTCGACTGCTGTTTACTTTTGGGCTCATACGCGTAAATCCACGATTCATCACCTGTCACGATGTCATAGACGTGTTTCGAAGCACCGCGATCGTATTTTTGAGCATTTCTTTCGACCAATCGACGCGAGCCTTTTTTTGAGCGATTGAGAAATTGTGTGGGATCCAACGCGAACAAATTTTTTTGACAGTCAAATGTTCATGCAGTATTGAATGTATGCTGGTCCCACTAATGCCTAAGGTTGTCTCAATCTCACGATAGGTCACATGACGATCTTGCAATATCAGTTCGCGCACAGCATCAATGGTTTCCGGACGACCTTCACCTTTTGGACGACCTTCACGAAATTCGTCTTGGAGTGAACTACGACCTCGATTGAATTCACCATACCATCGATAAACACTGTTCCTCGATGGAGCTTCATCGCCAAAAATTGAATTCAGTTCATCCATGCACTGTTGCTGAGTTAATCCACGTCGAAAGTTGTAAAAAATAATCGCACGAAAATGTTCACGATTGAATTCCATTATTTGTCCGAGATTAATCTTTTAAGTTACTGTAAAAAACACAAATAGCGCTCGTATGTCAAAACGTTCTGAGTACGTATAACCTCAAAATTGTCAAACTTTACGATAGAGCTGTCAGTTGCCAGATTGCAACACTAGGGTTGCCCAATCCCGAAATATAAAAGGCAACCTACGTATTTGTCAAATTTTTCAAGTCACTAGGTTCATTCCATCGAAAGTTATCGCTTATTTGAAGAGTCACTCGTAGGGAAGGTAGAGGTTTCTTTTGTCGGATCTTGCGCATTTTCAATAAAAACCAACTGGATCCTAGTACAAATATTTGACCAAAATTTCAAGTCACTAGCTTGATTTTGACGAGAATTATTGATTCTTTTAAGTTTCATTTGTAGGGGAGGTAGCGGTTCCTTAGTCGGATCTGGCCCAGCTTTAATACCAACTAACTAAATCCTACTTCAAACATTTGACGAAAATTTCAAGTAGCTGGCTTCATTCTATCAAAAGTTTTCGCTGATTTGAAGATTAATTTGTAGGGAGGTATGAGTTCCTTGGGTCGGATCTTGACCATTTTCAATAACAACTAACTAAATCTTACAATAAGCACCCGACCAAATTGTCAACTCGCTAGCTTTACCCTGTCGAAATTGATCTTCTTTTTCCTTGCCCTTTCATACCACTCTGCGGCTTCGCGTTGCTCTGCCTGTGGTGTTGGCACTTCGCCTATTTCGGAGGTATAATCTCAGCTTCTTTCCGCAGGCAGATCGGTCTTGGATCGTAACATCGCCGAGATTCATCGATTCATGTGTGTTTCCGTTTGCTTCGGGGTTTGGGTTCAGCAATTGGAACATTCATTGATAGTGCCTTCATGACTGGGTTCTCAGGTGGACGCCTTAAAATATGGCAACACCAATCTACACGACGATCTTCGAACTTTGCAGTAATCGGTTGCTCAATAAACAAGCTGCCTCGGATATAGGTAATTTTGATATGATCCTTTTTGGTCACACCGGCTGACATCCGTAGCATTTTCATCTCGGTCGCAGTCATTTTACTTTCGTATGTCTTATACATAGTCCAGCACTCAGACGCATACATGAGTGTGGGAAGTACGACCGTTTTGTACAACTTGCCCTTAAGCTTTCGTGGCATCTTCTTATCGCAGAAAACTCCAGAGTTTTCTCGCCACTTCATCGAACCGAAACTGATGCGATGTTTGATGTTTTCATCGCAGGCAGCTTCCTTGTTGACCATCGAGCCCTGGTAGTTGAACCTTGTACAGAGCTTCAACTGCTCTCCTTTAATGTAGATATCTGGTATCGGTCTCCCTGGATCTGAGAAAGGACAGCAAAGATACTCAGTCTTTGGTATACTAATTCTCAGTCCATGATCCTCCAGTATCTTACACCAATTGGTCAGTGCAGCCTGCAAAACAACGTTGTCTTTGCTACCCTAGACAACGTCATCGGCGAAGAAAAGGGATATTTCTAGGTCGTCAGAAATGAGTGTTAACAAATAGAGCATGATGATGTTGAAGAGCAAGGGACTCAATACACTTCCTTGGTGAACTCCGACTTTAAGCGAAAACTCTTCAGACTCACCAGCTGTCCATCTAACTTTAGTAGTTGCTCCATCATACATGCCTTGTATCATCTTAACATATGCCTCTGGGACCCTAACTGCTCTTAGGGCCACCCATATCAGATCACGAGGAACTCTGTCGAAAGCTTTTTCTAAATCGATGAACATAAAGTGCAAGTCCGTCCGTGCATCACTATGTTTTTCCATCGTGACACGCAAGCACTGAATAGCATCGACTGTGGATGAACCCTTCACAAAGCCGCATTGATTGTCATCCAACCGTACAATCTCTTTCAATCGATTGCAGACGACTCGCTCGTAAGTCTTTAATGTGTGAGATGTTAATTTGATTGCCCTTTAGTTGTTGAGTTTGCATGAGCCACCCTGGTTCTTATAAAACGGGAGAAGGAAGCTTTTCCTGAAAGCGTCAGGCATCGGTTGCCCGCTTTTAATTTTGTTGAAAAGAACAGTGAGCCATCTAAGCCCGACATGATTCATCTTCAACCAAAATTCCAAGGGTATTTTGTCCGGTCCAACTGCCTTTCGGCGTTTCATCTGCATCATTGCTTTGATCACCTCCTCCACTGAAAAATCAGCGATATCAGTGGTGTTTGGCTCCACAGCTTGAAAAGCTTCACGCGGAAATTCTTCGTTCAAAAGTTCGTCAAAGTGCTACAGATTGCTCTGTCTTCAACCAGTAGCACTCCTTGGGAGTCTTCAACGTACTTCGGCACCTGAATCTCTCAAGCGTTTCTTCTCCTTTGGGCTGCGACCTTATAAATCCTGGCATTGTTTTTAGGTTTCTCTTGCAATGACGATCTCTTATCCGCAGTCAGATCTCCTAGTTCTTGATAGAACTTCTCGGCTACAATCGCCTTTGCTTGAGTCACCTTCCGCTTTACTTCCTTCCGGCATTTATCATATTTCTCCCGAAGTTGAACCTTCTCGGCTTCACTACCTGTCTTCCATGTTGTCCAAGCCTTGAATGCGTCCGATTTGTCCTGCACTGCTTCTTTAGTTTCGTTATTCCACCACTACGTCTCCTTGTTCGTCTGGAGTGGGCCTTTTGAAACTCCCAGTGTCTTGTCAGCCTTAACCTACTAACATTTCATCCAAAGCATTCCACATTTGCGTTGGACTTTGCTCGTGGCAGTTGATATTGTTTTGAAACCGCTACTCCATTTTAACAATGAGTGGAGTTACAACAGATTCAAAGTTTTAGTTGTTGAGCTTGTGCCACTTGATTTTCTCGACTGGCTTGGGGATTGCTTGCGGTCTTGTTCCTCCTTTCAAAATAAATTCTGTCAGGAGCAACCGGTGCTGGGTGACCGCGCATTCACCCAAGATCACTTTGCAGTCTTTCACCCAATGTCTCATGAAATTTAGACACAGATGATAGTCTATTTGTGTCGCATGAGCTCCACTGCTATATGTGATCAGGTGCCTTTGGTTCTTAATGAACTATGTGTTGAGGATGACCAGACCGTGTGATCTGCACATAGCCAGGATAGCCTCGCCTTCATCATTTCTGGCTGTAGATTGGCTACCCTTCCCACCATAGCAATTCTCGTAATCACAGTTCGATTCTCCCACGTGGCCATTGAAATCCCCTCCGAAAAAAAAAAACAGTTCGGTATCTGATATACTTTGAAGCAGTGTGTCAAGGTCGCTCCAAAATGCCTCTTTTTAAACCATAGACTTTTAGTATAGGGTACATTGTTTTTGTCACGATGAAAATATGTAACACCTTAAAGGAGGCTCCGGAGGTATAGCAATGTATACCTATATATAGGTATATGTACACAGCAAATCTTTTTTCCAGTAAAGTTCAACTAGAGGAAATCTAGTGAAAATTTCCTACTGATAATCTAGTGAAATATGTCGTAGGCCCATAAATGTAGTGAAAATACCTAGAAGTACAGATCGTGCCAAAAAATCAAGTGAAAATAACTGGAAGTACAGTTCGTCTTGTCAATTCGACTGTTTTTCTAGTGCTCACCACTTTGTTTCTAGGAAAAAAAGTTTTGCCCCTAGAAAACTCGATAAATTCGCTGTTAAAGCGGTGACGAAGGCAAGCCAGGCATCATTATTGTCTTTGCGTTTGGAGACAGAAGTTCATAAGGTGAAAAGTGAACTGTTGTTTTCTCAAAACACACCATCCTATATAAAGACATGCAAGCAACTGCACGTTCGAAAAGTACAATAGATATGCTATCGAAACGACAGAAACAACATGTTGACGTGCCCATGCCCCTGGAGGGGTCAAGGCAATTAACAACATTTTGAAAGCAACCTATCAAAATTACTTCAAAAACTTGGCTTCGAATAAAATGTTAGTTGTGGCCTTTCTTCATTAGAGCGACAACATATTGATAAGGTACCACTTACTTCTCAGTTTCGTTTACTAGATTACCAGAGTTTATACCTGTGGTACTACTATCTACTCAGCTTTGTTCCCTAGATTACCAGTGTATTTCCTTTCGAAATTTTTGTCAAAACAACGGAAATACTAGTAAATAGAACTAGATTCTCAACGAGTTTCTGATAGAAAATCACTTAAAAGATTTCCTGATATTCTAGTGGTTATTTAATCACTAGGTCTTTACTAGAATATCTAGGAGCTAAATTCTAGTTGTGTTTCACTAGAATCTAGTTGAAAAAAATTTACTGTGTAGTGTTTCGCAGTGAAGTTCGGCAGGGGTGCATCCTCTCACCGATCCTATTCCTCATTGTGATCGGCGATGTGTGGAATTCAATGGACTTTGACATCTTATTTACAACATCTTGACTACGCTGACGACATATGCCTACTCTCCCACAAAATCATGGATCTGTCCGCAATGGCGTTAGATCTCGAGAGGCAGGCAAGCAAGGTTGGGCTAAAGATTAATACCAACAAGACCAAGGTTCTTAGCCCGCCGTTGCGAAAAAGAAGTCCGACACCTATTGCCATCAATATTAATGGGCAGCCTGTGGAGAAGGTGGACAACTTCGTCTGCCTGGGTAGCATTGTTGCCGAAAATGGTGGTACGGAGCAGGACATCGCTCGTCGTATCATCCAGGCTAAACGCGCATACGGCATGCTGTCCAAAATCTGGCAGAGCAGTTATCTCAGCATCAAGACCAAGCTGGGCCTGTTTCGCTCCCTGGTACTGTCAGTGCTATTGTATGGGAGCAGTACATGGAAAGTTTCCGTAGGAGTTACCAGAAAGCTGCAAGTTTTCGTCAATTCATGTCTTCGTCGAATTTTAAGAATTTTCTGGCCCGAAACAATATCAAATGAAGAACTAAGTCGGCGTACGGGTCAGATGCCAATCGACGAATTGATATGCAGGCGAAAATGGCAGTGGATAGGTTACACATTGCGGAAGAGTGATAACTGCATTGCTTTGCATGCCATGAAATGGAACCCCATTTCCAACCAAGGCCGACCAAGAGGGGGCCCTCGAATCACATGGCGTCGATCTGTGGCAAAGGAGTGTCAGGCACTGAGTAAGTCTTTTGGGGAGTTGCGCCCTATTGCCCAGAACAGAGTACGATGGCGCGCAGGAGTAGCTGACGCGCTATGCCCCGCTAGGGGTTAAGGCAAAGTAGTAAGTCGGGTCCCAACAATCTAATACGCCATTCATGCGAGTGATGAAGAATAATGATACTGTCCAGTCGTTGTCGCTCGTCGCCGGCCGGGATGCAAGTGCCAGTGTCTTTGTCAAAAGCTTTTCTCCGCTGCTGTCAACCATTGTTGTGTGGTGTTGCCACATTACCCCCTTCGTCATTTTTCAAGAAATTTTGTGATTGTTTGTGTTTCGTTTGTTTTGCTTTGTTCTTTTTTTTTTCTATTTTCTTTTTTGTTAAAAAGAAGTCATTAAATTCTTTGAACTCAATTAAATTATTACACTGTATTTTAAATTCGAAAATTAGTCCAATATTTTCGGCCGAAATTCAATTGATTAGGTTTTTTTAATTTTAGTTATTAAAATGCACGTTTAAACGGTGCATTTTTAGGTTTAGTAGTTTGCGCAGTTATAAGTTGTTGTTGTTGATTGCATTTTGAAAGATTCTCGTCATTTTCTCTCAGCGAATAGGTTGGTTTTAAACGATCAACCGAAATTGGAATTCGGCGACCTCGTACTTGAACGATGTAATACTTGTCCTTTCTGTCAATGATTTGGAAAGGTCCCTCGTACGGTGAAGAAAATGAAGGTCGAACTCTTTCGTTCCTTATAAAAACATGGGAACAATTATTTAGATCATTGCTAGAGAAAACAGGATGTGTTCCATTTCGAGACATTGGGACTGGTGATAGGGAGTGAAAATATTTCCGCAGTTTTTGAACGATTTCTGGCGCTTCAAGATCTCTGTTTGATGAAGCGAGGAATTCTCCAGGAAGTCTGATTGGCTCGCCATAGACTAGTTCTGCTGGTGTAGTTCCAAGATCTTCTTTCCAGGCAGCTCTCATTCCCATTAGTACGGCGGGTAAAGCATCGTACCAGCTTTCCTTGTGGCAAAGTAAAGCTGATTTTAACTGTCGGTGGAGTCGCTCAACCAACCCGTTAGATTGCGGATGATACGAAGTCGATTTTAGATGATGAGTTCCTAGAAGTTCGTTAAGTTTCCTGAAAAGATCCGACTGAAACTGTCTTCCTTGATCGGTGGTTATCCTTAGAGGAATGTCATATCTGCAAATCCAGTGAAATAATATAGCGTGCGCGACTTTGTCAGTTGATCCATCTTGAAGAGGTATGGCTTCTGGAAATCGTGTAAATCTGTCTATGATAGTTAGGCATTGTTGATAATTGTTAGCTGGAGTAAGCTTTACTAAGTCCAGGTGTATGTGTTCGAAACGCTTCGTCGGTGAAGTAAAATGTCCAATCGCAGACCTAGTGTGTCTGGAAATTTTGTTTCTCTGGCATTCCAAACAAGATCGGGCCCAATCACGGCAATCTTTATTGATGGATGGCCAAACATATCGTGCAGCAATCAGCTTTTGGGATGCTCGGGAACCCGGATGTGAAAGACTGTGCAAAGAATCAAAAATTGGCTTTCGCAGCGATTGAGGAACGAATGGTCGAACAGATTTCGAAGAGACGTCACAGTACACATCTACGTTGAAATCGGGATAGTTTATTCGTCTTAAGTTAAGGGACATCTCTCCTTGTCGTACTAATATTTGCTTAAGCTCTGCACTCGTTTGTTGTGCTTGTGCGAGTTGTTTAATGGTAACCGCTTTTGAAATGGAGCATACACGAGAGAGTGTATCAGCGACTATATTCTTGGGTCCAGAGACGTGCTTGATATCCGTGGAATTGACTAACGAAGTCCAATCGACGGAATTGCCATGGTGAGGCTCTGTCGGGGTTCTGTTGAAAAGCGTGAAGCAGAGGTTTATGATCGGTGTAGATTGTTACATGCCTGCCTTCAAAAATATGGCGGAAAAAATGAACTGCTTCATACACAGCTTCTAACTCGCGGTCATATGTCGACAGTTTTTGGACGCCAGGTGAAAGCTTTTTGCTGAAGAATCCCAAAGGTTGCCATTCTCCATGAACATACTGTTGGAACACAGCTCCAATGGCGTGTTCCGATGCGTCGGTGAAAATAGCCCAATTTCCATGAGTATTAGGATGAGCTAGTTGAGCTGCTGATGCTAATTTTTGCTTGCACTTTCTGAATGCATCTTCTAAGGATGGACTCCATGTGACTGGATGGGTACTCTTAACGCCAGGTCCTTCTAGTAGTTTATTGAAAGGCGCTAGAAGAGTGGCTGCATCTTGAATGATCTTTCGGTAAAAGTTAAATTAAAATTTGTGTCCATTGTACTTACAGTTGCTTATAGGGGTAAAAGGAACTAGGTTTTTCCTTATACTGTAAGCGTTTTTATTTGTAGGCATACAATTGTTTCGGAAGCAACCTAATTAGGTAGCACTGATGAAGGAAGTACGCTACCTAATTAGGTAGCACTGATGAAGGAAGTACGTTGCTTCCGAAACAATTGTATGCCTACAAATAAAAACGCTTACAGTATAAGGAAAAACCTACTTCTTTTTACCCCTAAAAGTTAAATGTTCCAACAAAAGCTCGTAGAGTTCTAATATTTTGTGGCCGAGGAAATTCGGTAATTGCCTTCACTTTCTCCGGCAATGGCTCGATTCCAGATGGTTTGATTAAGTGACCGAGAAAACTGACATGTGGTTTTCCGAGGACTGATTTTGGTACGTTAATAACCAATCCGTAGTCTTCCAAACGTTGAAATAGGATTTCGAGATGCTCGAGGTGTTGCTTTTGATCGTCTGACGCTACTAACATATCATCGATGTACGGAAAAACGAACGGTAGGTCCTTTGTTATTTCATCGATAAACCTTTGAAATGTTTGGGCTGCATTTCGAAGACCGAAGGTCATGTAAGTGAATTCAAACAACCCTAACGGAGTGATAATTGCCGTCTTAGGGACATCTTCTGGCGCAACAGGGATTTGATTGAACGCCCTGACCAAATCGATAACTGAAAATATTGTTTTCCCATTTAGATTTGCAGCGAAATCTTTCAAATAACGAACGGGGTATCGATCAGGAACAGTGCGGTTATTTAAGCCGCGGTAGCCTCCGCAGGCTCGCCAATCACCTGTCTTTTTTGCTACCAGGTGTAATGGCGATGACCAAGGGCTGCTGGAACGTCTGGCGATCCCGAGTTTGACCATTTTATCGAATTCCTCACGAACAATTTGCAGTTTGTCTGGAGCTAGCTTGCGCGCTTTGCTGGATACTGGAGGTCCTGATGTTGTTTTTATATAGTGTAACGTAGCATGCTTAGGAGTTTTCTCCACAGAAGATGGACTTGTTATTGATGGAAATTTGCGTGGAGATTTGGAGATCCGTGTAAATTGAAGTTTCGTTAGTTGTCTTAATTGTTGAGATATCAGCAGACAATTCCAAAATCTGTCCCTTCGAAAACATACCCGAAATCGAATCGCGTAGGACGTTGTGTTTGAGGTCAACTAACAAGCCAAAATGACTTAATAAGTCGGCGCCAATTATTGGTTTTGAAACATTTGCAATGACAAATGTCCAATGTAACTCTCGTCGCAAACCGAAATCTAACGCAATTGCGCTAACGCCATACGTTTCTATTGTGGTTCCGTTAGCTGCGTATAATTGATAGCCAAGTGGGGTAACGGTTCTTCTAGAGTGCCGCAAAGGAATTACCGAAACATCCGAGCCTGTGTCTACTAAAAACCGTTCCGATCCTCCACAAAAAGTCGGCGAGAAATAGATTGCGGAGAGCCATTACTCGCCTCAAATGACTCCCGGGTGCATTTCCCTGATGCTTGCATCCAACGACACACTTGCGAGCACTTGTGCCAAATTTAATGTGATAGCCACAAATGCCAGTTGACGGATAAACTGCATTTAGCGTTTTATTATTTGTGAAAGGCCGATTTCGAGATTTGGAGCGCGACCGTCGTTGATTGTTCGATGAACGGTTTCGATCTTTCACTAGCGAGGTCATTTGCTTGCGCAACTCTGCAATTTCTTCACGGAGGCCTACGGAAACAGATTCGGTGCTCCGCGCGGGTAAAATTTCGTGTATTTGATCGGCAAGAGGTGCAAGAATGTCGACCATAGCTTTTGGTTGGCCGGCAAGACAAGCGCGAGTTTGTAGTGGCAAACTAGATAACCATCTAGCTTTGACAACATCTTCCGTTATGTCTGGGGCGAGACTTTTAAGGTGACGAAGAAATTGAGACGGCGTTCTGTCTCCGATGCTTTCACCATCGAGAAGTTGCAGCAATTTTGCTTCCTTGGATTTCGACAAACGCTCGATCAACGCATTTTTGAGTGCGGTGTATGGGGTATTTTGCGGAGGCTGTGGGATAATGTCCTCAACCTCGCTGGCCGACCGCGTGTCGATTAAGTACACCACGTGGTGAAAACGAGAACTTTCCGATAAAATATTTTTGACGTGAAATTACGACGCGAGCTGCGCAAACTATAGCGCGGGGCGCTCTGTGCTAAAAGGAGTTGCTAGCAATGAAGACTCCATCAGTGGAGTGGAAATGTTTAATTTTGTTTCCACGTCGTCGGGCATATTTAAAGGTTATGTTGCCACTTACACAGTTCTGAGACCGATTTCTATTGTAGGATAATACTTACTTATAACTAATAAATTAATAAAGAATTATATTCACTATCCAGCAATATTAAATTATTTATTTTACGATGAAGACAACTTATTACTACTTATAACGATTGCTTAACCGCGCACAATTGTTCCGATTCGCGCACAATAGTTTTAGACGAGAAAAAAACACGTTGCTTCTCGGGGTCACCAATGTAGTGTTACTTGTTAATTATTTACAGGTCTCGTCAAGTCGGGTCCCAACAATCTAATACGCCATTCATGCGAGTGAAGAAGAATAATGATACTGTCCAGTCGTTGTCGCTCGTCGCCAGCCGGGATGCAAGTGCCAGTGTCGTTGTCAAAAGCTTTTCTTCGCTGCTGTCAACCATTGTTGTGTGGTGTTGCCACATATATAAATGATCAGGGTCACCTCCTGATTCGATTAAGCCATGTCTGTCTGTCTGTCTGTCAGTCCGTCTGTCTGGCCGTTCGCCCGATAACTTTCGATAGAATGAAGTTAGAGCCTTGAAATTTTGGCGAAATGTGGGAAGTATGATCTAGTTGGTTGGTATTGAAAATGGGCATGATCAGGCCAAGAGAACGCCTGCCTCCCCTACATATGTAAAATACTTAAATGTATCTATAACTCCCGATTAAATAAACATGAAAAGCTCTAGGTTTGGTAGATTACTCGTGAGAGTAATCTTATACTCTCCTGTGAAAATAAAATCGATCAGTTGAAAACTAACGGTAATTTTCTTACAAGGAACCCCATACTACCCTACTTTTCAAGTTTTTTGTCTATAACTCTTGAACCAATTGATGTAGACACCTGATTTTTAGCATGTAACCCTGAGATGCGAAGCTGCTCAAGGTTCTGTAAGTTGAACATAATCACATCAAAGAAACGCCTACCTCCCCTACAAAATTAATAAAATTAGATATTACTTTAATTACGATAACTTTCGACATAATGATACTAGCAAGTTGAAAATTTGGTGGAATGTTGCTAGTAAGACCTACTTGGTTGGTATTGAAAATGGGCAGGATCAGAACCGAAGGAACCCCCACCTCCCTTACAAATGAAACCTCTAATAAGCGATAACTTTTTATAGAATGAAGCCAGCGACTTGAAATTTTGGCCAAATGCTTGAAGTGAAATTGAGTTAGTTGGCAATTAAGATGAGTAAGATCCGACCTAAGGAACCCCTACCCCTCTAGAAATGAAACTTAAAATAAGCGATAACTTACGACAAAATTAAGCTAGCGACTTGAAATTTTGGTCAAATATTTGTAGCAGTATCCAGTTGGCTAATATTAAAAATACGTAAAATCCGACCAACGAAACCCCTACTTCCCCTACAAATGAAACTTCAAATAAGCGATAACTTTCGATATCGTGAAGCTAGGGGCTTGAAATTTTGTTTAAATGTTTGTAGGGTGATCTAATTGGTTGGTGGCAATGATGGGCAAGATCCGACCCAAGGAACCAATACCTCCCCTAGAAGTGTAACTTCAGATAAGCAATAACTTTCGATAGAGTGAAGCTAGCGACTTGAAAAATTCGAAAAATATTTGTAGAATGGGTTAGTTAGTTAATTGATTTTGAGAATGGTCAAAATCCCACTGAATGAGTGCCAACCTCCCCTATAAACTGGTCATATAGGAAACTCACTTTTAATGCAAATGGTCGTTGCCAATTGGTACTTTTGGTATCACCACTAGGTTTGGACAAGTCTAGGGTATACACGCTTCGGACTCCGGGTTCACTTTACTGCAAACCCACTTGGGGAGCGTTGGCACTTATAACGTTCCACACTCTTTCGCAGATAATCAATTTGATACTCATCAAGCGGTCGCTTATCTTCGAGATACTCACGATGCTGCCAAGTAAAGCCGATAACAGAGTAACGCCAACGTTCCTATCATTCGAGTTTCCATAATAGTACAATTTGTACTTTTTGGAATTCGTCAAAAACGAGCTCGGTCGACTTGGTCATTTCGCTACCTGGTCTCCTGCATGCACATAATGTCTATCCTTCTCCGTTCCATGACGTCCTCCAGTTTTTCGCTCTTTCCCGTCATGGATCCGACATTCCAACTTGCAGCCCTCAGTTTCTCTACAGTGTACTTGGACTGCCTCATAGCGCTCACCCCCGGAAACCGTCGAGCTCTAGCACTAACAATGTTCGCCCTGGGATCACTCAACTGCGCATCAGAAGTAGTGCCCAGCGGGGTAGTGCTTCTGGCGTGTTCTACCATAAGGACTTACATCCATTCTTTTACACCTATCTGGAGAAAGGTAGAGTTGGGTGGCACTAGTGTGTGGAAAATAAATTTGCATAGACTTTCCTTTTATATCCGGCGGTATTCTACAGACCCGGCAACTCACTCACACACACTGACCTGTGGGAGGCCCTTAAGATGTTCAACAGTGCCGCAGGCTCACCTAGAGGTGTTGATGTTGCCTGCACGTGATGGGTCCTATTAGTCGCTTCGTACGATCAAGGAAGGACTCATCTAGGGTTGCACAATCTAAACTCGTCACCCAACGGGCGATAGTTCAATAATATTTAAATTTTTGCCACTTGCAGGGGAGGTAGGCGTTCCTTTGGCCTGATTATGATCGTATCACTAGAACTCAAGCAGCTTTTCATCTGAAGTTTACGTACCAAAAATCAGCTCACTATGTCAATATTTTCAAAAGTTATAGAAAAAACCCTGAAAATTAGAGTAATGCGGGGCTCTTTGTATCGTTATTTTCAAACTGATCAATTTCATTTTTACAGAAAAGTGCAAAATGTCCAAGTCATATGCCAAACTTACATCTTTTCACGTTTATTCAATCGGGAGTTACAGATACATTAATCATTTTGAATATGTGAGGGAGGCAGGCGCTCCTTTAGTCGGATCACGCCCATTTTCAATACCAACCAACTAGATCAACTACAAAAATTTGACGAAAATTTCAAGCCTCTAGCTTTATTCTATCGAAAGTTATCGTGCGAACGGATTGACAGACATACAGACGGACATACGGGCAGCCGGAAAAGATGGAGAGACAGACAGACATGGCTAAATCGAATCAGGAGGTGAGCCTGATTATTTATATACTATATACATTGCTATCCCCCTTTAAGGTGTTACAGATTTTCGTCGCGACAAAAACAATATACCCTATACTTATAAAGTCTAGGGTATGAAAATAAAACTAAACACCATTTTGAAGAAAATTTAATTCTTTACAGCTCTCCGACACATTTTTTGTTTGTAAGATGTAAGGCTGAGGCGCTAGAGATAAAAGTTTGACAAAAAAGTGGTGCGGAAAATGTTTTTGCAAAAAATAACCGTTTTCAGAAGCGTGTAGCTCATTAAGGGTTAAAGATACACTGTAAAAAGTGAACGTAAATTTCCTCTAAATTTCGATTAATTTTTAGTTATTTTTCCGTTCATACCTATACATATATACATCAAGATGGGATATTTAAACAAATTTTATGTAATGTCTAAAAAAATCGGAAAATTACACTAAAATTGGTGTAAAATTAGAAATCATGTATTTTTTATGTATTTTTACAACATTTTGTTAGTAATTCGGTTTTTGGTGCATTTTTACAAAGTGTAAATGTAGTTTTACTCATTTTTTTGCTGCATTTTGTCGCATCAATAATATAAGTCGTTCTAATTAGTGCACATAAGTAGTCCGGATAGCGCAACGGTTAGCACGTTCGCCTTCTGCTCACTGGGTCCAGGTTTCGATTCCTACTGAAGGCATTTGTCTTTTCGATAAAAGGGGATTTATGTGCCGGACTATGAGCCCACATAGCTGTTAATAAGTACTCATTCGAGTATGTATCACACATTTTAGGGATAAATTAATTTATACGAGTATTTCTGCTTTTACAGGGTATTTTTACATATTTCCGGGTGTAAATTTGCAAATATTTTGGAGTACATATTTATACCCTAGACTTTTAGTATAGGGTATATTGTTTTTGTCACGACGGAAATATGTAACACCTTAAAGGAGGCTCCGGAGGTATGGCAATGTTTATATATAAATGATCAAGGTCACCTCCTGATTCAATTAAGCCATGTCTGTCTGTCTGTCTGTCCGTCTGTCTGTCTGTCTGTCCGTTCGCACGATAACTTCCGATAGAATGAAGCTAGAGCCTTAAAATTTTAAACAAATATTGGAAGTATCATCTAGTTGGTTGGTATTGAAAATGGGAGTAAACAGGCCAAGAGAACGCCTACCTCCCCTACATATGTAAAATAAATAAATGTATCTATAACTCCTGATTAAATAAACATGAAAAGCTCTAGCTTTGGTAGATTGCTCGTGAGGATAATCTTCTACTCTCCTAGAAAAATAAAATCAATCAGTTGAAAACTAACGGTAATTTTCTTACAAAGAGCTCCGTACTACCCTACTTTTCGGGTTTTTTGTGTATAACTCTTGAACCAATTGATGTAGACACTTGATTTTTGGCATGTAACCCTGGGGTAAGAAGCTGCTTGATTTTAGTAAGTTGGGCATAATCAGATCAAAGGAACGCATTCCTCCACTATAAATTTCAAAAAATTAAATATTCATTTAATTACGATAACTTTCGATAGAATGACACTAGCGAGTCGAAAATTTGTTAGAATGTTGTTAGTAAGATCTACTAGGTTGGTGTTGAAAATGGGCAAGATCCGACTCAAGCAACCCCTACCTCCCCTACAAATGCAACTTCAAATAAGCGATAACTTTTGACAGAATCAAGCCAGCGACTTGACGTTTTGGCAAAATGTTTGAAGTGAGATTGGGTTAGTTGGTATTCAAGATGGGTTAGATCCGACCTAAGGAACCCCTACCTCCCTTAGAAATAAAATTTAAAATAAGCGATAAATTACGACAAAATAATGCTAGCGACTTAAAATTTTGGTCAAATGTTTGCAATAGGATTCTGTTGCCTAATATTAAAAATACGTTAAATCCGACTAACGAAACCCCTACTTCCCCTACAAACGAAACTTCCAATAAGCGATAACTTTCGATAGAGTGAAGCTAGAGACTTGAAATTTTGTTTAAATGTTTGTAGCATGATATTATATGTTGGAGGCAATGATGAGCAAGATCCGACCCAAGGAACCCCTACCTCCCCTACAAGTGAAACTTCAAATAAGCAATAACTTTCGATAGAATGAAGCTAGCGACTTGAAAATTCGACAAATATTTGTAGAATGGGTTAGTTCATTGATTTTGATAATGGTCAAGATCCTCCTCACTCACTTTTAATGCATATGGTCGTTACCAATTGGTACTTTTGGTATCACCACTAGGTCTGTACAAGTCTAGGGTATATACGCTTCGGCCTGGTTTTATTTTACATATTTTTGTGTTAAATTACACTGGATATGTAAATCTACATTTCAGAGTAAATTTACCATTATAATAGAAGGAAATAAAGTTTCCTTCTATTATAAGTGAAAATTTTTTTTAGAGTGTAAAAGAAAACCGTATATGATGAAAATAAATAATAAAAATAAAAATAACAGACGTCAGGTCGAAGCAGGGTGCTGATATTGGCAGGGATCACAAAGTTGTTGTCTCAGAGGTGCGCTTACGAACGGCAGCGATCCATTGCCCTCAAAATGCAAGAATCTTGCCATGTTTTAATGTGCAACAGCTTAAAGACCCATCCATAAGACGTGCTTATTCCAGCGCCTTGCACGAAAGAGCTATTGCACCACCACCTTATGAGACTCCTACAATTGATGATAGATGGAACATCACTAAGGACTCATTTATTTCGTGCGGTGAAACTTTTGCGGGCAGATTGGATCACGGTAGGATACCATTCATTAGTGACTATACTTGGTCTCTAATCTCGGCACGCAAGAGAATTAAAAAACAAATCAACTTAGCTACTGACGACGCAGTCAAAGATCAACTGAATACCGTTTTCTTAGAAAGGCGTGAAAAGAAGCGTAAGACGGGACAAATGCAACAACAGCAATGCATTAGCGGAGAAGATAGAGGAAGTGGCTTACCGTGGTGACAGTGGAATTAACTGGCAAATCAGTTGCAACTGAACATCCAGTGAAAAATAAAGACGGGTCCCTACTGATCACTGATGAACACCAACTGCGACGGTGGAGAGAGCACTTCATTGAGGTGCTCAACAACACCTTTGGATATTTGAACACATCTCATCACTAGAAGCAGAAAATATTCCGCAAATAGCCAGAGATACCAGCCCACCATCTAAACTGGAATTAACTGTGGCTATATTTAATCGATGGAAGCGACTAAAGCCCCGGGGATAGATGGAATTCCGGTGGAATTCTTTAAGGCGGATATCGACGCTACTGCGGATATTCTTCTCTCCCTTATCCAAGAGTGTTGGGAAACCGAAACTCTCCCAAAAGAATAGAAGAAGGGCGTCATTATTAAGATCCCGAAGAAAGGTGACCTGAAGGATTGTAATAATTGGCGTAGAAATAGCCTTCTCCCCGGAGTCTCCAAACCGATGAAAAAAATAGTTTTAAACCGAATTAAGCTTACAGTTAACCGCACACTGAACGATGAACAGGCTGGTTCTCGCGAGGCCTTTTCATGTAACGACCACATCAACACCCTCCGAATTATTATTGATCAATCCGCAGAGTGGAGATCCCCATTACATCTCATGTTCATCGATTTCGAGAGAGCGTTTGACAGTGTTGACCGAGAATACATCTGGAAAGCTTCACGTAGGAGAGGTATACCAGATAAAATCAAATGCATCATCAAGGAGTTCTATAGCGGAGCCCAATGTCACGTCTTACACAAGGGTAAGTTTTCAAATCCCTTCGAGGTGCATAGCGGCATGAGACTAATCTGCATTTTGTCACTTATATTGTTTTTGATTGCCATTAACGACGTACTTTGCTGCGCGGATGCTGATGTACTGTCTCGCATCAATACGGCACGTGCAACTTTTTTCAGTTTGACTCTTTTCTGGCAAAACAACAACATTTTCAGAAGTACCAAACTCAGAATCCTGGAAACCAATGTAAAATCTGTGTTTCTTTATGGCTGTTGAACTTGGAAGGTGGCCAAGGCGATAATAACTAGATTGCAAACTTTCGTGAGCCAGTGTCTACGGCGCATCCTACACATACGCTGGCCGGAGGTCATTTCTAATGATGATCTCCTGTTCACTACTGGCCAAGACAGGATAGACACCTCCATAAAAAGGCGAAAGTGGCAATGGATAGGTCAAAACCTTCTAAAAGGACCGGAAAATATTGCAATATTGGTTCTCGATTGGAACCTACAGGGGAAAGATGCAAGTCGCCGAGTTAGACGACCTAGAAACACCTGGAGAAGATCAGTTGAGATCGAGGGTAAATCAATTGGTAAATCGTGGAGTCAGTTGAAGGCGATGGTGGCGAACAGGATCAGGTGGAAAGTCAGCGCCGTTAATGCCCTATGCCCCACAAGAGGTTAACAGGATCCAGAGAGAGAGGGAGGGCAGGCGCTCCCTTGTCCGGGTCACGTCCATTTTTAATACCAACTAGATCATACCACGAACATTTGACGAAATTTCAAGCCTCTAGCTTTACTCTATTGAAAGCTATCGTTCGGACAGACAGACAGATAGAGAGACAGGCAGACAGACAGACATGGCTAAATCGAATTACGAGGCGACCCTGATCATTTATATATGCACATTGCTATACCTCCGCAGCCTCCTTTAGGCGAAATTCACACACATGACACCGGGCTGCACGACTGCTTGAAATTTCAGTCGAGATACACAGCATCAAATGGGCGGATTCACACTCATCGCTCAGCATGCGATACGATCGACTATGCTTGGCTATTGTGCGTGGCTGCGTCGGAGCTGAAAATGTAGCTAATCTGAATATCGCCTTAAGGTGTTACATATTTTCGTCGTGACAAAAACAATATACCCTATACTTATAAAGTCTGCACCATTTTGAAGGAAATTTAATTCTTTACAACTTTTCCACACGTTTTTTGTTTGAAAAGGACGGTACTCAGATCGCGTGGAATGAAAAGTGCCGTGAAATCCCACACAAAATCGCAAAATTTTTCGTCGATGAAAAGAGACGTGAAATTGAGTGGAACCTAAATTTCATTCCACGCGATCTGTGTATTACCTTGAAGTGAAAAGTCAAGTTTGTGGACTTCACGAGGATCGATAAAAAATTTAGCGATTTTGTATGGGATTTTTGAAAATTTTCAATGACAGCTCAGCTGTCTCTGTTGGTCTTATTCAGGTTGTGTTGTGTTTTCCCGGTGTTGTTTATACAGGGTGTCTCATTCATGATGGTAAATATTTAAATGGTAGATAGTATGGCTCATTTGGAGAAAATTAATATACGACATGTACTCTTTATCTTTAACCGTTACAGAGTTATAGCTTTTTAAAAAAGAACTGTCCAAACCCTTGACTTGTCCAACAAACTCTAAATTTTCTAAGCCCCCAACTATTCGATCCAAGATTTAATCTTACTTTCTGAAACTACATAAAATTTCATATAAATAAACTTTTTACCGGTTAAAAAAATCACCGTTATTTCAAAGATAAAACCGTTCAAACTTTGAAAAAATTGTGAAATCTATTTTTCATCAAAAATCCAAATGATTATTTCGTAACGGTACTTTGAACTGACAAATCTGCAAAGTTGACAAAAGTTGCCCCATTATGTTATGTTTGATGGGCGTATAAATATTAAGGACTTAGATTTGAAAATTTGTGAATGTTACGTTTTAAAGGTAAAAAAAAGTGATTTTCATGTACAGCAAATCACATGATATGAACAAGTATGTACTAACAGTGCCAAATTAATGTTGCAAAAAACTTTACATTGGAAATGTTTCTGGCCAAAAATACATCATAACGTACTTGCTAAGCTAACGGTTATTTTAACCGTAAATGTTTGTTATTTCTAAATCATGCTTGTATTTACTCGCAAGTTCTTCGACCCGCCAGTTTCAATTGTTGTGCATAAAGTCAGTTATTATTACATAATTACTCTGTTGTTATTGTACAAATAGTATACCAGGTAATAGTTAATATTAATATTGAAATTAATGCTATAATATTATAACTTCGTCCTTTGGTTGGTATAGTGTTGTTCCCGATTAGTAAATATGCAAAGGGCATATACTGAAGGTTAATACGCCGATATGGTGTTTGTACATATATGGCGTTGCTGGAGGGAACGGATGCGAGGCAGCTCGGGAGTACAGTAGACGCTTCCCATATAGACAACTTCCGGACAGTAGGACGTTTACTAGAACGTTCCGAATTTTAAGAGAAACGGGAAAAACGCCTGACCACAACACCAACGATCAAAGCGAACGCTCGACATGGAATCAAGACGAGATCCTTAGGCACTTTGATGCGAACCCCGATTCGAGCACGCGATGGTCTGGACTTCAACTGAATGTCCCGCGTATGGCGGTTCAGCGGACACTCCACGGCGACGAACAGTATCCGTATCACTTAGCACAGGTTCAGGATCTATTACCTGAAGACTTTGAAAGGAGGACGACCTTCTGTAGGTGGTTTTTGGATAAAACTGCAACAGATCGGCATTTTCCGAGGAAAGTGTTATGGACGGATGAAGCAAAATTTACACGGAGTGGCGTGTTTAATTCGCGGAATACGCATGTCTGGGCTCATCAGAACCCCCACGCAACTCGAACTTCTAGATACCAGCATGAATTAAGGGTGAATGTTTGGATAGGTGTTCTCGGGGATCACCTTTCCGAACCCATTATTATAAAATTGTTTTGAAAATAGCGTAAATGTGTTTTACTTGAAAATCGCGTTTTTTTTTTACTTTTAAAACGTCACATTCGCAAATTTTCAAATCTAAGTCCTTAATATTTATACGCCCGTCAAAACATAACATAATGAGGCAACTTTTGTCAACTTTGCAGATTTGTCAGTTCAAAGTACCGTTTTGAAATAATAATTTGGATTTTTGATGGAAAATAGATTTCACAATTTTTTCAAAGTTTGAACGATTGTATCTTTGAAATATTGGTGATTTTTTTAACCGGTAAAAAATTTATTTAAATGAAATTTTATGTAGTTTCAGAAAGTAAGATTAAATCTTGGATCGGATAATTGGGGGCTTAGAAAATTTAGAATTTGTTGGACAAGTCAAGGGTTTGGACAGTTGTTCTTAAAAATGCTATAACTCTGTAACGGTTAAAGATTTAAAGGTTCATGTCGTACATTAATTTTCTGCAAATGAGCCATACTATCTACCATTTAAATATTTGCCATCATGAATGGGACACCCTGTATAGTTGGGCGATAGACAAATAAACAAATTAGTCGTTTTAATGTTTAACATGTTTCATTTCACCGGTACACAGATCGGGTGAAAAGCCCGAAGCGTATATACTCTAGACTTGTACCGACCTAGTGGTGATACCAAAAGTACCAATTGGCAACGACCATATGCACTAACAGTGAGTTTCCTATATGCCCACTTTATAGGTGTGGTTGGCGATAATTCAGAAGGATCTTTACCATTCTCAAAATCAACTAATTAACCCACGCTGCAAATATTTGTCGAATTTTTCAAGTTGTTAGCTTCGTTCTATCTAAAGTTATTGCTTATTTGAAGTCTCACTTATAGGGGAGATAGAGGTTTCCTTTGTCGGATCTTGTGCATTTTAAACAACAACCAACTACATCCTAGTACAAACATTTGACCAAAAGTTCAAGTCAGTAGTTTCATTTTATCGAAAGTTATCGCTTATTTGAAGTTTCGTTTGTAGGGGATGTAGGGGTTCCTTAGGTTGGGTTTTGCCCATTTTCAATACCGACTAACTACATCTTACTACCAATATTTCGTCAAATTTTTAACTCGTTAGTGTCATTCTATCGAAAGTTATCGTAATTCAAGTAAAATTTAATTTTTTGAAATTTCTAGGGGAGGTAGGCGTTCCCTTGATCTGACTATGCCCAACTTACTAAAACTTAAGCAACTTTTCACCTCAGGCTTACATGCCAAAAATCAGGTGTCTACATCAATTGGTTCAAGAGTTACAGACAAATGACGTGAAAAGTAGGCTAGTACGGGGCTCTTTGTAAAAAACTACCGTTAGTTTTCGACTGATCGATTTTATTTTTCAAGGAGAGTATAAGATTATCCTCGCGAGCAATCTACCAAGGCTAGAGCTTTTCATGTTTATTTAATCGGGAGTTACAGATACATTACTTATTTTACATATGTAGGGGAGGTAGGCGTTCTCTTGACCTGATCACGCCCATTTTCAATACCAACCAACTAGTTCATACTTCCAATATTTGACCAATTTCAAGGCTCTAGCTTCATTCTATCAGGAGTTATCGTGCGAACGGATAGTCAGACGGACAGACAGACAGACGGACAGACGGACAGACGGACAGACGGACAGACAGATGGACAGACAGACGGACAGACAGACAGACATGGCTTAATCGAATCAGGAGATGACCCTGATCATTTATATACATATGTACATTGCTATACCTCCGGAGCCTCCTTTGAGGTGTTACATATTTCCGTCGTGACAAAAACAATATACCCTAAACTAAAAGTCTAGGGTATAAAAATGACATGTTCCACACACTTTTTTCCACGAGCCATTTCGCCGATGAAATGTGCTGCTGTCGGTTTTTTCATTTCACGCTATCTGAATACCAACCTTAAGATATAAGCCCGAGGCGCTAGAGATAAAAGTTTGACAAAAAACGTGGTGGGGAAAATGTTTTTTTTTTTTTGTCAAAAAATAACCGTTTGCAGAAACGTGTAGCTCATTAAGGTCGTTTCCTGACTGGTCAGTACGGTGAAAAAGCGGTACAGTACGCTCTGTATACCTAAACGATACCGCACTGCCTTCATTTAAGCACTGGTCGGTATATTTTCGGTATTCATTGTTCAGTCTCGCTCACGTCCTCGCGTCGCGATGCCGTCTTCAAGCGATGAAGATGTTGTGGCATGCTTTATTTGCCTTCGACAAAAGAAACGAAAGCGTTATTGGCGGCATCCATATTATGAAAGAAATATTAATTGTCGTGTTTTATTTGATATTTCGCTCCATGCCCTTTCTGTGACGTTTTTCTTGAATAGCTAGCTAGCTTATAATTGTACAGGACAGGAAACTTTTCAATTTCCTGCACTAACACTATGTGCACATCCTTTTGTGTCATTTTAAATTTTTCCCGCGACGTTCACTCTAAAAATACCGAGCAGCTACTGGATGTTCTTACCGAGACGCGGTAAAACGAAACGATCCCACACCGCACCGAGCCAATCAGGAAACACTCAACGAAATAAAGGCGCTCGGTAAGATTTCTGTACCGAGTATACCGAGCATACCGATCCCGCACTGCTACCATACCGACCAGTCAGGAAACGGGGTAGGCGAAATTCACACACTCGACACCGCGCTGCACGACTGCTTGAAATTTCAGTCGAGATACACAGCATCAAATGGGCGGATTCACACTCATCGCTCAGCATGCGATACGATCGACTATGCTTGGCTATTGTGCGTGGCTGCGTCGGAGCTGAAAATGTAGCTAATCTGAATATCGCCTAAGACCCGCCATAGACGGTGCGATCCATCGTCAGATCGATCTGACGATGGATCGCCACAAAATATCTGGCGATCGAAATTATATGGAACTGTCAAAAAAAAATCGTCAACGATATTCGCATACACTGTGCAATGGATCTGACTATCAAAATATCGTCAGATCGATCTGACGACGGATTGGATCGTATATGGGGGCTATAAGGGTTGAAGATAGAAGAAAACCGTGAATTTAGGAAATAAAGAAAAAATTATGTCAGCTATAATTTTTGTCAACAACTATTTTTCATAGGACAAACCGTTTTCGAGATATTTGCGAAAAACCAAAAAAAAGAGACATTTGTTGCATTAACGAGTCCAAACCAAGTCCCCAAATCGGTTTCTGGGCTTATTGACTTTCCGGCTAGAATCATTCCTTGAGCAGACTACAGCGCAACTTCCCCAGTCAGTGCGCCAGTGACGTTGGGACAATTTGGCTTAACTGTTTCATAATTTGTATTTATTATGTACTCATAAATATATACTTACATAGAGATACATACATATTAAATTTGATATACCTACAAACTTACTTGTTTGATTACAGAGGAGACTCATTGACTAGACTACTAAGCGAGCAATGTTCATAATTAGATGCGCACTGAAAAACCAGGTATGCTGATGAATGGGCGCAAGTCTCAACCGGCGTTCGCTGAAGTTGACTATACTGTTGTCTCAAAGTAGCTCACCAGTATCGTATTCACGGTTTTGGAGAATGTGTCTTAAATTTGTCGATCAGCTGCTGCTTGAAGAGTGCAATTGGGCTGTGCCGAAGTGACCCACACGATTTCTGCAGAAGGAAAACGGTTTAGTTTGTGGAGGTCCGCGATCTCGTGCTGTGGTTTGATCCAGTCGAGTGTGTGTATGTGCTTCGGAATTTCAAGCAAACTAAGGAAGTGCACGTACTATGTGGAGTCTTGTAAGACCTCATGTAATGTTCATATTAACCCATATCTATTTATCAAATCAGTGTAATGTCGACTGTGAATGCGAGACGTTCTCGCTGGTTTTTGTCGGGTTTCGGTTAAATGTGAAGTGATGAACACGCACGTTGGCTTTAACGCGTTTCGCTTCGTTTGATTCAGAAAATTAAGCAACTCAATTTGATTACACGGGTGGATAAAGATCCTGTCTTCTCAGTTGATACTGTCGATTGATTCTTGGTTAAAGAAAACAAGCAGTTTTGGGTACGAGTATCCATTCATATTTAAATTGCAAATTTGACTTTTGCATGTTCGTCGTTTCCCAATCGAAACTTATTTATTAATGATTGCAAACATGTGTGGTGCCAAGGCGGTTCATTGCGGAATGCTTCGTTGTTGGTAACTTCAGTGTGGGTGTTTTGTGTATACAAAATTTCGTGAAAAGTGGTTCGGTGGATTTTGCGAAAAGTATAAATGTGACAAATTGTTAAGAGGTGATTATAAAAAAATATGACCCGACTACAAAGGCCTATTCAAATTAAAAGTATCATCGCATGTTAGGTAGGTTAATTTTTATTTCATATAGCAAATTACGTTCCATTGCTGATTTTATGTACTTAATAAAATAGAGCGTTGTGAATAAACACTATGAAAACAATGAAAAGCCTTTTTGTTTGACATCTAAACGATTTTGGAAAGTCTTTGGGCTCGTGTATGTAAATATGTATGTGCAATAGACCAAATTTAAGGAGGGGTCTCCATAGATATATAAGGGGGGGCACCGAAATAAGCCATGGCGAAATCAGCCATATAAAATAATCCATATAGATACTTTCGTTTGGAACTGAAAGTATTCATCGGAAACTTAACGAAATAATCCATGCATGGATAATATCGGTTTCCAATCGAAGTAACGTATGCGAACGAAAGCGAAAATAGTCATAACTTACTCGTTTTTAAATGAAATTGAACATTGCGTATGAAACTGAAAGAATCCATGTGTGGCCACTTTCGGTTTCAACCGAAATTATCCATTAATGGCTTATTTCCAAATGGCTTATTTTATGGTGCCGTATAAGGGTATAAGCATTTGTGATGTCATAACAAAGAGCACAATGTGCACATTTCATTCCTGGTATTTATTTCAATATGTATAATGTATCTAGAGTTTTTTACCCCCTAGACTTAGCTCATTAAAGTTTAAAGTAAGGATCTCACATTTTCCGAAACACACTACGTAAACCTAGTATCGCGGGCCCTTCATTTTGTACTGCGGTTTTCTTTTTTCTTTTTTGTTAACCACAGTTGATACCAGCCCACATCTAAACTGGAATTAACTGTGGCTATTTAATCGATGGAAGCGACTAAAGCCCCGGGGATAGATGGGATTCCGGTGGAACTCTTTAAGGCGGATATCGACGCTACTGCGGATATTCTTCTCCCCCTTATCCAAGAGTGTTGGGAAACCGAAACTCTCCCTAAAGAATAGAAGAAGGGTGTCATTATTAAGATCCCGAAGAAAGGTGACCTGAAGGATTGTAATAATTGGCGTAGAAATAGCCTTCTCCCCGGAGTCTCCAAACTGATGGAAAAAATCGTTTTAAACCGAATTAAGCATACAGTTGACTGCACACTGAACAATGAACAGGCTGGTTTTCGCGAAGGCTTTTCATGTAACGACCACATCAACACCCTCCGAATTATTATTGATCAATCCGCAAAGTGGAGATCCCCATTACATCTTATGTTCATCGATTTCGGGAGAGCGTTTGACAGCGTTGACCGGGAATACAGATGTAGATATGTAGATATTTTTACCCCCTAAACTTAGCTCATTAAAGGTTAACGTAAGGATCTCGCATTTTCCGAAATACACTACGAAAACCGGGTATCGCGGGCCCTTCATTCTGTACTCCGGTTTTCTTTTTTTTTTTTTTGTTAACCACTCCCACTAACGTGTCCCATTTTTCTTTGGAAAGAATAATCTCAGTACCATTTCCCTTATGCCCGTACCACATTATGAGGAACTCGCCGAGCCAAGTAGATAACACATTGTGCACACCTGAGCACCGTGCGTCTTTCCCGTTCAGCGATTCATCGGGTGAACAAAATACTCCACGAGTACTTGCTCGGTATTCGTTGGATGTGCAGAATATGTTATCCACTTGGTACGGGCATAACGCGAACAGCGGCCACGACACCTCTGCGGACGAAGCGGATATTCCTGCAATATCGGAAAGCCAACAAATAGCTTCTAGAATCGAAGAAAAGAACGCGCTGGGTCCATATTATATCCAATAACGTGTTGAAACTTGCGGTTCGTACGATACGGGGAAACTTTATTGGCTCTTTTGGGGCCCGCCTGGAAGAACGGACATTCTCAAATACGTAGAAAAGGCGAAAATTGGTTGGTGTTACGTGAATTCATACAGCCGCGCCGCCTGCTAGACACTACCGGAAGGATCCTTGAGCGGATAATTTTCGATAGATTTATTCATGGTAGTGGATGAAAAAGGAGGCCAATCGGACAGACAGTACGTCTTTTGAAGATTGCGATCCAACATTGATGCTATCAGGACTACACTAGCAAAGCAGACACTCCGCGATGACAAAAAATTCGCAGTGGTGACTTTGGACGTTAAGAATGCCTTTCATTCCGCGAATTGGATACATATATATACATATGTATTTAAAAATTGGTGCCCCGAACTACCTAGCCAGGGTAAACTAGAGCTATGTCACTCATCGGGCTCTACAATGCAATACTGGTGAGGTTAATTCCCGGGGTACGTCGCCAGTATCGTACTGTAACGTATCATCAGTAGTACGACAAAGTTCTGTACCCGGTCCTCTATTGTGGTTCATCATAATGTATAGGTATAATGACATCTTGGACCTTCCAGTGCCTAAAGACGTGACGATAGTCGGCTGCGAAGACGATAATGCAGTGGTGGTGGTTACTAAAGATCCGAAATACATTTCTGCGTATGCCGGGTAGGCAAACGCAACGGCAAGAGTTGGCGGAACGGAAACGAAAGTCCGCCCTCATTAGTAACCGCAGAAATAGGAACTCTCTGAAGAGCAGAGTCAAAATCAGTATCATAATTTCCAAGTCAGCCATCGGTACCTTCGGGGTGATGAATGATGATTAGCGAGAAGTTGACCATCGCGGAGCACCTCAAGTATGTACAGTAGAACCCCGATTAACCGAAGTAAAGGGGGCTGGTGTCATTTCGGATAACGAAAATTTCGGTTAATCCGTGGTAACAACTAACTGCAATGAATATGTCAATAAAATACTTCGTACGACAAGCAGTTTAATACAATATGACTGTGGATACATACATATGTTAATTATTTTTTAAAGTAATCTGATATTTTTGTCTGAATTTTCGTGTTGTAACGCTTACGAGCAGCTATATCGCGCTACCGTGTATACATTTTATGAGTTCGAAATTAAAAAAAAAATCTAGTTGCCCCTTTCGGTTAAAGCGGGTTCCGGTTGAGCGAAGTTCGGTTAAGCGGGGTTCTACTGTATGTGGAAATGCGGCAAATGCAACGCTGGCAAAAATGACACCAAACATAGGGGATCGTAGACAGACTAGAGTCATCACCTCAATCCTTCTGTAATCGTTATCGCTGTGGAGTGAGGGCCCTCGTTACGCATTCAATACCAAAGGGTCAGCTCGGTGTATCGTAGGAGTCTGTTAGGAGTGTGCTATGCCAACCGAACAACATCACATTCAGCAGCCTACTTGGTCGACGGAATGATTCCAATATACTCGTACATCGTAGTGGGGACGTGGAAACAGAGAATGCAACAAGTGTCTATGAAAATGACGGGAGCCGTGGGAGGCATCATTAACAGTTCGATGAAAGTACACACTCATTCCGTAAATCAAGTAGTGGATAAACCAAAAGCACGGTGAGCTATCTGACCCAGTTCCTCACCGGATATGACGGCTATAGACAATATCTTTACAGGTTTAAGTTGGAAGACTCGCCAGATTGTCCAAAAGTAACTGTAGATCCGGAACACGTGCTGTTCCATAGTTCACGATTTACAGAGAAACGGGGTGACCTAGAACAGGGGTCGGCAAACTTTTTCCGAAAAAGGCCACATATTTTAAAATTTAGACTCAGCGGGCCGGGTAGCAAATTCGAAATGCAACCGCTGACTGATGTGGTCAACCTGTGCCAAAGAAGGTCAGATGGAAGCCTTTCAATTTTACAGTCAAATAGATTTCGAAATATGGAACTACATATTATTCTGCGCAAGAATTTACTTTGGAATTGCGTTTTCGTTAGTATGAGCTTGTAACTTTTTTTTAGCACAGCAAAAGGTCAAAGAAATTGTATCTTCTTTGTGTTTTAAATGCAAGTTTTCATCAATTTGTTTCAAGTTCAAGCGAAATATCACCTATCATTATTTTTTTCTAATTCGCTCATAATCATTTCACAGCCATTCATTTTTAAATACGTCTTTCAACTTCTATAAGATCAAAAGAGACGAATAAATGTTCCCATTGCTGAGCCATTGATAGCGAGCCAGAAAATTCACAGCCTTATTTCATCAGTCCATACCAAAGTGATTCTGCAGGGCAGCTGCCTGCGTCGTTAACCATATTTATTACACCCCAAGACAATGACGAAATCGATATGTGCTTCTGTTGAGGAAATGACCACAAACCTGTATCGCTTTCGTCAATTCAGAGCAACGAAACATATGTTTTTCAATTGCATTGGTGACTTAAAATCTAAATTATATGTAATGTAACGGTTGCATATATTGTCATATAACAATTATAGAGAATTCAAGTAATTCCCTTTTTTTTTAAATTGTTGTGATTGAGGATGGACTCTGATTGGACGTGCGCCTTAAGTATATAATACGTACTTAAAGTGCATACCTTATTACCAAGGCTTGACACCGAAAAACTTTGAATCGTACTGCCTAACGCAGAAATCACCGCCATTGATTATTGTAATTGAAATTGGACCCAATTGCACTGGATAATCTTGCAAAAAAATAAACGCAGAAAAAAAATTGCAGCCATGTTCAGATAATATCGTTTATTTTAGGAAACACATCAATTTGTTTTTAAACATTTAATTTATAAGAAAAATAAATTAACAACTGCCACCATTTCATCTAAAGTTGTCGACACAGACACTTTTTAATATTTTTTTTTTTATGTCACAAATGCCATCGAAAAACGTCTATGTCTGTTTCGTTGTCTGGAAATGACGAAATCGATGCGAATTTAATTTAGCTTTAATAAGATTTTGAGATACGAGTGTATTGTATACGTATGCCAATATAGGTAGATATGCACAGATAACAATGTAAGCGCCATGAAGCTCCTGAATTTAAGTCTACCTGGCGTAAAGGATTAGTATTTACTGGGTGAGAAGTCCACAGCGATCGGCTTCACAGTGCCAAGTTCAACGACCCCACCACAGACTCTCTGTTCGGTTTTTATTAATGATATACCTAGGATCTGCATAGGGATTGCCATTTCCCCAGTCCGTGCTGTATGGTTAATCCAATTTAGTCTTCAGTGAACCAAATAAATTCATTTAAATTTCACTCCAACAAATTACATTGTAATAAAAAAAATCGTTTTTTACACTATTTGTTAAATCTTAATTTATCCATGTTAAAAACAATATTGTCTCGCGGGCCGGATAAAAACCAGAGGCGGACCGGATTTGGCCCCACGGGCCGGAGTTTGCCGACCCCTGACCTAGAAGATGAACTGGGAGCTGCATTGGGCGCATGCTTCAATCAGAACGAGATTGAAAGACCCTGTGTCGCACCGTATCCGACAGCCAAAAATACCTTTTGAAGGAGGAGAAAGGGAGCCGTTCTGCACGATAAAGTGATCGCTAGTTAGCCAACTAATCTTCGCGAATAACCCTTAACAGTGGTTCCGTGGGGTATCCGGGGAAGGTAGAGACAGGTTTTTACCATAGATAGCAATCACAATGGTATGAAGAAAACTCCTGGTCGCCGCGGTTAACGACGCTTATGTGAACGTCAGTAACCTGCTGGAGATGTTGGGGTGAAGTTGTCAAAATCAAAGTGGTGGTGTTCAGTCCGGTGACGCTACCAGCGCCATTAAATGTCGATCGTACTACTCGGGCAAGCGAATTTGGAATAAAACAAGCTAGCCTTCGGCTAGCTTGCCGAAAGTATGAAGGATATCATACTTTCGTTTCGATTTGTGGTGCATTTGCTACTTTGAAATTAGTAGTTAAACTTGTTCTGATTTCACTGTTCCTATGAGAGGTATATGAAATAGTGGGTCAATTTCAACCAAATTTAAGGGTGTGATTAAGCAGTAAATATTATTGAATAATATGAAATTCGGTAAAGATATCTTCAGAAATAAAAAAATTTTTCTAAGAAAAACTTAATATTGGAACGGTCGTTCCTATGGCAGCCGTATGATAGAGTAGTCTAATTTCAACCAGATTCGGCAAGGTGATTTGGTATAGGATATTATTAAATATTTTGAGATTTTAGAAAGATTCATTTAGAAATAAAAAAGTTCTTCTCACAAAGACCAACTCTTGGACCAGTCATTTCTATGGCGGCTATATGACGTAGTGGTCCGATTCCAATGGTTCCGACATATTTACAGCGAACAATAGAAAAAAGGTCTTGTGAAAAATTTCAGCTCGATAGCTTTAAAACTGAGGTACTAGTTTACATAGAACCAGACAGACAGACGGACAGACGGACAAAGCTTAATCGTCTCATCATACTGACCAAGAATATATATAGTTTATATGGTCGTAGATGTTTCCTTCTGTGCGTTGCAAACTTCATGACAAAGTTAATATACCCTATCGTTTCCGTGAAGGGTATAAAAAGGGGAAGACAACAAACCTCCTTGGCGACGGCGGAATTGGAACCTACGAAAACCGGTCCATGATGAGATGTCCATCAGTCTGACATCTCGTCATATACCAGTTTTCGTGGGTTCGAATCCTACCATCGCCATGGAGGCTTGTCATCAACGAACTGAGCTACCGACCTCCCTAAACTCTAAAGATTGGTTAGTATAAATGATGCGTTGACTGATACGTACGTGAATCGTTAACTAGTTCGCGTTCTTCTTAATTTCTGTTTCCAGATTCAGATGGTGCCCATATTTTGTTGTTAATTGTGTGGTTTTAAATGAAGAATATTTTGAAGTGGTCTGATAAACTTGTCTGAATCGATCTGGTCTCTGTAGTGGGTGGATCTGGACCTCTTTTATTAAAGGCTGAGGGAATACGACAAACGCGCGGCGATTATAGTTATTGTTCATCATGCGACCAATATTTAAGTAATGTTTGACACTGTGTGATCCCAATATACCCTCAGCTTATAGTAGATTATACGGCTTGTCGCCCTTTGAAAGCACTCGATCCACTAAAACTCAAAACATAATGTTGCCAATCTAAAATTTGGTTTGAAAGTATTCGATCCAATCAAACTTAAAACGAAACGCTATGATGCCCATCTATATTTTTGCGGAAGGGTTATAAGAATCGTAATTTTTTTGGTTGTTCTTTGTGGCACTTCTTAATATTAGGTGTTCACTAGATAAAAAAAGGTAGCAAAAGAAAGGAACCACTATTAGCATGCCATTTGCCAGATCACCAGTAAAGTTTTGTATTTTTTTTTGATAGACTGTCCCCACCATGTTCACGTTCAAAATGAGATATCAAATTAATGGTAAAGACAATAATATGGTACCATATCTTCTCCGTTCGGGGGAACTTATCCTCTGGATGATGACGAAATCCATCAAAATTATCCATAATATTCTTGCACGAGTGCCAACAAAAGACTACGAACAATAGAGTGTTCGTGCTCATTAATGCTAATGAAACTATGAAAATTCGTATGCTACGTTAAATTTAACTAAATAAATGCAAACACTAAGTTCTGAAAGCTCATCTTTAGGGATATTCAAAATTGTAAAATCCAAATTTGTCAACTGATACTTCAAAAATTATTGAAGATTGTGGAACAACAAAAGGGAAATGGAATTCATAAGAACTATCATTAATTATACCAACCATCAGTTGTCTGGGAGTTACTTCAGAAGCTTGATGTGGACTAAAGTACTTTCTGGAATCTACGTTACCTAATCTGAAACTGGTTTCCTTTTCAAGAATCATGAGCTGAAATCGAGTATTTTTATCTCAGTAAATGATCATGCAATCTTAATATGTTGTTGCAAAAAAAAACACTCAAAAGTTGTGCTGAGAATAAAGTAATGACAAACGAAGGAAAGGAAAAAAATTACAGTGATTTAATAAGTTTGATTCAAAATTGCATGTCTAATGTCGTAGTATCTACCTATCTCGACTACAGGCAACTTAATTTGACACAAAAAAAAATATGAACAAAACTTGACCTACATTTTATTGTGAGCAAAAATTCTATTTCTACTATACCTATACTGTAATGAAATGCAAAATCTAGCAATTGTTTTGTTTAAATTCGTTAAATATGCATTGAGGGTCAGTCCTCCACAAAAAGTAGAAAAAAAAAACAACTTAAACACAACTGTTGAGTTTAGTTTTTGATTCAACATCTTAAATTGAACCATTTATATAAAATAGAGTGTTCAAATCAGAGCAATTAGTGGTTCGAAAAAAAAAGTTATTTACGTAAATTTAATTATAATGTTTATGTTCACACGGTGCAGGAAAAAAACCAATTGAATTCGTAAAATCGCAAAGGTCAACTGAATTTGCTCGTATCGGAATTTGCTTCATTGTGGCCATAATAAATCTTCAATCGGTTTGGCAATTGGCAAATCGGATCTGAATTTCAGCCATACTCCCATCGCTAAACTCGCAAAAAACTACCGTCTTTTGGATGGTTTTTTTTTTATTTAGGCTTTTACCTGAGTATTTTCAGTCATTCCATAGTCACAGTCAGAGCGCTTCGAACAGACTCATTGATTAATCAACGACTTATGTAACACAAAAAAACATATCTGTAACAAAAGAAAATTGCTACTCGTATTTGCACTTTATTTGTTTGATTTTGTTGAATTTGAGTACACCTGAAATTGAATTAAGTCGCTTGTTGCAGAATGGTCAACGATAGAATGAGGAACTGCAAAATGTTTGGATGTGAGTGGCAAATACAAATGTACAATTGTCGTTGTCGAACATTTTATTTAAAACGTGACTGGAAGTGTTAATGTTACGTATTTTTCGTTGGTTCGTTAATTTTTAAACCGTTCACGGATGTCATAGGGTATATTAACTTTGTCATGAAGTTTGCAACGCACAGAAGGAAGCATCTCCGACCATATAAACTATGTACATTATATTCTTGGTCAGTATGATGAGACGAGTTGAGCATTGTCCGTCTGTCTGTTTCTATGCAAACTAGTCCCTCAGTTTCAAAGCTATCTAGCTGAAATTTTGTACAAAGCCTTCCTTCTATTGCACGCTGTATATAGTACATATATATCGGAATCGGAACCAACGGAATCGGGCCACTCCGTCATATAGTTGCATTAGGAACTCTTCGGATAGAAGCCGGACATTTCGACTATTCTTTCGGCGGCCGGATAGTGACCAGGAGAACAGTCGTACATGTGTTTAGATCAGCACCTTCATATTGTCCGGTCGTAAACCAGGCGATTAATTGCCATTTGCAGAACAGTAATCGTATTCTCAAGTTGATTGTATTCTGTAGAGCATTCATTTTTTATCTCAAGTAAAATGGAAAAGATAACTGTAGATGCTGAATTTTTAATCAGCCTCGTCCAAAGCAGACAAGTTTGTTCGGTCCGGTTTTAGCCAGATCATGTGAAAACGTCCATCTTCCGGTTTCCAGCCGGATGAAATTTAGCCAGCCTGGGGGAAACCGGACAATGTGAAACGGGCGTTAAATGCCAATTCATATTACGTGATTGTAACGAAACTTACAATAGAACAATTGCCTATGGTGTTGATTATCGTTGGTCATCAGTACTTTTGACCTCGGCCGTATTTAAGGGATGCGGGGATGTGCTGACTGTAACTATAGAAATAAATTATTATTAACCTATTTTGAAAAGATATATTATACAAATTTCATTAGTTTCCATTCTATATGCTATTCAGAACCCACATTCCTGTAAGTTTTCATATTACTAAGTGTAATGCTCTCGAAATGCAAGGAATGTGGGGCAAATTACGATCTAATATTTTCTCCTCCCCATTGTTCCCCTTTCTTAAAATTTAAAGAAAATGCCGAAAATGGAATGCACTCATTATTACTTTTCTCACGACACCCCAATTGAAAAAAAAATACCTTCATTCCGCCTCGATGTGGCAGCCCCCTTAAAGTTGGCTAATTACGATACATCGCCCCCAAACAATCTCTACCCTTTCAAAAATGGTTAATAAACTAACTGCAATTCGCACTACGAAAAACAGCATGCAAGTAGCACTCACTCCAACGAGGCCGGTAGGTGTATTTTTTGCATGGATAATGCCAAAATGCCCAACTTTAAATGAATGTACTATTATTAAAATAAATATTATGCGATTGTTATGAAAGTTTTAGGTATTATTGCCTATGGCGTTGGTTATTATTGGCCATCAATACTTTAGATCTGCGATTTGCTTAAGGGGCGCAGGGGTGTGGTAACTGCAACTGTAGAAGTGTTCTATTATTAACCTTTTTTGATGATATTTAAAAATTCTATTATTTTTGGTATTCTATGCTAGTAAAATGCTGCTTTCCTGTAAATTTTCATATTTCTAAGTATAACGGGCTCGAAATGCAAGTGGCGGGGGGGGGGGCAAACTCTGATCACTTATTCCCCCCCCCTCCCTCTTTTCTCCTTTCTTTAAATTTGAAGAAAATGCTAAAAATGGAATGTACTCGATGGTACCTTTCTTACGATAACCCACTTGCTTACACCAAACGAAAAAAATGGCCTTCATTTCCCCTCTATGGGACCCCCACCCCTTAAAGTTGGTCTATTACAATGCATCGCTTTCTCCAGAGAATTATAACACTTCTACATATTTTCACAAAGTTTCATGCATGTAGCTTCAGCGGTTCGTGAGATATTTCATGGACAGACGGACGGACAGACAGGCGGACGTTTAACTGATTTCATAAGGGCTTTGTTTTTACTACAAACCCCTAAAAAGGTTCCACACAATTGAACAATACTCAAGAATCGAGGAAACAAATCAAGAATATAAAATTTTCAAAGTAAGGATAATTATTTTCACATGCGTTTCGTTTAGCAAACACTAACATTTGCTTTTGATAAAACGAAATTAATATGTGATTGAAATGAAAGCTTTTGATCAAAAGTTACACAGGTCGGATATCTTAGAGACTCTTTTAAGAACAATAACTGCTATGGAGTACTCATGAAAGAGAAGATTTTTTAATCTAAATGCTCTTAAAACTTTACATTTACTCGAATTAAATATTGAAGTTACTAACGCGGCACCAATTTTGCCATTTTTCTAAATCGCATTGCATTTCGGCACAGTCTCTTTTGTTGCGAATTTTCATATCATTCGCGAACTTCCATACCTCACGTATTCGAAATTTTGGATGATATCAGTTGCTGTTGTTGTGGTAGCGATGTTTCGAATACTGTAGTTCTTCTTGCATCGAGGGGGTTTAGCAGCTCTTGGCCGTTAAAAAACGGGTCGTTCCGGTACGAAGAACCGGCTGCCGCAGGAACCTGGATGATATCAGTCCTATCCGTTGGGTAGGACCTCCCAGCTTAAAAATGTTGACTATACTGTATACCTAGATTTTTTAATTTGCGAAGTAATATGTTGTGATTAGCTTTATCGAAAGCCTTTGAAAAGTCGGTATATACCATGTCAACCTGTATTCTCTTTTCTATAGAATCAGCAGCAAATTTAGTAAAGGAAACTAAATTTGTTGTAGTTGATCTACCTTTAAGGAAACCATGTTGACATGGTGACATCGCCGCACTGATCAAAACTTCTGTTTTCTTTTTAACAATCAATTCAAAAAGCTTCGGTATTGCCGATAATTTGACTATAGACCTATAATTATATAACATTTAATGCTATAGAAGCCATGTTGTTATTGAGATTGAGTAAATCTTTTACAACCTGCAGGAAAATGGGAATTATGCAATTATACTAATAATCGTGGGAATATAATTTAAGAAATAATTGGATTAATGTGGTTTGGAAAATTGTACATACATATTTTAAATCGTGCTATAAATGGTAAGTGTGGGGCACAAGTGAATCGTATATGATGAATGATCTACTATACATTATAGTAATGATATGACCTGCTCATCTTGCGGATCAGATCGACCTACTCCGAGTCCGGCAACGGACCTAGGTCTGCGAACCTAGTTTCTTGAAGTTAGTTTCTTTTTAGCGTTCACACTGGTATAGTCCCTTAACTCCCAATCCCATATCCTATCATCTTGTATCATTTGCATCGTAACGCAACGCAACACCTATTTTATGTTAGACAAATAATACATACTTATTATTTTACCACGAAAGTAACTAAAGTATGTATTGACCTTCACGTATCTTGGTCACCACGATACTTATATATGTATTACTTGAGAACACCCACAATAGATCTGCGTATCACACTTATTGGCCCGATTAAACACCCACAATAGATCTCTTCTCATAACATTTCTTTTCCACTTGTTAAGTGGACTATGCATACTTTCATTTTTTCAACTCGACGCTTATCATTTTTTCAATTCGACGCTCATAAGTACGCAACATAAAAATTAAATCCTTAGCGGATACATCTACCCAAGCTTGGTCATTATATACATGATTCGAATCTCTGCCCAAGCTTGGTCACGAACTGCTGACCCAACGCTGTAGCGAATACATCTGCCCAAGCTTGGTACAGCTTGGATTCTAAGCTCGCAATGTTTTACCGAATCCCCGTAAAGCCACGAACCGCTTCTGGCCAAGTTTGAATTCTAAGCTCGCAATGTTTTTCGCGGATTATAGCTAAAGTATTTCGCCAATTTTAATAAAATATAAAATTTGCACACCTTCGAAAGAATACCTTTCTAATGGTGTATAAATCATTAAAATCGGTTCAGTAGTTTGGGAGGAGTTCCCGTCACAAAATTCCCATACAAAAATTGTTAGCCTATTAATACTAGATAAGTAAGTATAAGTACGAATGTGCATGCACCCAATCCAGTACCATATTCTTATCCACCATACCGATCGGCCACAGTCACTCAACCCTCACAAGACAACAAAAGCTTCACTCTACCTAACATAAATAAAATCCAATTGAACATTTATTCCACTCCATTCTACACTACAATATAGCGTAGCAATAGCGACATCAATCGTATATACTCCGATTCCGACAGACGGATCTATTATCAAACCTATTCACTGTTCATTATACCCTTCACGGATGTGATAGGGTATATTAACTTTGACATGAAGTTTGCAACGCACAGAAGGAAGCATCTCCGACCATATAAACTATATATATTCTAGGTCGGTATGATGAGACGAGTCGATTAAGCTTTGTCCGTCTGTCTGTCTGTTTCTATGCAAACTAGTCCCTCAGTTTTAAAGCTATTGAGCTGAAATTTTGTAGAGAGCCTTCTCTCTATTACAGGCAGTATATATGTCGGAACCAATGGAATCGGACCACTACGTCATATAGCTGCCATAGGAACGACCGGTCCAAAAATTCGTCTTTGTGAGAAAAACTTTTTTATTTCTAAAGACATTGTTTTCGAAATTCACAATAATCAATAGTATCTTTAGTGAAATCATATTTCCGAATTTGGTTGAAATCAGACTACTCTATCATATAGCTGTCATAGGAACGACCGTCCCAAAAGCAAGTTTTTGTCAGAAAAAGTTTTTCTTTCTGAATATATCTTTACCAAATTGCATATTATTCAACCGTATTGACTGCTAAGCCACGTTCCTAAATTTGGTTGAAATCGGCCCACTATTTCATATACCTCTTATAGGAACAGTGAAATCGGAACAAGTTGTTGAAATTAGTAGTAATTTCAAAAAGGCAAATGTACCACAAAATACAACGAAAGTAACATACGCGAAGCGTGAAGGGTATCATACCTTCGGCAAGCTAGCCGAAGGCTAGCTTGTTTTTAAACTACTCTGATTCCGACCTGAACTTAAACGAATCAAATTATCAAACTGCTCCGATTCCGACCTGAACTTAAAAGAATCAAATGATAAAACTGCTCCGATTCCGACCTGAACTTAAAAGAATCAAATGATCTAGGTTTATTTTCTTGCTCCGAAGCTGATCATTTTTCAATTGCGGACCTAGGTCGACCTAGTTCAGTATGCGGAGTAGGTTAAAGAGAATAGGTTCGCGAATTGGCAACCATGACTAATACATTATATTACTTATAAATTTATTTTTATATGTTTTTATTCCGAAATCGGAGTACGAGGTACGAAATGTAGTAGAGTACGCCATTTTTGAGACCTTTATACGGGATGGGGAGGTGAACGGTCAGCATCACGTCTGCCGGCCCGCATTTACTCCAATAATTCTAAGGAAATCAATGCACTGAAAAGCGACAATTTGAAGCTACTGACGGAGTAAATGCGAACCTGACATGATACTGACCGTCCACCTTCCTATACCGTTCAACGGTCTCGAAAATGACGTTCTCCACTACATTTCGTATCTCGCATTTCGATTTCGGAATAAAAAGGATCTAAAGTAGATAATATACTGTGTAGAAGATCATATACCATATACGATCCACTTAAGCCCTACACTTACCATTTATAGTACGATTTAAAATATGTGTGTACGAGTACAAGTTTCCAAACCACATTAATTCAATCATTTCCCAAATTATATTCTCACGATTAATAGTATAATTCCCATTTTCCTGCAGGTTGTAATTGTGCAACTTTGATCGCGGAGCCGGTGAAGATCTACTCAATCTCAATAACAAAAAGACCACTATAATATTTATATCATACATCCATGTATCCCTATACATATGTATACGAGTAATATCGCTCAAATAAATTCTGCATTGAGAAATTCGTCAATAAGCAGACTATGTTGTATTTTGACACACACCGTAATCGTTTTTTCACAATAATTCGTATATCGAAATACCGGTCGGTCGGGTTGGCTATGAGTTGAAAGTATGTAAATACACACTGATAAGTTAACCGGGCGATCCAAGCACATGTACGTTCGAAGATATTTCGTTAAAAACAGGTGCGTTCTGCTGCACCCCTCACTAAAGCAAATTGCAATGAAACCGGAATATAGAGGGCTACGCCCGCAATCCGAGGGTTTTGTAGCAAGCACTTATTTTGGTATGTACATAAGTATCGGTTCCTTGCTCTTCTTGGTATCACTTAGATGGATAAAAAAAATTATAATAAAAATGTCTGACCCATCCTGTAGTATCTTACATGCCCATTCATATTACGTGATTGTAATGAAACTTAGAACATATTATTGTCTATGGTGTTGGTTATCCTTGGACATCAGTACTTTTAATCTCGGTCGTGTTTAAGAGATGCAGGGGTGCGCTAACTGTAAATATGGAAATAAGCTATTATTAACCTATTTTGAGGAGATATACAAATTCCATTATTTCCCGTTTTATATGCAATTCGGAACACACCTTCCTCAAAGTTTTCATTTTTCTAAGTGTAACGGTCTCGAAATGCAAGAAGGGGGGGGGGGGGGCAAATTACGATCTAATTACGATCTCACTGTTCCCCTTTCTTCAAATTTAAAGTAAATGCCAAAAATAAAATGTGCTCAACATTACCTTTCTCACAACACCCCACTTGCCTATACGGATACCAGTCGATAAAGAAAATTTGACTTTAATTTCGCCCTCACCCTCCCTCCCCCGCCTGTTACAGTTGGCCAATTACGATACATCGCCCCCTACCAATCTTTACCCTTTCATAAATGTAATTAACCATCATATGTAAAAATAACTACAATTCACACTACGAAAAACAACTTGCAAGTACTATAGTACTCGCACCTTCGAACCCAGTAGTTGTATTTTTTGTATGAATAGTGTAAAAATGCATAACTTTAAGTGAATGTACTATTATTAAATAATACATGATTGTAATGAAACTTACAGATATTATTGCCTATGGTGTTGATTATCATTGGCCATCAATACTTTTGACCTCGGGTGTGCTTAGGGGGTGCAGGGGTGTGCTAACTGCAACTATAGAAATGTACTATTATTAACCTTTTTTGATGAGATTTCAAAGTTCTAATATTTTTAGTTTTCTATGTTAGTGAAATGCCGCTTTTCTGTAAATTTTCATATTTCTAAGTATAACGGTCTCGAAATGCAAGGGGGAGGGGACAAACTCGGATCACATATTTTCCCCTCTCCCTCTTTTCCTCTTCCTTCAAATTTGAAGAAAATTCCAGAAATGGAATGTACTCGAAGGTACCTTTCTTACGATACCCCACTTGCCTATACCAAACTTAAAAAAGATTTCGACCTTCATTTCCCCTCTATGGGGACCCCCCTTTAAAGTTGACCTATTACAACGCATCACTTTCTCCAGAGAATTATAGTACTTCTATATATTTTCACCAAATTTCATGCATGTATTGTAGCTTAAGCGGTTCGTGAGATATTTCATGGACAGGCAGACAGACAGACGGACGCATGACCGATTTCATAAGGGTTTTGTTTTACTACAAAACCCTAAAAACGACTATTGTATAGTTATGTGTTCGTAAAAATAAGAAAAAAAAATATAGTTTTAATTATCTATAAATGTTTCTTTAACTATAAAACTTGAACTAAATCTAAAACGAATGATAGTACATACATATTAAGTGTTGGAATATTTTTCTGTAATATTGGGTGCATTCGGGAGTCACGATTGCTAGCTAGCTTTAAGCGCTGAATCGTGATTTGTATTCCGAATGTTGCGCTAAACCATTGCTAAACTTAGCGCAAATAGCTAGGCACTAACACTTTCAGGCAGCAGAAGATTTGTTCGCTGTCTTGGCTTAGCGGAGATTTGACAGTTCGAACGAAGTCAATTTACAACATGGCATTTCCTAGTCGACTGAATTGTGCGTTCTCCATTGTTTTCATTGTTTTTACAATGCAGAAAAGAACAACACATAATTACGAGAGGGAGAAAATGCCAAACTGAACTTGTCATTTGACAGGTGAGCCAGCATACCAATCGGGCGTCACAAAAAAAATTGTTGTGTTCTGCTTAGGAATTCGCTAGTTCTATGCAGCGCATTACGCTTTTTTCCGTGACGCCCGAATGCACCCATTGACAAGTTAGAATTTAGCTTACTTATACTCTAGTACATTTCGAATTATAAATTTCCTCCCTTTTTGTCATTCACTCTTCTCTTATCACCTTTGGACGACGATCTAATATGGAGGATATACTCAAAATACGAAAGGATCTTTTTGCAACTCTCGGCTCATTAAGAAATACTGGTTGTATTTTTCTTATGGATAACGCAACAGTCATAAAATAAAGTCTATGTAGTAAGGAGAAAGATTGATAATTCATAAATTTACTGTTTTCGCCACAAAAAAAGAAATGTATGTATGTATTGTAAAGCCCTGTGCTCATGCGCGTCCAAGTGACGCCGGATGACGTATCACTTCAGCTCCTCCCTCAATCGTATAGGAAGAAATACATTGCGAGCAATAGAGTAATGCATGGCCGCGGATAGCTGTCCGATAGGTATCGGCGTCACTTTGCCATCGCGATAACTATTTGGGATGCCGCTTGGTACCTGCTCTAAAATACGTCTAAATTTTTATTTGTTATTCTTGGGCGAACTTGTTTCTCTTCCACATTTTTTTTCTAAGAAACTAAGTGTATATCGCACGGAAGTGGTTCATATATAAAATTAATGAACGAATTATCTACAAATTTATTTTATTTCTAATAAGTTTCTGGAAACAATGAGTACTTTTCACGCCATTTGGAAAGATATTACGGCGGCCGGTAGCTCAGTGGGTAGAGGCGTCAATCTGATGTCTCGCCACACCGAACGTGTCGGGTTCGAATCGCGTCCACTTCCCGTTGTGTTGTGGCCATGAATGTATGTTTTGTCTTGCCCCTGTAGTGTGAGGCGTAACAATAGGTGCATTAAATTCTCCCGGATCTCGTACGATCTTCATACAAATTGGCAGACGGGTCTTTGAGCCAGGTCTGTTGTTGGATCTCGTTGGATTTGTGCTGCTGGGTCGTGCCTTTACATCCACAAAGTTGTCGCCCTGATATCTACAGTAGAGTTCGCTTATAACGAACCCGGTTATAACGAACTTCCGGTTATAACGATCCAATTTCAAATGATCGAACGAAAAATATATATAAATTCAGTACATTTCCTACCGGATATAACGAACCCGCTTTTAACGAACTATCCGGATATAGCGAACCAAATCCTACAAAAAAAGGTCTAACTTTCCGCTTATAACGAACTTTTATACGTATAATTGGGGTATTCCCCGGGGTGCGTTTTGTATATGTTTTTCTTCAGTCATTTACTGTGATTGTTATTGGCAAGATGTCATCTGCTGGTGGTGTAAAACAAATGCGCAAAGGCATATCATAAAAAGAGAAGTTTGATATTGTGAAGCAAATTGAAAGTGGTATTAAACAAAGTTATTTATGCAAGAAAATGCAATTGAGTAAATCAACAATAGCTACAATATGGAAAAATCGTGAAACCATCATACGTACTTTCGAGAACAGAGATTCGGATACGAAGAAATTAAAGAAGTCCAAACATGATCAGCTGGATCAAGGACTTATAAAATGGTTTTCGCAACGGCGAAATTCGAATGTCCCTATAACAGGCGCCGCCTTACAATCGAAAGCGACGATGACGAATTTTCTTGTAGCAAGAGCTGGATTGAACGATTTAAAAAGCGCCATTATATCGTTTCGGGAAAATTAATCTGCAGCGCTAGATAAGGATGTGGTTGATGACTGGCTACAAAACAAATGGCCCGCGCTTAAAGAAAATTATAGAAGCTGTGACATTTTCAACGCAGATGAGACTGGCTTATTTTATAAGCTCACGCCAAACAAGACACTAAAATTTACTGCTCCGGTGGAAAGCTTTCAAAAGAGCGAATAACGGTTCTTGCTGCAGCAAATCTATTGGGAACTGAAAAAAGAAAATTGCTTGTCATTGGCAAATCTAAAAATCCCAGATGCTTCAAAAATAGGAATCTACCCGTCGACTATGAAGCCAATTCTAGAGCCTGGATAACGGCTGATATTTTTGCGAATCATTTGCGGCAGTGGGATAAAGAGTTATCCAGAATAAATCGGAAAATTCTATTATTACTGGATAATTGCCCTGCTCACCCCGATCTGAAAGATTTAAGGTGCATTAAATTGGTTTTCATGCCACCTAACACTAGTGCGAAGTTACAACCAATGGATCAGGGGGTGATTCATAGCTTGAAAAGCAATTACAAGCTCATTTTTCTAGCGGAGGGGATTCATGCTATTGACGACGGCATAGACAAGTTTGCTGTTACCCTTTTAGATGCAATAAATTTTCTTCACATGGCATGGGAAAAAGTTTCGACACGAACAATCGCGAACTGTTACGCTCATGCCGGATTTTTGGAGGAATACAATTCTGACGGATTTGATGCAGAAGACGACATTCCATTTGCTGAGACAAAGTAGCGAAACGATCATGCCTGACATAGACGTAGAGTTCAGTGAGTTCATCCGAGTTGACGAGGATCTTATTAGCACCGAACATCTAATCGATGAGCAACTTTTGTCAAGTGTTTCATCGGTAGAAAGTGACGACGACGATGAAGATCCCGTAGAATATTACAACACGATATATTCAGCTCCGCCGATTATCGATGTGATTCACAAGATGGGCTAGATTCGCGATTTTTTGCAACTTCGAAATGCACCAATCGACATACTTAATAGTTTTGCGCGAGTTGAGTCACACATAAATGAATCATATTTAACTTCCAGAAATAAGCAATCGACAATTTTGAACTTTTTTTCTTAAAATACTTTCATTGTGTACATGCGTATGAATATTGATATGACTATGTTTAAAATAAAAATAATTTCGTAATAGTTCTTCTGCTTTTGTATCTTTTGATGAAATACAACATTTAAATGTCAAATACGAATGCTATATGTATTTCCCTTATAAGTATGTTCCGTTTATAGCGAACTCCGGATATAACGAACCAAATCAGCCGGTCCCTTGAGGTTCGTTATATGCGGACTCTACTGTATCTGAAAGGTCTCAAACGTCAATTGGCTGTCATAGGTGTCCCATGGAATTTAAAGAAATGCGTGTGCTGTATAAGTATTAAATGGTGAATTGCATGTTTGAAAAATTACCATGTCGTAAACAAGATGCAAAGTACGTGCACATAACACGCATTTCATTCAACTCAATTGACAACTCCCATCATTTGGCGTTGTCTTCTTCTTATTTTAGTAAGTACTGCCAACTCTTAAATTTTGAATGTATGAACTGACTTTTGAGGTCTATGCCATTTTCTTCATTCATGATCCTGGTCTGAATGAAACGAATGCACCTAATAAGCCTGAAACCAGTTGCTAAGGACACATCAACTGGGCGACATGGAACAGTTGATGCATTATGCCCCAATAGGGGTTAGGGGAAATAGTTTATACATACTACTATATGAGCGTAACGATCATTTTTGATTTTTTGACAAATTTTGAAGAGTTGCTTCTGAGTAAGTTCTGGAAGTACTGCGCTGAGTTTGGTTTCAATTTCTAGAATTTTTTCAGAGTACTTCAAAAATGTGCTATCGGCATTTTTCAAAGGATGTACACTTTTGGAAATATATCAAAAACCGAAAACAGGGCGATATTTTGGTAAATTCTTCAATTTCTCAGCCGAAATTTTGTTGGCAAACCTCGGATTCGTGTTCAGCATACGAAAATGCATAAAAGAACACAAAAACCAGAAGTACTACAAAACTTTTCATTTCAAAAACCCAGCTTAAGTATTACCATTGGCGGATTTGCTTAGCTTAGTGATCGTTTATGATTACATTAAAGTTAAGTTCACTATAGATGTTTTAATTATTAAAATACTCTTTAACGCCAAAACTTAAATTAGACATCACTTATAATGGAGACTTTATGCTTCTATTCTTTATAGTTAACCTGTATGATTTTTTTTTTCGAGGACAGAAACCCACCTTAGGGTTTTTTTGTACGCAACAGGCAGTTCGAGTTGCAAACTAGTTGCATCATGTGCGAAATGCCTAATTGTAATCTTTGACCAAATGGTCTAAGATTGAAACTTATTTAAATTCATTTTAATAATTTCAGTAATATTTGCATTTTCCATCTCTGCTCAAGGTTTTCCGCGGTTCAATTGAATTTTCCTGTGTATATGAATATGTACATACTCGTACTTGCGAACGTTAAAGGCGGTTACTAATTAAGAGGTAAAAGCCACTCAGTGAGTAGAAAATATGAATATTATCCAATTTATAACCGCTTGGCCTTGCTTTTGTTCAATAAGTTACTGTTTGGCCACTCTACCAAAATTCCCAAGAATTGATTTTTTATATTAAATTCAACGGTTTACCACTAAAATAGAATCATAAGTGTCTTACATTCAATGGGAATTATTGTTGTTTATCTCTCTGTGAATATAGACAAAATAAATACATACACAACAAATTGTGTATAGTAATCTTTGAATCTTACCTTTTTTTTCAATTTTGTCTCTATGTTTGGTAATTGTTAATTAATGGACTTACTAGATAGAAAATTATCGATAACTACAGGTTTGTCTTTCTTCTCAGCTTTATTTTTTGTGGCTATTTCCGATTCCATTTTCAGACAAAAATGTCTATTCGGATTTAGGAGAAAACCATTGACATTAAACTTTCTCTATGACGGCAATAGTGAATTGATATCCAAACAAATTCTAAATTTTTCTACAATTAGATTATTTTTTGTTACAATTGATTACGGATAGTAATTACATACGTATTCGGAATAAATTGTTAAATGAAGGCCGGTAGCTCAACGCGTGGAAGCATCAGTTTGTCCCTACCGAGTCGTGGGCTCGAATCCCGCCGTAGCCATGGTTGTTTGTGTTGTCTTCGCTCTTAGGCGAAGGTCATAAGAATAAGCCACAGCCTTTCTCCGCCTGTCGCAGAATGCGTTTAAATGGACTGAATGTGTATGCCATGCATCATCCGAAGCATGTAATATGTCAACTAGGTTTCTTAGGAGTAGTTGACGCGCTATGCCCCAGCCCCACAAGAGGTTAAAGTATATAAAACGGCACTGGATACCCTAGACCTGTGTAAACCTAGTAGTCATACCAAAACTACAAAAGTTGTCGTGGGAACGGACATTCATACATAGACATATGGAGAGACAATAAAAATAGGCAAGTAAAATAAAGCTAATTTGTAGGCTTCATAGGAAATTAGGGAAAGATCTGGTAATAATTTGACTCCCTTCTTTCTCTCTCTCTCTCTCTTATTGCCTCGACCCCTCCAGGGGCATGGGCGCGTCAACATCTCTAGCATTTCTATGCTTTGTTGACGTTTCAATAGCATATCTACTTTTTGGAAGTGCAGTTGCTAGCATTCACCTCCTATCCGCGCCGTCTTTATACTGACAAGCTCGGAGCACTGTGAGAGTTTATTAGTACTCACAGGCAGTTTTTAAACGCACCGAGATTTGATCTCCGAACTCTAGATTAGTATCGTAGAGTTATGACCGAACGATCACGGACACCGATCGCGACAATCCTTGCTATACATCCTAAATACATGTAAACTGAGTTTCCATGGTTGCAGAACGTGAGCTTTGCTTTTGGCAGCCGAAAATTCGAGAGATTTGAGCCCGTTTTCAATATTTTACTTTTAACTTCTTCTGTAGACTTAAATTAAAGAGCATCGAATTCTGCCTTTAATGCTGAAAGTCGAAATTAAGATCAGTAATAAAGTCAAAATCGATAGTAGAAAAACGACATTTTTTGAGGCTAAAGCCTTGTATTGTGTTCTGTAAAACGAAGTGAAACAGAAATTCTCCTACGGATTAGAGCGAAATAATTCCGCTATGAACACTGTGTCACGGATCCAGAGCTGCGCCTTGCGACCTGTAAAGGAGAAAGTTAACCATTAGATATTACGGCGGCAATTAGGGGGTGGTGGCATAGTATACTCACAATAACATCGGGAACAGCGATGCGCATCAATTTCATGGCCAATATGTGTACGATGTCATCCGGAACGCGGCCAGTATCTGGAAAAGTACCACAGAGTAATTCGTTCTAGAAAGTAAATGTAAAAAAAAGAAATACTTATCTGACTGTCGTCGTCAACGCTTCCACCAAGATTCTGTCCGTCGGCCGAAAAGTAAATAAACACTAAACTGTCAATCAGTCAATGTGACAGGGACTGCTTTATCGACTTGGTGGAAGCGTTGACGCCGACAGTCAGATAAGTATTTCTTTTTTTTACATTTACTTTCTAGAACGAATTACTCTGTGGTACTTTTCCAGATACTGGCCGCGTTCCGGATGACATCGTACACATATTGGCCATGAAATTGATGCGCATCGCTGTTCCCGATGTTATTGTGAGTATACTATGCCACCACCCCCTAATTGCCGCCGTAATATCTAATGGTTAACTTTCTCCTTTACAGGTCGCAAGGCGCAGCTCTGGATCCGTGACAACTGTAGATGTATAATAAATATTTTGACCACACTTATAAAATTTACGTTTCTATGGTATCGCGAAAAAAATACTAAATATTTGCATTGACATTAACATGATATGTTTCTTCGGCTCACAAAATCTTCAACGAAAATATAATCGGGTACAAAATATTCACATGGCAAGTCACATGCCAATAATGTCAAATTTTCGTCGTTGTAAAAGTTACTAGATACGGATAAGTCCTTTTAAATGCAACGAATTTTTGTGGGCGCATTCAGAGCCATCTTTTCTAATTACTGAATTATCAAATTATGAACAGAGTACTACAGTCCCAACTAACAACCTCTCAAAAGTGAAAGCCTTACTGCTTACAAAAAGCGCTCATAAGAATATCGCACGTGCGAAACGAAAATGTTCGTTGACGAAATGTAACGAAATAATCAGAATATTTATATTTGATTTGACATTTCGTTTCGTTTCGCTACTATGCTATAGAAAAAATAACACCGTATCACTTTTCAATGTCGCAGATCTTCGAGACAGATCTTCCAAATGGAAAAAATTACAAATAAAAGATAAGATAATTTTATTTCAAGTCTAATGTGGCTAATATTTGTAAATTCGGCCCATTTTTAGGGTTTTGTAGTAAAAACAAAACCCTTATGAAATCGGTCAAATGTCTGTCTGTCCGTCTGTCCATGGAATATCTCACGAATGGCTGAAGCTATTTTACATACATGAAATTTTGTAGGAATGTGTAGAATTATTATAATTTACCGGAGAAAGCGAATCGTCGTAATAGGTCAACTTTAAGGGGAGGTCCCCATAGAGGGGAAATGAAGGTCGAAATGTTTTTTCGTTTGGTACAGGCAAGTGGGGTATCATAAGAAAGGTATCGTCGAGTACATTCCATTTTTGGAATTTTTTTCAAATTTGAAGAAACGGGAAAAGAGGGAGAGGTGAAAATATGTGATCCGAGTTTGTCCCCCCCCCCCCCCTTGCATTTCGAGACCGCTATACTTAGAAATATGAAAATTTACAGAAAAGCGGCATTTTACTAGCGTAGAAAAACTAGACTAATAGAATTTTGAAATCTCATCAGAAAAGGTTAATAAAAGTAGATTTCTATAGTTGCAGTTAGCACATCCCTGCACCCCTTAAGCGCACCCGAGGTCAAAAATATTGAAGGCCAATGACAACTAACATCATAGGCAATAACATCTTTAAGTTTTATTGCAATCACATAATATTTAATAATAGTACATTCATTCAAATTTTGACACCATCCATACAAAAATGCACATAACCGGCCTCTGCTACGTACTATGAGTACTGCATACTTAAATATTGTTTGTTGTTTTTCATAAAGTGAATTGGAGTTAACCATTTCTGAAAGGGTAAAGATTGGTGGGATAGGAGTGGGAGGGGAGAGAAGTGGAGGGGGAGGTAGGAAATGAAGATCAATATTTTTTTCATCTGGTATAGGCAAGTGGGCTATCATGAGAAAGGTACTACCGAGTACATTCAATTTTTTGCGTCTTCATCAAATTTGAAGAAAGGGAAAAGAGGTAGAGGGGAAAATATGAGATCATAATTTGTCCCAGCCCCCTTTCCATTTCGAGACCGTTACACTTAGAAATTTGAAAACATACAGGAAGGTGGCTTTCAACTAGCACAGAAAAAAAATTATGGAATTTTGATATCTTCTCAAAATAGGTTAATAATACGAGGGTCAGTCAGAAAGCAAGTTTAAGGGTGGCAGCGCTCCGCGTGGTGAAAAGATAAACTAACGAAATTTTAGCAGCTTGTTCTCTGATCTATCCTAACCAATTTGACGCATCGCTGAGCCCGATAAGTCTATTTTTGTGTTTTACAACGATTTAAAATGGAGACGCCGCGCCGATAGAAGTAGCGTCCAAATGTGAACCGCGTAGTGTGATACGTTTTTTGACGGCGAAAAAATTATCCGCTAGTGAAATTTATCGAGAATTATCGTCTGTATACGGTGAGCAGTGTATGAGCTTTCAAATGGTTACGCGTTGGCGAACAGCGTACCTAAACGGAAGAAAAGAACTCCATGACGAAGCGCGCCAAGGCAGACCAACGAGCGCAGTGAACAAGGGGAACGTTGCGCTTGTTAAACAGCTGATCGAGGAGTATTCCCGGTATACACTCGATGAGCTTACGAAAAGCAATCAAAAACAAACGGCCAGGTTTGTTGAGTCGCAAAGTGTTTTTCATTCACGATAATGCTCGTCCGCATTCTGAGCGTTTAACCCAAGAAAAATTGGCCTCATTTAAATGGGACGTTTTTGAGCATCCTCCTTATTCCCCTGACTTGGCCCCAAGTGATTTCCACCTTTTCCCGGCGATGAAAACAGCGTTTGGCGGCATACGATTCGACACGACAGTTGACATCACCGAAGCAGTCACAGCGTACTTTAAAAATTTCGACGCAAAACATTTCGACGTCGGAATTACGAAATTAGTTTGTAGATACAAAAAATTTTTTGAGAGAGATGGCGACTTTGTAGAAAAATAAAAAAATTACCTTGTTTTTTTGTTTTGACCACTCCTTCCCCCCTAATCGGACCCTTAAACCTACTTTCTGACTGACCCTCGTAGTATATTTCTATAGTTACAGTTAGCAAACCCCTGCATTTCTCAAACTCATCCGAGGTTGAAAATATTGATGGCCACCATCTGTTTCGGCAGTCTTGCATTGCGCACTCCATTTTACCAAATTAATGGAATGTATGGCTTGTCTCACTTAAAATATGTCACTAAGTGAAGACTTCAACAACACTTTACAGTTCTTGGTGTAAGAATCACAAAACTAATTGCTTTTTCATTTGAAAAAAAGTAATTTTCCACTGCAATCACTTGATTGAAACACAATCAACACAAAATGACGGGCGAGAAATGTCATCAAAACTGAGAACAGCCGATCGCAGCTGAAAAAAAGAAAACAACAGTTTGGTTACGTTCACAGACAGTCACGTATAGCTTTTCACTCTATCCTTCTCTTTTTATATATAGGTATCAATGATAATTACTAAACGGTTTACTGAGTTAGCTGTCTGTCGACCACATGTCGACTTAGTACCCAGATTTTGGAGCCACTGTTTCTATGAAGACATACAGGACAAGCTCATTCCATGCCTGTATGTTCTAAGCATTTAAGTTGCCTTTGAGTTACCTTGCCTTTAAGCTGTCATTAAGTTGCCTTTTGGATTGTCTTTAAGTTTTTTGGATTGTCTTTAAGCTGGCTTTGAGTTCTCTTTCTGTTGTTACTGAGTCACTTTTCATTTGTCTATGTTTTGCCTTGGGGACCCTTTTAAGTTGTCTATGAGGTGAGTTACCTTTGTGTTATCTGTCAGTTGCCTATGAGTTGGTTTTCATCCAATTGGACAGTGAAAGCAACTCAAGTGAAGCCAATTCAGGTGAAGACAATTCAAGTCAAGTTGTATTTTCCATTTTTGTTTCTCCCATTTACTTTACTTTGTGTTTCTATTCGGTACCCTCGCATCCTCTGTATTTTACTCGTCTTCCACAACACTCGACTATCGTACAGAGAAGGGTAGATAAACGATTAATCATCGCGTTACGCAAAACGTAACCAAATATTATTGAAGCCACCCATTTTCATGTTAAAATAATTTCACATTGTCAGAAAACGCAGTCAAATTCTACTTGCAGGTTTAATAATAAATTTTGTCCATTCAGTTTCTCGTCAATTAACTCATTTGCCGTAATGCTAGGATTACACGATTAACAGAAAACCGTAAATCTAGCGTCAACAGTTTTACGCCCAATTGGTTTATTTTAGAGAGAAGCGTAAATAGGTTGTTCCCCCGACTTATACGATTGACTTAAAAATGTAAATTTTGAAAACGTCAACCAAAATGTCGATTGACACAATTAAAACCAGGCCGAAGTGTCCGAAGCGTATATACCCTAGACTTGTACAGACCTAGTGGTGATACCAAAAGTAAGAATTGGCAACGACCCTATGCATTAAAAGTGAGTTTCCTATATGGCCAGTTTATAGGGGAGGTTGAAACTCATTCAGGAGGATCTTGACCATTCTTAAAATCAATTGACTAACCCATTCTACAAATATCTGTCGAATTTTTCTATCATTCATTCATTCTATCGAAAGTTATTGCTTATTTGAAAACCCACTTGTAGGGAAGGTAGAGGTTTCGTTTGTCGAATCTTGCGAATTTTTAATAACAACCAACTAGATCCCAGTTCAAACATTTTGCCAAAATTTCAAGTCGCTAGCTTCATTTTATCGGAAGTTATCGCTTATTTGAACAGTCAGTTGTAGGGGAGGTAGGAGTTCCTTGGGTCGGATCTCGCCCATCATTGCCACCAACCAATCAGATCAATTTACAAACATTTAAACAAAATTCCAAGTCTCTAGCTTCACTCTATCGAAAGTTATCGCTTATTTGATGTTTCATTTGTAGGGGAAGTAGAAGGTTTGTTGGTCGGATTTTACGTATTTTCAATATCAGCCAACTGGATCCTACTACAAATATTTGACCAAAATTTCAAGTCGCTAGCTTTATTTTGTCGTAAGTTATCGCTTATTTTAAGTTTCATCTCTAGGGAAGGTAGAGGTTCCTTAGGCCGGATCTAACCCATCTTTAATACCAGCTAACCCAATCTCATTTCAAACATTTGGCCAAAATTCCAAGTCGCTGGCTTCATTCTGTTAAAAGTTATCGCTTATTTGAAGTTTCATTTGTAGGGGAGGTAGGGGTTTCTCGGGTCGGATCTTGCCCATTTTCAATACTAACTAATTAGACCTTACTACCAACACTCCACCAAATTTTTAACTCGGTAGTATCATTCTATCGAAAGTTATCGTAATTAAAATAATACTTAATTTTTTGAATTTTGTAGGGGAGGTAGGCGTTCCTTTGATCTGATTATGCCCAACTTACTAAAACAGAAGCAACTTCTCACCTTAGGGTTACATGCCGAAAATCAGATGTCTACGTCAATTGGTTCAGGAGTTATAGACAAAAAACGTGAAAAGTAGGGTAGTACGGGCCTCTTTGTAAGAAAATTACCGTTAGTTTTCAACTGATCGATTTTATTTTTCCAGGAGAATATAAGATTACCCTCACGAGCAATCTACCAAAGCTAGAGCTCTTCATGTTTATTTAATCAGTAGAAATAAATAAACTTAATTTTTTTGCATATGTGGGAAAGGCAGGCGTTCTCTTGGCCTGATCATGCCCATTTTCAATACCAACCAACAAGATCATACTGCCAACATTTGACCAGAATTTCAAGGCTCTAGCTTGACTCTGTCGAAAGTTATCGTGCGAACGGCAGACAGACGAACAGACAGACAGACGGACAGACAGGCAGACATACAGACAGACAGACATGGCTAAATCGAATCAGGAGGTGACCCTGATCATTTATATATACATTACTATACCTCCGGAGCCTCCTTTAAGGTGTTACATATTTCCGTCGTGACAAAAACAATATACCCTATACTAAAAGTCTAGGGTATAAAAAAAAGTGTAAACCGCCAACCGTACAATCGAAACGTTTACACGATTGACTCTTTTTATACCCTAGACTTTTAGTATAGGGTATATTGATTTTGTCACGACGAAAATATGTAACACCTTAAAGGAAGCTCCTTAGGTATAGCAATATATATATATAAATAATCAGGGTCACCTCCTGATTCGCCATGTCTGTCTGTCTGTCCGTCTGTCTCTCCGTTCGCACGATAACTTTCGATAGAATGAAGCTAGATCTTTGAAATTTTGGTCAGATGTTGGTAGTGTTGTCTAGTTGGTTGGTATTGAAAATGGGCATGACCAGGTCAAGAGAACGCCTGCCTCCCCTACTTATGTAAAATAACTAAATATATTTATAACTCCCGATTAAAAAAACCTGAAAAGCTCTAGCTTTGGTAGATTGCTCGTGAGGATAATCTTATACTCTCCTTTAAAAATAAAATCGATCAGTTGAAAACTAACGGTAATTTTTTTACAAAGAGCCCTGTACTACCCTAGTTTTCAGGTTTTCTGTCTATAACTCTTGAACCAATTGACGTAGATATCTGATTTTCGGCATGTAACCCTCTGGTGAAAAGCTGCTTGAGTTTTGGTAAATTGGGCATAATCAGATCAAAGGAACGCCTACCTCCCCTACAAAATTCAGAAAATTAAATATTATTTTAATTACGATAGCTTTAGATAGAATGACACTAGCGAGTTGAAAGTTTGGTAGAATGTTGGTAGTAAGATGTAGTTAGTTGTTATTGAAAATGGGTAAGATCCGACCCAAGGAACCCCTACCTCCCCTACAAATGAAACTTAAAATAAGCGATAACTTTTGATAGAATGAAGCAAGCGACTTGAAATTTTGGTCAAATGTTTGAAGTGAAAGTTTGTTGGCATTAAAGATGGGTTATACCCGACCTAAGGAACCCCTACCTCCCCTAGAAATGAAACTTAAAATAAGCGACAACTAACGACAAAATAAAGCTAGCGACTTGAAATTTTGGCCAAATATTTGCAGCGGGATCCATTTGGCTGATATTGAAAATACGTAAAATCCGACCAACGAGACCCCTACTTCCCCTACAAATGAACTTCAAACAAGCGATAACTTTCGATAGAGTGAAGCTAGAGACTTGAATTTTTTTTAAATGTTTGTAGGGTGATCTGATTAGTGATGGGTGATAATGATGGGCAAGATCCGACCCAAGGAACCTCTACCTCCCCTACAAGTGAAACTTCAAATAAGCAATAACTTTCGATAGAATGAAGCTAGCGTCTTGAAAAATTCGACAAATATTTGTAGAATGGGTTAGTTAATTGAGTTTGAGAATGGTCAAGGTCCTCCTTAATGAGCGCCAACTTCCCCTATAAACTGGCCTTATAGGAAACTCAGTTTTAATGCATATGGTCGTTGCCAATTTGTACTTTCGGTATCACCACTAGGTCTGTACAAGTCTAGGGTATATACGCTTCGGCCTGGTTTTAATTGCGATAAGTTTCGATAGAATGATGATGATGAAGTTGTAAATTTGGTAGAATATTGGTAATGAGATCTAGTTAGTTGGTATTGAAAAGAGGCAAAATCCGATCCGAGGAACCTCTACCTCCCCTACAAATGGAACTTCAAATAAGCGATAACTTTTGATAGAATGAAGCCAGTAAGTTGAAATTTTGGTCAAATGTTTGAAGTAAAATTCGGTTGGTTGGTATTAAAGATGGGTCAGATCCGACCCAAGGAACCCCTACCTCCCCTACAAATGAACTTTAAAATAAGAGGTATCTTTCGACAAAATTAAGCAAATGGCTTGGAATTTTGGTCAAATGTGTGTGGTAGGATCCAGTTGGCTAATATTGAAAATATGTAAAATCCGACCAATGAAACTCCTACTTTCCCTACAAATGGAACTTCAAATAAGCGATAACTTTCGATAAAATGAAGCTAGAGATTTGAAATTTTGCTTAAATTTTGCTTAAGTGTTCATAGCATGATCTAATTGGTTGGTGGCAATGATGGGCAAGATCCGACCCAAGGAACTCCTATCTCCCGTGCAAATGAAACTTCAACTAAGCGATAACTTTCGATAAAATGAAGCTAATGACTTGAAAAACTCGACAAATATTTGTAGAATAGGTTAAGTTAATTGATTTTGAGAATGGTCAACATCCTGAATGAGTGCCAACCTCCCCTATAAACTGGTCATATAGGAAACTCACTTTTCATGCAAATGGTCGTTGCCAATTGGTACTTTTTTTATCACCACTAGGTTTGTACAAGTCTAGGGTGTATACGCTTCGGACTCCGGGTCTGGCCTGGTTATTTTAATCGAATGGATCATTGGTTGACGCTTATATTCATTAGCGCCAATTGAATTCTCCATAATTCACTCTCCCCAATCAGACAAACCCGGCAAGACATCTGTTTCCGATACCCAGTGGAATCGAAAAGTTTTCGATCCTATAGCGGTTCCATTCATCGGTTTGTCTCCGAGGCTGAAAAAATTCTATTGTTCTCGATTATATATCGACTTTTGTCATCGGTTTGTCTCTGATGTGAAAGGAATCGAAATATCTTCGATCATACATACATAGATTCTGGTAATCAATTTGCCTTAAATTTGAATTCATTTTAAAGTATCTTTGGCGACGCATGTTGTCGTATCATCAAGTACGGAATATGCTTTGATTGTTTCTGTTTTCTATAAGCCTGGTATACAGTCCGCTGTTAAATGAAAAGTGCCGTGAAATCAATACAACAATGTTAAACCGGCTCAAAATGAATTTTTCCGTAAAAAGTTTCACGAGAATTTTACACGAGATTTCACGACATTTGCAGTTTCAGGACGAATTGTGTATCAGATTCTACACATTTCTACAGTTATCGATCTGAATCCGATGTTAGTATCGATTCTACGTTGACTACAGTCATCCATCTTAATTCTATCTCAGCGTCAATTCTACACTGACTACAGTCATCGATTCTACATCGACTACCGTCATCGATTTTGGATCGATTCCTGTCCTCATTCTCGGTATCGGAAAAGCGACCATGCCCAAACAAATGTCTCCGACATTTCATCGATATAGTCATCGAAGTCTTAGTAGACAATCTTCGATTTAGGATCGATCAAGTTTCGATTCTTGTCTGACTGTGTGTTAGTAAAAAAATATTTTTAACTTGTGAATAATTATTTTTAGTTGTGTAGTGATCAAAATCGATTTAGTTTTTCTATACGATGTCGAAAAAAAGCAGCAGCATTGAATGTGTTTGCAGCATTCTATCAGCAGCATTTGAAAAGAGTATAATCAAAACTTACATGTTGTTTGAAACGAAGAAACACGAAATCTGTAAATTTTCTCAAGAAATTGATGCAATATGGACGTCTATGGTTGATGCTAGAGACGTCAACCACTAGTTGAAGCAATTGAGCTGTCGATTGATACTTGCGTTTCAGAAAGGTTCGTTTACATGATTAATGTAATCGCGTAAATTTTGGTTGACGGAAATTGGGGATAATCTAGGGGTCAACAAAATTGGTGTAGATTGACGTAAAAAAGTTGTGGCTTTACATGACTGATATCGATTGAACATAAAAAAAGCGTAAATATTGACGCAGATCGTCAATCGTGTAATCCTAGCATAACGCGCCCTAAAAGCGCGTCAACTATTCCATGTGGCTTAACTGACGTTTCGTTTGCATAAACCAGTTTCGGACGATCTACGTTTTCAGCATGCAGCTCTCATTTAGTCTACCTGCGACAAGCCGGGAGATGTCGCTTATTATTATGCCCCTCACCGCAGGGGGAAGACAACACAAATATCTATGGCCACGAACGCTGTGGACGGGGCTTGAACCCGTAATGACCGTAGTCAGATATGCGACTGAAACGCTTGGCAAATTTAATTACTATAGTGCTAATCGTTATCCAAAATCGTAAAATTACGAACTGTTCGCAGACAATGACACTCCATCACAACTATCGTGCGAAATGCGCATGTAATGACTGATTTAAAGGAAGTATCCCGGCTCAAAACGTATCAACATTAATTAATTTTTTTCTAAAATGACCTCTGTATTATGTAGATTTATTATCGGTGGAATTCATTTCTCGGTATGTACTTGAAATACGTGTGAAAATTAGATTTCTTGGGAAGTTCTCATGTTTTAAATAAATAAACTTTCAAATGCACTTGAAGTTTCATTCACAATTTGAAGTAAATCGAAACAACGCAAAACCTACCTGCGTGATCATAGTGCGTACGTACACAACGTTAGTTTTCCATTTTAATTATGTTTTTTTTTTTGCTCTTTGCAGATGACGAAACGAGTAATATTCCATGTGCCGCGTGCAATAAATATTTAATTGCTTGCGCGCATACATGTTTTTATTAGTATACGGTCGCGCCCTCTCATGACCACAGATACAAACTCGTCAAATCCACGCTCTGTTGGAACCTATTGCAATCATTAATCAACTGCAATTTAACCCAACAATAGGCGAGAAACGGACATGCATTTTCCTTCAACATTTCCATTCATGTGAGAAAAAGTGTGAAAATCTAGGAAGGTACGAGTATGTGTGGCAGTAGACGTCAAGAGGAGTATAAAGTACAGTCATACTCGTAGTTATTCTCTAAAAAAATTGAGGGTCATCAGTGTAATTGGATTAAATGGAATACTGGGCAGAGTCTATTCGAGTACACTGAGTGAGATCATTCAAATTAAGCGACTATTTGCTTCTGATTTATGGAAATAATTGTTACTCTAAGGTGGGTAAGTTTTTCTTTTTATCAATTGAAGTCTTATTGAAAAGTATATCAACTTTTTCAATAAGACGTTATTTATTACTGTTATTACATGTAATCGCTTCTTTGATGTGTTCAATGATAGTATATTGCATTGAAAGTTGAGTCACAGTGGAAACATTAGTTTATATAACATAATGATCTCAACAAGTTTTAATAGTGTCTTACAACAAATTGAAAGAAGTGTCAGGCGTGAGATTAATGCCACGGTCTTTCCTGGCATGTCGTAGAAGTTGACTAAAACGGAAATGTGTATATATGTGTATGCCAGCAACTTGCGTCATACGAAATTTTCTATATTCGAAGGAAACGTCAGCTAGAACTCGGATAAGGACTGACTCATCGGTTACGACTTTTGGCTTCTTTTAGGTTAGGTTAGGTAGGGTGGCAGCCTAACGGCTCCGCATAGACCGCAGAGGTCCGTAGTGATACCACATATATCAGGTACATATTCCGTGTCGTTGCTGGCCCCTACCAGAAGATCGTCGTTGAGCTTGAAGGAACCGGACTCATTAGCGAAGCTCAAGAGACTTCTCCAACTGAGTCCTGCGACTCCTTCAAGATCGTTGAAGAAGTGAGCTCCTAGGCACTTTAATCTCCTTCTAGCGAGTACAGGACATTCGCATAGAAGGTGCTTTAGAATTTTATTTCGTGTTTGGTATTTGGCCATTGCTAGTTATTAGCTTTAGTCTGTGGGCGTGTTCCCCTATCAGGCAGTGGCCCGTTAGTATGCCCAATAATAGTGCACACTGACTTCTGGGCAGTCCTAAGAGGCTTTCAGTTTTTTTTTGTCATAATTCCAGAATATTTTCGTTACTCTGGAGTCGTTAGCATTAGCCTTTTCGCGGATACTATCGTCCATCATCTTCTTGCATGTTTGTATTGGCGTCGGCAGCTCTTGGGCTGCCCCTTGTTCGAGAATAGCCCGCTGTTTGGCTAGTCCATCCGCTATTTCATTACGTAGAACCCCACTATGGCCCGGAACCCACAAGAGTTCCAGGGTCCTAGCTGCTTGTAGAGCTGTTAGGCAGTTATGCACTGTCTTCAACTTGATTGTAACGGACTGTAGCGCCTTTAGTGCTGCTTGACTGCGCGAGTGTATGGCGACTTCACCCTTTTTCCGGGATGATATCATAACCTCAGCTGCCTTTTGGATCGTAAGCACCTCCGCCTGGAAAATGCTGCACTCATTCGGCAGTCTGTAAGAAAGGTTGCATGGAAGTTCCGACAAGTAGACTGCTGCACCAACTCCGGCTACTGTCTTGGAGCCATTCGTGTGGAGATTCAACGCCTTGCTGCGTCCATGATCAACTACCGGGATCTGGTCCCTATCGAGTATATTGACCTCGAAGTTTGTGTTGAAACCTACTTGTGGTTTCATATAATCAGTATTAATACTTGTAGATGGCAACCTAATACTGCGGTGGCCATATGGCCTATCTTTGATGTGCCCTACGCCCTACCTCTCTAAGCCTTAGGGCACATTTAGCAGCCTCATTCTTCAGATATAGGTCAATCGGAGGCAGGTTTAGAAGGGTGTTCAGAGAGAGCGAAGATACTGTTCTTAAGGCGCCAGTGTTTCCTAAGCAACATAGTCTCCGTAGCCTCTCCAGCTCCGTACCGGTATCGGTCTTACGACAGCCGTGTATATCCAGTGAGTTATTCTCGGATTGACCCCACTTTTTACCAAGTGTGCTTTTGCAGGTGTAAAAGGCGATGTTGACCTTCCTGTTTCGTATGGCTTCTTTTAATATCATATAATATTGTTTACTCTTCTGGAAAATGGATCAGAAGGCCCCAAAACTTAAGATTTTTAAATTAGAGAGTGAATTTCAACAGCACAAACTAATCATCATAGGACTTAGCGAGATATGATGGTGGAATAGTGCGGAATATGTCTCTCTAACGCCTGTCAGTCAGATTACGGTCCTCTTTTAACAGAATCGCACGCATCTAGCTCTTATTTTAAGACACGACATATTCATGACTCCTGACATATCATCACAAACGGTTCCGGGTGACTAATTAGAGTGCCAATGTTTTATTGGCTCAGGTAATAACAAAATTATGTGTATCCTGCCTATAAATTGAGAGAATTCATTCATCATTATGACTAGCCGTGAGTTCTCGGTCGCCACTGTAAGATTCTACATCTAGAGGAACATAGGTTCAATCCTCGGCGTGTCAATAAAAACTACCTGTGGGTACTACTAGAACTCCCAAAGCGTTCCGAGCTTGTCAGTAAAAGACGGCTCGGATCCGAAAAATATGCTGTCGAAACGTCAACAAGGCATGGGTATACAAGAGATGTTGATGCGCCCAAACCCCTGGAGGGGTCAAGGCAATTAACGACATGCGTCATCATAGTGGCGCTGCGGCCCGACGTCCTCCAATTATCTCGCGACCTCCACTTTCGGAAGCCTCCGCATCGACTGATCCCTCCCACCGGATTTTCTCTCAGTCGTGTTTCGCTAATGTGTCCTCTAGGCATTAAGCTGTCGCCCATACGTTGTATACGGGGTTTCCGGAAATTACCGGAGAAACGCACTACCACGTGATTCTCCATACAATTTCCAGTCAAAAATATTAAGGAACACTTTTCCGAATTCTTAGCTGCCACATTTGTGCATTTACATATTTCTTAAAAATTCCCTGCCTCGCATGAGTATAAATTCAATATCTCGGAAACTACGCTACACAGTCAAAAATTTTGGACTAATTTTTAAACCAAGTCTTTTATTACAGCACCTTTTTAACACAGTGCGTACTAAATTTGATTCTTTTTAAAAGAGTACTTTTTTTCTCAATATATTATGTACATATTAAAGTGCACACTAACTTGGTGTCATATTATACCTAATGCAAAACAACAACAACAAATACAACAAAATACATATTGTATTGACGTTTATTACAAAAGGAATTATTTATTATGTACTAGCTGCGAGAGCTCGCTAAGTCTCACACATTAATTTCTACTCAAAATAAAATTAGAATGTAATCCTCCAATATTTACTTTTTTTAGTCTCTAGCATCAACATAACTATTCACTGTAAGACCAAAATATTATGCTAAGTGGCCGAGTGGTCTAGGTCGAAACTCTATAAAACGGAGATCACAGGTTCGATTCCCGGGCGGGCAGAAAAAGTTGAGGACTGAAAACTGAACAAAAATGAAATAGGAAAAAAATGCAGAAAGATAAATCAAAACACAGCAAAGTTAGTAATTTTTCCGGAAAAAATGAATGTAAAAGTAATCCCACATGGAATTAAATTTGAATACCGGCAGGAGTTAAATTTTTTTTTTTTTTTTGGTAACTTGGCAAGTATTGAATTTTAAACTAATTTTGGTGTTGTCATATATCCAAGACCGAAAATACAAATTTTAGCCCAAAATTTCTAACTGTGTAACTATAACACTCAAATAAAATGACTAACGCAGCCAATATGTTGCTCTAAACTATAAAATTTGTTTAGTAAAAATCAAATAAATGTTTTAATTACTAAATATTTTTAAAATTTGACTTTCCAAAAAATAATTTTTTTCTATCACTTTTTTCTTAACTTTAAATAAGTTCTTTATTTTATAAAAATTTGTGTTAACATTATTTTATCCTACTTTAATACCAAAGACTTTACAAAGTATAGAGTATATTGTTTTTGGTCCGACGCAAATATGTAACACCTTAAAGCAGCCTCCGTAGGTACGGCAGTGTATACATATAAATGATCAGGGTCACCTCCTAATTCGATTTAGCCATGTTTGTCCGTCTGTCTGTCTGTCTGGCTGTCCATTGGCACGATAACTTTCGATAGAATAAAGCTAGGGCCTTGAAATGTTGGTCAAATGTTTGTAGTAGGATCTTATTGGTTGATATTGAAAATACACAAAATCCGACCAAACGAATTCTCCCCCTACAAATTAAACTTCAAATAAGCGATAACTTTCGATACAATGACATTATCGATATGAAATATTCGGCAAATATTCATAGTGTGGGTCAGTTAGTTGATTTTGAAAAAGGGCAAGATCCTACTGAATGAGCCCCAAACTCCCCTATGAACGTTAGTTCAAATATGCGTATACAAAATCCGAATGGATGAACGATGAAACTTTTTATTGGATCCACACACACGGTTCAAGCTGACTATGTAGGAAACTCACTTTTATTGCATATGGTCGTTGTCAATTGGTACTTTTGGTTTCACCAGTAGGTCTGTACAAGTCTAGGGTACATACGCTATACGTCTGGTTTGCTCGTAATTTCAGGAAGTTATAGCCCTTTGAATGTTGGAAAACAGGCTTTTTTGTGTGTTACTACGTCGAATACTACGTTGATTTTACATTGCTTAAAACGCAATAACTCGAGAACTACGCAAGCAATGACTCCCAAATAAACTCTTAATTTCAGCTAATACTTTACCCTTACTTTTAAAATTACAGCCTTGTCGGATTTTAAAATTGAAACATTTTGAATGAGAGATGAAAGATAATTTAATTTTTCGTGCTTTTTAGGGTTTTGTATAAAAACAATACCCTTATGAAATCGGTCATGCGTCCGTCTGTCCATCTGTCCATCTGTCCGTCTGTCCATCTGTCCGTCTGTCTGTCTGTCCATGAAATATCTCACGAACCACTGAAGCTACATGCGTGAAATTCGGTGGAAATACGTAGAAATACTATAATTCTCTGGAGAAAGCGATAAGTCGTAATAGGTCAACTTTAAGGGGGGGTCCCCATAGAGCGGAAATGAAGGTCGAAATTTTTTTTTCGTTTGGTATTGACAAGTGGGGTATCGTAAGAAAGATACCGTCGAGTACATTCCATTTTTGGATTTTTTTTTTTCAAATTTGAAGAAAGGAGAAAAGAGGGAGAGGGGAAAATATGTGGTCCGAGTTCCCCCCCCCCCCCCCCCCCCCCCCTTGCATTTCGAGACCGTTATAGCTAGAGATATGAAAATTTACAGAAAAGCGGCATTTCACTAGCATAGAAAACTAAAAATAATAGAATTTTTAAATCTCATCCCAAAAGGTTAATAATAGTACATTTCTATAGTTGCAGTTAGCATACCCTTGCACCCCTCAAGCACACCTGAGGTCAAAAATATTGATGGCTAATGATAACCAACATCATAGGCAATAATATCTCTAAGTTTCATTATAATGACGTGATATTTAATAATAGTACATTGACTTAAAGTTATGCATTTTGACACTATCCATACAAAAAATACACCTACCGGCCTCACGCATAGATATGCGTGTACTACTTGAATGTTGTTTTTCGTAGTGCGAATTGCAGTTATTTAATGAACCAACTTTGGAAGGGTGAAGATTGGTGATCCTAACAATAACTATTCACACAATTAATTTTTTTAGGGTTTTGTGTCTTAAATCTTACAAAATCGGTCAAATACCTGTCTGTCCGTCTGTTCATAGAATATCTTACGAACGGCTGAAGCTGCACACATAATTCGGCGAGAATCTGTAGAAATGCTACAATTTGCTGGAGAAAGCGTTGTGTTGTAATTGGCCAACTTTAAGAGGGGGGGGGGGGGGGGTCCACATAGAGGCGAATTTTTTTTTATCCACTGGTATAGCCAAGTGGGCTGCCGTGAGAAAGTTAATGTTGAGTACATTCCATTTTTGGTATTTTCTTGAGATTTGTCGAAAGGGGAACAGTGGAGGAGGAAAAAATATTAGACCGTAATTTGTCCCAGCCGCCCTGAATTTCGAAGCCGTTACACAAGTTTGCAATTTGCAATGTCGTCTTAACATGAATGGCTAAGCATCTCGAAGAGTAGGACAGTTTATCTCGTATACAAACATATCTATCTACAGCTTCTCGTATTAAAACTATTACTTTGAGAGGTGAGAGGTCTTTTTGTGAATTGGCATATAAGATACTATATCATGCGTAAGACATTTAATTATGGTGTTTTTATTCAGCTGAGTGGTACCAAGAAGAGCAGGGAGGGATACCAAAATAAGCGCGTGCTACAAAACCCTCGAATTGCGGGCGTAGCCCTCTATATTCTGGTTTCATTAACTTTAAATTCGAAATCAGCGGGTTTGACGCACCCGGTGGCGCGCTGTGAGTTCCTCGTGCGCAACTTCATGAGACTCAGTTTCCGATTTTAGTGAAACTACTTAAATATGTGGTTTCACTATTAGGCGAAACTTCATGGGACTGAGTCTCCGATTTTAGTGAAACTACATAAATATGCAGTTCCACTATTAAGCGAAATCGAAAACTGAGTCTCATGAAGTTGCGCACGTGGAACTCACAGCGATCCACGGATGTGTCAAACCTGCTGATTCCGAATTTGAACTCAAAAAAGAAAGAAAGAAGGATTGGTGCTGTCCATCCCAGAATGACCACCTTGTTTTCATGGGGAAACACTCGTCCGATTGGGTTGGTTCGAACTAAAATACAAGGTAATTTTGGGTCGCTGATTCCGAATCTGAAGTAAAAAAAGAAAGAAAAAAGAATCGGTGTTGTCCACCCCAGAATGACCACCCTGTTTTATAGGGGAAATACTTGTCCGATCGGGCTGGTTCGAACAACTAGGTAATTTTGGGTCGCTGATTCCGAATCTGAAGTCAAAAAAGAAAAAAAATGAAGAAGACCACCCTGTTTTCATGGGGAAATACTCGTCTGATTGGGCTTTCCTGGCAATGCATGTCCTTTTTCGTTACCAAAGGACCCAAAATACCTTCAGCGACAGTCTAACATATTCGTGTCCACACCCCTAGTCATACAACACCCATCTTGCCTATATATCTCTCCTCATCGCTAAACAAATCCTTTTATACTGACGCACACCTGCGGCAAATGTTTGTAGTAGGATCTTGTTTGTCGGTGTTGAAAACAGGTAAGTTCCGACCCAAGCAACTCCTATCTCCCCTAGATTAGGTGGCGGCCTTACAGCCCCGCATAGACTGCCTGGGATGCCACAAATTGACAGCGGAGCAAAGGAACTAAGTATTGGGATTAGTTAATATCGTTGGGTTATTGTTGAGTTTGAAGGTTTTTGTCGCGTTCGCAAATCCCAAAAGACTCTTTATACTGATGTCCGCGACCGCCTTCAATTTGCGGGAGAAGTAGGCACCAAGACATTTTTGTCTTGTTCTTGCGAGTGCTGGGTATTCACAAAAGAGGTGTTCTAGAGTTTCTTTAATGTTAGGCAGCTGACAGTTTCTACAACCGTTAGAAGTGATAAATCCTCCCTATCAAGTAATGGACAGTAAGCAATCCGACTAGCATCGCAGACTTATGTACTTCTGGATAGTCCTAGGAGTATGTTTGTTTTCCTTGGATTGTAAGAATTCCAGACTTCCCTCGTTATCCTGGAATTGATGGCTCTGTTCCAATCCTTATTGGCCAGTTGCATCATCTGACAGTTCATTTCTGATCTTAGTACCTGCATTGGTGTAGGAATTGCTATTGCCATTGCGTTTTCAAGAGCAGCACCCTGTTTTGTAAAACCGTCCGCTATGTCGTTGCCAAGTATGCCGCTATGGCCTGGTACCCATCAGAGTTCTACTCTCCTTGAAGTACCTAGCATCTGAAGAGTCGAAATATATCTGAGCACTGTCTCTGATCTTATGGTGTCGAATTGTAGCGCTTTTAAAGCAGCTTGACTGTCCGAGTGAATAAATTTTTCTCCTTTCCTGCGAGTTGTTAAGGCTGGCTCTGCAGCCTTTTGAATCGTTAGCACTCCCACCTGGAAGATACTGCATTCGTTCGGCAGTCGGATGGATAGATTGTACAGTTCCGGAGAGTGAGCTGCCGCTCCAACACCCCTTCCATCTTTGAGCTGTTAGTGTAAAGATTTATTGATCTCTTTGGCACATTCTCGTCAGTAGCGTAATAATCTCTATCTGGTATAAATACCGAGAAATTTTTGTTGTAGTCCATCATTTCTTTAGTGAAGTCGGTGGTTGCGTTTTGATGATCATACGGTTTCGTTCTGAATTACCCTGTTTCCCCAATCTAACCTAACGTATCTCCCTTATAAATGAAACTTCAAATGAGCGATAACTTTCGACAAAATGAACCTAATGACTTGAAATTTCGGTCAAATATTTGTAGTAGGATCTTGTTGGTTGATATTGAAAATACGCAAAATCCGACCACAGAAACCCCTACTTTCTCTACAAATGAAAATTCAGTTAAGCGATAACTTTCGATACAATGATGCTAGGCGCGTGAAAAATTCGGAGAATATTTGTAGTGTGGGTTAGTTAATTGATTTTTAGAATTGACAAGATCCTACTGAATTAACCCCAACCTTCCCTATGAACGTTAGTTTATATATACAAACATATACAAAATCCGAATGGATGAACGAAGAAAATTCTCATTGGATCCACACACACAGTTCAAGCTGACCATATAGGAAACTCACTTTTAATGCAGATGGTCGTTGCCAGTTGGTGCTTTTGGTATCACCTCTAGGTTTGTACAAGTCTAGGGTATATACGCTTCGGACTTCGGACGTCCGGTATGGTTATATTTTATTTATGTTTTGAAAGTAGACTAATTCCTACCACCCGCCATGCCAGCTTACCTGGGAACCCCCCCTTATTTCTCATGTCCAGAAGGCAACTTGTGCCTATCCTTATGCTGAAACATAGTACCAGTGATGAAGAGCCTGTGAAAGTTGCAGAACTCTGCAAATCTTTCACCGTTATCGTTACGATCACCAATACCGGGTCTCCCTACCACATCGCTGAGTCCTTTGCACCATTCAATATCAATGCTCTGGACGGCCGGCGTCAGCGTTGAATTGTTCGTAGATGGATGATTCTTTTGCTTTGATGTAGCCGGGCTCAGTTGGAGCTTAGCATTACAAAATTATGATGTTTCAGATTTTGGTCCGGAATTTGGCGGTCATGATTCTATCGGAGACCGGATCCCAGGAGAACAGACAGCTTCGCTTCGATGGAGTCCTTCCATCTGTCTGAAGAACACTATCGGTAGCTTTACCAGAGGACAACATTACGGTCCTATGCGTTTGAGAGATAAATACTCCGCTATCGCACCATCTTATTTCACTACCTCCTAAGGTGTTTTGTTTAATCTATAATGCTGGAGTTCACTCTCTAATTGAAGAAATCGTGCCTTCTGGGGACCTTCTGATCTATTGTCCGGGAGAGTACGCAAAAACTAATCTTTGTCATTGTATCATTGTACGATAGCCAAAAGTCTTAACCGATGAGTCAGTCCTCATCCGAGGCTTCATAAAAGATTTCGGATAATGGAAGTTGCTGGCATAGACATCCTGTCTTTTATTAGTCACTTTCTACGACATGCCGGGAAAGGCCGTGGGATTATTCTAACGCCCTGCATAACATGGAGAATGTTTATGGTATATTTATGTCAATACCCCGACCCGACAATTGGATGGCAAATGCACTGCATGGTAAACACGTCAGTTTCCTTTGGCAACCATTTGTCAATCTTCACCTGTCGAACAGAAAGTTTCGTGCAGGGCGTCTCTTTGCCGAAACCGATGGATCAGCAGTTTCCATTCAGGACGGGGCGGCCGGCGTGGTCCCCACCCGTGCATATTAATATTCTACAATCTTTATCTTTTATTTTCATGCTTGTATACATTTATGTTTTTCTTGTTTTTACTTTTGTTTTTGGTAATAATTTCTATTCTAATTTTCTTTTTACGTATATACGTTTTTCGAATTTTGTTCTGTGTATATACATGATATAAATATATATTTTATATATTTATAAATAATATAAATAATATAAATAAATATCTTAAACACATTCACACTTTGCCGAGTCCGAAGGATCAACAGTTGCCATTCAAGACGCGGCGGCGTGGTTTCCACCCCTACATATCTTAAAGACATATGTATGCGAGCAACGGGTGGACGATGACCGATGCAGAATGTGTGGTTCAGTGCTGTAAACGATAGGCCATCTCATCTCTGGCTGTTCTACAATGACACTGGCAGAGTTCAAGGACAGACTTAATGCTGTATGGAAGGTAATCTGTGGGGCTACCGGTAGCGCATCAGTCTCATGTTTGACTACCGGCGTTTCGGGTTCAAATCCCGTCATGGATGTGCAGGAGGTGCATGCTGGCAACTGCATTCTCTGAAACCAGTTTAAGCCGACGAAACGTCAATAATCGATAATATATAATTGATGTTGCTATCTCGCATCACAGCTACATCGAAGGAAAACATGCAGAGAAAAGGGTTCACTATAGTGCACTGACTCAACAAATCAAGCAAATTTGGCATTTTGGCAGCGTGCGAATAGTGTCTGTAATAATGTCTGTTACCGGAATTGTACCCTTCTGATCCTGACGTTCCTCACTAAATTGGACCTGCCCCACAATTTCATTGACACTATGCAGAAACATTTGTTATTCTGCATACTTGTGAAATTGTACAGAAGGTGCTCGGCGACTTCCACTTATTTTACTCCAAGCAGAATGCCAGCCTGGTGCGCACCTGCCCAAGGCATCTATATCCATCCAACTTGATGCTTGCTTGCAACCGTTGCGGATATAATACCGGCCAATGGGTCGAGATTACGCCAACCATGCGATAATAAATACCAGACCGAAGCATATATACCCTAGACTTGTATAGACCTAGTGGTGATACCAAAAGTACCAATTGTTAACGACCATTTGCATTGAAAGCGAGTTTCCTATATGACCAGTTTATAGCGGATGTTGTAGAATGTTGACCATTCTCAAAATCAATTAACTATCTTTTTTTGTTAGTGTTCGTTCCTTTATGGATTGCAAAACCTCACATAAAATTAACCCAAAGAAAATATTAAAAAACAACAAATTTGTTAAAGTTCGTAATTTTTTATTTTTATTAGTTAAAATTTATATAAAATTATAATATTATAAGCATTTCGAGGCAATTAACACCTCATCCTCAGCATACGCGTTGCTAACTAAAGAAAATTTCAAATATTTTACAATTTTTAATGAAAACTAGTGGAAAATATAAAAAAATATGAATCATAATATATAAAAAATATATTTTATATAAAAAGGAATTAAACAAGTTAGAGCGAGGAGCGCTGAAAATTTATTTGGCAAATTTAAACAAATGTGACGTTATATTCCCGTTGTCTGTATTCATCCGATTTTTGCATTTATATAAAATATAAGCATTGCTTCATACGCGTCGAGTGTCCTATAGTCCGTTATTTGCTTTATTAGTTTGATACCACCGATTTTGTGAGGTGGTTCGTCAATGTTGTTATATATGTATGTGCAATGCCACCGCTGATTTATCCGTTGTTCGATTTTTTACTGCATTTATGTGTTCATTATATCTAGTTTTTATTTTCCGTTTTGTTTGTCCTATATATTTGGCTTCACAGTTATTGCAGCTGATTTGATAAATCCCACTTTTTTCTTCTGTCGGTGTTTTGTCCTTCGTTGATCCATCAATTAACTAACCCATTGGACAAATATTTGTCGATTTTTCGTGTCTCTAGCTTCATTCTATAGTATGTAAAGTTATTGCTTATTTGAAGTTTCACTTGTAGGGGTAGGTTTCTTTTGTCGCATTTTTAATAACAACCAACTGAATCCCAATGCAAACATTTGACCAAAGTTTCAGGCCATTAGCTTCATTTTATCGAAAGTTATCGCTTATTCGAAGTTTCATTTGTAGGGGAGGTAAGGGGTCCTTGGGTCAGATTCTGTCCATCATTGCCACCAACCAATTAGATCATGCTATGAACATTTAAGCAAGATTTCAAATCTCGAGGTTCATTCTATCGAAAGTTATCGTTTGAACTTTCATTTGTAGGGGAAATAGGGGTTTAGTTGGTCGGATTTTACGTATTTTTAATATCAGCTAGCTGAATCCTACTACAAACATGTAACCAAAATTTAAACTCGCTAGCTTTATTTTATCGTAAGTTATCGCTTATTTTAAGTTCCATTTGTAGGGGAAGTAGGCGTTCTATTGGCCTGATCATGCCCATTTTCAATACCAACCAACTAAATCATACTGAAAACATTTGACCAAAATTTCGAGGCTATAGCTTCATTCTATCGAAAGTTATCGTGCGAACGGACGGACAGACGGACAGACAGACAGATGAACAGACAGACATGACTAAATCGAGTCAAAAGGCGACCCTGATCATTTATATATATATATACATTAGGTTAGGTTAGGTTAGAAGGGCTGCCGTGAAGCACACAGCACACTTAGACCACATATGGGTCCGTTGTGATACCCAAGGTATAAACCAACTATCATAAACATTAATCAAACATTGAACCAGCCGGAGCTGACAATGAAGCGAAGAAGTCTGTAGACATCTGTGTCTTTTAGATCATCCAAGTCCCCAAAAAAGAACGACCCCAGAATCGCCTTTCTCCTTACAGCCAAGGCAGGACAGGCACACAGAAAATGGGAAGTACTTTCCTCGTCATCTTCGTCATCGCAGCTCCTACAAAAGTCACTATAAGGAAGCCGAAGCCTTCTAGCGTGCTCTCCGATCAGGCAGTGTCCAGTGATCACCCCCACCAACACACCGATGAGCCTTCTATCCATAGACCGAAGCTTGGACGATCGCCTAGGATCAATACTAGGCCATATCATTTTGGTTGTATGGCAGGTGCCTATGGTACTCCATCTCGAATTAGCCCTATCAACGGCAGCAGATTTTAGTATACTTTTGCATGAAGCAATAGGCATTTTGATTACGCGAGAATCCTCTAGGATACCCCTTGTCCCTGCATGAGCAAGCTCGTCAGCCACGCAGTTACCAGCAAAACCGCTGTGACCAGGTATCCAACACAACACAATTTTGAAGAGTTTACCTAACTCAATAAGGGACGAGCGACATTCTTCTACCAGTCTGGATGAGGTAGATACGGAGTCGATAGACCTAATTGCAGCCTGGCTATCTGTGACGATAATGATATCCGTTGAAGTTACGATGTGACGTCCCAGCCATACCAGGACTTCTAATATTGCCGCGACCTCCGCCTGTAAGACACTACAGTGATCCGGTAATCGAAAGGAGATGTTTACTCTTGGACTTTCGGAGTAAACCCCCGCACCCACTCCCTCGCCATTACTAGACCCATCCGTAAAAAATGCGATAGAGTCCATTTCGGAGGGATCATTATCCGCCCATTGGCTGCGCGGAGATATATATATATATATATATTACTATAAGTCTAGGGTATAATCATAATAATATTGGATCAGAGTTGTGTTACAACACATGGTTCTAAAAATGGATAAAATATGTATTTTCAAGGCCCAACTTCGCTTTCATGTTGAGGCCGGAAATTTAGTTATCTCTCTCTCAATTGCCCTAACCCCTTGTGGGGCATAGCGCGTCAACTGTTCCATGTGGTCCAGTTGACGTTTCGTCGGCATAAACTGGTTTCGGAGAATATAGTTGCCAGCATACACCTCCTGCACAGCCATGGCCACGAACGTCGTCGCGGACGGGATTCGAACCCGAAACGCCGGTAGTCAAACATGAGACTGATGTCTCAACACACTGCGCTACCGGTCGCCCCAAAATAATAATTCCGGAGATTTTTAGATTAAAATTTTTCCAGAGAAAATTTTCGGAACGTGCAAAGGGCATTCTGGATCGTTTGTAACCGCCTTAAACAGTATCGATAAACGAATTACAGACACCTAAAACTTATTTAAAAGTAATACATACTTGCACACTCGTTGTTTGCATTTTAAAAAGAATACAATAATTCCGTTTGATTCTAAATTATAATACATACATCCAAGAAAATTGCCATATTTCTTGCTTAACCTGCGAACACAGATTGACCTGCACCTGTCCCTCTTACTATCTTTCTAAGAGCTCCATATCAGAAAAGCATAAGAACTGTAAAAGCTTGTAATTTATTATTGCACTTTGTTATAGAGCCTAGATATGTACCTATACAATATACAATATTAAACATGTGAATAGGTAACTGGAACGGAGGATTATATCGTAAGGTATACTTCTGTATGCCATATGCTCACGTATAAGCCATGAAATGGTTGATTATTCACGTAACATGGGTGTGTCGGGACATTCTCCTCAGATATAGAGTGAAACGCCAAAGTGCTATATTAGGTGGAAGTGGTGATCGTATGCACTTTTACTATAGAAACAGATACTAGTTTTTGCAATCATAAATTAACTCGAAAATCGGTTATTGTCGGTGCAATGCACTCATGTTCACGAGGTACCCACTAGCAGAAATAACGAAATCGTTGTTCATTGAAATTCCTAAGAAATTTGCAGCTTTATACAGTGAATATGTACAATCTCGCACGGGCAAAACAACTCACCTTACAATTCTACTTGTATTCATTACAATCAAAAGGTGCGTTTCTTTATAAATACATTGTTCTGGAATATTGGCCCGGATTACAATAACAAATTGTGCTAGATGGTGCTCTGGAGTAGGAATAATTGTTCTGTTAATATGTTTCATAGTTGAAAAGATAGATGGCACAGGCGAGACATTATTATAGAATTAAACGCGACACAATAATAATGATAATAAGTGTTCCTAATACCGGGATCCCGGTTTGGTACCGGTTTTTTTTTCAGTACCGGTACCAAAAACCAAGAGTACCGGTATTCCGGTTTTTTAGTACCGGTATTGAGTACCGGGATCCCGGGATTTGTGTACCGGTATTTTCAGCCATGAGCCGATTTTTTTCTGTACCGGTACTGAGTACCGGAATCCCGGGATTTGAGTACCGGTACTGAGTACCGGGGTCCCGGGATTAGAGTACCTGTTCTTTTCAGTACCTGATATTCAAATACCCGGGATTCCATAAAAAAGACTAGTTCATTGCCGAAGTGAAGGTTTTTCACAGAGTCTTCAGATTTAACATTGAAATGTTTATACGGAACCAATTGGAATTGAATATTATGGACATTGGTGGGACGGACATGACGTAAACATACGAGTATGTATTACAGGATGTCGTCATCGAGTTATTGAATGTGGTCGTTCTCATTTTAGTTGCGATATGCGCAATTTTTGTGTAGGGACACGAGATGTGCATTGTATGATTGTATGACGAGTATTTCCCCACGAGGACAGGGTGGCCATTCTCGGGTGGACAACCCCAAAATTTTTTTTTTTTTACTTCAGATTCGGAATCAGCGACCCAAAATTACCTTGTAGTTCGAACCAGCTCGATCGGACAAGTATTTCCCCACGAAAACAGGGCGGCCATTCTGAGGTGGGCAACTTAAATTGTTTTTTCTATTTGACTTCCGATTCGGAATCAGTGACCCAAAATTATCTTGTAGTTCGAACCAGCCCGATCAGACGAGTATTTGCCCATGGAAACAGCCAGGTCGGGCGAGTGCTTCCCATCAAAATTTTCTTCATTTGCAACATACTTGCGCAACGTCCACATTATAGTGAAACTACACATATGCGATCATGACCGCGAGTGCCACTCGCTTAAAAGCACGTATCAAGTCTGCTACAGACAATGGCCCATCGCGATGGTGACTTTGATGGCCGCCATCACACACCAAATGTCAATTCAAATATTTTCAAATATTATCCGTCCACACAATGGTCTTTGATGGGCCATTGAAATTGAAAGCTGTCGCTCTGTGCGTCACGGCAGCTATAATCGAACGGATCGCGTACAACAGAAGGTCCATGATAGTAGCATTGCGGTAATTGTGTATTGGCCTGGCAACTTAAATCATCTGTTCAAAGTTCTGTACGCGATAGACCATCGCGTGGAGGAAAATGGCTCTCGAAGCCATTTGTGGCCATCCGATGGCCCATCACGGTTACGCGGCATTGGCTACTGAACGCCATCCGCTCGTCCACACAGTGGCGATGGCACCGAAAGGCCGGGCTGGGCCATTGCCTGTAGCAGGCATGAAGCCATTACCATTGTGTGCACAAGGAACTCACAGCGAGCCATCGGGTGCGTCACATCCGCTGACTCCGAATTTGAAGTTAGAAAAAAAAATTGGAGTTTCCTACCCCAAAATGGCCACCCTCCCAACTAACAATTTTGATCTCGTAACACACTCAGAGAGACTTATGAGTATGAAGGCGGATTGCCTTTGAGAATCATACTCCCATAATTTCACCCTTGTAGAGTACTTTAATCACCTAACCAGACTCCTAGAAAGATTAAATGGCGCACTTATGATATTTTATATATTGCTACCTTATAACAATACTGTAACTCTGCTCATGAGAGTTACACAAGTTTCATAAGGAAACTAATAGTCTATTTATACGAGTGCATTTTTACTCTAATAAGAATTATTGCATTTTTGTTAGTAGAGCTATAACCTCTTGCGATTAGAGCTAAACTATCTTGATCATTGTTGTTAGAAAGAGAACGATATACAAACCAAAATGTAATTTATATTTCGAAGAGCAGAACAAATACATTATAGGATATTTCAGATGGCACATGTACCTATATGTTACAAAGTTCGTATAATAATATTATATTAAAGAACTTTGCATTTTCTTCACACATATTAGCGAAAAAGTTCATGCGATTAAAATTTTATTGGTAATAATAGACATTTTGCTTCGATAAAATGCAAAGCGCCATAAAAATAATCGGCATTTACAGAATTTTTTAGAAAAAATTTACTGTTTGGAAATAGTTGGCATAAAATTTGTGCAGCGACATATTTATGATCTCAGAAATCACCAATCATTATTTTCCATGCGGAATCACGCTTATTAATCACTAGTCAAAAGTCATATTTCAACTCAAAAAATTCCAATCAGAGAAAAATATGGCCGCCATTGGTCGTTCTTCCTTATAAAAATTAAAATCTCACTATGAAAATACTCCTCTTTTTATGAAATCAAAAAAATCCGTATAAGAGCTTAAATTTGTTTATTCCTATGACAGCAATAGATCAATACTTCTTATGAGAATATTATGAAACTAAAGATCAGATTATGAAAGTGCCAGTCTTTTAAAGATAATGAAAATCTCTTTGTAAGGAATAAACTCTTTTTCTCAGAGTTCGGATTGCATAGTGAGACTTTATCTCTTGTTATCGAAACCGACACATGACATAGTAAATGATCAATCATAGCAATCGTTTGTCCAATAAGACCACAGATACAAAATTTTCATACAATTTGGCATTTTAAAACTATTGAAGCAAAAGATTGTTGAGAAACACCTCGTTATAAAACCCTTTTTGAAACACACATGCATTGATGCAAGTGGGTTTTAAAAAGGGTTTTATGACGGGGTGTTTATTCTCAACAATCTCATACGTAATGAGACTTGAACCTTGTACCTTTTTCTGATTGTCATAACGTAACGCAATAAGACAATATTTCAAATTCAAAAAAGCAGATATTTTACAAAAAAGAAAAATTTATCATTTTTTTTGAAAAAGGACAAAGGGCGCACATATGAATGCGTTTTTTTTTTTACTAAATATGTTCTCAACACCCATTAGAATGTAAAGGCCGAAATACATGGAGATATGATCGGACGGACGTATTTATCTTTTGGGTATTACCACGTGGTCGGGGCAGATGTGCATGATTTCAATTGAACTCATTTGTTTTCAATTTCATTCAACGGCAATCTATTGTTTCTCCCTGCGTCGCTGACGAAACGATGATAAACTCAATGTTGCTCATGGAGAAATATGTAGGTATTCGGAGATCATCAGCGTGCATATCCAGAATAATTTATGCATACTATTCATCGTGTTCGTCGACTTTTCGCGGAGAGCAATGTCACTTGTTTACATGCAGTAGCTGTCGAAATGTCAACTACAATGACGTTCACTCAATAATAATCCGCATGAGTGATCTAGTATTTTGGGTCTCATAAGGGTATTACGACAAGCAATTTTACACTGAAGCTCCTCGAGTTCCTACAGTTGGCTACTTATGCGAGTTAATAATAAATCATTGGGCTCATAATACTCTCTGCAAAAGTGATCCAGTATTATGAATCTTATAAGAGTATCTTGTGAAGTAATTTTACACTCGAGCTCTTATAAGGGGCCATCTATGGGAGTATAACTTTTCTAGAGATTAAGTCTTTAAAAAAAGGCTTAGTAAGATTGCAGCGATGTTCCTATTAGAGGAGTGAAAGTTTCCCTAATTCTAGTGGAGTTAAACTCTTATCAGAAGGGTGCTACGAGAGTGAATTTAATTTTTGTCCCAAGAGTTACGTTACGAGAGTGTCGGAGAGTTTTACTAAAGTCTTATGAGGGCTTTTTGTAAGCGATAAGACTTTAACTCTTGAGAGTTCGTTAGTTGGGCTGTTTTCATTAGCAAATGTCTAATTGCCTTGACCCCTCCAGGGGCATGGGCGCGTCAACATCTCTAGCATTTCTATGCCTTGTTGCCGCTTCAATAGCATATCTACTTTTTCGTAAGTGCAGTTGCTAGCATAAACCTCCTATCCGCGCCGTCTTTAAACTGAAAAGCTCCGAGCACTGTCAGAGTTCTATAAGTACTCACAGGCCGTTTTTAATCGCGCCGAGATTTGATCTCTGAACTCTAGATTAGTATCGTAGAGCGGTGACCGAACGATCACGGCCACCGAGTGCGATTAGGAAGTACTCGTTGGATCGGGCTGGTTCGAACTACAAGGTAATTTTGGGTCGCTGATTCCCTGTTCTCGTGGGGAAATACTCGTCATACAATCATACAATGCACGACTATCTCGTGTCCCTACACAAAAATTGCGCTTATCGCAACGTTCGTTAAACGAGAACGACCACATCCGATAACCCGATGACGACATCCTGTAATACATACTCGTATGTTTACGTCATTTCGGTCCCTACCAATGTTCAATCCAAATTGGTTCCGTATAAACATTTTCAATGTTAAAACCTGAAGACTCGTTGAAAAACCTTCACTTCGGCAACGAACGAGTCTTTTTTAATGGAATCCCGGGTATTTGAATATCAGGTACTGAAAAGAACAGGTACTCAAACACAGAGCAGATATACTAAGAGTGGGGACTCAGAACATATTATATTTATTTTTAAAGCAGGATGTAAATAATCCCACGCACACAAATAAGCCTCACCACTCTACCTATAGAAGCAACGGCTACAATTCAAAGTAAAACGATCTTTAGAGTGATAAGGACAACAACACATCAAATCAGCTGTGTCTGTTGATTAAAAAGCCAAAGGTTTCTCAGCTGCTATTGTATGCGTGACATGGTTTCTCAATTTCATATGTGTGAGTTACCATTTTCGGCCATTGCATTCGTGCATTTTCATCGTTGTGGGCGTGGTTTGTGGCAAGTGCATGAATGAAACGTCTGTGATGAAAAACGATTTATTTCAAAAATTTTACAAATTTTAAAAACACCCTAATATCACCTCCATCACTTTAGAAAAAATCATTTTACATCATAATTCATATGCCATAAATCATATATCATACTAAATCATAGACCACATAGCATGTTTTTTTCTTTCCGGACATCCTAAAATGCGACCATAAAGATTCAGTTTCTGATTTTTCATCACACACTTTTCATTCATGCACTTGCCACAAGCCATGCCCACAAAGGTGATCATCCCTCAATTTCGCATGGTTCCCCTTACCCGACGAGCGCACGGTCGCCGCCATTTCTGAGTTTATCAGCCATCATGTACATTTGGCAGAGAGATGCAAACAGCTTTTCGTGGACAGCCGTTGGCATGCGATCTCATTGATTATGCATCCAATACGAAATGGGTTGATCATAAAACGATTCTTTGTTATGGGATTTCAGATGCTTTCTCAATGTTTATTATGTATCTAGTCATAAGCCACATTAGCTATTCATTTAATATGCACCTTGTCCTAACCCATATTTCGTTAACCAGCTATTATATACGAAACTTAGTCAATAGAATTTTACAAATTTTCGTGGTAACATCAACTAATTTCGTACTGGATAAGGGGATAGTATTAAAAATTGCCATCTGTTGGCATGCGATATTCATTCCGATTTTAGAGGCCCCGCCAGGCACAATGGACGTGGATATAAGACCCCTATAGACAATGCAATTCATCGTTAGACGCCAATGATATTCGTCTTCGGATCAATCTGACGATGGTATGGAACTGTAAAAGAAATGGTCAACGATAAGTACATACACTGTGCAATCAATGTGATGATCACAATATCGTCAGATCGATGTCGACTGATCGCAAGGTATATGGGGGGCTTTAGTTTTCACTTTTTGCACATCCATTGTGTACGGATTAGTGAACACAACACATACGTGAGATACTATGGGCAACCTTTGCTTAATTTATACTGAGTCCCAACTCGGGTATATCTCTGCTGTGTGACTCAAATCCCGGGATCCCGGTACTGAAAAGAACAGGTACTGAAAAGAACAGGTATTCAAATCCCGGGATCCCGGTACTGAGTACCGGTACTCAAATCCCGGGATCCCGGTACTCAGTACCGGTACTGAAAAAACCGGCCCATGGTTTAAAATATCGGTACTGAAAAAACCGGTACTGGTACCGGTACTGAACGAATACCTGTGAGTACCGGGATACCGCTTATGGTACCGGTACTTGAAAATATTAAGTGCCGGTACTGAAATCTCAGTACCGAACAGGCCTAGCTATCGCCCGGCAAAAAACTTGTTTTGCAAACTAGTCACTGGCGCTAAGCCAAAACAGTTGGTGGAATTTCATATCGGCAAGTAGCACGTTGTTATTTGCATTCGAAAGGAATTCTCGTCCATGTCGTGTTGGTCGGCCTATAAAAGGCAATCCAACATCTGACTTGGTCGTTCCCGGTCACGCCTCTCCCACTGATGCGATACGCGAAGCAGAGGCGTCTTAGATACGCGCTTCGCACCAGCGGTCGAAACCGGCGAGCACGATTTAACAAAAAAAAAAAAAAAAAACAAAAAATGATAGTAAATTTTATTTCAAATTTCTTATTTAAATTTCTTATTACAAGGCGCGTTTTTTTTTCAAGATCCATATAGCGCAGAGCAGGTTAAGACCACACAATTACACTAACAATTTAATCTGAGTTGCTCTCGATAGAACGTTAGTGCAGGATTTCTACTCTGTTAAATAGTTCCACATTTGAAATGCATTTGAAACATACAAAATAAATTTGCTGCCTAAAGGAAATTTGTCCGATTGTATATGTACTAAGGATTTAAGTTTTCTCTTGAAATTTGAGTTGACATTTGAATTCTAACTAAACCAAGACATACTCCCAGCAAAGACATGCCCCGGTTGTGTGTTCTTTACGCTAATTTGCTCTCGATCGTTGTTTTCGTCGCTTAACCTGCTCTACTCTGCTCTGTACGAAAAAAAACGCACCTAATATTTTCTTCTATTGTTAATTCCCTACTAGGCCAGTCAAATTAAATATTATTAATAATAATTAGGGAAAGATCTGGAAATAACTTTAATCCCTTCTATATAGGTAGATACTGAGTACATGAAAACTGAGTTTGCACGGTCGTAGAATGTGAGCTTAACTTTTGGAGGGCGGAAATCCGAGAAATTTGAGCCCTTTTTTAATATTATCATTATAACTCCTAAACGGTGCCTCAAGTCGAAAAAACTTGCAGGAGTAAATTAAAGACCGTTGAATTCTGCGTTCAATGCACTGCTCAAAGTTGAAATTCGGTTCAGTAGCGTAGTCAAAATCGATAGTCAAAAAATGACAATTTTCGAGTCTCCGGAGAAAAATCACACTTTATCACTTTTCAAGCTTACAGATCTTTGCAACGAAAGCTCCAAATGGAAAAGTTTGTCTGTAAAAGTTGGGGATAATTTGGTTGTAAGCCTAACGTGGCCAATATTTCTCAATTTGGACTATTTTTAGAGTAGCTATGAGCGAAAATTCAAAAATGAATGCTCATCGATTTATGCCTTAAAAGCTCTATCTCGGTAAGTATAACAGCTAGAAGTTTTATTTTATGCCCGGTTCACATTATTCCAGTCCAGTAATCCAGTCCAGCAATCCAGTCCAGTGCTGGACTGGATCATATCGTCTACATGATTCCAGTCCAGTAGTCCGCCGAGTGTGTTGTTGATTCGGTAACTATAGTGACAATGATTTCTAGGCGAGCTGGAATGAAAAAGTAGACCGACAATCCAGTCACTGGACTGGATTACTGGACTGGATTGCTGGATTGGATAACTGTCCAGTGCCGGTTCACATTATTCCAGTAGCAATCCAGCGCTGGACTGGATTACTGGACTGGATTGGTTACTGGAATAATGTGAACCGGGCATTAGTCTCAAATTCTAGATAAATTACTCTAGTTAAATAAAGTTTTACAAGATTTCTTATAAGACCAATTTAGGAGATACTAGAAAGAAACAGGACAAGCCAAATAATTAGGCACATTTTCAACATGGTGGCGGGGTCCGTGGTGTTAGGGGGTAAATAGAAAACTCGAATTTTTAAACAATGTACCAACTCAAACAACATATCAAAAATCGAAACTACCCTAATTAAAGCAACCAGTGTAATAACAATTTGACTGACCAAAGTAATTAAACCTTTGCAAAATCACCGACTTTTTTTTAAAAATAAAAACGCAACTACTCGAAAACTATACCCGCTAGCGTATTCTAGTAAAAAGTGGGCATGTTGAAAATGTGCCTAATTATTTGGCTTGTCCTGTTTTTTTCTAGTATCTCCTAAATTGGTCTTACAAGAAATCGTGTAAAACTTTATTTAACTAGAGTAATTTATCTAGAATTTGAGACTAAAATAAAACTTCTAGCTGTTATACTTACCGAGATAGCTTAGTGGTCGTGAAGCCCTGCAGAGATTAGGCTCCGTAAATAAGGTTACCATTTACTGGGTCCCCGGACACGCTGGTATCCCAGGAAACGAAACAGCGGACGAGTTGGCCAGGGGAGCATCTGCAACCCCACTCGTCGGTCCGGAGCCATACTGTGGAATTCCCTTGTGTAGTGCAAGACGGCACGTCAGGGAATGGGAACACTCAGTAACCATCGCGCACTGGGATAATACCCCTGGTCTTAGACAGGCCAAGCTGTTTATAGCTGGCCACTCACGCAACCGTACCCACGAACTGCTGAGACTACGCAGAAACCGGGTTAGAACTATTTGTGGGCTCCTTACGGGTCACTTTACCCTGAGGGGTCATTTGCATAGAATGGGAATTGTCTCTGACCCAAGCTGTCGCTTCTGTGAGAGCGAAGATGAGACTTCCCAGCACATTCTCTGTGACTGTGATGCACTTCATCTCCGACGCTTGAAGTGCTTCGGCGATGCATTCCCTGAAGCGGAAACGATTGCCTCACTAACATTCGAACAGCTGAGCAGATTTGTTGGGATGATTGGTCTCGAGAATTAGTCAGATCACTAATCTGCGTAGACTTCAGGGTGTAGCACAATAGACTTCCGGGTCGCAGTGCTTGTTGGCCCTCTGGGACAACTGCCCTCCATCTATTTTAATCTAATCTAGAGCTTTTAAGGCATAAATCGATGAGCATTCATTCTTGAATTTTCACTCATAGCTGCTCTAAAAATAGTCCAAATTGAAAAATATTTGCCACGTTAGGCTCACAATCAAATTATCCCCAACTTTTACAGACAAGTTTTTCCATTTGGAGCTTCCGTTGCAAAGATCTGTGAGCTTGAATAGTGATAAAATGTGATTTTTCTCCGGAGCCTCGAAAATTGCCATTTTTTGACTATCGATTTTGACTACGCTACTGAACCGAATTTCAACTTTGAGCAGTGCATTGAATGCAGAATTCAACGGTCTCTAACTTACCCCTGCAAGTTTTTTCGACTCGAGGCACCGTTTAGGAGTTATAATGATAATATTAAAAAAAAGGGCTCAAATTTCTCGGATTTCCGCCCTCCAAAAGTTAAGCTCACCTTCTACGACCGTGCAAACTCAGTTTCCATTTCCATGTATTCAATATCGATAGAAGGGATTAAAATTATTTCCAGATCTTTCCCTCATTATTATTAAAAAGCCCCAAAATTGGCTTAATTTTACTGGCCTGTACAAGCATTAGGTTTTTCTATTTTTCACTTTTTATTTTGTTCTTTACTTTTCATTCGGTATTATTCGTTACTTTTCATCACTGTTATTATTATCCTCTAATTATTTTTTAAACTTTATAATTTTCATTTCACATCGCATTTAATGCATATTGAATTGTAACATTATGATCACTTCTCCTTCCATACCAGGAGTTTGGACTTACATATATGGAGGGAGTAAAACAATTAAATGGAAATCGTACTTAATTTAAGATGGAATATAAAATACATGTGAACATACTGAAAATCTAACTTCGACTGACTAGCTGTCAGTTGCGTATCTGAGCTGGTGACAGCGCCGAAACTACTTGGTAGCTTGATGACAGCTGTCATGGTGCGTCTGGCTGTAAGCAGGATCCGTCGATGCAGAAACCCGTAGTGGGCGTGGAAAAGACTGCCATTGAGTGTGTCAATTGTAGGCCATGGCTGTGTGCGCCGTTAGCAGACTATGTGGTTGAGTATTCCGTTAGCAGACTGCAACTGAGTATGCCGTTAGCAGGATGCGGTTTGCTGAGCTGGAGTGCATGCCATCTGGCATGCCAATTCCAGTGTTTCTATTTGCGGATGACGTGGCTGTTCGGTGCAGTGGTGCATGATGCCGTGAGTGGGTTGCGGGGTACAACGACTCGATGCGGGTGCGCTTCGTTGCGTTGCGTCAGGAATGTTACATATGTATTAAAAATTCAGCTTTCATACGGCGTCGGGACGCCGTGAATGGGCTGCAGGGTACAGCGACTCAGGTTGCAGCAACTCGTTGTGTCGTTAGCGGGCTGCAAGGTTGCAGGGGCTGACGAGACACAATGGCGGTAGAGGCATCGTGCAATCGAGGCTGCCAATGGTCGGTGGCGCGTGATACTGCTCAGCGGCGTGGCGATGATGGCCACGGCGGCGCGTGACAATTCGATGGCGGCGCATGACACGGTAGCGCCGGTGTGTCGGGGCGCCGAACGAGCCGAGAACCGTGTGTATTGAGGCGAAGAATGTGGGACGCCATGTGTTACGGGGCACCATGTGTTGCTGGGGCGCCAAGTGTGCCGGGGTCGTCGCATGCTGGGCGCCGTATGCTTGAGCGCGTGGTTAGTTCAGCATTGTTGACCCGGGACCAAGAAAGTCTTTTGTGCGCAGCGGCGGATACACATTTGTCCCGGGGAGTTGAAGTCGGCGGTAGATGCGGAACGCGAAACACACAAATTAATGACGCATGTTGCTATTCGGAGTCACCAATTTAGAAATAAACGCGACTCAATTGTTTAAATCTGGTAAATGTGTAGTTTATTTAAGATGGAATATAAAATACATGTGAGCACGCTGGAAATCTAACTTCGACTGACTGTAAGTCGGGTTCCAGCTGACTCCCCTCTTGCCGTTCGAACCACAGTCTGAAGACAAAGTGGCTAAAATATCCAAAAAACGGTCGAGCTAGAAAAAATTAACCTAAGACCATTTGTTTTCGTAATTTAAGTACCTACCACACGCTCAAGTATCACCACACTGTTGCCTGCGCAGGCCAACTTGTACACGGAACACCGTGCGTGTAGTTGGCAAAACTGTATCTCGCGCAAACCCCATAGCGCGGCTTGCGGACTTTTCCACTTGCTTAAAATTTTGCCTGCGCAAACCAAGCGTACACGTACTTCTCTGCTCGTGTGGTTGGGTGTTCGGTGTTCATGCCGCGATCACTGTTCAGTCAGGATCTTTGAATATGTATACAAAGAAGTATACAAAAGCTGGATTAACAATTAATTAGTTTTAAATAAACTGTTTTGTGGCCATAACTCTGTCTATTCAACAGTCATTTTCTTGTCCACTTTGTTCGTTTGCGCCTTGTTCTTTGGAGCGCCTTTTTTTTTACTAATAAACACTTAAGAAACACGAGCAGTAGAAACAAATCTTTATCGGGAAACATTGTTACACCGGCAAAGGTTTGAAGCAGACTGAGGCTTCATTGCGAAAGATTGTTTTGCTTGAAACAGAATGAGGCTTGCGGGTGCTTACTTGCGTCGTGTGGTAGCGTCGTCCGTGTTCCGTGTTTTTGTGAGGAAAGCCTGCGCAAACAGAACTGTGGTGATGCTTGCGCGTGTAGTAGGCACCTTACAGTGGCCGAATAGTCTAAAAATCATTTTTCTACAAAAAATATTGATAACCAAATATGTATAGATCGGAAGCATTTTTCCCCTAAAATAAACTTTGGACGGAATGAATGATTATCGAAACTTCCAGTTCATCGTACAGGCTGTTGGTTGTACCGGATGCGCCATCCATCTCGATTGCAAACAGCCCCGAAAATTCACCGCAGAACCTTGCGTTCGAATATGTGTAGCATGTTTCCGGAGGTTTCAGTTAGGGCCATGTTTCGCAGCCATTACATACATAGCGCTGGTCGTACGATGGTTTTGTAGACGAAGCTCTGCGTGTGTTTCTGTGCACATTCTTCAATTTCATTATGTGAAAACCGAGAAAAAATCTTATTAGCTACCTGTATCCGTCGTTTGATTTTGTCAGTTTCGTTGGCGTCCCTTGATAAGTTGTAACCCAGGTATATGAAGTGGTTCACGAACTCGATGTTGAGGTCCCCCACATTGATGCTCGATTGAGCAGGCGTCCTTGTCCTCGATTGCATCATTATAAAGAGCTGATCGATTGTGGAGCGACCAGGTCTGAAACCGCCTTGATATTCGCCCATGATTCGTTCTGCGTATGGTTTTATTCTATTTTCCATTTCGTCAATATTTTGTAGGACATTTTTTCCAAAGAATGGCGCGGCGTGCGGTTGAAAGTGAACGTAATTAAGTCGTAATGACGTTATGTTAATGACGATCGAAATGATGTCAGGTGAAACAGCACATGACAGATGTGCTTCGCAAACATAATTATCTGATAATGATAATTATCTCGTATCGTCTGTCTAGGGTTTAAGACAGGCAGTGATATATACTTAATTAACTATATTTAGTTCGTATGTACGAGAGTAAGGTGAAAAGTTCTCGGCCTGAGAATGAAAGACTGCGATTTTCAATTAAAAAATGATTTTATTTTTTTACATAATCTCCCTTGACTTCAACACACTTGATCCAGCGTTTCTGCAACATCAGTATTCCTTCCCAGAAGTGAGAGTCTGAAAGTCTATGAAAATATTCTTCTAAGGCTCTCTCAACTTCTTCATTGGATGCGAAGCGCTTCCAGAAACAAATGGCCATGACTTTTCCGGCGATCAACTTCGCTTTCTTTGTCACCGAACCACCGCCTTCCACCCACCGCTTCGGCTGCTGTTTCGTTTCTTGCGTGTAGTGGTGGACCCATTCATGGTGACAAATCGCCGCACAAAATCGGTCGGATCCCGATTGAATCAGTGCAAAGATTGCTGCGAAAATCGTTTGCGCATTTGCTTTTGATCGATATTCAGCAAATGCGGCACCCATCTTGCGCAGAGCTTTCGCGTCTCTAATTCTTTGTGCAAGATGTTGCGGACCCTTTCTTCCGATATCCCCACAGCCTTAGCAATATCACTCACTTTCATTCGCCTATCGTCCAACACGATATAATGCACTTTTTCGATGGTTTTCGGTGTTGCGGTTTTTGGCCGTCCTTCACTTGGGTTGTCTTCGAGGGACGTGCGACCACCCATGTTTAGCGGTTAAGGCTGGTATTCAGATCGCGTGAAATGAAAAAAATGACAGCAACACTTTTCATCGGCGAAATGGCTCGTGGAAAAGATTGCGTGGAACATATCATTTTTTCACTTTTCACCCGATCTGTGTACCGGTGAAATGAAATATTAGTACCGCAAGAAACATTAACACCGATTACTTTGTTCACTAATCTACCGCTCAGTTATAAATAACACCGGGAAAACACAACACAACCTAAATGACACCAACAGAGACAGCCGAGCTGTCAGTGAAAATTTTTCTCGTACATTTGGCACGAGAAAAAATTTCATCCTCGTGAAATCCCCAAACTTGACGTTTCACTCAAGGTAGTACACAGATCGCGTGAAATGAAATTTTAACTTCCACACAATTTCACGTCTGTTTTCATCGGGGAAAAATGTTGCGATTTTGTATGGGATTTCACGGCACTTTTCATTCCACGCGATCTGAGTACCGGCCTTTAATATCAAAGGAGCAGAGTCCCCGTTGTCATACGATCTAATGACATGTAGACTCAGGCAGGAAACATACATTTTTGCTGATTGTAACGGTGTTTCTGTATCAGGCCGAAAACTTTTCACCTTACCTTCGTTTATACGCTCTTATAACTTATTATACCCTTCACGAATGTGATAGGGTATATTAAGTTTGTCATGAAGTTTCCGACGCGCAGAAGGAAGCATTTCCGACCATATAAACTATATGTATTTATGTATATATTCTTGGTCAGTATGATGAGACGAATCGATTAAGCTTTGTCCGTCCGTCTGTCTGTTTCTATGCAAACAACTCCCACAGTTGTAAAGCTTTCAAGCTGAAATTTTGTATAAAGCCTTCTTTCTATTGCACGCTGTAAATATGTCGGAACCAGCGGAATCGGACCACTCCGTCATATAGCTGCCATAGGAGCGACCGGTCCAAAAATTCGTCATTGTGAGAAAAACTTTTTTTATTTCTAGAGATGTCGTTTTCAGATTTCACACTAATCAATAGTATTTTTATTCAAATCACATTCCTGAATTTGGTTGAAATCGGACTACTCTATCATATAGCTCTCATAGGAACGACCGTTCCAAAAGCAAGTTTTTGTTAGAACATTTTTATACCCTAGACTTATAGTATAGGGTATATTGTTTTTGTCACGACGGAAATATGTAACACCTTAAAGGAGGCTCCGGAGGTATAGCAATGTATACATATAGCCTATTATTGAGTTTCAGCAAAAATCCATCGAGCGGTTAAAAAGTTACAGTTATATAACGGCATAATTTTACAAACAAAATAACTACATAACGGAAGAAGCTAGCTCGGGGAAACCTACCCAGTTGGTGGATACTAAGGAGGACTGATTCCTTCTCCTATCTGATTTCAGAAAAATGCATCAAACGGTTCAAAAGTTACAGCCATATAGCGGCAAATTTTTTTAAGCGAAATAACACTATAACGCAAGAAGCTAGTTGAGTGAAACTTTCCTAATTTGTGGGCAATCGTCGAGACTGGATTCCTATTTAATTTCAGCAACATAAATGAGTCAGTTCCAGAATTACAGCTATATAACCGCAAAATTTTGGGAACTCAATTAATTTATAACGGAAAAAGCTAGTTGAGCAAAACTTGTCTAATTGATGAAAATTAGTGAGGAATCGCTTCCGGTGCAGTTTCAGGAAAATCCACAGTACAGTTGAAAGGTTACAGCAAAAAGTAATAAGCAAAGATTTACCTACACGAAAGGCATTTAGTTAATGAAACCTAAAATGAAACTGGAGATAAATTCATATAGTAATATCAATAGAACAGTTAAAAAGTTTCATCATCTGAAAATATCTCCGCAAATATCGGAATAAAAAATTCTGCAGCCGCACCTGGTACTAACAACTGCAGTTAAGTATCCCACCCATATCATAATTATACATAAACTCATAAATGATCCCGAATTAGCCCATATCAAAAATCAGTTCCTCTGGCTTCACTGCGCCAGGTGTCTTTTTTATTTCTAAAGACAGCCTACGGCTAGCTTGTTATTATACCTTTTGTACACAATATATGCAAAAATTGCACGTGAATTTTGAAAGCCGCACTCACACTGCACTCCGCTATCGAGAAAGAGAAAATGTATTGAAATGATGGCGCCCCCGGCCGATGCGACATTTGCTGGTAAAATTGTATGATACCTGTGGACCGAGTCGATCGTGTCGCAATCGGAGCGACCGAATGTCAATCCGCCCATTTGATGCTGTACATACTCGTATATCTCGACTTATTTCAGCAGTCTTTCGTTCGAGTACTTGTGAATATGAATTTCGCCTAAAAGTGAACCTAAACTTGTCAACATACGAGTATGTATGGCGGTTCCGCTGACTTATCCTGTATAAGCAAAATCCAAAGCTATTGTAGACAAAGATGACGGTAGTGTATAATTTATAATTATTCGCATCTTCGATTGTATAAAACTCTGGGGTAGGGTAAAGTCGTATATCTGCTAAAATAGAAAACGTTTAATTAAAATTTGATCAAAAGTAACACTAAAAACTGTGAAAAGTACGAGTATGTTGGAAAATTAAATCTATGATTAACCTGATGTGGTGTCAATGCGATTTTAGATCTAAATGCGCATGCCTTCGAATAGGATATAACCATACTTAATGTGATTTGCAATGGAGATAAACACGAAAATGGAACCAACATAAAAAGCAAGCTAAGACTGAATTAATTAGCTCGACAACATACTGTGCAACAAAAACTGACATATGATAACGCAGATTTAATTTAAATTTAAAGGCGAATTGAAAGTGTGTTTGTAATTCATATTGTTATCTGCACGTGGAGCTACAATCTGATGACCTACTTTTATTGAAAAAACACATAGTCGTATGCAAAAATATCGTACTTGATCAAATTGAATTCACTGTAAAACCCATTTGGAAGCTCTTTAACCAGGCCGCTGAGTTCGAACTTTTCGGCACGTTTGGTTCTTTTTCATCCCAAAAGAGGAAAGGGAGGAAAGGAAAAATAACTACGGTTCACCAGATGCTCTTTACCTACTACATAGGGTGAAAAGTCCCGAGATTTTAATGAAAACACGTTTTTTGGGCAAAGTTGTATTTCAGCACAGTTGTTTTCGAGGGCGATACACTGGGTATAGCGATTTTCCAACATTTCGATGCCCTTTTTGTAGTACGAAACGTCCACGCCTTCGAGATACGCCTCAGTTTCCGCGATGACTTCCTCATTCAATATGAATCTCTTTCCCTGGAGCAGTGACGTAGCCAGGATTTTGTGTCGGGGGGGGGGGGGGTCCACTCATTGGATACCGAAAATATTTTTCTAATAAAAAAGCTAAAAAAAATCAGCTGAAATACGCCTATTTAAATTGCCTAGATTCATAATATTAAATCAAATATATTTCTAATAAAAAAAAATCTTTTTGGATGTTATAATAATCATATTTTATGTATATACCTATATACTATACATATATCACATTTAATAAATGTATTAGGCTTCATTGATGCCAACGCTATATATATGTATGTACGTGGCCGATTCGATAATTTGTTCATGTCTAATAAAGTTATTCAAGCCGAGGCAACGCGAATTCGCGACTGAATACATGATCGCGACGAATAAATCGCTGCGGATCCTCATTTGGTCTGACGGAACCCTTAAGGTTTTACAAATTCAAATCGAATATTTTCAATACAATTGGTTTCGATAGTTGTATTGTCATCATTTTTGATGTTAAAAATTAAATATAATATTAATATTTAGAGTAAGATAACAGAAGAAAATATAATTTGGTGTATAAAAAAAGCATCTTCTTAGAGAATATAATCGTAGGTGGGGAATTTCACCTAAAGCGACACACTGGATTTACACAATGATGGTAAGACTCATTCTAGCCTACGCATCAGTGGTATGGTGGCCAAAAGCCATGCAGAATACCACAAAGCAGAAGCTGGATGGGGTACAAAGTATAGCTTGCGTAAGCATATGTGGTGCAATGCGCACCACACCAACGCGAGCAATGGAGGCATTGCTGGGACTGCCGCCGTTGGACTTATTTATAAAGAAAACGGCGGCGCTTTCGGCAATACGCATGGAAAGGGATGCTATGTGGCATCGCTTTGGAACTAGCAGCGGTCATAAGAGCATCCTAGACATTATTCATGATCTGGCCAGGGAGACTCTAATGCCGGTAGAAGGCATGAGTAGACGTAGGGTAGTTGAAAGACTATACAAGACTCACATTGCAGATGGAAACATACACAATGAGTGTATGTACAATGACATCAGCATTTTTACTGATGGCTCTTTAATGGACGGTAAAGCGGGGGCGGGGGTTTACTCTGAAGAGCTAAACCTAGCATGTGCGCTTAGTCTAGGAGAGTATGTGTCCGTATACCAGGCAGAGATGCTTGGCTTGTTGCATGCATTGGACCACCTGCTTGAAGGTCAGGTGCGGGGGAAGAAAATCCTTATTGCACTGGACAACCAATCGGTGATCAGACGCATGCAGCAGACGAACATAAACTCTAAACTGGTACTAGAGTGTGTCCGGAAGCTCAACACGTGTGCCTCAGAAAAAGAGGTTACGCTGATGTGGGTAAAAGGACACATAGGTACATCAGAAAATGAGGCGGCGGATGCCTTAGCAAAACAGGGATCTGCGGCAACTTTCATTGACCCAGAACCCAGAGTTGCTCTGGGGAACGGCATGATTGGATCGAAGGTTGGGGAGTGGATGGACTCCATGCATAAACAAAGATGGCAGGAGCTAGTCACTTGCAAACAAGCTCGGAATGCAATGACCAGCCCTTTAGGCAGGGAAGCGAGAAAGGTACTCAGTTATAAACGGAGTACCCTAAGCTGGATAACTGCCTTGGCCACAGGGCATGGTAATTTTAAGGCTAGTCTGGCCAAGATGAAAATCGGGGAAGATGACGTTTGCAGGGTATGCCTGGAGGAGGCCGAGACGGCAGCACACATTGTGTACGAATGTCCAGCACTGGCTAGCACGAGGTTGAGGATCACAGGCAAGCACACGATAAGTGTAGAAGCCATGAGTGAACTCAGCCTTAAACAAATGCTAGCAATAACACGGGACTCAGTGATGAAGAAAGAGGTCGACAACTATCAGTCGACATCTGGAAGCCACTGATGACCGGGAGGGAGCGAAAAGGGACCCAAACGTTAGTGGTCTGCTTCGGCTATCCCCCAGAATATAATAATAATAATAATAGAGAATATAATAAAAAAAATATTACTTCAAAATCACATATTAACTTATACGAGTACATGTTAAATTCATCTGACTAAAATTGTTAATACATTAATACTCGTATAATGTTAATATTAATTTTGCTTTTTATTTATTTATTAATTTATTTATTAATAAATTTAATATTAATTTTATTTATCATTAATCTTACATACTAATGTAATACTAAATACATACATACATACATTTGAAATGTAAATGCTTATTATATGTTATTATTTGAGGTTATTCATGACAAATTTATTATATTGTAGTTATTACTGAAACATAGGCATATTGACAACCTTTGATGAGGATACCTTCGGACTCTTCTTGTTTACTCATAATGCCAGATTTTTTCGCGAAATTGTGTGCTAGCAAAATCTACTTAGTCTTTGCGATCTAATAAAACTATTGATAAATTCAAGGAGGACAAATAACCAAAGAAATATATTGTTAGGGATCAACTGGATTATCAAATTTTGAACTGATGCAAGCTTAATGGCACAGTTCGGAGAAACAGGGCATATAGGAATGTACAAGACTCTATGAAATCATGACAAGGTATTTCAGATATAGATTTGACATTGGTGGTCAAGTATTATAAACGCAGGGATCTTCGAACATTTCATATAGCTACGGCGAGAGTCAGACTTCCTGATTCCGGCGAGAACAGGCAAATAACAAGATCAGTCGTATTGGGAATTTGACGGCTATCGGGGTATGTTGCTAATCTGATGTTATGTAGAGTTTTAATGTGAAGAATTAATAAAGGAACTAAATATCGGCGACTGTTTATAGAAATTAGTGGCGTATTAACACTATATGAAGGGCTTTGGGCAAGAGTGATCCAAGTCACATTTGGTCAAAAATTTGTAATTGCTTAAAATGAACACATGCTTCTATTTGAAAAAGTTGTTACTTTTGCATTTCGACGCTTCATGTGGTCAAGCTTCGAAATGCACATGTAACAACTTTTTCATATTGAAGAATGGGTCCATTATAATCAATTTCAAATCGATTCAAAATTATATAATAACAAAAGTTGAAACAGAAGCATAAACAAAAGTTGAGTTAATGTCACCATATAAGAACTATAAAAAAATCCTCCGGCCTTTTTTCTTTGCCATGATATTTAAAACATGGTCTGGGTCAACCGCGATGTCCCAGTGACACGACAAGAGCGCAAGAGCACTGAGCCTATCATTACTGGTCTTGTTCCTGAGCATCGTCTTCACTCGCTTCATTATGGAAAATGTGCGCTCAACACTGGATGTTGTGATTGGAATCGTTGCCAAAAATACGAGAAGGCTGTTGATATTAGGGAAAAATCTTTATTCAAAAAGTTCTAAAGCCTCTAAAACTTCAGTGTCTTTGTTCACCGCCTTTATTTTATGACACCAAATCCGATATTCTTCTGTCAGAGCCGCCAAAGAACACTTGTTTTCAAAGAATGGGGACAGAACTTGGAGCTTCTGGGCATAATCAGGGGATGCAAAACCAGGAAAGAGTATCTGAAAAGCATTTAAAAGATTTTCATTTGTATTAAACCGCTCCTGTAATGCATGTTGAAAAAATTCCGGGGGGGGGGGGGGGGGGGGTCCGGACCCCATGGACCCCCCCCCCCCTGGCTACGTGCCTGCCCTGGAGCTACCGCTTGAAGTTTGGGAACAGATAATAGTCGCTGGGGGCCAAGTCTGGAGAATACGGTGGGTGAGCAACCAATTCGAATCGTAATTGGTCTAATTCGGCCATCGCTTTCAAGCATGTGTGTGACGGGGCGTTATCGTGATGGTACAGAACTTTTCTTCCCCATATGGGGCCGTTTTTTCTCTATTTCGTCGTTCAGTTTGTCCAAAAACGCTGCATAATAATCTCCTGTGACTGTTCTTCCCTGCCGCCGGTAATCAATGAGGATTATGCCATGCGCATCCCAAAAAACGGAGGCTATAACCTTCCCGGCCGAGCGTTGGTCTTTTGGCCGCTTTGGTCGGCTTTCGTGGATTTGCTTTTGCAGCCGCTCTGCAGACTGCCTATTGGACTCAGGCGTATGTTAATGGACCCATGTTTCATCCATCGTCACAAAACGTCGAAAAAAAGTCCGCTCGATTACGCTGCAACAACGCCAAACCGGCCGTTGAATCATCAACGGGCTGCTGTTTTTGGTCGACGGTCAGCAAAAACACAGCACCCATCGCGTCGATAGCTTTTTCATCTCCAAAAGATCGAGCAAAATGTATCCCGCCCATTCTTTTGAGATGCCCACGGCCTCAGCTAACTCGTACAACTTCACTTTACGATCATTCAAAACGATTCGATACACTTGCTTTACGATTTCCGCATTCGTAGCCTTTTTTGGCCTTCCAGAGCGAGGTGCGTCTTTGGCGCTTGTACGACTTATTTTAAATTCACTAAACCACCGATAAACTGTTGTTTTTGATAGAAAAGATGTGGGATAACATTTCTGCAACCATTGCAATGTTTAGAAGTTCTTTCCATCAAAACACAATATTTGATCGAGATGTGACATTCCTGTTTTTAATTTTTTTTTACTAAGGCAAAAGTAGCGTCACTCAAACGACTGTAACTTGTTAACAAATAGACGAAATACTCGTATCATGAAACTTCATACATAAACTAGTGATAGGTGAGCCTCTCGAAATGAGTCATGTTAATTTTCTAGTGGTGCCACCTATTGAAAAATCCGTGGACTTTTCAGACCATGTAGTTTGTTTCTTCATGTTTCTACGTATCTTCCATCCTATCCACAGGTAGTGCTGATTCGATACCCCCAGGGTAACGATACCAAGTACTTGCAAGTACTTCGGGCAAAAGGTATCGATACCTACTTGGTATTGAATCAAAAGCATCGATACCTACTCGAATCGAATAAGTACTTTTTTAAAAGTTTCTACAGATGAAACTGGAAAAGTTCAATATTATTGTTTTTGTATTTCTGAACACTAAAAGAAAGGCCGAAAAAGGATAAATGAAATGGTGTGTGAATAAAAAGCCAGTCGTAACATAACATGCACAGCATACAGCACATGTCGTTTTCGGTTTTAAATTTCAATGGTAATGAGGAAGTGATAAGTGTAGAAAAGGAGTGAGTGAGAGACAATATACAGTGAGTCACAGTCAAAATGAACCACTTTATGTTAGAGAAAAAAATACTTAAAAAAATTACTGAAAAACCATTCAGATTAAAATTATTTTTATGTAAATTGTATGTAAGTCTCTTATTTCACTGTATTTTATAATTATTTTTTCTTCTTAGTACACAAAAATATGAAAAAGTCAAAATGAACCACTTAAATAAAAATGAAACCGGAATATAGAGGGCTACGCCCGCAATCCGAGGGTTTTGTAGCAAGTACTTATTTTGGTATGTAAGTATCGGCTCCTTGCTCTTCTTGGTACCACTTAGATGGATAAAAAAAAATAAAATGTCTGACCCATAATATAGTGTCTTATATGCCCAATCATATTACGTGATTGTAATGAAACTTAGAACATATTATTGCCTATGGTGTTGGTTATCCTTGGCCATCGGTACTTTTGATCTCGGACGTGTTTAAGGGATGCAGGGATGCGTTAACTGTAACTATGGAAACAAACTATTATTAACCTATTTTGAGGAGATATACAAATTCCAATATTTCCCGTTTTATATACTGTTCGAAACCCACCCGTCTGGAAGTTTTCATTTTTCTAAGTGTAACGGTCTGGAAATGCAGGGGGGGGGGGGGGCAAATTACGATCTAATAATTTATCCTCCCTCATTGTTCCCCTTTTTTTTCAAATATAAGTAAAGTAAACTCAACATTACCTTTCTCACAACACCCCACTTGCCTATACCAGTCGATAAACAAAATTTGACCTTAATTTTGCCCCTCACCCTCCCCTCCCCCGCCCTTTACAGTTGGCCAATTACCACACATCGCCCCCTACCAATCTTTACCCTTTCATAAATGTGATTAACCATAATGTGTAACAATAACTGCGATTCGCACTACGCAAAACAACATGCAAGTAGTACTCGCACCTTTGAAGCCGGTAGGTGTATTTTTTGTATGAATAGTGTAAAAATGCCTAACTTTAAGTGAATGTATTATTGTTAAATATTACATGGTTGTAATGAAACGTAGAGGCATTATTGCCTATGGTGTTGGTTATCATTGGCCATCAATATTTTTGACCTCGGGTGTGCTTAAGGGGTGCAGGGGTGTGCTAACTGAAAAAATAGAAATGTACTATTATTAACCTTTTTTGATGAGATTTTGGAATTCTATTATTTATAGTTTTCTATGTTAGTAAAATGCCGCTTTTCTGTAAATTTTCATATCTCTAAGTATAACGGTTTGGAAATGCAAGGGGGGGGGGGACAAACTCGGATCTCATATTTTCCCCTCTCCCTCTTTTCCCCTTTCTTCAAATTTGAAAAAAATTCCATAAATGGAATGTACCCGACGGTACCTTTCTTACGATACCCCACTTGCCTATACCAAATGAAAAAAAAATTTCGTCCTTCATTTCCCCTCTATGGGGACCCCCCCTCAAAGTTGACCTATTACGATGCATCACTTCCTCCAGAGAATTATAGTACTTCTACATATTTTCACTAAATTTCATACATGTAGCCTCAGCGGTTCGTGAGATATTCCATGGACAGACAGACAGACAGACAGACAGACAGACAGACAGACAGACAGACGGACGCATGACCGATTTCATAAGGGTTTTGTTTTACTACAAAACCCTAATAAAAAGCATGTACAGCGTGCCCCGCCTCAAATGGTAAATACTTTAATGGTAGATAGTACCGTTCATTTGTGGAAAATTCAGACCAAACCAGACACCCTGTTTTCAACCATTACAGAGTTATAGGATTTTTTGTAAATTGTGTTAGAAAGCTTGACTTTTCGAACAAAATCTAAATTTGCCACTCACCCAATCATTTGATCCAAAATTTGACCTCACTTTCTGAAACTGCATAAAATTTCATATAAAACATATAAAATTTCCCGGTTTCAAAATTCACCGTTACTACAAAGATACAAATGTTCAAACTATCAAAATCGTTTTTTCAGCAAAAAATCAAATGGTATTTTTACAACGGTACTTTGAACTGATAAATCTGCAAATTTAAAAAGAAGTTGCCCTAATGTGTTGGCTTTCCAACGGTATATTTTTTTGATATGTAAGGTGTTGAACTTTTGAAATTTATATCATTTTTTTGTGTACTAAGAAGAAAAAATAATTGTAAAACACAGTGAAATAAGAGACTTACATGATGAGACAATAAATTTAAATAAAAATAATTTTAATCTGAATGGTCAAACCTGTCAAACTATATCCATACCCGTCGTACAATTCAATGGATGGCGGCTGGACGAAATGGAATATCGCATCGATCGCAACAGTTTGGTGTAGTTTCAATCACTAACAATGAACGATGAGGAAGAATAGAGTAGGAGAAGCAGTAGAAATGAGGTTTGTAGCTTGTAGGTAGCTTAATCTACCGGGGCGACCGATAGCGCAGTGTGTTGAGGCATCAGTCTCATGTTTGACTACCGGCGTTTCGGGTTCGAATCCCGTCCACGACGACGTTCGTGGCCATGGATGTGCAGGAGGTGCATGCCGGCAACTGCATTCTCCGAAACAAGTTTATGCCAACGAAACGTCAACTGGGCCACATGGAACAGTTGACGCGCTATGCCCCACAAGGGGGTTAGGGCAATTAAGTAGTAGTAAGTGTAGTAAGTCCTTTGATTCTATTCAAGTACTTTAATTCGATACCTACTCAGTACTTGAGCTAAATGCATCGATACCAAATGTACTTGGATCGGAAGCAAAAGTATCGATACCTTACTTGTATTTACTTGAATCGAAGCAGCCCTATCCACAGGTATACGTCATATGCATCATACTAAAATACATCATAGTAGAGATACATATACAAGTGTAAGGTGAAAAGTTCTCAGCCTGACAATGAAAGACTGCGATTTTCAGTTAATAAATAATTTTATTTTTCTTCATAATCTCCCTTGATTTCAACACACTTGGTCCAGCGTTTCTGTAACATCAGTATTCCTTCTCGGAAGTGAGAATCTGGATGGCTGTACTCATCTGCAGTCCTCTCAACTTCTTCATTGGATGCGAAGCGTTCCCAGTAACAAATTTCTTCAAGTTTGGGAACAGATGAAAGTCTGAGGGTACCAAGTCTGGAGAATACGGGGGATCGTCGAGCAAATCGTATCCCAAATCCCGCAGTTTTCCCATCGCCAACGCACACTTGCGTCCTGGTGAAAGATGATTTTTTATACCCTAGACTTTTAGTATAGGGTATATTGTTTTTGTCACGACGAAAATATGTAACTCCTTAAAGAAGGCTCCGGAGGTATAGCAATGTATATATATATAAATGATCAGGGTCACCTCCTGATTCGATTTAGCCATGTCTGTCTGTCTGTCTGCCCGTTCATACGATAACTTTCGATAGAATGAAGCTAGAACTTTGAAATTTTGGTCAAATGTTGTATGATCTAGTTAGTTGGTATTGAAAATGGGCATGATCAGGCCAAGAGAGCGCCTACCTCCCCTACATATGTAAAATAATTAAATGTATCTCTAACTCCCGATTAAATAAACATGAAAAGCTCTAGCTTTGACAGATTGTTCGTAAGGGTAATCTCATATTCTCCTAGAAAAATAAAATCGATCAGTTGAAAACTAACGGTAATTTTCTTACAATGAGCCCCGTACTACCCTACTTTTCACTTTTTTTGTCTATAACTCTTGAACCAATTGCCGTAGACACCTGATTTTGGGGATGCAACCCTGAGGCAAGAAGCTGCTTGGGCTTAAATAAGTTGGACTTAATCAGATCATAGGAACGCCTACCTCGCCGACAAATATCAAAAAATTAAATACTACTGTGTACAAATCTAACCCGGAATATTTAATTTAAACTGCGTGGGCATTTCGTTGGGCACAAATCTTTTTATTTTTAAGTTGGTAGGACTATTACTGCCATCTGTGTCAAATTTTAGGTTAATATCTTGATTAATTGAAGAGTGACGCTCGTTTTCGTAAACAAAAAAAAATAACTTTTTCGATTTTTACCATGTCAGAAAATATTCAACAAAGAAGTTCGGTTAAATTTTGTGTTAGAAATGATATTTCTGCTGCGGAAACGCTCAGAATGTTACAAAAGGCCTTCGGTGAACAGGCTATGTCTAAAACACAAGTATACGAATGGCATAAAATGTTCAAAGAGGGTCGTGAAGGCGTTGAATAGGAACCACATCAAAGAGGACCAAGAACATCAACTGACCAACACACGTCGCGAAACTTAAGGAATTGGTGCTCCAAAATCGTCGATTGACAACTAGAGAGCTTGCTGATATCGTTGGCATTTCAAATGGATCAGTCAACACCATTTTAAAGGAAATTTTGTGCGTCAAAAAAGTCAAATCTCGTTTGGTTCCAAAAACCCTCAATTTTTTGGAAAAGCAGCGTCGCATTGATCGTTATTCGTGACCATTTTGCCAAAAATTGCACCCATATTGTTCCGAAACCGCCGTAATCGCCTGATTTAGCTCCATGTGACTTCTGGCTATTCAGCAAAATGAAAAGACCGCTCTGGGGACACCGTTTTGACACGATAGAAGAGATTCAGGCCGAATCGAAGAAGGTCCTCATCATCGTGGCGCGACAGCCCGACGTCGGGGCTTGGCCTCCTGGATCGTTGCCCTCCAATTATCTCGGTCACGTGACCGCGTTCGCCAATTTTGAAGCCCAGTAGCTGCGAGTAATATATTCTATAATTTTTTGATGGATGAATTTACTAAAGAATCGTAGACTGTGGTTACAAACTTGTTTTCGACTTCCCATAAGACGAAAACGAGTTAATTAAGTTAGTTGTTAGGAAGCCGCTTGTATAACAAGTTGACTTAATAAATCTCTTTTTTACAATAATGGAGCTCTTCTTCTACTCAGACCGAAAAGCCTTTGAAAATATGTTACTGGCGCAGTCGGAGTTCCTTAAAAGAGGAAAGTGCTAAAAACTAGTGGTAAACGAAGTGCTGTGAAGAAAAATTTACCACGGCACGAAGAAACATGCTGGAGCACCGAAGAACTGCAAGAAGGTACTTAATCGATAATATTGTAGAAGGATGGCCAACCATATGGAACAGTGTATAGCAGCGTTGACTGAGATACTTCATCGACAAAATCAGGAGGAAAACTTCCCAACGAGGGTAGAAAGGCGAATCCGATACATCGAACCATTCAAAGGAGATGCTGGTACATTACATTCTTTCATCGGAACAATTGACCAGGTATTAGCGGAATACGGAAATTTATCGGATGAGGCGTTTGGCATAATTTCCAATCAGAAGATTACCGGAGAAGCCAAAAATTTATATTTAACAGAACCACCTGAAACCTGGCAGCAGTGCAAGGAATTGCTTAAACTCCATTATCGGCCATTGAAGGACCAAAGTACCATCATGAAGCAAATCCAAAGTATGAAGGTATTTACTGTTAGGCAATGGATAACATCCAAAGCATTATTAATACGTAGCATTGCTGAGTTCGCTATGTATAATGACAATAGAGAGGAAATAGCATCCTGTCTCAACAGTGTCGTAGTCGTTAAGATAAAAAAGTTAGTAGCTGGAGCCTTAGCAGCAGAGATAAAAAACCAGTTTTCATTGCCTGCTATAAGAGCCATCTTACATATGTATGTGGGACAAGATGAGTTCAATCTGAAAATCGATAAGGCTTATTGTAATTTATTCTAACTCTAGGCAATACAAACAAAATAACGATACTTTTCAATACAATCAACCTCGATTAGAGCAGGTAAGACGGACTGATACTGTACAATATAGACGAAATGAATCGGGTCGATACAAGCAGAATCAGTCAAATCGTTCCCAACAATTTTTGCATCCAAACAATAGTTACCGAAAACCTGTTGAAAATAGATTAGGGCGACAAACTATTGAACATATGGAAACAGATAACTTACTACTACTACTTTGCCTTAACCCCTAGCGGGGCATAGCGCGTCAACTACTCCTGCGCGCCATCGTACTCTGTTCTGGGCAATGGGGCGCAACTCCCCAAAAGACTTACCCAGTGCCTGACACTCCTTTGCCACAGATCGACGCCATGTAATTCGAGGACCCCCTCTTGGTCGGCCTTGGCTGGAAATGGGGTTATATATGTATATCAGCGTTTGAAAAACTTAAAGCCTTAATAATAGCCCACCCTATTCTGAGATTTCCGGATTATGAGAAACCATTTGTGGTAACAACAGACGCTAGTCATTTTGCTATTGGGGCTGTTTTATCCCAAGACCAACACCCCGTTTGTTTCGTATCCAGAACACTGAACGATCATGAGCAAAAATACAGCGTAACTGATAAGGAATTTTTAGCAATTGTCTATTCAGTAAACTATTTTCGCCCATATTTGTATGGAAATAATTTTAAGATTATTACGGATCATTTACCAATAAGATATATGAATGATAAGTATAAAGGTAAAGAATTTAATCAACGCAATCAAAGATGGATCGTAAAGCTTCAGGAGTATAATTTTGAAATTGAATATGTACGAGGAAAAGAAAACAGGGTTGCTGATTTTCTTAGCAGGATAGAAAACACAAAAAATTGATGAAAATAATGATAATGAATCAAACATGAATCTGACAGATACCGTTCATTCAAATGAAGAACAACAATTAGATCACATTGGTATCAAGGAAGAGATTGTTAATAGATATAGGACTCAGCTGATTCTTACCCATAATGTTAGTGAAGAATTGGAGACTTTACATGGACGTAGAATTATATCCGTGAACCCACTAGAGGGATCGAATAAAATTAAAAATATAAATTGATGCAATTCCTAAAAAAGGGATTAGTTGGGATATATTCAGAAGTGGATGAAAACGAATATAACCAAGTTCAACAAATCATCATAGAATTATTTTCTCAAAACAATTCCGTGAGGTTTATAAGATGTTCATTAAGGGCTGCTGAGATTAAAACTGAAGAGGAAGCACATCATAAAATTGCATTATACCATACCGAAGATTCGATGCATTGCGGAATCAACGAAACTTACTATACATTGAAAAATAGAATATATTTTCCAAAATTGCAAGACCATATCTAACTTGTCATGAATAACTGTAAGAAATGCCGGGAAATTAAGTATGATAGAAACCCCATAAAACCGATATTTCACTTAACTCAAACCCCAACTCGAAAAAATGAAATTATCCACCTTGACATTTTCTATCTTCAAAAGAGAGCATTAATTACTACCATAGATAAACTTATAAAGTTTGCCGCTGTATATGCCATAAATGATAAAACTTGGATAACGAAAAAGACTACTTTATTGGAACATTTTGCCAAGTTTGGTATACTTATAATGATCATAGCCGACAATGAGTTTAAGAAATTAAAGCATTGCTCAATGAGAATAATGTGGAAGTACATTGGACTAAACCCAATAGTCACACTGGAAATTCCGATGTCGAAAGGCTATAGGCGCGTTCTTTTGCACCATTAACCTACACTATATAGTCTAGGGTAGAAGAATAACATGCAATTGCAACAACACCTTAACCTGATAAAATTTCCGTGTTAGCTACCCTAACCTGGATAACACGACAACTAGGTGGCGAGTACATCGCTAAAGTGATTAATTTTTGTATGTATAATGTTGGTATTCTCGGAAGAAAACTTGACATTAGTGGACATGGCCAACTTCATTTGTATACAAATGTTTGTTTACAAATAAGCGACGATCATCAGCGGAGACATCGAGAACACAGCCCGCATAGTTACAGGAAAAGATAAAAACAGAAAAATAAGCGACGATCGTATCACCTTTGGGATAAAAGATTGATGTTTCTTCTAGGTGATAAATTCGCGATACATTTTTCGTCTGGGAGAATTTTCATCGTATTATCTGGGCGATGTATTGTCCAAATGATACAAAACTGTTTGCTGGGATGTAGATAGGATAGCAACACCATCATTGAAACCGCAGTGCTGATTTGAATTCGTGGTCAATAAAAACTTAAAGGTTCAGGTTATCCACTATGTGAACTACGTAAAGATGATATGATGACATGATAGGATCCCTGAGGAGCCATAACGTTTAAATTGTCAGTAGTTACTTACGGAAAATTTGTGAGCGCGCTGTGTTTTGCAAAATATCGAAAATTTCAGGCTCTAATCCAAGTTTATCCAATTTCCGAGCAGGTTTCTGGAATTTGTTGGCTATCTAGAGGTGGGTGATGTGATTATCTTCTTTTATGTCTATAGATTTTCGACATTTTTTAACAAGCTAGCCGAAAGAAGAATCCTAGCGCGTTTATTTCCACGCAAAAATGTCACTTTTGCATGGATCTGACACTCCACTTTAATGCACCTGTCACTTTTGCAAAGCAATTTCACTTTAGGGTAGACAACATTAGACTTTCGAAATTTAACCTGGATATAAACCTGGATCGTTTTTTTGTTCTGCCCTACAAAAGATTGCAAAAGAACGCGCCTAATATTAGAAAAGATAACAGGGTTAGATGACAATAGTATTTCAGTCAAAGGCAAAATCCGGCTTGCAGTTGGAAATTACAATGATAGGTATCATTTCATATCAAAACCTCCCCTAGGAAAGCTAGAGACGAAGTAGATGAAAAAGTACTTAGCAACTTGGTTCAACGAAGTAAGGAGAAAAGAAATTCTAAGCTAAATCTGAATAGGGAGCATTACACTGAACAAAGAGAGGAGGGACCAATAAAAAATTACAAACATGTAAGACATAAGGAAGAAACTGGGTATAAAATTAAAAAACCTAATAATGTCCATTCAATAAATATAAAAAGACCATATAAGTATGAAGTAATAAAATAATTATAATAATAGCCCTAACAATAATTCATGTAAACAAGAAATTAAACCGGAATATAGAGGGCTACGCCCGCAATCCGAGGGTTTTGTAGCCAGCGCTTATTTTGGTATATAAATATCGGCTCCTTGCTCCTCTTGATACCACTCAGATGAATAAAAAAAAACCTAATTAAAATGTCTTACTCGCTTACATTTTATTTATTATTTATTTTATTTTTTTATTTATTATTTATTTTAATACATGCCAATTCATATTACGTGATTGTAACGAAACTTAGAAAATATTATTGTCTAAGGTGTTGGCCATCAGTAGTTTTGACCTCGAACGTGTTTAAGGCATGCAGGGGTGTACTAACTGTAACTATAGAAATAAACTATGATATTATTGACCTATTCTGAGAAGATATACAGATTCCATTATTTTCCATTTTTTTCGGAACACACCTTCCTGTAAGTTTTCATAATTCTAAGTATAACGGTCTCGAAGGGGGAAGGGGACCAATTACGAACTAATATTTCCTCCTCCCCCAATGTTCCCCTTTCTACAAATTTCAAGAAAATGCGAAAAAATGGAATGTACTCAACATTACCTTTCTCACGACACCTCGCTTGCCTATACCAGTAGATAAAAAAAATTTACCTTCATTTCGCCTCTATGTGGACATCCCCCCCTTCCACCCGCTAAAGTTGTATCAGTCAGCACCCCCAACCAATCTTTACCCTTTCAAAAATGATTAATTACATAACTGCAATTCGCACTACGAAAAACAACATGAAAGTATAATAGTACTCACATCACACCTATGAGGCCGGTAGGTATATAGGTAGTAAAATTTTTGTGTGGATAGTGTCAAAATGCCAAACTTTAAATGAATGTACTATTATTAAATATTATATGATTGTAATGGAGCTTAGAGATATTATTGCCAATGAAGTTGGTTATCATCGGCCATCGATATTTTTGAACTCGGGTATGCTTAACGGGTGCAGGGGTAAGGTAGTTGCAACTATAGAAATGTACTATTATTAGTTTTTTTTTATGAGATATCAAATTTCTACGATTTTCAGTTTTCTATGCAGTGAAATGACGCTTTCTTGCAAAATTTCATATTTCTAAGTATAACCGTTTCGAAATGCAAGGGGGGGGGACAAACTCGGATCACATATTTTCCCCTCTACCTCTTATCCCCTTTTTCCAAATTTGATGAAAATGCCAAAAATGAAATGTACTCGGTGTTACTTTTCTCAAGATACCCCACTTGCCTATAACAGATGAAAAAAAAATTTTGACCTTCATTTCCCCTCTATGGGGACCTCCCCTTAAAGTCAGCCTATTACAACGAATCGCTTTCTCCGCCGAATTATAATAACTCTACATATTTCCACAAAATTTCATATATTTAGCTTCAGCCGTTCCTGAGATATTTCATGGACAGACGGACAGACATTTGACCGATTTCATAAGGGTTTTGTTTTTAATACAAAGCCCTAAAAACTATCAGAATCTATATTCCTTTTATATAATACTTATTATTTCCTAAAAATATACAAAAATTTGTACTATGAATTAATTACAAAACTATTATCAAGAGAACAATGTATATACCAACTAATAAATCCTAAGTATACTTCATGTTTGAAAAAAAAAATTAATTAACCAATTAAATTTAATTAAGTACATAAATATGAATTAACAAATGAAATCAATTGAAAAATAGCTATTGTACTAATGGTGCATTGAAATTAATATAAAATACGTATTTTTGTTACAAAGATTCATGAGAATCTTTAAGTAAACCGAGGAGGAGTAATATATTCTATATTATTTGATGGATGAATTTACTAAAGAATCGTAGACTGTGGCTACAAACTTGTTTTCGACTTCCCATAAGACGAAAACCAGTTAGTTAAGTTAGTTGTTAAGAAGCCGTTCTTTTTTACAATAACGGAGCTCTTCTTCTACTCAGGCCGAAAAGACTTTAAAAATATATTACTTGCGCGGCGTCCACACCTACTGAGCTCTCCCAACGAGATCTCGGTCGTCCTCGCAGTCTCGCTCCGTCGACTCGTTCTGCATTCATTACTGTCTTAGGCATGCGATCATCGTCCATTCTTTGTACATGCCCTGCCCATTGAAGTCGTTGTAGTTTGACGATTTTCGAGACTTCCAGCTCATCGTACATTTCATACAACTCATGGTTGTACCGGATGCGCCATCCATCTCGATCGCAAACAGCCCCGAAAATTCGCCGTAGAACCTTACGTTCGAAAGTGTCTGGCATGTTTTCGGAGGCTTGAGTTAGGGTCCATGCTTCGCAGCCATAGCATAGCACTGGTCGTATAATGGTTTTGTACACGCGGAGCTTCGTGTTTCTGTGCACATGTTTCGATTTCATTATGGGGAGAACAGAGAAAAAAGTCTTATTAGCTAACTGTATCCGTCGCTTGATTTCGTCAGTTTCGTTGGCGTCCCTTGACAGGTTGCAACCCAGGTAGATGAAGTTGTTCACGAACTCGATGTTGAGGTCCCCCACGTTGATGCTTGGTTGTGCAGGTGTCCTTGTCACCGATTGCATCATTATTTTAGTTTTACCCTCGTTAATACGTAATCCAACTTCCTTTGCAGCGGTATCGAGCGTATGCAGAAGTTCTTCTGCGTCAGCCAATCTTCGGGACATGATGTTGATGTCGTCGGCATACGCTGCTAATTGTGTCGACTTGATGAGCAGCGTCTTGCTGTTGTCCATATTCATGGCCCGAATAACGTATTCCAGTGCTAGGTTGAAGAGCGTCGGTGCCAGTCCATCGCCCTGTTTCAAACCAGTGCGTGTTTCAAATAGATCAGTAAGTCTATTAAGTATCCTGACTTGTGAGACGGAGTTGGTCATCGTCATCTTTGTCAGTCGCACTAATTTTGCCGGTATACCAAATTGCAGCATGATGTTGTACAGTACTCCACGATCGATACTGTCGTATGCCTGCTTGAAGTCGACAAAGATTTGGTATACGTTAACGTTGTATTCCCAGCACCTCTGGAGTATCAGTTTGACTGAGAAGAGCTGATCGGTTGTGGAGCGCCCAGGTCTGAAACCGCTTTGATATTCGCCAATGACTCGTTCTGCGTACGGTTTTATTCTATTTTCCAGAATTTTCGTCAAAATTTTATAGGACGTTCAAACTAGTGAGATGCCCCTGTAATTCTCACACCGCAGTTTATCTCCCTTTTTATGAATTGGACAGATGATGCTTCTGCGCCAATCGTCTGGGATCTCCTCGTTCTCCCATACTCGCAGAAGTAATTGATGTATGGCATCAACTAGACTCGTTCCACCGAATCTTAGCAGTTCAGCTGGAATCTCGTCAGCGCCCGGCGCTTTATTTCGTTTTAGTGACCGCAACGCGAGATCAACTTCCTCTACTGTCGGGGGTTGAATGGGTGGGCCTAGATCACCAATATCGTCGAGAGCTTCCTGTGTGGGGATGTTAGATGGTCGGTTTAGAAGCTCTTCAAAATAAGAGGCCCATCGTTTGTTAATACCATCGGTGTCGCTGATGATGTTTCCATCCTTGTCCTTACAAAGGCTAGTCCTGGGTTGGTAGCCGTTCTTAATTGTATTTACTATTTTAGTTTGTACGCTTGTCTGGTGTTCCTATTAGCTAAGTTTTCGTTTATGTTCAGCAACTGCTCGTCAAAGTATTTACGTTTCTTACGTCTAATTATTCTATTCGATATTCGCCGTAGCTCGTCATATTTTTCTCTTCTGGCTCTGGTTCCTCGTTGAATCCATTGTCTGTAGGCCTCGTTTTTCGCGTCAAGTGAATTTTTGCATTCTTCGTCGAACCAGTCATTTCGCGCTCGCCGGGCTTTATATCCCACGACCTTCTCTGCGACATCCTTGATGGTACCCTTGAGTTCTTCCCAGAACCCATGGTCGCCTGTGTTGCTGATGTTGTGTAGCATAGGTGATAGTTTTTCCTCAAGGGCGGTAGTATACGCCACCGCTGTAGCATCACTCAAGAGCTTATCAACCGCAAAGATTTTGGGAGGGCTGATTCTTGACTGGTGCACTGAGGAGATTCTACATCTGTAGGTCGTCTTCACCAAGTGATGATCTGAGTCGCAGTTTGCTCCTCGATAGGAGCGGACATCCATGACACTAGACGCCCATCTCCTGCAAATGAGGACGTGGTCAATTTGGTTGACGGTATGTGCGTCTGGAGACTTCCAGGTCTGCTTGTGAATGCGTCGATGCGGGAAACACGTAGAGCTTACGACTAGATTCCTGCTGCAGGCGAAGTCGATAAGTCGCTGGCCGTTATCGTTACATTCTTCATGGAGGCTGTGGCCTCCAGAGGTCCCCCGATGCCAACTTTCATTCCCGACTTTCGCGTTAAAGTCTCCCAGCAGCAATTTGACGTCGTTTGTTGGAAGTGAGTCGAAGAGAGTTTCAACGCGGGCGTAGAACTCGTCTTTTACTGCGTCTTCTTTAACTTCAGAGGGGGCATGCACATTGATGAGCCAGAGATTGAAGAATCGAGTCTTGATGTGAATCGCGCACAGCCGTTCATTTATGGGTTTGAAGTCAGTAATATGCGGTTTGAGGTGATTGTCCACTATAAATGCTACTCCAAACTCCTTGCGGCCCGATGGTTTGCCACTTGAAAAAATTGTGTGCGATTTCTTGTCATTAATCTCGCTGCCAAGCCAATTTGTTTCCTGGACTGCAGTAATGCTCAGTTTGTACTTTTCGACCTGTTGAAGGAGGGCCTTCTCGGCCCCGGTTTGTTCAGAGAGCGTACATTCCAGGATCCGAAAGAATAATCCTTTATTCGTTTGCGTGGTCGTCGTTGTTGATCCGTCCAATCCGAGGCTTTTGTTCCAGGTTTCTTGACATGGAGTGGTTTTTACAAGGACGAGTTGTCAGCACGTCGCTTAACCCCATTCGGGGGATGGCCTCGGAGATAGCTGCTTCAGATGGTTTAATAAACGTGCTGGAGCCCACACAACTATGTAGCAGGTCCAACTACGCAAGTCATTCCATCCTACTAGACCTGAGACGCTTAGGTGTTTGTCAGCCATTCAGGCTACTGCTATCTGCCTTTTCCAAACTGTCTTATCGCTAAGACATTGGCCGTCAATAAATCAATAATTTAATTAAATTCCGGTTTGTTTGAAATAACAAAGACACACAAATACTAACTCTATAATTTTCATCTAAGTCTGTAGCTTTAAAACAGATTGAAATCACAAATAGATTACTAAAACAGGGGTCATTGTCTCAATTATTTGCTTTAATTTACATTATAGAAAAAGAAATCAAATTCTCTATAAATACAACAAGTTCCACTTCAAATTGTTGATTATTTCTGAAATACCGGTTTTCCGCCCTGAAGGATTTCGCATCGCAATGGTCAACGATCAGTAAGTTACAATAACATAATATGTTAATATAAGCACAGTGTTCAGAACAGGAGTGTCTAACGTTGTCTGACCACAATAAAACGGAAAATAAATGTTCTTTCAGCAATTTAGGCCCGGTTTCTTAATTGGTTAGCACAATTTGGCTTTTAGTCCGGGCTAGGAAGTCCAAAAAAGTTTATTTAGGAAAAATAAATCCTGTAGTTTTGAAATTTTATACAACTGTTGGGGACAGTCCCCTGAATATGTGCTTAAAAGTCCCCGATTATAGAGGATCCGGAAGTGTATCGAAGACCCGATCAAAGGTCCTTTCTTTCAGTTTTCCTTGATTATTTTGAAAACTATGAATTCTACAATAAAATGTCCCAAGCCCGATTCAAAGTACATCAAATTTCCTATAAAATGATTATCATTCCTTCGACTATAAAATAATATATTATACTCTAAACCATAAAAAAATATAGGGTATATTTATTTCCTCACATCTCATCTCCTCATCTACTCGAATTTGACCTGCCTACTTTAATTCGGTGGGTCGTTTTTTGCATGGTTGCAAAAATAATATTTGTAGGGGAGGTAGGCGTAGCTTGGGTAAGATCGCGCCCATTTGTAGTACCAACCAACTAGATCCCATTCGGAATATTTAACCAAATTTTAATGTCGCTAAGTTTTTTCTATCGGGAGTTATCGTGGCGTTTTTCCTTGTGAGGAAATCAAAATACCGTACATTATTTTATGGTCGAGAGTATAATATACGGTTTTATAGTCGAGGGCATGGAGGAATAAATAAATAAATAAATAATAATAATAAATAAATAAATATAATCTCGTTGTTCGAGGGTATGATATACAATTTTCTGAGATATTTTATGTACATTGACTCGATCTTGGGACTTCTTTTTTGTAGAATCCTTAATTTTCAAAATAATCAAGGGAAAGTGAAAAAAACGGACTTTTGACTTCCTCTTCTCTACACTTATGGACCCTCTATCATTTTGGACTTTTGAGCACATGTTCAGGTGACTGCCCCCAACGATTGTGCAAAATTTAAAACTTCACGATTCATTTTTCCCTCCTAGCCTGGACTATTTCTCAGCATCTGGTTACGAGTGAAAACGCTAACCGGTAATTATCTGCCGGTTAAGAGTTTATCAAGATAATAAACTCAAATATCCAAAATTGGCTGCTGAGAATTGCTTTTTGTCAGGTTTCTACTTTTGTATTATCAACTGAGAAAAAACTGCAACGATTTAACAGTTTTTTTATACAGGCGGGTTTATCACGTGACCAAAATGGTTAATGACGTTGTTTTAAGAATTAAAATTGTGTTTGTGCGGGTGCTGTACCATACATTTTGGCGGAAATTAAAAAAAAAACACAATAAGGTATAGGGTAACCTAAAAAAAAGATAATGTACATTTGTCTACTCGCCATTTATCTTCAATTTGACGAAAAACTAATCCACTTAACTAATTAATTAACTACAAAGTGATTAACTAAAAGCAAAACAAAGTCGCCATTTAGCCTCCTATAAGTTTTCGTACAGCTAAACCATATGATTTCTTAAATATCCTTTGAAAAAAAAAATAATTTAGTATATATGTATATTTTTTTATATATTTTATAGGGTTGTACTTAGGGGGCAAAAGACCTTTTCCATAGTCCTTCACGTGGGTACCCCCTGGTAACGGCAGTGTTTCAAACCGCTGACGGCCAAGTCTTTGCGATAAGATAGTTTGAAAAAAGGCAGATAGCTGTAGCCTGAATGGCTGACCAACACCTAAGCGTGACATTACACTTTGCGTTTTTCTGCAGGAAGAGCAATCCCGCAAAAATCCGCATTGTCGTCCAAGAAGACGAACGTGTCCATTTAGGCGATATTCAGATTAGCTACATTTTCAACTCCGACGCAGCCACGCACAATAGCCAAGCATAGTCGATCGTATCGCATGCTGAGCGATGAGTGTGAATCCGCCCATTTGATGCTGTGTATCTCGACTGAAATTTCGAGCAGTCGTGCAGCGCGGTGTCGTGTGTGTGAATTTCGCCTTAGGCGATATTCAGATAAGGTACATTTTCAGCTCCGACGCAGCCACGCACAATAGCCAAGCATAGTCGATCTATCGCATGCTGAGCGATGAGTGTGAATTCGCCCATTTGATGCTGTGTATCTCAACTGAAATTTCAAGCAGTCGTGCAGCGCGGTTTCATTACTAAATGATTTGAAATAAAAATAATTTTGAATTTTTTTAGCTTTTTGTCCCGTCCCATGTATTGTACAAATATGATGGAAATGAATATAGTCCGATCCCGATGTATGCTGCACGTTTGTTGGTTTGTGCGTTTGGCCGGGCACGTCTGATCTATTCTGATCTTAACCAAATTTGGTATGTAGGTATCTCGTGTTCCCCTGAGTGCAAATCGCAGCCGCAATTTTGATTATCAACTGGATTAACAGTAGATTATGTTTTGTTTAAAATAGAGTTACTCGGCCATAAAAAAGGACTCTCATTATCATGAAATTAAACGGAAGCCAATTTGGTCGGGACTGATATCATTTTGAGTACTTTGGTGTGAAAAAAATCGAGTTCGTGAAGAACTTCATTTACCTGGGTTGCAACTTGTCAAGCGACGCCAACGAAACTGACGAAATCAAGCGACGGATACAGTTAGCTAATAAGACTTTTTTCTCGGTTCTCCCCATAATGAAATCGAAGCATGTGCACAGAAACACAAAGCTCCGCGTGTACAAAACCATTATACGACCAGTGCTATGCTATGGCTGCGAAGCATGGACCCTAACTCAAGCCTCCGAAAACATGCCAGACACATTTGAACGTATTGTTCTACGACGAATTTTCGGGGCTGTTTGCGATCGAGATGGATGGAGCATCCGGTACAACCATGAGTTGTATGAACTGTACGATGAGCTGCAAGTCTCGAAAATCGTCAAACTACAAAGACTTCAATGGACAGGGCATGTACAAAGAATGGACGTCGCATGCCTAAGAGAGTAATGAATGCAGAACGAGTCGAAGGAGCGAGACTGCGAGGACGACCGAGATCTCGTTGGGAGAGCTCAGTAGGTGTGGACGCCGCGCAGCTACTGGGCTTCCAAAATTGGAGGACGCAGTCACGCGACCGAGATAATTGGAGGAAAATGATCCAGGCGGCCAAGGCCCGACGTCGGGCTGTCGTGCCACTATGATGATGAAGATGGTGTGAAAAAAGGACATTATTAATAAAAAAGGACATTATTGGCAATGGAGCGATGACTGGGCAAGATGGCTATCATATGACTGGGGGTCATGAGATGAATGCACTAGATTAATTTTGAAGGCATTTTGAGTCCTTTGGTGTGGAAATAGGACAATTTTGGCAATGAAGTGATATCTAGGCAAAATGAGTATCATATGAATGGGGATGTTGAGGCAAATGCACTAGACTACTACTGAAGGCATTTTAAGTCCTTTGGTGTGGAGAGAGGACATTTTTGGCAATGAATTGATGTCTACGCAAAATGGGTTTCATATGACTGGGGATGTTGAGGCGATTGCACTAGATTATTGCTGAAGGCATTTTGAGTCCTTTGGTGTGGAAAAAAGGCATTTTTGGCAGTGTAGTGATATCTATTCAAGATGGGTATGATATGGCTGGAGGTGTTGTTGCGAATACATTAGACTACTGTTGATGGTATTATGAATCCTTGGGTCAGAAAATATGGACGTTCTTGCATTCTTCTTGTAGATATAGGTATCTCCTAAATCGGGGCGATAAGGACAACATATTTTAAAGCAAATCATAAACAACTTGAAAGCAACTGGATTCAAATTAAAATGTATTGTACTTGAACGGGACGGGCCTAAAGGTCCAACGAATATCATCGCTCTTTTGTGTCATTATTCAGTAATGAGCGGAGGCATGGTTTTTTGCTTATGTAGGTTAGTTATATTAACATTTTATTAATGGTTGGGGTGTGTTATTGTAGCTTATGGTAAATTTAAGGGGTTCGCAGACGTAATACCAGGCCATTTATCAAATCTACCGTGAGGCCTTCTATGTTTCCTACCATTTGCCAATCAGGCCTGATAGCAGATAGAGAGTGGCAAATTTTGGTTTTTGGTTGTTAAGGAAGTTACTCGTAACACGATTGACTACATTAATAAAATATACGATAACTCCTTAACGGTTAGATATAAAACAAGTATTCCGGCAGTGTTCTTCCACGAAGTACATGTAACATTGTGTCTGTCTTCTATTCCGGATGGCGCAAAGGTTAGGATGTTCGCCTTCAGTCCACTGCGCCCCTGTTTCGATTCCTACTGAACACGGTGGTCTTTTCGATAATACCGGATTTACATATCAGAAATAAGCAAATCGATATTGCTGATCACACACGCACACACCTCTATGTGCACCGTCATGATCTAGCAATTGAGATGATGCTAACTTATCTCGAGGCGTTGGACTGTTGCGCCAGTTTTTTTTTATACCCTAGTTATATGTTGCATTCAACCTTGGTAGTATACTAGACATTTTGTAACAGGACACTAGTAAACATTTCTATTTTTTTCTTCATTTCAGTACCATTGACGTCGATTTTTGACCTAAATTCATTGCTTGGTTCATTTTGTCATAATAAAATTTTTCCACGTCTGAAATTTTTCGATTTTTTTGCGTCTGGGCTCAGTTTTCAATCCGTTTCATATTCGCGTATATGCCTTCAGCGGGATCTGCGTAGAATTGTTTCGTATCAGTTTCCTATCCCTTTAATAACTGGGTATGATTTGCATAGGATTTGCGGGGATCAGTCTTCTATCCATTTCATCTCTGTGTTGGATTTGGATCATTATCGGATAGAAAACTGCAATGAAGCAAATCCGAAAGGCTAACTAACCCAAGACACACTCTAAACCATGGAAATACTCCATTTTCCCCTAAATTCCCCCTTCTCTATTCTGTTCAGTGTGTTTGTTTTTCCTGTTGATTTTTGTTCTGTACGAAGAAACGCGGCTATTGACTCTATTTTTGTTCGTCATTTGACTCCGCCTTCATTCGTTTGTGTAGAAGTTGTATTATTCCTTATTGTAACATATCTGTAATCCATTAATTGATTTTATAGTAGTGTTAGGTCCAAATTATTTCTTTTAATTTACGGAGATTTTCCTTCTGGTTTGATTGTAGTGTTAATTTAACTTTCTTTTTAAAATCATCATTTTCCTTACTTTTCGTTATTATTGGTTGTATTTTACAAAGTGTGAATATATTATCACGATTAACATTTGATTATTACTCGTATCCTATCCTACTATACCGAAAGTGACCATTCAGTAACAATATTATCATCACCACTTTACCTACGGTAATAAAATCATATTCATCATCATCATGTGTGGTCATAGTCGTCTCGTAGATCATCTCATCACTAAAGGCTTCGAACAAGAAACAGTATGACGACCTGTTTGCTGTGTCACCAACCTTGTTTAAACTGAAATTATGTACGCTGTATTTCTTACCAAATAGACATCTTAAGAAATGTATACATTAGTTCAAGGTCATTTTGAATATTGGTTGTTATCTCAAGATGTTAGACTGATGCGGACAGGTTTACGGTCTTACCTAATATCCACGAGTAGTAGTAGTCATCATAATGTGCAAGTTTCATTTACAAACGGATATGTATCTTAGGCAGGCCATCTGCTTTACGGTATGCGAAGAATTGCATTTCAGTGCTTGCAAGTTTACATAATTATACTAGTATTTTATACTTACATTGATGTGCGAAAGGTGACAGTGCACTTAGCATTAGGATGTCGACGTTATTAGTAAATTCTAAATACATATCTGATATATACAGTGAAACTAGGATATAACGAACCTTCAAGGGACTGCAGAAATCGTTCGTTATATCCAAGGTTCGACAGAAGCCTTCAACAGAATATCTTACGCCAGATTGAAAGAGGATATGATTAAAAAGCAGTTTCAGTACTTAATTTTTAACAATTTCGTAAGGCACATTTTATTTCGGTAAGAACGTTAATTGTTAATTCACCGGTTGGCTCCGTATTATTTATGATTATTTATTTAACGAACTCGGATATTCAAAGAACTACCAAAGAGGGTTGATATTCTACAAGAGTGATCACTCCATAGAACTTTCCCCTCTGCCAGTAGATTTTTATGTATTGATAAATAGTACTATATAGACTATACAGTATAGATACTGTGATGGTCCGTCCACCTGTTTACGATATTCAAAACACGTCTTCTGCGTTTGGTGACACTTTCTTTTTTTTGCCAATAATTTTTTCTTACTTGCTAACAATTTTCCAGTTGTCTTCTTTTTTATACCCTAGACTTTAAGTATAGGGTATATTGTTTTTGACACGACGGAAATATGTAACACCTTAAAGGAGGCTCCGGAGGTCACCCCGTTGTAGCTAACACCCCACCAAACCATTACTGAGGCTGGATGATGACCTCTTTGAACCTTTTGGGCAACTGGAGAAGCTTCTCTGGCACTGCGAGCATAAACCCTACCGTTTTGTTTATTAAATGTTTCTTCGACAGTAAAAATTTTTTCGTCCGTAAACAAAATTTTACGGTGTTCTTGGTTTGCGTACCGGCAAAGTAATCGGTTTGGTTTTTTCCACTCTATTTTTTTTAACGAATCTGTTAGTAAATGCCCGGTAGATCTACGATAAGCATCCAACCCCAAGTCACTTTTGATGATACGTGAAATTGTTCTTTGGGGTATTTTCATCTCACGCGATAAAATTTTTTGTCTCCGAAGAGGATTACGGCGAATTCTCTCGCGCACGGCTTTAACCGCTTGAGGAGTTCGAGTAGTTCGCGGACGGCCACTTCTTTCACGGTCACTTACTCCAGACGTATCATTAAATCTTTCAATAGCCCGATATACAAACATTCGGCTTATACCAAGGGTATGCAGAGTCTTAAAAATATCACTTGGTTGCATTCCTACTTTATGAAGTGCAATCACAGCAATTCTATTTTCTTTGTCACCCCAATCCATGTTCACTACACTAAAAATTAAACTCAAATGATGACAAATGCATCAAGCACAAGCGTACTATAGCGATTAGCTCAATTTTTAAGAAATGCAATATAACGGTTCCTTTCTGCACGGTTGCCAAACCTTGTAACAATATTTATGGCTAGACTAGGTATAAATGATCAGGGTCACCTCCTGATTCGATTTAGCTATGTCTGTCTGTCTGTCTGTCCGTCTGTCTGTCTGTCCGTTCGCACGATAACTTTCGATAGAAAGAAGCTAAAGTCTTGAAATTTTGGTCAGATGTTGGAGGTATGATCTAGTTGGTTGGTATTGAAAATGGGCATGATCGGGCCAAGAGAACGCCTACCTCCCCTACATATGTAAAATAATTAAATGTATTTATAACTCCCGATTAAATAAACATGAAAAGCTCTAGCTGTGGTAGATTGCTCGTGAGGGTAATCTTACACTTCCCTGACAAAATAAAATCGATTAGGTGAAAACTAACGGTAATTTTCTCACAAAGAACCCCGTACTACCCTACTTTTCAGGTTTTTTGTCTATAACTCTTGAACCAATTGACGTAGACATCTGATTTTTGGCATGTAACCCTGAAGTAAGAAGTTGCTTGGGTTTTGGTAAGTTGGGCATAATCAGATCAAAGGAACGCCTATCTCCCCTACAAAATTGAAAAAAATTAAAAATTACTTTAATTACGATAACTTTCGATAGAACGACACTAGCGAGTTAAAAATTTGCCAGAACGTTGGTAGTAAAATCTAGTTATTTGGCATTGAAAATGGGTAAGATCCGACTCAAGGAACCCCTACCTCCCCTACAAATGAAACTTCAAATAAGAGATAACTTTTGATAGAATGAAGCCAGCGACTTGGAATTTTGGTCAAATGTTTAAAGTGAGATTGAGTTAGTTGGTATTAAAGATTGGTTACATCCAACCTAAGGAACCCCTACCTCCCCTAGAAATGAAATTTAAAATAAGCAATAATTTACGACAAAATAAAGGTAGCGACTTGAAATTTTGGTCAAATGTTTGAAGTAGGATCCAGTTGGCTAATATTGAAAATACGTAAAATCCGAAAAACGAAACCCCTATCAATGAAACTTCAGATAAGCGATAACTTTCGATAGAGTGAAGCTAGAGACCTGAAATTTTTTTTAAATGTTTGTAGGGTGAACTAATTGGTTGGTGGCAATGATGGGCAAGATCCAGTCCAAGGAGCCTCTACCTCCCCTACAAGTGAGACTTCAAACAAGCAATGACTTTCGATAGAATGAAGCTAGCGACTTGAAAAATTCGACAAGTATTTGCAGAATGGGTTAGTCAATTGATTTTTAGAATGGCCAAGATCCTCATGAATGAGTGCCAACCTCCCCTATAAACTGGCCATATAGGAAACTCACTTTTAATGCATATGGTCGTAGCCAATTGGTACTTTTGGTATCACCACCTAGTGGTGATACCAAAAGTCTGCACAAGTCTAGGGTATATACGCTTCGGCCTGGTTTTTTTTGCTGATGGGTGGAATTTGTGTCAGCGAAACAATTACCGATAGAATTACGTCGCACGCGCATCCGATTTATAAATGCAATTGAACTTGGGTTATTGCTTCGTCGACACAAATTCACACGCGCATCGGGATTTCTTAAATTTAGAATAAAATACAATGACCAGAATATGGTCATTACAATACACAAGAGAATCAATATCGGCGGAGGCTAAAGTTGTATGGGGTGAGCTTTCTCGTGTAGTCTATATACTATTGGTCAATACATACAAATCTACTGGCAGAGGCGAAAGTTCTATGGAGTGATCACACTTGTAGAATATCAATCCTTTTTGGAACTACTAATTAACGAAAACAGTTTCTATAGTTGAACCCCAAACATCAAGCGCGACGAGAAAATATTTACACACACACACACCAGGTGCGCGCGAATATGATAGTACAACACTTGCATTATTTCCCACCGCCAGACAAATTTTCAGAAGTTGGCGTGCTAGTTGGCGTGTCAGTCCAATGCTGCACCATAAGTGTGCAAGTGCTTTAAATGTGCATAGATCATCATTACACCGTATTTTGCAGAAAACCTTAAACTGCACCGTCACAATCCAACTGAGAGCCAAGTCACACACGTCAAACACGTCTCTGCTACGAGTTCGTGAAATTTTCCCTCAGATTTATCTCCAGTTCAGGAGAGGTGACATAAATTGACCCCCACGCAGTCTCGATTTGACCTCTATGGGATATATCTCGAGTCAAAAGTTTATGTCAATAAACCGACTTCTCTATAGCAGTTGAAGAAAATATCCATCACGAAATGGTTTATACTCAGATGATGTTTTTATACCCTTCACGGATGTGATAGGGTATACATATTAACTTTGTCATGAAGTTTGCAACGCACAGAAGGAAGCATCTCCGACCATATAAACTATATACTACTTTGCCTTAACCCCTAGCGGGGCATAGCGCGTCAACTACTCCTGCGCGCCATCGTACTCTGTTCTGGGCAATGGGGCGCAACTCCCCAAAAGACTTACCCAGTACCTGACACTCCTTTGCCACAGATCGACGCCATGTGATTCGAGGACCCCCTCTTGGTCGGCCTTGGTTGGAAATGGGGTTCCATTTCATGGCATGCATAGCAATGCAGTTATCACTCTTCCGCAATGTGTGACCTATCCACTGCCATTTTCGCCTGCGTATCAATTCGTCGATTGGCATCTGACCCGTATCTGTTTATATGTCAGAACCAAAGGAATCGGACCACTGCGAGCTGCCATAGGAACGACCGTTCCAAAAGCAAGTTTTTGCTTGAAAAACTTCTTTATTTCTGAAGGTATCTTTACCAAATTTCATATTATTCAATTATATTGACTGGCAAACCACGTTCCTAAATTTGGTTGAAATCGGCCCACTATTTAATATACCTCTCACAAAGTGGCAAATACACCATAAGTCACAATGAAGGTATGATCATACTTTCAGTAATTTAACAAAACATTGAAAATTTATACATATCTATCATTATTATCGGAGCGCGACAGCCCGACGCACGTCGGGCCTTGACCGCCTACGTATGTATCTATACATATGTACTCGTACATATATGAATTCGTCGGTCAAATTCGTGTCTGAAAAAATTAGACTAAAATCATTGACTAGTGTGACAAAAACTATTCATGGACGCCATAAAGTAAGTACTACTAGTGATGGAACTTCATACGATTTAAGCAGAAGCGCGGTGCAAATTGAGACGCAAATAATTCAAACGAAAGTCGCCTTTAGAGGGATAGGGACAATAACACTTTAAAAAGCTCTTCAAATGACAACTGCCTATCACGTTTCATTGTATGATTAAGATGCTTGTTATTCGGCATTACTCCTTTGTGTACTGATGGAATTCAACACATATGCAACTAATAGGCAGGCACTCTTAATTCGTATGGAGTCCCATTTCTTGTTAACAACTTCTACTCTTTGACCTCGCCTCGCAACATCTCACTTTATTCATTATCATCCCATTTTAGGTCTCACTTGAAATGGGAAGACTAGGGAAACACAATGTACATATCATCTTTCCATAATACTTCAATAATATTCTACCTATATATGTATATGCAAAACACACGCTGGAACTAAAAACAAGCTTGTTTTCGTAGTGACTTATGGTGCATTTGCCACTTTGAAATTAGTAGTAAAACTTGTTCCGATTTCATTGTTTCTATGAGAGGTATATGAAATAGTAGGCCGATTTCAACCAAATTTAAAAACATGGTTTGGTAATAACATGATTAAATAATATGAAATTTGGTAAAGATATCTTCGGAATTAAAAAAGTTTTTCTTATAAAAACTTGCTTTTGGAACGATCGTTCCTATGACAGCTACATGATAAAGTAGTCCAATTTCAACCAAATTCGAGAATGTGATTTGACTATAATTTCACAAGAATCAGTAGTATCATTCTTGTGAAATTTGAAAAAGATATCTTTAGAAATAAAAAAGTTTTTCTCACAAAGACGAAATTTGGGACCGGTCGTTCCTATGGCAGCTATGTATATGACGTAGTAGTCCCATTCCGTTGGTTCCGACATATACAGGGTGTCCCAAACCCCAACGTCAACCCGGAAACCGGTGATAGGCCAAGTGGTGGCAGTTATCAGAAAAGTATTAAAAAAAGTCTCCGTCAATTATTTTTTGACCTATAGACATTCAAAAAAGAATTGGAAAATTTCATACCCTGTGATGATTTTTTAAGTACTATTATTACAAATTTTCATTTTTTTTTTATTTTTTTCTTATGAAGCAACCCTGACTAACTGTTCTATAAATCACAATCTAAAAGTAAAAAATTACTGTATTGGTTTTAAATAAAATATGACTTTTTTCCCAACTTTTGTACTCAAAATTATCACTTATCCCAACTTCAACTGACTGCACTGTAAAAGAATATACCACGCGGTTTAGGCAAGTAACTGTAAAAGATGGCGCATTTTGTCCAGATTCCAAAATGGTACGACACTTCCTATATTATCTCTTAATTGAGGTGAAAAGAAGTAATAATCTCATTTAGGCAAAAGTGTCATTTATTGAACAAAAAAATCAATTTACAATTAAACGTTAGAACTTCAATTTACAACAAATGTTAAAAATGTTTGCCTTCAGCTGCAATGCAAGCACGACATCTTCTTAAAATGGATCGAGTTATAAGCCGGGCGAATCTTCCTAATGGCTTCAGCGGCTTCCGCAATTTTTCGGCGGAGTTCCTCCAAATTTTCTATTTCTTTCCTGTAAACCTTTTATTTACCGCTCCCCAGTAAAAAAAAAATCGAGGGGATTTAGGTCAGGTGAACGTGCCGGCCACGAAATTGTATCAGACCGCCCTATCCACCTCTCGAGATATTCTCGATCGAGGAACTCTCTGACTGTACGGGCATAATGCGCTGAGCAGCCATCGTGCTGATACGACATATTTGCAAAAGTACTGAGTGGCACGTCTTCCAATAAATTGGGTAAATGATTCATTAAAAAATCTAAATATGTCTCGGCACTTAAGTTCTCCGAAAGCTCGAATGGTCCAATAATTTGGCCATTTAAAATTCGAGTCCACATGTTCACTTTAAAGCGATGCTGCGCTCTATTTTGCCGCATTAAATGTGGATTTTCAATGTGCCACTCGTGTAAATTGTGGAGGTTAATGTAACCATCTTGAGAAAATGTGGATTCATCGGTCCATAGAATTTTGTCAAGGAATCGGGGATCTTCTCTGTACTCACGCAACATCGTTTGACAAAATTGTACTCTCTGCGGATAATCTCGAGGTAGCAGACTTTGGACTCGTTGAACATGGTACGGGTGCATCTTGTTTCTCCGTAGAATTCTTTGTACTGTACTTTTGGGTACTCCAGTGCTACATTCAATTGCACGTACTGAGGCACTGGGATCTTGTTCGACTGCTTGTAAGACTTCCTCCTCGTAGGGATGATGGAATTTGGCTCTCCTGTCATGTGGTGTGGAATTCGACTCTCTGAGAATGACTGGTGTACGTTTATAAATATTCGGTGATCCGGATAACGTTCAGCATTTGGATATCTCTTACGATAAAGTCTGGCTGCAGCACTAGCATTGCATTTGCATTCCCCATAAATAAGATGCATGATAGTATATTCCCGCGCACTGTATCTGTATGGCATAATGGCAGTTAAATGCGTCCTATAATCAAATTGTTACTGAATCACTAAATCATTCATAAGGTTACATGTGCTACATATGTCGTACCATTTTGGAATTTGGACAAAATGCGCCATCTTTTACAGTTACTTGCCAAAACCGCGTGGTATATTTTTTTTACAGTGCAGTCAGTTGAAGTTGGGATAAGTGATAATTTTGAGTACAAAATTTGGGAAAAAAGTCATATTTTATTTAAAACCAATACAGTAATTTTTTACTTTTAGATTGTGATTTATAGAATAGTTAATCAGGGTTGCTTCATAAAAAAAAAAATAAAAGAAATGAAAATTTGTAATAACAGTACTTAAAAAATCATCACATGGTATGAATTTTTCCAATTCTTTTTTGAATGTCTATAAGTCAAAAAATAATTGGCGGAGACTTTTTTTAATACTTTTCTGATAACTGCCACCACTTGGCCTATCACCGGTTTCCGGGTTGACATTGGGGTTTGGGACACCCTGTATACTGCGTCCAATAAAAAGAAGGCTCTTCACAAAATTTCAGCTCGGTAGCTTTAAAACTGGGGGACTAGTTTGCATAGAAACAGATGGACAGACGGACAAAGCTTAATCGACTGTTCTCATCATACTGACCAAGAATATATATTTATATGGTTGGAGATGCTTCCTTTTGTGCATTGCAAACTTCATGACAAAGTTAATTTACCCTACCACATCCGTGAAGGGTATAAAAAATAACCTTTGACCTATTTTTTGTGAACTGATGATAAATAATATAAATAATGGACAATATTTCCGCCAAATTTAATATTAATCGTTAAATATTTAACGATATTACATTATTGTAGTGAAATGCGATTTCTAGTATTTTTCGCCTATTTCGCCTCCTACTTTTTCCAAGTGAGAAAAAATTTCAGAAATGGAAAGTACAAATTATCCCCTTCGAGACACCCAACACGCCTATAGTCAATGAAACAAGATTGAATTCCCTTTTTTCGTCGTTTTCGGATCCCTTATGTATGCGTGTGGGAAAGTCTTTCAAGTCAGCAGAAACTGATGAAATGTCATGCCGATTTTGTTTTTAGGGAGAGCATAGACACACACCAATAATTTATGTCACAAAACAATAGTCTGTGTCTATGCTAGACACAAGCATCATAATAGAATATTCTGCATACGTGCAAAATTTTATTCATGAAAGGGTAGATAAACACGCTCGGTAGTCGGGAAGTCTCGGTCACTCTACGATGCTTTATCTAGAGAACATGAGTTCGATCCCCGTCGCGTCAACAAAAACGGTCTGTGGATATTATTATAACTCCCACAGCGCTCCAAGCTCGTCAGTTAAAGACGGCTCGGATAAGAGGTACATACATGCTAACAATTGCACCATCCGAAGTCAATATGCTACTGAAATGTCAACAAGGCATAGTAATACAAAAGATGCCGACGCGCCCATGTCACTGGAGGGGTCAAGGCAATTAACACACACTGGAAATGCTATGTGTATACCTATATATCTAATAATTCCTATAATACATATTAAAAAGTAATTTGTAGCAACACTTCAATTTCTTTTCGTTTTTCGTTTATACTTTTCTTTTAAAGCAAAACCCTTTAAAAGGCAGTCGTTACCCCGATTTATTATTAGGTCATTTCCTCAAAACAAAGCGAACTTCATACGAGTTTGCTAATGCTGTTCAAGTACCCACGGTGCATGATATTATGTACCTTACATCTGGTTTATATGTACTGTGTTTTTTTTTCTCTCAATCTCAACCGCGTTTTACTTTCATTAAAAACCAGAACTGAGCCGAGTTTTTCTTTCGGAGCAAACAAGTTTGGCACCAGGTGACGAGCCTCATGAGTTCACGATACCTGCGAGACTTCACTCCACAGATAGAGTCGCCAGTTCTATAGCGGTTTTGGAAATAGCAATGGCTCTGATCAATGCAAATACGAATTGTATTGTATCTTTTTTGTCATATCTTCAGATGGACTACCATTCCAACATTCCTATGTACAGCCGACGCCCAATGACCAAACATAGTCTTTACTCCCGTCCACCTTTTGACCTTACTATTAAGCATGAAAATCACAAAGCGGGTTGGAGGCAATATTGGAGCAGTTGCATAATACACGACAAACATAACAACTTAGAAATGTGTGGAAAAACAGCCAACGAAACTAGTTAACACAATTAGCGATACTATAATAAATTCTTCTGTTGTTTTGAACTATAGCTCTGAGTATTTTTTTAACAATTTTTTTTTATTACAGCCTAACAAATGATTACTCAATTCAATTCAAATGCCTTTATCTTTGAAATATGCCTAAAACAGCGGCTTCGGCTTAGATAGGTATATTTTAATAAATCAGAGGTTGGGTTTTTGTTTAGGAAAAATTTTCAACTGGAAACCAGGAGTTGGCTTTTGTTTTGGATAAAAGATTAATCGGAGGATAAGGGACGGTAAGCGTTTATCCGATTAATAACGCTAACCAGACATTGGGAAATTTAAATTGTGCTAAATGGTAGTTTATTGTTAAGATATTTTAAATTTTAATCGGACATTGAGCAACCGGCCCTTGGTGTATTATTTTAAGGATTTGTATACTGTGTCTGTGTGTATTACAAAAGTGATATTAGGTTAGTTGAATAAAGCAACCGGCCGATTGGTTTATCAAATGCTAATCGGGTGGTGAATCTTCGAATTAGGATTGGGTCTGGTTTCCAACCGAGGTTGTTTAAATAACTATGTTGTAGTTTGTATCCTGATTATTTTATTGTGCATCACAGAAGCTTTCATCCCGGGACTGGGCTTCTCTGCATCACTTTACTTACTCAACGTAAGTGAATAATCAATCCATCGAGTGCGAACCCTAGCAGATTGTTAAATTAGAATGGAAATTTATTAAAATATTCTCTTTTAAGGGGGGCAAAGACCTTTTCCATAGTCCTCCGCGTGGGCGCCCCCTGGTAACGGCAGTGTATCAATTCGCTGACTGCCAATGTCTTAGCGATAAGACAGTTTGGAAAAGGCAGATAGCTGTAGCCTGAATGGCTGACGAACACCTAAGCGTCTCAGGTCTAGTAGGATGGAATGACTTGCGTAGTTGGACCTGCTACATAGTTGTGTGGGCTCCAGCACGTTTATTAAACCATCTGAAGCAGCTATCTCCGAGGCCATCCCCTGAATGGGGTTAAGCGACGTGCTGACAACTCGTCCTTGCAAAAACCACTCCATGTCAAGAAACCTGGAACAAAAGCCTCGGATTGGACGGATCAACAACGACGACCACGCAAACGGCTAAAGGATTATTCTTTCGGATCCTGGAATGTACGCTCCCTGAACAAAATGGGGGCCGAAAAGGCCCTCCTTCAACAGGTCGAAAAGTACAAACTGAGCATAACTGCAGTCCAGGAAACAAATTGGCTTGGCAGCGAGATTAATGACAAAAAATCGCACACAATTTTTACAAGTGGCAAACCATCGGGCCGCAAGGAGTTTGGAGTAGCATTTATAGTGAACAATCACCTCAAACCGCATATTACTGACTTCAAACCCATAAATGAACGGCTTTGTGCGATTCGCATCAAGACTCGATTCTTCAATCTCTGGCTCATCAATGTGCATGCCCCCACTGAAGTTAAAGAAGACGCAGTAAAAGACGAGTTCTACGCCCGCCTTAAAACTCTCTTCGACTCACTTCCAACAAACGACGTCAAATTGCTACTTTATGTATTAAAGTTCTTGCAAATGTACAAGTGCGAATCATTTTCAATTTAAATTGGAATTGTTTGTGACACTTGGTTTCATTTTGCACACCAACTTAGTATGCGTCTGTAGCTTAGCTCGGTAACGCACCGGGCATTTTTTGCTACTCGAAACACGATCTCTGCGGTTCGCGCCCCGCAACGGGACCAACTATTTTTTATTCTCAAATTCCCTCTGAATTAATTTCTCCGAGCTTAGTGGTTTCGTATGGATAGTAGCACTCATCAGGTCTTGCATCTTTGCAGCTATCCATGTGCAAGACGACCACGAAATTGTGAGAATTCTGTTTGTATAAGCCGTGAAGGCGTGATTTTACTTGAAAACTCGACCGTGGAGGTCTAGATGGTGTGAAGCACTTATATTAACTCACTAGAGGGGTGGAGAGAGGGTGAGAAGTGGAGATATTTATTCCCTGGCAATTTTTACTTTATGTATTAAAGTTCTTGCAAATGTAAAATACAAGTGCGAATCATTTTCAATTTAAATTGGAATTGTTTGTGACACTTGGTTTCATTCTGCACACCAACTTAGTATGCGTCTGTAGCTTAGCTCGGTAACGCACGGGGCATTTTTTGCTACTCGAAACACGGTCTCTGCGGTTCGCGCCCCGCAACGGGACCAACTATTTTTTATTCTCAAATTCCCTCTGAATTAATTTCTCCGAGCTTAGTGGTTTCGTATGGATAGTAGCACTCATCAGGTCTTGCATCTTTGCAGCTATCCATGTGCAAGACGACCACGAAAGTGTGAGAATTCTGTTTGTATAAGCCGTGAAGGCGTGATTTTACTTGAAAACTCGACCGTGGAGGTCTAGATGGTGTGAAGCACTTATATTAACTCACTAGAGGGGTGGAGAGAGGGTGAGAAGTGGAGATATTTGTTCCCTGGCAATTTTTACTTTATGTATTAAAGTTCTTGCAAATGTACAAGTGCGAATCATTTTCAATTTAAATTGGAATTGTTTGTGACACTTGGTTTCATTCTGCACACCAACTTAGTATGCGTCTGTAGCTTAGCTCGGTAACGCACCGGGCATTTTTTGCTACTCGAAACACGGTCTCTGCGGTTCGCGCCCCGCAACGGGACCAACTATTTTTTATTCTCAAATTCCCTCGGAGAAATTAATTCAGAGGGAATTTGAGAATAAAAAATAGTTGGTCCCGTTGCGGGGCGCGAACCGCAGAGACCGTGTTTCGAGTAGCAAAAAATGCCCGGTGCGTCACCGAGCTAAGCTACAGACGCATACTAAGTTGGTGTGCAGAATGAAACCAAGTGTCACAAACAATTCCAAGTCAAATTGCTACTGGGAGACTTTAACCCGAAAGTCGGAAATGAAAGTTGGCACCGGGGGACCACTGGAGGCCACAGCCTCCATGAAGAATGTAACGATAACGGCCAACGACTTATCGACTTCGCCTGCAGCAGGAATCTAGTCGCAACCTCTACGTGTTTCCCGCATCGACGCATTCACAAGCAGACCTGGAATTCTCCAGACGCACATACCGTCAACCAAATTGACCACGTCCTCATTTGCAGGAGATGGGCGTCTAGTGTGATAGATTTCCGCTCCTATCGAGGAGCAAACTGCGACTCAGATCATCACTTGGTGAAGACGACCTACAGATGTAGAATTTCCTCAGTGCACCAATCAAGAATCAGCCCTCCCAAAATCTTTGCGGTTGATAAGCTTTTGAGTGATGCTACAGCGGTGGCGTATACTACCGCCCTTGAGGAAAAACTATCACCTATGCTACACAACATCAGCAACACAGGCGTCCATCGGTTCTGGGAAGAACTCAAGGGTACCATCAAGGATGCCGCAGAGAATGTCATGGGATATAAAGCCCGGCGAGCGCGAAATGACTGGTTCGACGAAGAATGCAAAAATTCACTTGACGCGAAAAACGAGGCCTACAGACTATGGATTCAACGAGGAACCAGAGCCAGAAGAGAAAAATATGACGAGCTACGGCGAATATCGAATAGAATAATTAGACGTAAGAAACGTAAATACTTTGACGAGCAGTTGCTGAACATAAACGAAAACTTAGCTAATAGGAACACCAGACAAGCGTACAAACTAGTAAATACAATTAAGAACGGCTACCAACCCAGGACTAGCCTTTGTAAGGACAAGGATGGAAACATCATCAGCGACACCGATGGTATTAACAAACGATGGGCCTCTTATTTTGAAGAGCTTCTAAGCCGACCATCTAACATGTCCACACAGGAAGCTCTCGACGATATTGTTGATCTAGGCCCACCCATTCAACCCCCGACAGTAGAGGAAGTTGATCTCGCCTTGCGGTCACTAAAACGAAATAAAGCGCCGGGCGCTGACGAGATTCCAGCTGAACTGCTAAAATTCGGTGGAACGAATCTAGTTGATGCCATACATCAATTACTCCTGCGAGTATGGGACGACGAGGAGATCCCAGACGATTGGCGCAGAAGCATCATCTGTCCAATTCATAAAAAGGGAGATAAACTGCGATGTGAGAATTACAGGGGCATCTCACTAGTTTGTACGTCCTATAAAATTTCGATGAAAATTCTGGAAAATAGAATAAAACCGTACGCAGAACGAGTCATTGGCGAATATCAAAGCGGTTTCTGACCTGGTCGCTCCACAACCGATCAGCTCTTCTCAGTCAAACTGATACTCCAGAGGTGCTGGGAATACAACGTAAACGTATACCAAATCTTTGTCGACTTCAAGCAGGCATACGACAGTATCGATCGTGGAGTACTGTACAACATCATGCTGCAATTTGGTATACCGGCAAAATTAGTGCGACTGACAAAGATGACGATGACCAACTCCGTCTCACAAGTCAGGATCCAGAATAGACTTACTGATCTATTTGAAACACGCACTGGTTTGAAACAGGGCGATGGACTGGCACCGACGCTCTTCAACCTAGCATTGGAATACGTTGTTCGGGCCATGAATATGGACAACAGCAAGACGCTACTCATCAAGTCGACACAATTAGCAGCGTACGCCGATGACATCAACATCATGTCCCGAAGATTGGCTGACGCAGAAGAACTTCTGCATACGCTCGTTACCGCTGCAAAGGAAGTTGGATTACGTATTAACGAGGGTAAAACTAAAATAATGATGCAATCGGTGACAAGGACACCTGCACAACCGAGCATCAATGTGGGGGACCTCAACATCGAGTTCGCGAACAACTTCATTTACCTGGGTTGCAACCTGTCAAGGGACGCCAACGAAACTGACGAAATCAAGCGACGGATACAATTAGCTAATAAGACTTTTTTTCGGTTCTCCCCATAATGAAATCGAAGCATGTGCAGAGAAACACAAAGCTCCGCGTGTACAAAACCATTATACGACCAGTGCTATGCTATGGCTGCGAAGCATGGACCCTAACTCAAGCCTCCGAAAACATGCTAGACACTTTTGAACGTAAGGTTCTACGGCGAATTTTCGGGGCTGTTTGCGATCGAGATGGATGGCGCATCCGGTACAACCATGAGTTGTATGAAATGTACGATGAGCTGCAAGTCTCGAAAATCGTCAAACTACAACGACTTCAATGGGCAGGGCATGTACAAAGAATGGACGATGATCGCATGCCTAAGAGAGTAATGAATGCAGAACGAGTCGACGGAGCGAGACTGCGAGGACGACCGAGATCTCGTTGGGAGAGCTCAGTAGGTGTGGACGCCGCGCAGCTGCTGGGCTCCCAAAATTGGAGGACGCGGTCACGTGACCGAGATAATTGGAGGACAATGATCCAGGCGGCCAAGGCCCGACGTCGGGCTGTCGCGCCACGATGATGATGATGATGATTCTCTTTTAAAAATAAGTTTGTTAATTGAGTGAAAATCAACTATATCTTTTAAGCTGTTATATAGGATAATAGATCGCGTAACCGGTTCATTAAGACCATAATTCACTCTATGATAAGGCTGAATAAAAAGATGGTTACGCCGCAAATCGTATGAGATATCTTTAACTACAAAGTAATTTTTAATATCTTCACACAAAACGTGAGAGCAAAGCAAGTCTCTTATAAACATTCCGTTCAGGAAAGTCCTTCTATAAGCTAACGTTTGTAAACCCAATAAGGAACAACGAGTACCATTTTCAGGCTTGAAACGCCAACCAATTTGGTAAATAACGAAACGAGTATAATTATGTTGAATTCTCTCTATACGTTCGACATGAACATTATAGAAAGGATTCCACACAATTGAGCAATACTTAAGAATCGAACGAACAAATGAAGAATATACGTTACGTTTAACAAACCCTAACATGCTATTCGGTTTTGACAAAATGTAGTCAATATGTGGTCGAAATGAAAGCTTCTGATCAAAAATTACACAAAGGTCGGATATCTCAGAGACTCTTTCAAGAATACTACTTGCTATGGAGTACTCATAAAAGAGAGGATTTGTTAATCTAAACGCGCTCAAAACTTTACATTTACTAACATTTAAATCTAAATTATTATCGCGGCACCAACCTTGCAATTTCTCTAAATCGCATTGCATTTTATAATAAAACAGTCGCTAACGTTGCCAATTTTCATAGCAATTTTCATATCATCCGCGAACTGCCACACCCGCACGTATTTAAAATTTTGGATGATGTAATTTACAAAGACTAAGAAAAAAATATCGGCCCTAAATGACTTTGTTGTGGTACTCCTGATGTACATCTTATCATAGAGCGCGATGTGCAGCCGTTTAACTTCACAAGTCCTATCAGTTAGGTAGGATCTCACCCAGCTAAGAAAAGTCGACTGTATAGGTATACCCAAATTTTCTAATTTACGAAGTAATATGTTGTGATCAACTTTATCGAAAGCCTTCGAAAAATCGGTATACACCACATCAACCTGGATTCCCTCTTCCATAGAATCAGCAACAAATTTAGTAAAGGAAACTAAATTTGTTGTAGTTGATCTACCTTTAAGGAAGCCATGTTGACATGGCGATATCAATTCGCTGATGAAAACATCTATTTTCTTTTTAACAATCAATTCAAAAAGCTTGTTAGCCGATTATTTGGCAATAGGCCTATAATTGTCTATATGATGTTTCGGGCCCTTCTTATGAACAGGAGTAATAAAAGATTCCTTCCATTCATCAAGGAAAACACCAACTTATTAGTTAATATCACCTTCCGGAATTGCGGCATGATGGTCAACCGACGCGATGCAATTATTCTATCGCACAAGTACGTCCCACGTGGCTTAATCAATGTCCATTTTGAAATAATTAGCCCCAATTCTTTGTACCAGAACATTACAGAATAGAATAAGCAGCAAAGAAACGACACAGAACAGAGGAGCGCAAGGAGAATTAAGGGGAAATTATTTCCTTGGTTCAGGATGTGTCTGGGTTGGTCAGCGTGAAATTGAAATTTCAAGAGAAAACTCAAATTCGAATATATCCTCTACAATCTAACGAATTTTATTTGGATATAATAGCCCCCATATACGATGCAATCCGTCGTCAGATCGATCTGACGATGGATCGCCACAAAATATCTGACGATCTCTGCTGCACACACACTGTACGATTTTCGTGCGATGCGATAACGAATGTCAATTCAAAAAATAGGTTATGGTTCACTCCCAATCCAACCTGTATTAATTTTTGTTAACTATTTGGATTTTTGTGGCATTTTCACATGCTACATATTTGATATTTCCATTGCAGAGCCATTTAAAATCATCAGAATCCTCCAAATTCAAAGTTGAATAATTTGAAAATTTAATATTTACTTGCGATAATCACATACACCATCCAATCGATCGTCAGACCGACGGATTGCAGTAAAATCCCACCAAAAAATCGGCAGATAAAATTTGATCGTCATTTCGGTGAAATCGTCAACGATAGTCACATAAACTGTGCAATCGATCTGACGACCAAAATATCGTCAGATCGATCTGACGACGGATTGCATTGTATATAGGGGCTATAAGAATAATTTTGTTTGCTTGTTATTCCATGTAATTATTAGACAATGGGTGCATTCGGGAGTCACGGTTGCTAGCTAGCTTTAAGTGCTGCCTCGCGATTTGTATTCCGAATGTTGCGCTAAACTCAGCGCAAATAGCTAGGCGCTAACACGTTTAGGCAGCACAGAATTTGTTCGCTGTCTTGGCTTAGCGGAGATTTGACAGTTCGAACGAATTGCCTGCATTCACAAATCATAGCGCTACCTGAGCGCTCCCATTTTTGTTGTTGTTATTTAGTGCAAAATTGGGACAGAAATAGGAGCGCTCAAGTAGCGCTACCTATTTGTGAATGCAGGCATGTCAATTTACTACATGGCATTTCCTAGTCGACTGAATTGTGCGTTCTCCATTGTTTCAATAGTTTTTACAATGCAGAAAAGAACAACACATAATTACGAGAGGGAGAATTGCGTGTACAAATGCCAAACTGAACTTGTCATTTGACAGGTGAGCCAGCATACCATTCGGGTGTCACAAAAAAAATTGTTATTTGCAGTTTAGGAATTCGCTATTTCTATGCAGCGCATTACGCTTGTTTCCGTGACGCCCGAATGCACCCAATATCAAGATTTTATTCACAGCAAATAAAATCGATCCACTTTCCAAACTGTATAAGTGCAAGTGCAGCGAGAATTATCGAGAGCTATGTTATTAGTGCACATGTGTTAGTTGTTCTATTCAGTGCCCAAACAAAAACCCGGATATTGTGTATGTGTACACGAAATTAACGACAGACAGAAGTTTAAATGATCAATTATAAATAAAACCATGCGATGCGTATATCCGTATACCCTAGACGTACAAACCTAGTGGTGATGGCAAAAGTACCAATTGGGAACGACCATTTGCATTAAAAGTGAGTTTCCTATATGACCAGTTTATAGGGGAGGTTGGCACTCATTCAGGAGGATATAGGGCATTCTCAAATCAATTAAGTAACGCATTCTACAAATATTTGCCGAGTTTTTTAAGTCATTAGCTTCATTTTATTGAAAGTTATCACTTAGTTGAAGTTTGATTTGTAGGGGAGGTAGGAGTTCCTGGGGTCAGATCTTGCCCATCATTGCCACCAACCAATTAGATCATGCTATGAACATTTAAGCAAAATTCCAAATCTCCAGCTTCATTCTGTCGAAGTTATCGCTTATTTGAAGTTTCATTTGTAGGGGAAGTACTGGTTTGGTTGGTCGGATTTTACGTATTCTCAATACCAACCAGCTGAATCCTATTACAAACATGTAACCAAAATTTCAAGTCGCTAGCTTGATTTTATCGTAAGTTATCGCTTATTTTAAGTTTCATTTGTAGGGGCGGTAGGGGTTCCATGAGTTGGATCTGGCCTATCTATAATACCAACTAGATCAATCTTACTTTAAACATTTGACCAAAATTTCAAGTTGCTGGCTTCATTCCATCAAAAGTTATCGCTTATTGAAGTTTGATTTGTAGGGGAGGTAGGGGTTCCTTAGGTCAGATCTTACCCATTTTCACTACCAACTAACTGGATCTTACTAGCAACGTTCTACCACATTTTTAACCCGCTAGTGTCATTCTATCGAAAGTTATCGTAATTAAAGGAATATTTAATTTTTTTAAATTTGTAGGGGAGGTATGCGTTCTCTTGGCCTGATCATGCCCATTTTCAATACCAACTAACTAGATCATGCTTTATGCCTCTTCCGTACTAATTGTACTAAATAGAAAGGGACAGAAATATTAAAACTATGCTTGTTTCTTTTAATTCTCTCTGTGGTTCCAGGCGAGACGTATAGAGATTGTTTAGGTTTATACTAGTATATCTCTGTTTTCAAAATAAAACAGCAGCGTTAATGGTACATACATAGTAAGAAATGTTATATGGCAGAGATAATATAAAAATATCTATGCATATGGTCCATTTGTGATTTTTTTTTTTTGCCAAGAAATGACTTGTTTTGTTCGGAACCAGTTTTTCGGGCGAAAACCATCGACCACTATACCACATATATGGCGCTTAACATGCCTTCGCCCTTAGCAGCCACTAGTACGACTTTTCTTCCTTGCCCTTCTCTAGCTCTAGTGTTGGCTGAGATGTGCTCGAATGGCAACGAGCGATTGGCGTTTCATCCAACGAATATGATGTTTGGGTGGTTGTTTTCTTGTACCTGCAATAGTGTAAAGGTATTTTGGATAAGCCAGACGAACGATGGAGGAAATTTAAACAGTGGTATGATTTAGTTATTGGATGTGAGGAGAAATGAAGCCGAAATGATACAAAGTATCTACACTGCATGCAGATACATCGGAACATGGATATGTCTTTGGCTACCGACTGCGTGGAACCTGTTGTGTTGAAGATATCGACGTAAGTTTTATAAAGATCCCAGTATAGTTATACTGGCTGAAACCATTCGAGAAAACACGTCCCACGCTTTCGGTAGGCATAAGACATATCCATGTTCCGATGTATCTGCATGCAGTGTAGATACTTTGTATCATTTTATTTCTAAAGATATCTTTTTCAAATTTCACACTAATCAATAGTATCTCGAGTCAAATCACATTCCCAACTTTGCTTGAAATTGGACTACTTTATCATATAGCTGTCATAGGAACGACTGTTCCAAAAGCAAGTTTTTGTTAGAAAAACTTTTTTATTTCTGAAGATGTCTTTATCAAATTTTATATTATTCAATATTCATTCAATAATCATATTGACTGCCAAACCATGTACCTAAGTCTGGTTGAAATCGGCCCAATATTTCATATACCTCTCTTAGGAACATTGAAATTGGAACAAGTTTTACTACTAATTTCGAAGTAACAAATATAAAATAACAAGTATCATACCCTCGGCAAGCCAGCCGAAGGCTAGCTTGTTATTTTTAAGTTGGTAGGACTGTGTCAAATTTTTGGTTAATATCTTGATTAGTTGAGAGTTTTCGTAAACAACCAAAATTAACTTTTTCGATTTATACAATGTCGGAAAATATTCAACAAAGAAGTTCGATTACATTTTGTGTTAGAAATGATATTTCTGCTGCGGAAACGCTCAGAATGTTACAAAAAGCCTTCGGTGAATAGGCTATGTCCAAAACACAAGTATATGAATGGCAAAAAATGTTCAAAGAGGGTCGTGAAGGCGTTGAAGACGAACCACATCAAAGACAACAAAGGACATCAACTGACGAACAGCACATCGCGAAAATTAAGAAACTGGTGCTCCAAAATCGTCGACTGACAACTCGAGAGCTTGTTGATATCGTTGGTATTTCAAATGGATCAGTCAACACCATTTTGAAGGAAGTTTTGTACCTCAAAATCTCGTTTGGTTCCAAAAACATAACAACGCAACATCTCACACTGCACTCGTTATTCGTGCCCATTTCGCCAAAAATTCCACCCATATTGTTCCGCAACCGGCATATTCGCCTGATTTAGCTCCATGTGACTTCTGGCTATTCAGCAAAATGAAAAGACCGCTCCGGGGACACCGTTTTGACACGATAGAAGGGATTCAAGCCAAATCGAAGAAGGTGCTGAAGGCCATACAGAAACAGGACTTTTCAAAGTGTTTTGATGAGTGGAAAATTCGCTGGCATAAGTGCATTGCAGCCGAGGGGGATCACTTCGAAGGCGATGAAATAGATTTTTAAGAATATTATTATATTTTGGGGGATAGCCGAAGCAGACCACTAACGTTTGGGTCCCTTTTCGCCCCCTCCCGGTCATCAGTGGCTTCCAGATGTCGACTGACTGTTATTGCTAGCATTTGTTTAAGGCTGAGTTCACTCATGGCTTCCACACTTATCGTGTGCTTGCCTGTGATCCTCAACCTCGTGCTAGCCAGTGCTGGACATTCGCACACAATGTGTGCTGCCGTCTCGGCCTCCTCCAGGCATAGCCTGCAAACGTCATCTTCCCCGATTTTCATCTTGGCCAGATGAGCCTTAAAATTACCATGCCCTGTGACCAAGGCAGTTATCCAACTTAGGGTACTCCGTTTATAACTGAGTACCTTTCTCGCTTCCCTGCCTAAAGGGCTGGTCATTGCATGCCGAGGTTGTTTGCAAGTGACTAGCTCCTGCCATCTTTGTTGATGCATGGAGTCCATCCACTCCCCAACCTTCGCTCCAACCATGCCATTCCCCAGAGCAACTCTGGGTTCGGACCCAACGAAAGTTGCCGCAGATCCCTGTTTTGCTATGGCATCCGCCGCCTCATTTCCTGTTGTACCTATGTGTCCTTTTACGGATACCCACATCAGCGTAACCTCATTTTCTGAGCTTCCGGACACACTCTAGTACCAGTTTAGAGTTTATGTTCGTCTGCTGCATGCGTCTGATCACCGATTGGTTGTCCAGTGCAATAAGGATTTTCTTCCCCCGCACCTGACCTTGAAGCAGGTGGTCCAACGCATGAAACAAGCCAAGCATCTCTGCCTGGTATACGGACACATACTCTCCTAGACTAAGCGCACATGCTAGGTTTAGCTCTTCAGAGTAAACCCCCGCCCCCGCTTTACCGTCCATTAAAGAGCCATCAGTAAAAATGCTGATGTCATTGTACATACACTCATTGTGTATGTTTTCATCTGCAATGTGAGTCTTGTGTAGTCTTTCAACTACCCTACGTCTACTCATGCCTTCTACCGGCATTAGAGTCTTCCTGGCCAGATCATGAATAATGTCTAGGATGCTCTTATGACCGCTGCTAGTTCCAAAGCGATGCCACATGGCATCCCTTTCCATGCGTATTGCCGAAAGCGCAGCCGTTTTCTTTATAAATAAGTCCAACGGCGGCAGTCCCAGCAATGCCTCCATTGCTCGCGTTGGTGTGGTGCGCATTGCACCACATATGCTTACGCAAGCTATCCTTTGTACCCCATCTAGCTTCTGCTTTGTGGTATTCTGCATGGTTTTTGGCCACCATACCACTGATGCGTAGGCTAGAATGGGTCTTACCATCATTGTGTAAATCCAGTGTGACGCTTTAGGTGAAATTCCCCACCTACGAGCACACACTCTCTTACATTGATGCAAAATCCTTTTCGCTTTTTGGATCTTTTCATCAACGTGAACATTCCAAGTTAGTTTCGCATCTAAGGTAACTCCTAGATGCTTCACTTCCTTGGACACCTTAATTTCCGAACCAAAAAGCCGCAAGGGAGTTATCTATATGTCTTTCCTATTACGAGTAAAAATCATTTATGTTTTTTTATGTTTGATTTACTAGCGTTTATGGTTAGCTCTTGCTCATTACACCATTCTTCGGTTACTTTGAGAACTTGTCCCATGCAACCTAGAATTGTGTCCATGAACTTTCCACTGACCGTAAGTGCCAAGCCATCGGCGTATCCTACAGTGTGTACGCCCATCGAGTCCAGCTTCCAGAGAAGACTGTTCACGGTGATGTTCCACAGTAGAGGCGAAAGAACATCTCCTTGTGGGCATCCTCGGACTACCTTACCCCGTATATAGTCTTTCTTCCCGGTTTAGGCAGGAAGACCACCTTAGCCTCCCTCCATGCCTTCGGGATATAGCCTGCTGAAAGACAGACGACGAATATATTCCGGATCCTATCTAGTAGAGTGCTCATGCCCACTGTAATAGTGCCGGGAATATTCCGTCCATTCCAGCCGTTTTAAATGGTGCAAAATAGTTTATAGCACTTTTGACTCCATTTGGAGTTATTATCCTCTCAGCTTCTTGTTGACTTCCCCCACCAGCTCCGTTGTTAGTTTGGGCCCATGGTTGGTTTGACTTGAAACTCCCAGGAAAATGTACCTCCATCAGCGCCTGCAACGTTTCTTCCACTGTTTCTGTCATGGAACCATCAACTTTGCGTTTCAGCCCCATTTTCGAAGCAGTGTCTTTCGATATCATCTTCTGTAATCTGCATACTTCCGACGTACCCTTCATGCTAGAGCAGAATTCCCTCCACGTATTTCGTTTCCGAAGACGTAAGGTTCTTTTCAGCTCTCTCATGTAACGGTTAAAGGCTTTCCTTGTCTCTTTTTTCATAGACTCCAGTTCCCTACTCCACCATGGTGTTGGGTCCTTTTCGTCCACTACTGTGGAGGGACAAGCGTGTTCGAAAGAGCGATTAATAGCGGAGTTCAGTTGTTCCACTGTTCGTTTTAAGAATAAATAAGGATTTAAAAAATTATAACAAAATTATATTTGTACACAGTAGTATACTCTCGGTCAGTATGATGAGACGAGTCTGGTCTATGCAAACTTGTCCCTCAGTTTTAAAGCTATCGAGCTGAAATTGTGTACAAAGCCTTCTTTCTATTGCACGCTGTAAATATGAACCAACGGAATCGGACCACTAGGTCATATAGCTGCCATAAGAACGACCGGTCCGAAAATTCGTCTTTGTGAGAAAAACTTTTTTATTTCTAAAGATATCGTTTTCAAATTTCACACTAATTAATATATTAGTATCTCTAGCCAATTCACAATCCCCCCACAATTTGGTTGAAATCGGATTACTCCATCACATAGCAGTCATAGGAAGAAGAAGATATCCTTACGAAATTTTATTTTATTCAATCATATTGACTGCCAAATTACATTCCTAAATTTGGTTGAAATCGGCCTAGTATTTCTTATATCTCACATAGGAACAATGAAATCGGAAAGTTTTACTACAATACTAATTTCAAAGTGGCAAATGCACCATAATTCAAAACGAAGGTATGATACCCTTTACGCGAAGGTATCATACCTTCGGCAAGCTAGCCGAAGGTTTGCTTGTTTTTAATATCCATTTAATTAGATAGGACATAGTATGTTAATTTTATCAAAGCTAAGGGGATTCGTATGCGCAAGTCAAATGGAGGCAATGATTAGCAAAAGCCAAATCGCGACAAATCTAGATAAAATCACGATTTTGACCATTATCATTTAGTATGATAAAGCTGCGAGTTCCTACTAAGCCGTGACTGAGCGACTTGTGTTTGCGACTATCATAATGGATCACTATTCGCGTTCTTTTTTAGTTTAGGGGATCTTAGAGTAATGAATGCAGAACGAGTCGACGGAGCGAGACTGCGAGGACGACCGAGATCTCGTTGGGAGAGCTCAGTAGGCGTGGACGCCGCGCAGCTGCTGGGCTCCCAAAATTGGAGGACGCGGTCACGTGACCGAGATAATTGGAGGACAATGATCCAGGCGGCCAAGGCCCGACACGTCGGGCTGTCGCGCCACGATGATGATGATGATCGTCTTATGCAGGCTGTGGTTGTACGACTGTACTTCCACAGAAAATACACACAAGTCGCTGCCTAGGAACTCACACCTTATGGTGTGTGTTCCAAGGCAGCGACTGAGCGACTTGCGTTTGCGACTGTGAAAAACACTATCATAACGGAGCACTATTCGTTTGTAATTAATGTGAAAGTACAGTCGTACAACTACGGCCTGCATTCGACAATCCCCTAAATTTCAAAAAATACAAGAATAGTGGTCTGTTATGATAGTTTTTTTCACAGTCGCAAACGGAAACCGCTCAGTTGCAGCCTTGGAAATCAGACCTTTAAGGTTTGCAATTTGTATTGTGATCAACCTTAGAGATTCACTAAAATAACTTAAGAGATAATTTTGGATTTCATTAAATTAACAGTATGTGTTGATCAATTATAATATTTTCTATTCATATATATTGATCAATTATTATGACTAGTCTGGGGCGTTACTGTAAAATAAAAATACTCATATGCCTCCAACGCCCGCAGTGTCTATTTGACCTTCTTTCGTGGGCTTTTTTGAACGCGGAACTTTATTATATAGGTATTTTCGTGCTCAAATAAAACTTATTTACGGGTATTATGTATTAAAAATACGTTGAATACTTTTCACATTGCCTTGCATTGTTATGCTCATAGTGCGCGAAAAAAAATATAAATACATTTCAGTCTCTGCGCCATTAAAAATCAAAATGGAACATTGGTGCCGATTAAGTGCTATTAAAAAAAAGTTGAACTTGTAAAAGCATTAATCTTAGATCCATATTTTTAATCTTGACGTAGACACACAAGTACATACTCGTACATACAAATTTCAGATATTTATGTACGGTTGTGATCAATGTCGTGTGAAAAAGCAATTATTAGATTGAATCACTAATGGTGGATTTTAGTGATTTTTTAAATTCAATACATAAACAGTTTCGCTTCTCATAAAATCGCATGCTACCCGTGCTAATATTTCACTGCAAAACTCCTAGAATCAATTTGATTTTTGTTTACATTAACCCCGTTTCTTCTGCCCAGAGCAGAACATAGCAAATCAGAGCAGCAAAAAAAAAAACACACACACAGAACACAACAGTGTAGCGAAAGGAGAATTTAGGGGTATGGAGTATTTCCTTGGGTTTGTTTCAAAGGTATGTCTTGGTTTAGTTAGCCTTAAACTCAAATTTCAAGAGAAAAACTTAATTCTAATATATTCTCAGTGCAAATCCAATCTGAATCTGATTTGGACAGCAGAGTAATTTTGTTTGTTTACTATTCGATGTAATTACACAAACATTTTATTGGTAGGAATTAAACTGTATAATCGATATATGTAAACTGTATAAGTGAATTGCATTGCTCGCAGCGAATTCGGAAAATTTCAACCTACGAATTTGCGTTGTCCGGATGGCGCAACGGTTAGCACGTTCGCCTTCAACGCACTGGGCCCCGGTTCGATTCCGGGGATTTACGTGTCGGACTATGAGCCCACTCAGCTGTTAAATGAGTACCCATTATGGGGTAAATAACTCGGTTGAGCGTGTTGCTGATCACATACCTCTGCACAAAAAAAACCGTCACGATCTAGAAAATGAGATGATGCTAACTCATCTCGAGGCCGTGGTTCAAATTGGACTGTTGCGCCAGTTATTTATTTAATTTGCGTTGAACTGAATTCCTACACCAAATGTTCATCCAGCGGAATCCAGAATATATTGTTGTTAGTGTAACGCGTACAATTGTCCCAGAACAATGTAATAAAAAAACGCGGCTATAAAGTCCTGACATAGTAGCGTTTTCGTTGCTTCTTTTCAAACCCATTGTCATGGCCGTGGCCGGATTCGTGATGAGGTTAGCTCAGCGCCCCCCGATAACCTCTGAGCAGGCAAAAAATGAGTAAAATTGTTCAAAACAAACCATCGAATTTTGAATTATGTGTTGCGAGACGAAGGTCAAAATTTATTTCAATTGATTGTAGATATTGCGCAGAAATAGTAATGAGATTGAGAAGGCCGACCAGGGATATCTTTGGAGAAAACACTTTGCTTCTCACACATATGTAGTGTAGATGTACCCCTTTTCTTACTCTTTCTAACAAGGAAACATTTCGAGGTGACCGCCTCCGATTTAGTAGTGGTTGTAAATCTACATAAAAAATTATGAGATACGTATTTTTATACCCTTCACGGATGTGATAGGGTATATTAACTTTGTCATGAAGTTTGCAACGCACAGAACGAAGCATCTCCGACCATATAAACCATATATATTTTTGGTCGGTATGATGAGACGAGTCGATTAAGCTTTGTCCGTCTGTTTCTATGCAAACTAGTCCCTCAGTTTTAAAGCTATCGAGCTACAAAGCCTTCTTTCTATTGCATGCTGCTGTACATAAGTATGTCGAAACCAACAGAATCGGACCACTACGTCATATAGCTGCCATAGGAACAACCGGTTCAAAAATTCGTCTTTGTGGGAAACATTTTTTATTTCTAAAGATATCTTTTTCAAATTTCACACTAATCAATAATAGCTTTAGTCAAATCATACTCCCGAATCTGGTTGAAATTGGACTACTCTATCTTATAGCTGTCATAGGAACGACCGTTCCAAAAGCAAGTTTTTGTTAGAAAAACTTTTTTATTTCTGAAGATACTTTACCAAATTTCATATTATTCAATCACATTATTAATCATATTAATCATTATAAATGGTAAACAATTCACTTGGAACTGTAAAGCCAATAAACTTGAATGCGACGGCAAAGACGGACAAGCAGAACTCAATTCCATTCTGGGAATCAATTTGACAATCGCGATGGTAAACAACAATCAGCTGCACAGTCATAATGACAATCCAACAGAGACGAGCAATTCGAGTATGGCACGCCTAAATGTCGCATAAGAAAGTGCTGCCGTCTGCGAAACAAACCAACAAACTCAATTGAAAGTGTTAGCGTACAATATTGCTGGTTTGAAAAATAAAAACATTTTTAATGACTTCTACGAATACATAAATACTTTTCACATTATTATATTGCTAGAGACCTTTGTCATCGATAAATATGAATTATATGAGAAAAAATTTAAAAATTTTGAGCTAAAATAGATTCCTGCAGAAAGAAGGAGTGAAAGAGGGAGACCGAGTGGAGGATTCCTATTTGGATATAGAAAGGAACTGAATTCTAATTTCATCAACTGCACACTTGAGGACATCTATGATTGGAGCTACTTCGTTTTGGAATATCAGGGATAAGAAACTAATAATAATACCTACGTATATCAACTGTAACCGCTGGGATTACGACTTCAACAAACTGACTGATATATTGTACTAATAAAATTAGAAAGCAATGATCTACTCGTACTTATCATAGGCTATGTAAATGCTAGAGTCGGGCACGAGCAGCCAATAGCTAATCGAATGGAAAAATCAACCAGAAAAACGAAAGATAGTACAATTAACGCGTGTGGGAGAAAAGTATTGGATCTAATGGACTCTTTTGGACTGAAATTATTTAACGGGTGCACGAACAGTGATGCTGAAGGCGAGTGTACATTTGTTGGACACCAAGGTCACTCCGTCATTGACCTGTGCCTGGCCGGAGGGGACTGGCTGCCTCTCATTGCGGATTTCATTGTTGGAGATAAACAGTTCTCCGATCATCTCCCAATTATAACAACGATTGGGTTAGATTGCATCGGCAGGACAAATGTGAAAAAAATGAACCTATTACCAAAAATTGTGTGGAGAAAAGACTTTGCGACACAATACAAGAAGAATCTGACGCGAAACATCCCGCAAGATACAAACATAAATATCACAGGTTCAACTAAAATCATCACAATGAGCTCTCACAAAACAAGAAATCAGAAAAAAAAAATTCAAAAAGCCATGGTTCGATTACAAATGCGAGAAAAGCAGAAGTCGCTCGTTTTCTTGGCTGAGACTATTCAGGAAGTATAATAACACGTTTACAAGAAATATGTACCATCAAGCAAATCAAAATTTCAAAATATTGTGCAAACAGAAGAAACGACGTTTTTACCAGGAACAGGCAGAAAGACTGAGCGAGTGTGCAACTACAAAAGACTTTTGGAAAATTGCAAAGCGTTTAAACGGAGTAGATAGCTATACAATTGGACATGGAATTGATGTTGATCGGCTAAAAACCCACTTCAGTGGAATTCTTCAGAGGGTCGACAGTGAGAACGCAGTACAATTTGCAAGACCTAATTGGACTAACCAAATACTAGATGCAACAATTACCGTAGAAGAAGTACGAACGGCTCTGGCAATGTACAAAGATGATAAAGCTCCAGGAAGGATAGAATACCGGTGGAATATTACAAATACGGAACGGAAACTCTTGAAGACATGCTAACTAAGGAGTTTAATCGAATTTTTAATAGCGGAGATATTCCTAACGAATTTCGGGACTCAATCATTTTTCCCATATACAAAAAAGGAGACGTAAACGATCCGGCATGCTACCGCGCTATTTCGTTCCTAAATGCTTCAGGGAAAATCTTCACAACGCTGCTACAGAGAAGATTTGCCGAATGGCTAAACACCGAGAAAATTATAAAGGAAAATCAGGCAGGGTTTCGACCAGGATACTCCACAAATGACAATATCTTTGTATTGCAAAATTTTGCTCGGTCTTATATGAACGCAGGACGAAAACTATACGCCTTCTTTGTTGATTTTAAAGCTGCATTTGACACCTTTGACCGCCTTGCACTAATTTACAAAGTTTATAATAATGGCATGTCATCTAAGTTTGGAAATATTTTGGAAAAATTGTACGAGAATACAAATGCGATGATCTGGAATGGGGAACAACTCTCTGCGCCATTTAATACATACACTGCGTAGCATAACTATAGCCGCATCATATATTCCGGTGATTTTAGTATTTTATGAGATATATTGATGCAACTTATTACAGCATATTAAGGCGAAATAATTTAACTTCTATTTTGCCAAATGGGAGCTATCTATTCTTTAAATTGGTTTAATTACGCCATGTACCTTATTTTGTTAGTGTGTCATAACTATAGCCGCACTGCATTTGCACACTGCAACATAGCCATATTTTTTGTTTTCTTTGAAGAAAATGCAGACGCATTTAACTTCATTCACAGTATCGTTATATTTTCTTAAATTGTCATTAATTCTCGAACAAAATGCCACATGGCGCGTATCTGATTGAAGTCGATAAAGGCAGAATTTTAGCCTTTTTGGATAATTTTTGATCCGAAAAAGCTAAAATTTACCGGAAATTGGACGAAAATTGGGGCGTTCGGACAGAGTCATCCGAAATTTCGTCAATAACCAAAAAGAATGCGAGAAAAAGAAAACTGGAGGCCTAAAATCCAAGCTATCTGAAAGAGACAAGCGCCGCATTTTGAATACGGCTAGTAACTCTATGAAAAGTCTATCGACGATATCTAACGAGAGTAGGGTGGAAGTATCTAAATCTATAATAAGTAGAGTTTTAAAACAGTCAAAACGCATTAAACGGCAAAAACTGCTTACGATGACGAAATTACATCTTCGGCACTAACATGCCCGTATGGCGTCTGCAAGGAAAAATTTGCAGAAACCGGAAAAAGGTGATTCATTACTGCTGTACTTCTGTTTTGATTATTTTCTTACATTTCCCTTTTCATGTGATTTATTCAGATGAAAAAAATTCAATCTTGATGGTCCAGATAGATTTAACAACTATTTTAGGGATTTTCAGAAGGAACATCGATATTTCTCTAAAAGGAATTTCGGAGGAGGTTCCTTAATGGTGTGGGGAGCATTTTCATATGATGGAACAGTTGATTTAGCATTTCCTAGTATACGAATGACTTCGCAAGATTATGTCGACGTTCTAAAAGATAAATTGATATGTTTTTGGAAAGGAGAGACGACACAGAACTGATTTTCCAAAAGGACAACGCGCCTGTTCATACCAGTCGTCTTACTAAAAGTTGGTTGCAATGAAATGGTATCAATGTTATGGAATTGCCCGCTTGTTCCCCTGATCAAAACCCTATAGAAAACCTTTTGGGAACATAACAGTGTCAAGTTTACTGGGAACATCGAAAATATCAAAGTGTATTTCATCTGAAGGAAGCGGTTATCGATGCGGGGAGGTCGGTAGCCGAAGAATTGAGAATTAATTTTGGTGGTCCAGATAGGCTCTTTGAGCTTATTCGAAACAGGGGGGGTCCTACCCATTATTGATTTCCTTTATTTTCCTTATTTTTGTCGATTTTGTCATGTTTTTCTCAAGTGCGGTTATAGTTATGCAACTTTGAAAACACTTTTTTGCTCTATAAAAAAATAACGGTTTGAAATAAATGAATTATATTTGTTAAATTATTTGTTTTCTTGACTTTCCTAAAGTATGGCATATTAGTAATAGCTTTAGGTTTTTTTTAACTTCACATATCAGTTGTTTCATAGTGCGGTTATAGTTATGACAAGCAGTGTTTGTTGGTGTTCGCCAAGGCTGCAAACTGAGTCCAGACGCTTTTGCAGTATTTGTAAATGATATTTTGGACGACATTCCTGGTGGAGCGGAGGCCTTCGGTATCTTGTTAAAAGGGTTACTATATGCGCATGATATGGTATTCTTTGCTGAGTCCCCAGAAGGTTTGCAAAAAGCTATCAACCATATTAAGTCTTACTGCACGCAATGGAAGCTATCAATAAATTTAGACAAGTCGAAAATAATGATTTTCAAAAAGCGCTACAGACTAGCTCAGGATGAGTAGTGGACATACAACGAACAAAAAATTTAAGTAGTGAAGGAGTATATAGGTAAATGTCCTGGTATTTTAATAACCAGCAACCTATTACTGGAACCACATCTCAAAAAAAAGGTTAAAGAAGCAAAATGGGCAATGAACACCGTGTGGAAAAACTGCTTTAATAACCCAGATTTATCTCATACGGCTAAATACAACATTTACCAAGCGGTTTCTAAATCAGTTCTACTATATGGTGCTCAAGTCTCGGGTGGAAGACGATTCGAAGAGGTTGAAAGATTGCAGCGATATTACTTAAAACGAGTTTTCCACCTTCCAATGACAACGCCTAATTACATGCTGCTACAAGAAAGTGGCCTTACGCCATTGTTTCTGGAAACTTTGAACACACACATTACCTATCTCTTGAAGGTTGCAGCTATGAGTGATGAACGGCTTCCGAAGAGAATGTTGGCCCATGAAGTAGTTACGAGGAACGTATTCTATACTGATTTACAAGCGCTAGCAAATGAGAGCGGGACGCACTTCAACTGGAATGGCTCAGTAGAAGCTGGTTACGTACTTCGTAGACTAATAAGCAACGTGAAGCAAATGTTACAAGAAATAACCTTGGAAAGAGCGTCGACGACACATCATCGTGAAATTTATTCCCGCCTAAATCACGACTTTTGACACGTTTCACTACCGGCGTTTCGGGTTCGAATCCCGTCCACGACGACGTTCGTGGCCATGGATGTGCAGGAGGTGCATGCTGGCAACTGTATTCTCCAAAACCAGTTTATGCCGAGAAACGTCAACTGGGCCACATGAAACAGTTGACGCGCTACGCCCCACTAGGGGTTAGGGAAATTGAGAGAGAGAGAAATCACGACTTGAAGTCTAACACCTACTTCCAAAATCACTTTTCGGTCAACCAAATATCTCTTATATTTAGAGCCAGAGGTGAATTGCTGCCGCTGAATTACATACCACATCGCGACGATCTGCCTGTATTGTGCAATTTATGCAATATGATGACGAGAGAGGACACACGACACTTTCTAGGCATATGCCCAATATTGAAGGAGGTCAGGAGATCATGTTTCGGAAAAGACGCATTGAATGAAATGGAAGTGGATACAATTCTAAATGGTTCAAATTGGGAAAAATTATATGAATATTTTAATATATCTATAAACTACAGACAAAAAATAATTAATGAAAGCAAATAAAAAAATCCATTGTAAATAATGAGTTATAGAGATGATGGGTAGATGAACACGCAGAATCTGGAGCTGTGTGAACTTCATCGCCCAGCACTCCCGTTATACTGAAATGCAACAATAATCGATGCCTTGATACGAAAGGAAAGTATAAACATAAACCATAATCGATCCATTAAATACTGATTTAAAAATAAATGAAATAAAATAAGTGTAAGGATAAAACAACATAAATAAAAAATGCGAATTAAGACAATAATTATAATATGTAATAAATCAAATAAATGTAATTTAATATATATCATATATATATATATATATCAATCAGATCGGGCAGACGGCTAAGACACGCCATATCCTCGTTTTAGTTAAGCTGCATTATATTTATTTATAAAAAAATTGGAATTTTAATAAAACACATATCTATCTATCTATCTATCTTCAATCACATTGACTGCCAACCCACGTTCCTAAATTTGGTTGAATACGTCCTACTATTTCATATACCTCTCATAGGAACAGTGAAATTGGAACAAGTTTTACTACTAATTTCAAGGTGGCAAATGCACCATAAGGCGGCTAATACACTAAAAGTTCTTTTACAAATATCTTTTATGAAAGCTATTTTCAAAGAACTTTTATAGTGTAATAGCCACCTAAGAAAAGATTTGCGACATGGACGTTGCTTGTTTCAACTACTTTTCTAATATGCTTGCACACCTTCCCCCTTTAGCGGCTAATATCATTCATAAAAGTTCTTTTGAAATATCGTTCGTCAAATATATTTGTAAAAGAACTTTTATAGTGTAATAGCCGCCTAAGTCACAACGAAGGTATGATACCCTTCATCACACCTTCGGCTAGCTTGTTTTCTTTTTTTTTTTTTTGCGAAAAAAATGGGCAAATGGCAAAACTCGGCACCGGGACCATATATTTAGAGGACTATCTTCAACAATTGGGCAAAATTTCGAAACTGCACAATTTTTTTCCCTAGTCACGCTTTTTTCGGGGTTCGTAGCCTGGACTAAATGCTCGTACGACATAAATATGAGGTTAGCAGTTGATTTGTTAACAAGTTCATTATATTGGCTACGCTAGGAGAAAGAAATCTGCGTGATCACTCAGCGTTAAAGCGTGTATATTTTGAGATTATTGACTTCTTCATTTTGAAAATGAACGTAACGTGTGAGTAAAATTGTAATATTCTAGTGGCTGCCGAAGCTGCACATGATTTTTCTGGTTAGAATTTTCACTAAAATGCTTGGATTAAAATTGCCATCATAAATTCATTCGTCATAAAGGCATTATTAAACAAAACAAAACAAAAAATGTTTGGTGCAAAAACGTAATTTTGTTTCCCGTTAATACCGGCTTCCCAATAAGTTACCGGCTATTTGAGCAATCGAGACATTTGGTAGCAACACATCTGTAAATGACTCATCGTCTTCTGCACTTTCAAGAATAGACGCGATTCGGCGTTCATCTATGACTGATCGACGATTCCGCGATCTTTCGTACATTGCCTTTGAAAAAAAAAATAACTGAGACTGATGTTATTTTGCGAAAATTTACTGAAAAAAAAAATTCAAAATTTGATTAATCATGTTTTTATATTATAAATTACTATAATCGCTATTGAATAAATCAATGTACAATATTATAAATAAATACAAATTATCATTTTTATTATAATAAATGGAGCACTCCCAGATGGCCAGATGAGCCCAAAATGAAAATCGAGGAAGATATCGTTTGCAGGCTATATCTGGAGGAGGCTAAGGCGGCAGCATACATCGCGTGCGAATGTCCAGCACTGGCAGGCACGAGGCTAAGGATCACAGGCAAGCAAGCAAAGTCGGTGATTTTGAAAAGGTAAAATTACTTTGGTCAGTCAAATTGTTATAGCACTGGTTGCTTTAATTAAGGTAGTTTCGATTTTTGATATATTATTTGAGTTGGTACATTGTTTAAAAATTCGAGTTTTCTATTTCCCCCCTAACACCACGGACCCTGCCACCATGTTGAAAATGTGCCTAATTGTTTGGTTTGTCCTGTTTCTTTCCAGTATCTCCTAAATTGGTCTCAGAAGAAATCTTGTAAAACTTTATTTAACTGGAGTAATTTATCTACAATTTGAGACTAAAATAAAACTTCTAGCTGTTATACTTACCGAGATAGAGCTTTTAAGGCATAAATCGATGAGCTTTCATTTTTGAATTTTTGCTCATAGCTACTCTCAAAATGGCCCGAATTGAAAAATGTTGGCCACGTTATGCTCACAATCAAACTGTCCCCAACTTTTACAGACAAGCTTTTCCATTTGGAGGATCCGTTGCAAAGATCTGTGAGCTTGAAAAGTGAAAAAGTGTGATTTTTCTCGGGAGCCTCGAAAATTGTCATTTTTTGACTATCGATTTTGACTACGCTACTGAACCGAATTTCAACTTTGAGCAGTGCATTGAACGCAGAATTCAACGGTGTTTAATTTACTCCTGAAAGGTTTTTCGACCCGAGGCACCATTTAGGATTTATAAAGATAATATTAAAAAAAGGGCTCAAATTTCTCGGATTTTCACCCTCCAAAAGTTAAGCTCACCTTCTACGACCGTGCAAACTCAGTTTTTATGTACTCAGTATCCATAGAAGGGATTAAAATTATTTCCAGATCTTTCCCTAATTATTATTAATAATATTTAATTTGACTGGCCTAGTAGTTAATTTACCTTTAACAAAAAAAGAAAAACATTTAAAAACCTGCGAAAATGAATAAGATAATTTAGTGTCTAAGTTGTTTTCGGTTTGCCTACTTACCATATTATACTTGTATATTGTTTATACTTTTATTTTTTATTCATTACATTACAATAAATAACTTCTAATTTTAAATTTTGCCAAAATTAACAACAACAGTAACAAAGACTTTAGGCTGATTCATACCTTATTAGAAAACTGATACAACTGAGACTATGGGCGCTTTTTTAACAACTATGCATAGCAGAGCAGGTTAAGACAACACAATTACACTAACAATTTGGTCTGACCTGCTCTGGATAGAAGGTTAGTGTAAGAATTCTACTCGGTTAAGGAGTTTGCGTTTTGAAATGCAGGCGGCTCAGGTGTTGAAGTTTTCTTGCAGTTTACAGTTTAGGAAGCACATAAAATTAATTTCCTGTCAATAAAATGTTCCCCCTCTATTGTTTTTTCTAAACTGCTAAATAATTTTTAATGATAAAATATTTTTTTCCCTTTTTCTTTTTCCTGTTTGATTATGCACTACATGATTTTTGATTTTGTTGCTTTTTGTCAGTAAATATGTACTCGCTGAGGATGACTGAACTAGTCGAAATGCATCCACACCAATTATTTTAATTTTCGCAATAAAATAATTAGTCGATTTCCTCAGCTTCCGCCCTCTTCCCCAAGGAATATGAGAGACGAAAAGTAATCCCCATGAATGTCGAAGCCCCGAAGATCTATGGCTTGATAAAGGTTCACAAAGAAGGAAATCCCTGCCGCCCAGTAGTCCCTTACGTGACAGCACCAGCATACCTTCTAGCAAAGACTGTCAACGAGAAAATACGTCAAATGTCCGAGTTCCAACCCAAGAACGGGGTACGAAACTCAGTGGAACTGACATCAAAACTACAAGGCCTTCCTCCGGTAAAGGAACATTTCAAACTTGTTTCATTTGATGTATCAAACATGTTCTCCAACATACCATCCAACGAATGCCCTGCGTTAGTTGAATCGATTCTAAACACCAAAAATGGTTGCCCACTAAAGAACAGTGATATAATGAACCTACTCAAGACGTGCCTCCAGCAAAACTATTTTCAATTCGAAGGTGAGACGTTCATACAACGTACAGATTTACCTATGGGCTCCCCATTAAGCCCCCTCTTAGCTGAAATCTACATGGATAACTTCGAAACTAACGTTCTATCCTCCACACTATCCAAAAAACACATCGTCTTTTGGTACAGATATGTAGATGATATCCTGGTAGGTTTTAGAGGTTCAAACAGACAACTGGATGCGTTTCTCACATTTTTGAACACTGTGAACAAAAACATTCAGTTCACTCTTGAGAAAAGTGTAAATAATACTATCAACTTCCTTGACCTGACAATTTCCTATGTAGATAACAACTTCGACTTCCAAGTCTATCGGAAACCAACATTTTCGGATGTAACTATCCCCGAGGATTCCGTCTGCATTTGGTCATGCAAAGTGTCAGCATACAGGTCGATGGTCCACCGCGCGTTCCAAATTCCTATGTCAGAACCAAAAAGAGAAAGCGAACTTAACATCATAAGAACTATAGCGATGAACAACGGGTTCCAGCGAGACATGGTGGATAGCCTCATAAAAAAGAAGAGGACTGAAATGATCAGGAACTTAGTCTACCCTAAGGACTCAACAGACCGAATGGAGCACTACGTCTCACTTCCATACACCCCCTCCCTCTCAGAAAAAGTTGGCAACTTGTTAAGAAAAGATAACATGACTCCAGCCTTTCAAAGTGGTAACACCCTGGGGAAGAGACTTTTAAATGCAAAACCTCGATCCGACAAATTCAAAAAACCTGGGATATACAAACTCGAATGCTCAGAATGTTCGGCAACATACGTTGGACAAACAGGCCGATCGATAGAGGTCAGATTTAAAGAACATATGAACGGTTCTAACTTTTCAAATTTTTCTGAGCACTTAAAAGAAACCGGTCATAAAGTTGGTAATAATTTTCAACCCCAAGTGCTGCACATATGTCCGAAAGGGAAAAAACTAAACCTACTAGAGGCTTTAGAAATCAATAGATCCAACCAACAACCAAGAAAATCCCTCCTAAATGATCATACCGACCTTAACCCTTCCCGACTATTCAACCTGAAATACACATCTTGAGTTTCGTCTACATACTGTTTTACGATTACCACCTCACACATCGATCCTTTCATTTTTATGTCTATATACGAAAATAGTAGGTACGTAACACCATAAAGTCTAGAGATAAGAATGTTTTATAATAACTATTTTAGATTATGTGACAAGAAAATGTTTAGGACTAAGACCAGAAATTTGTATAGGTATATTCAATTGTAACATGTAATTTATCCATTCCTCCGAAGATGCTCGAAAGAGCGAAACGCGTCAGGAATTAAGAATAAACATAGTGGTTAAGACCAAGTGAAAAAAGTGCATTTGTTAATATTTTATTATTTTTTAGATTTAGGTCCTTTAATTGAATTAATAGTCGCGCTCGGTGGCCGTCCCCACAGGCATCTCCGGATGCCAACCAATCCGTCCGTTACATATTTTGTTTACTAATTGTAAATCCTATTTATAAGGTTATAATGAACAAAAGAAGAAAAGAGAAATAAATAAACTAGCAATCATCAAGTCGTGCTAAACGTTATTATAGCTTCCTGAACTCCCAACGACCCTCCATTTTTCCGTTCTCGTCGCGGTCAGGTCAAGAATTTCGCTAAGGAGGTTGAGCAATGTTGCGCAGCTCAACCCAAGGTCAGAGAGGGAGCGCGGAGCCCCATCGCCATCAGGGGGCTCACGTGCTAGTTCCAGGGATGGTTGAGGATTTTGTCGGTTAGTTTTTGTATCTTGTGAGGGACATACTCGTTTGTTTCGGCATTCGGGCCAACGCGTGATAATTGTTTTTTTTTTGTTGCGATGAGAGGCAGAGTGACCTAGTAAAACCCCACCCACACTACCGATAGCTGAGCTAGTTATCAAGCACGCGTCGCCTCTAGTCATTTCTGAGGAGGTCTTGACACTGAGATGTTACAACTGGTCTGAACGACCATTCCTCGGCCTCCGTCCTCATTCCGAGCACAGCTCAATCGACAAATTCGTTACGAATGAAATATGTAACGGATGGATTGGTGGGCATCCGGAGATGTCTGTGGGGACGGAGCTTTAGGTAGCATAATGACCGTGAAGGTCGGGCCTTGCCATCTGGCGAAGAAAAAGGCTCCTCAACGAGCTAAGGAGCGGCCTATGCTTGCTGTAGCTCAGTTCGGGAGATGTGGGCGGCGTTTTCGCCGCTCGTTGCCCCTGTCCTTTACGTATTGACAAAAATTCATAGGCCTGGGGAAGACAACACAAACAGGGGAGGTGAAAATGGGGAATAAAAAAAATAGTCGATAAGGATGGAATGGTTGGCGGACGGATCAGACGCCCACGCGGTCGCACCTGGGTCCGGGTGTAATGGGACCCTCGGCCTCTGGTTTCGTACCACCAACAAATCACTACTCATCAGGTGCTCCCTTCAATCTGCCGGTGGGAGCAGCACTACCAGACCATAATATGGTTCATTACAGGTGGTTCATTACAATACATACAAATAGTGATTCGTGCTTTAGTTTGTTAAAAAGTCAGTTTTCCACAGTTCAAATGTGTCAAAGGAACGCGAACAAAAGATTTAACTGTAACAGGCTGAACAGCTGATTTTCATTGTCTACGACCTGTGGATGTCTTTCGCGTACAATATAACTAAACGGTTAACAGTTGTAGCTGTCAAAGTCTCAGCACCCTGTATCGGCTCTTTGGAATTATCGTCCGATAAATTTTTAACTGAAGGATGGGTGTCGTTTAGCGTTTATCTATAAGATAAACTTTAACCAGACATTGTGAAAACGGCCCTATGGGATTTCAATCTGGATAATGCGCAGGTAATTCTTCGTCCACACATGAACATATTCGGGAACATTTGGGAAAATACAGTAACAATAAACACGACGCTCTCTCAAAAGTCAACGCGGATGCCGTGTTTGTTGTTATTATATTTTCCTGTATGTTCCCGAATATATTCAATGAACGAAGTCTAATACGAACAAAGTAATAGTCTGTATAAAATGAAGGTATTCCTGATGGGTCACTTCCAAAGGTAACTAGTATTTATTACATAACCGAAATGAAAAGAAAATAATTCGTCCGTAACTAGTTTATTCAAAATTATGCAAAACTCTAGAAGCATGTACTACTAATTAAGATGCAATTGATCCACATCAGATTGTTCGATCCAAGTGAAAGTTTACTTGTATGTAAAACACTTGCCATTAATAACAAGATCACGTACTGTTTGGAATTGTATCTAGCTTGTCAACGTAACATATTACGGATACGGACTCATGTAATTTCCTATAAATCGGAATAATGGTAAAGACCCTGTTATGATAATACCAAATTCAGCATGTGCGTTGTTATGACACAAGAAGCAAGCACTTAACATGTAACTCGTGCCACAAAACTGATCACTTACGGACAGACGCGGTGCGGTATTCCAAATTCAGGTGTTCATACGTTTGTCATCTTCTAATTAAGCACACAAAGATTCAACTTGCAACTGTTAAAGGCGAGTACCAACCTTTTCATGCGAAAATGTTGAATTTATCTCTCCCACGAAAAAGTGACAGGGGAAACTTCACAGAGCACATGTCCGCCGCGGCGTCCTACACAACACTTGAACTTCCCCTTCTCACTCAAAAGAGAGCGATCACCACTGTGATGACCGGGTTTCAGTCGAAATAAAATGCAAAGGAATTGTATTTTTGAATTTTTGTATAAGATTTTGCACGAAAACGGATCTTAGTATCTAGCTTAAGACGCAAAAATGCAAATTGTCGACGCGTCATTTTTCAGTGCGGACAATGTTAACAATGACGGTGAACATTGCGTGCAGTTTTCACATTTAACGACCAGCAATTTCTTTGATAATCCAATGCTTTCTTTACGTGATTTGAATACTCTGCATTCAAGTATGTCTGTACATCAAAACGGAGAGAATTTTGACTTTATGCCATATGCGGATTTATATCTAATAGGCGGATAAGTTAACATGTTAGGTAATGTGTATTTGGTATTGTCAAAGAGGATTGATATTCTACAAGAGTGGTCACTCCATAGAACTTTCGCTTCTGCCAGTAGATTTGTATGTATTGACCAATAGTATAGACTACACAAGAAAGCTCACTCCATACAACTTTAGCCTCCGCCGGTAGACTTGTATGTATTGATTCTCTTGTGTATCTATACTGTGATAGTGTTCGTCAATACATACCCTGCAAAACCACTCTCGGGTAGCTAACCGGTTAATTACCTGGTAGCACTACCCGGTAATCTTTCAGTTAAAAGGTAGGTATAGGGCATCGGGGAAAAATTCACTTATATACTTTTCACCGTGCCCCATGCGTGTGATTTTTTATCTCGATTCTTCGTTAGCTTCGTGTTATTATTCTTACGGCCACACCACAGTTGGAAATGTTCGCCTCAACCAAAATTATCACCCCGCTATGACTGGCGACATAGCTTAATTGGCAATGGCCAACGACCACTGCCGCTCCAGGGAGCGCCCACGAAAAGGTCTGTGGAAGAGGATTTTTGCCCCCCTCGGGGACAACCGGTGTTGTTTATGGGGACCCCATAGACATTAAAATGTCAACGGCATCGTTGAAATTAGTAGTTAAAACTGCTGCGGTAGCCAGGTTGTTAATTACATTGACCCCTCCAGGGGCATGGGCGCGTCAACATCTGTAGCCTTTCTCTGCCTTGTTGACGTTTCGATAGCATATCCACTTTTCGGAAGTGCAGTTGCTAGCGTTCACCTCCTATTCGCGCTGTCTTCTTTATACTGACAAGCTCGGAGCACTGTGAGAGTTTTATTAGTACTCACAGGCAGTTTTTGATCGCGCCGAGATTTGAGCTCCGAGCTCTAGATTAGTATCGTAGAGCGGTGACCGAACGACCCGGCCCACCGAGCGCGGCGGTGGCCAGGGCTAACAAAAAATGGCATGGTCAGCACTTGCCAAACGACGTGGACGAAGTTTCGTCTTGGCACCTAGGTTTATCTTATTTTAGGTTTAATTAGATGATCTCTTAATAATGTTAGATAAGGAATTTTCACAAAAAAAAAATGACAATGCATGTAGCAGGTAAAGGGTAAAGAATTCGAAAATTGTTTGCCTTGATTTTTTGCTCGGAAATACATCAGGAATCGTTTGGCACACCAATTATGCGGTAGTTGCGGGGCACCATGTATACTACATAATTACATTGTAAACCGTTTTTTACCGGTCAACCTTTTTCCATTTTGCAATTTTTGTAATTAAATTTTCAAAAGATTTAATTAATTTTTTTTTTGAAACTATTGAATCAAAATACAATTATAACTTTTTTTGTAACGAATAGTATTGATTTCGTGTAATTACTTCTATTTTCTTTTATTTTCAGATTAATAGAAAGGAGCTCAAGACTTAAAGTGAAAATATTAAGCGCCACGGTAAGACAAATTTCGTTTGGTCCCAGAAAGTGGTCACATTGCTCAATTCCAGTCCCAGGACATAACATGAATGGTCTTTTCTAGGATCCCGAACAATGATTGAGTTGGTATGCATAAGACTTAGCTATTGTGTCTGCGCAACTTTCCATTCGGAAATATCCACTTACTTGTCGAACATTAGCATGTACAAACCTCAAAAGGGGCTCACACTACAGTCAGATTACTTCATCTGCGCCAGATCATTTAATTTGAAACGGTCAAATGCACACAATTTAAGACTCACCACACCCAGATTTAACGCAGATGAAGTAATCTGGCAATAGTGTGAACCCCATTTGAGATCAATGCATAGTTATCAATACATATGTTAAACTAGGTCTGTTCCTAATACCGGGATCCCGGTTTGGTATCGGTTATTTTTAGACCCGGTACCAAAAACTAAGAGTAACGGTATCCCAGTTTTTTTTAGTATTGGTATTGAGTACCGGGATCCCGGGATTTGAGTACCGGTATTTTCAATCATGAGCCGGTTTTTTCAGTACCGGTACTGAGTACCGGGATCTCGGGATTTAAGTACCGGTACTGAGTACCGGGTTCCCGGGATTTGAATTCCTGTTCTTTTCAGTATATGTTCTTTTCGTTTCAGTACCGGAATCCCGGATTTTGAGTACCTATTCTTTTCAGTAAGCGATGTGCTGACAACTCGTCCTTGTAAAAACCACTCCACGTCAAGAAACCTGGAACAAAAACCTCGGATTGGGCGGATCAACAACGACGACCACGCAAACGACTAAAGGATTATATGATTAAGGTTGATAAAAAATATACAACCAGTTTTTGTTGTTGCCGGGATCGATGAATTTTCCTTGTGATGGTTGTTGTTTCAGCAATTGCTCTTCAATTTTAGAACATTGACCCTGATGATGGGCACGTAGCCCGAAATATATAGGTCCAACAAAGAAACCTTGAGACTTTCAATTTTCGTGGATCGAAGTGGAGGCGAAACAACAACCATCACAAGACTAAAGGATTATTCTTTCGGATCCTGGAATGTACGCTCCCTGAACAAACCGGGGGCCGAGAAGGCCCTCCTTCAACAGGTCGAAAAGTACAAACTGAGCATTACTGCAGTCCAGGAAACAAATTGGCTTGGCAGCGAGATCAATGACTAGAAATCGCATACAATTTTTCAAGTGGCAAATCATCGGGCCGCAAGGAGTTTGGAGTAGCATTTATAGTAAACAACCACCTCAAGCCGCATATTACTGACTTTAAACCCATAAATGAACGGCTGTGTGTGATTCGCATTAAGACTCGATTCTTCAATCTCTGGCTCATCAATGTGCACGCCCCCACAGTTAAAGTTAAAGAAGACGCAGTAAAAGACGATTTATACGCCCGCCTTGAGCGACTCACTTCCAACAAACGGCGTCAAATTGCTGCTGGGAGACTTTAACGCGAAAGTTGGAAATGAAAGTTGGCACCGGAGGACCACCGGAGGCCACAGTCTCCATAAAAAATGTAACGACAACGGCCAGCGACTTATCGACTTCGCCTGCAGCAGGAATCTAGTCGTAAGCTCGACGTGTTTTCCGCATCGACGCATTCACAAGCAGACCTGGAAATCTCCAGACGTACATAAAAATAATAAATAACTGGCGCAACAGTTCAATTTTGAACCATGGCCTCGAGATGAGTTAGCATCATCTCATTTTCTAGATCGTGACGGTCTTGTGCAGAGGTGTGTGATCAGCAACACGCTCAATCGAGTTATTTATCCCATAAATGGGTACTCATTTAACAGCTGAGTGGGCTCATAGTCCGACACGTAAATCTCCTTTTTTATCGATAACTACCGCATTCAGTAGGAGTCGAACCGGGCCCCAGCGCGTAGAAAGCGAACATGCTATCCGTTGCGCCATCCGGACTACCGTCCGACACGTAAATTCCCTTTTTTATCGAAAACTACCGCATTCAGTAGGAATCGAACCAGGGCATAGTGCGTAGAAGGCGAACGCGCTAACCGTTGCGCCATCCGGACTACGTCAACCAAATTGATCACGTCCTCATTTGCAGGAGATGGGCGTCTAGTGTGATGGATATACGCTCCTATCGAGGAGCAAACTGCGACTCAGATCATCACTTGGTGAAGACGACCTACAGATGTAGAATTTCCTCAGTGCACCAATCGAGAATCAGCCCTCCCAAAATCTTTGCGGTTGATAAGCTTCTGAGCGATGCTACGGCGGTGGCGTATGCTGCCGCCCTTGAGGAAAGACTATCGCCTATGCTACACAACATCAGCAACACAGGCGTCCATGGGTTCTGGGAAAAACTCGAGGGTACCATCAGAGATGTCGCAGAGAAGGTCGTGTGATATAAAGCCCGGCGAGCGCGAAATGATTGGTTCGACGGTGAATGCAAAAATTCACTAGACGCGAAAAACGAGGCCTACAGACAATGGATTCAACGAGGAACCAGAGCCAGAAGAGAAAAATATGACGAGCTACGGCGAATATCGAATAGAATAATTAGAAGTAAGAAACGTTAATACTTTGACGAGCAGTTGCTGAATATAAACGAAAACTTAGCTAATAGGAACACCAGACAAGCGTACATACTAGTAAATACAATTAAGAACGGCTACCAACCCAGGACTAGCCTTTGTAAGGACAAGGATGGAAACATCATCGGCGACACCGATGGTATTAACAAACGAAGGGCCTCTTATTTTGAAGAGCTTCTAAACCGACCATCTTACATCCCCGCACAGGAAGCTCCCGACGATATTGTTGACCTAGGCCCACCCAAACAACCCCCGACAGTAGAGGAAGTTTATCTCACGTTGCGGTCGAGATTCCAGCTGAACTGCTAAAATTCGTTGGAACACTTCTACAATACCTAATGCCATATTTCAATTACTTCTGCGAGTATGGAAGGACGAGGAGATCCCAGCCGATTGTCGCATAAGCATCAACTGTCCAATCCACAAAAAGGGAGATAAACTGCGTTGTGAGAACTACAGGGCATATCACTAGTTGGTACGTCCTATAAAATTTTGACGAAAATTCTGGAAAATAGAATAAAACCGTAAGCAGAACGAATCACTGGCGAATATCAAGGCGGTTTCAGACCTGGTCGACCCACAACCGATCAGCTCTTTACGGTCAAACTGATTCACCAGAAGTGCTGGGAATACAACGTAAACGTATACCAAATCTTTGTCGACTTCAAGCAGGCTTCCGACAGTATCGATCGTGGAGTACTGTACAACATCATTCTGCAATTTGATATACCGGCCAAGTTAGTGCGACTGACAAAGATGACGATGACCAACTCCGTCTCACAAGTCAGGATCCAGAATAGACTTACTGATCTATTTGAAATACGCACTGGTCAGAAACAAGGCGATGGACTGGCACTGACGCTCTTCAACCTAGCACTGGGATATATGTATATAATATGGACAACAGCAAGACGCCGCTACTCATCAAGTCGCTACAATTAGCAGCGTACGCCGACGACATTAATATTATGTCCCGAAGATTGGCCGACGCAGAAGAACTTCTGCATACGCTCGATTCCGCTGCAAAAAAGTTGGACTTCGCATCAACGAGGGTGAAACTAAATTAACAACATCGAGTTCGTGAACGACTTATTATTATATACTCTGGGGGATAGCCGAAGCAGACCACTAACGTTTGGGTCCCTTTTCGCCTCGTGAACGACTTCAGCTATATGAAGTCGTGAACGACTTCATATAGCTGGGTTGCAGCTTGTCAAGGGACGCCAACGAAACTGACGAAATCAAGCGATGGATACAGTTAGCTAATATGTAAGACTTTTTTCTCGGTTCTCCCCATTATGAAATCGAAGCATGTGTACAGAAACACGAAGCTCCGCGTGTGCAAAACCATTATACGACCAGTGCAATGCTATGGCTGCGAAGCATGGACCCTAACTTAAGCCTCCGGAAACATGCTAGACACATTTGAACGTAAGGTTCTACGGCGAATTTTCGGGGCTGTTTGCGATCGAGATGGATGGCGCATCCGGTACAACCATGAGTTGTATGAACTGTACGATGCTGGAAGTTTTGAAAATCGTCAAACTACAACGACTTCAATGGGCGGGGCATGCACAACGAATGGAAGATGAACGCATATCAAAGAGAGTAATGAATGCAGAACGAGTCGACGGAGCGAGACTGCTTAGACGACCGAGATCTCGTTGAGAGAGCTCAGTATATGTGGGCGCCGAGCAACTACTGGGCTCCCAAGATTGGAGGACGCAGTCACATGACCGAGATAATTGGAGGACAACGATCCAGGCGACCAAGGCCCGACGTTGAGCTGTCGCCTCACGATGATGATGTTCTTTTCAGTACTTTTTCTTTTCAGTATCTGATATTCAAATACCCGGGATAAAAAAAGACTCGTTCATTGCCTGAAATGAAGGGTTTTCACCGAGTCTTCAGGTTTTAACATTGAAAATGTTTACAGGGAACCAATTGCAATTTAATATTATGGACAAACATTGGTGGGACGGAAATATCATAAACACACGAGTATGTATTGCAGGATGTCGTTATCGAGTTATCGGATGTGGTCGTTGCCGTTTAGTGTACGTTGCTATTAGTGCGATTTTTGCGTTGGGAAACGAGATGTCTTTATGTATTAATGTTCTTGCAAATGTACAAGTGCGAATCATTTTCAATTTAAATTGGAATTGTTTGTGACACTTGGTTTCATTCTGCACACCAACTTAGTAGTAGTAGTAGATGTCTTGTTTATTTATAGAGTGGTGCATTGTATGATTGTATCATGAGTATTTCCCCATGAAAACAGGGTTGTCATTCTGGGGTGAGCAACCCCAAAATATTTTGTATTGGGGTAATGTTTGTAGTTCGAACCAGCCCGATTGGACAGTATTTTCCTACGAAAACAGGCTGGACATTCTGGGGTGGACTTCAGATTCGGAATCAGCGACCCAAGATTACCTTGTAATTTGAACCAACACGATCGGACGAGTATTGCACCATGAAAACAGCTAGGTCGGATGAGTGCTTCCCATCAAAATTATCCCCACCTGAAAGATACTCGCGCAACGTTCATATGATAGTGAAACTACACATACATATGCGATCATGACCGCGATTGCCACTCGCCTAAAAGCACGTATCACAAGTGCTTAGTCAGGTTCGTCAACGCAATGACCACTACCCATTCGCGGACATGCATGCTTGCCGAAGGTGTGATACCCTCCACGCTTCTCGTGACTTATGGTGCATTTACCACTTTGAAATCAGTAGTAAAACTTGTTCCGATTTCGCTGTTCCTATGAGAGGTATATAAAATAGTGCGCCGATTTCAACTAAATTTAGAAATGTAGTTTGCCAGTCAATATGATTGATTAATATGAAATTTGGTAAAGATATCTTCAGAAATACAAAAAATTCCAACAAAAACTTGCTTTTGGAATGGTCGTTCCTATGACAGCTATATGATAGAGTAGTCTAATTTCAAACAAATTCAGGAATGTGATTTGACTAAAGATACTATTGATTAATGTGAAATTTGAAAAAGATATGTTTAGAAATAAAAAAGTTTTTCTCACAAAGACGAATTTTTGGGCCGTTCGTCCCTTGGCAGCTATATGACGTAATGGCCCGATTCCGTTGATTCCATATAAACATATAGACAGCGTGCAATAGAAAGAAGGCTTTGTACAAAATTTCAGCTTGATAACTATAAAACTGAGGGACTAGTTTACATAGAACCATACAGACAGACGGACAAAGCTTAATCGACTCGTCTCATCATACAAGAATATAATATACAAATAAATAATATATATTTGGACAACCCCAAATTTTCATACCCTTCACCGATGTGATAGGGTATATTAACTTTGCCATGAACAGAAAGAAGCATCTCCGACCTTATAAACTAGGGATGGGTATCGATTAATCGAAATAATCGATTATTTTGTTGAATAATCGATTTTTATTTAATCGATTACATTAGGGTCGATTTAATCGATTAATCGATTATTTTATAACGATTATTGAGCTTTTTTCTTCGCTCAGACTTCAGATTTCAAGAGCGATATATTTTTCTTTCATTGCGAAGAATCACTTACAACAGTCGTGTAGGTATAGTATTTACCTACTACTTTTCTCATTCTACTTTTACCTATCTACCACAATTTTTCTCTGAAGCTGGTCAAATTCTGAGGGAACAGAGAAGCCGGCTGACCGCCGACATGGCCAATACACTTAAATTCCTTAAGGACGTTCATGATAAGTATTGGGATTAATAAATAAGCTCAATACTTCTTACAACTCAATAATTACTATTATTTCTGCAGCTACTGGGAACGTGTCAGGCAACTGCTTCCAGTAGGTGTAATTATTACAATATTTCTCTGTTTGATGATCTTTCTTCTGTTTTCATGTGAATAAATAAGGACAATTTTTTTTACTTGGGGTTCGTTGTTTTCATTGTACCCAGTTTTTAATTTTTTCCCAACCTTTTTTGAAATTGTCTATTAATCGATTTTTCAAGTCACAAATAATCGGTGTATCGATTAATTCGTAAAAAATTATAATCGATTTCATTAATCGATTACTTGTTGGTCGATACCCATCTCTATTATAAACCATATGTATGTATATTATATGGTTTATAAGGTCGGAGATGCTTCTTTCTGTTCATGGCAAAGTTAATATACCCTATCACATCGGTGAAGGGTATGAAAATTTGGGGTTGTCCACCCCAGAATGTACACACTGTTTTCTAGGAAAATACTCGTCCAGTCGAGTTGGTTCGAACTACAAACATTACCCCAATACAAAACATTTTGGGGTTGCTCGCCCCAGAATGACAACCCTGTTTTCATGGCGATATGCTCATGATCTAGGGACGCCGGAGCGTCCCGCCCGCCAGAGAAAACGAAAAAAATCTAAGAAAAAAAAATTCGAAAAAGTGACCAAGACTATGTTTACGCGACACAACAAGTACGGGTTTTCGGACCTCTGTAGCTGCGGCTCCAGGTGATTTTGGGGGCTCAAATTTAGTATGACCATTCTCTCCGGCCGTCTTACGAAGTGTTGCAAATTTGATGTCGATATGATGAAAAGCAACCGAGATATGACAGTTTGAAAATCGTTATTTTTCAAAGTATTCTTGTTCTCGTTGATCTCGTTGATCTTGTTGTTCCTTGACAGGGCTACAGCCTCGTAGGGAGCGTATCTTTTCTCACGGATTGACTGTGTCCGAAGAGTGTGCCTTTTCTTTCATTTGCTCTGATCCGTGCAGTAGATAAAAAGATACATCCAAAAATGTGAAAAAATATATAGAGTTTCTCGCTTTCTCGAAGTCTTTTTAATGAATTCAATGAAAAAAAAATATTTCAAGTATTAGCCGTGGTCCGTGGCTCAACTAAATTTAGTACATAGCTTGCTTTGGTTATTAAGTACAAACGGTTATATTTTAGTGCTGCTGGAGATGTGCGTCAGGATAAAAGGACTCTATTAATATGAAATGAAACAAAAACCAAAGCTGGTAGGTAAGGGTGTACTCTAAGTCGTGGTAATGAGACCAATGCACTGGAGTTCTGTTAATGGCATAATGGCATTTTGAGTTCTTCGACCGCGATTGATGGCATTTTGCGTCCTTTGGAGAAGGAAAAGGACATTTTTGGAAAAGAAGTAATATCAAGGGATGATGGGTATGATATGACTGGGGGTGGTGAGGCGAATGCAGTAGACTATTGTTGAAGGCACTTTGAGTCCTTTGAGCTAGAAAAATGATGTTCTTAGCAAGGAAGCGCTCTACTAACTTTTTTGAAATCATTCGGATCTTCAAAAGACAACACACGTTCATATTTCAAGTACTTCGAGGAGGTGGGTTCTGTAATTATTAAAGATGGGGCTTATTGAGATGTTAATACAGGTATTTACATACAATTATTGCATATAAATAGTTGAAAGATAAACGAAAAATGAGGGGTCATGTTAAGATTTTTGTAAGGCGGAAAAGGAACTTTGAAAGACTTGTGTGCTAATTGTTTAAAACGACAATTTTAAGCCATCTGAATATTTTATGATGTATGATTAATGGGAAAATGGAATGTACAGCATATGAAACGCGATTCTTGCAACTGTTGCATAGCAAATCTAATCGAAAAATGATTAAATGAGATCTGTTATCGAACATTAAGCAAAATCATATCTGCCCCAAAATTTGCGTAAACGAATAAGATACTAGTAAAGGGAGCATCATTAATGAGGGAATCCTTCTGTTCTATTAGAAGTGATAAAATACGCTAAAAGTGCACTTTTAACGTAAACAAAGTCTACAAGCAGATCAAATGACAACAACTATAAGTATTTTAGGGACAGAAAGTGCAATTGAAGAATTCCGGAATTTATGACCTGTTTGTATGTTCATCCACACCGTTTTATGTTTTTTTCGTGTGTTGGAAATTGTCGTTTGTTTAATTATTAATTAATTATTAGCCAGTGAATTAACATACAGGCCTGGAAAAATTAAGTGTTAATATAACTCCAATCTCATCGTGGTCCTGCTGGATGGAAATAAGGCAATAGTGATTTTTTTTCACTAATTTACTTAAATATGTTTTCCCGAAAAATGTTTCACTGCCTCCTCTCCAACTAATGGAGTTTTCCTTCTTGTTCTTAAGTATATCTCTGAATTGAATACATTTATCTAGGGAAACGGTTATTCGGACTAGACTCACGTAACAAACAAAATTCAATAAATAATATGTAACTAATAAATAGTAAAATATTAAATAGTTTTATTAACAACTCAAACATATCATATATAAAAAAATAAAAACCTACACGAAAGTAAAACACTTTCATACATATGCTCAACCAAGTTATTAACCCCAAACGGGTACTCATAGTCCGAGACGTAAATCCCCTTTTCCTATCGAAGACTACCGCATTCAGTAGGAATCGGATCGAACCGGAGTCCAGTGTATAGAAGGCGAACGTGCTTACCGTTGCACCATCTGGATTACTACTACTACTATGCAAAAAGACGTGATATCTCCCAAAAACAATCAGGGTTCAATATGCATACCCTAGAGCGAGGCGCGAAGCTACGAGCACTTTGGAGGTATTGTGTTCATATCAATCCTTTTTGCGGCTAAAGAGTTTTTCTTGGCAGGGATTTTTTTACAACAGGGTTGTTTTTGGGAGATACAATCATACAATGCACAACTCTATAGATAAACAAGACATTTCGTTTCCCAATGCAAAAATTGCGCTAATATAGCAACGTACACTAAACGACAACGACCATATCCGTTAACACGATGACGACATCCTGTAATACTTACTCGTATGTTTAAGTCATTTCCCCACCAATGTCCATAATATTAAATTGCAATTGGTTCTCTACAAACATTTTCAATGTTCAAACCTGAAGACTCGGTGAAGAACCCTCACTTCAGGCAATGAACGAGTCTTTGTTATAGAATCCCGGGTATTTGAATGTCAGGTACTTAAAACAACAAGTAGTGAAAAAAAAAACAAGTACTCAAATCCCGGGATCCCGGTACTGGATAGAAAAGAACAGATACATATTAGAAAGAACGGGTATTCAAATCCTGGGATCCTGGGATCCTGGTACTGAGTACCGGTACTCAAATCCCGGGATCCCGGTACTCCTTACCGATACTGAATAAATTCGGCTCATGTTTCAAAATTCCGGTACTGTACAAAACCGGTACTATTTCCCGTACTGAACAAATACCTGTGAGTACTGGGATCAAGCGGTACCCCGGGTATTTCAAAATATCAAGTACCGGTACTGAAATATCAGTACTGAACAGGCCTATGTTAAACCATTGATAAACAGACTACAGTAGTCTGTTTATCTATGGTTAAACTGTGCATTCTGACTGGCATGCACCGCAAACTACAGTTCCGTTCCATTCAATTATGCGTACTGACCTGCACGGCAAACCACTTGAGATTAAACCCACCGCTCATCTATGCATTCTGTTCGAAGTTATGAGATGAGTTGATTAATGTTTAGTTTTTCTTTGTGTTTTATGGGCCATTAAATTATATATTTTCCTTGTGGTATATACTTTTACTTTTTTTAAAAAAACTACCATCAAAACCCTCGGAGGGCTAATTCGTATAAACTGTGAAATTTTCATCTAAATCGGCCCGGTAAGATGGCTTTCACACGGAACGTACGATACACGAGATTCTAGTAGAAAGCACCAGTGGCGAGCGAGCTGTGTATGTGCGACGATTAATTTTAAATTGCATTTGTATAGAAAGCTGGCTCGCCACTGGTGCTTTCTGCTAGAATATCGTGTATCTTGCGTTTCGTGTGAAAGCCACCTAATACTCAGCTCAACCCGCAAATGTACCCTTACTTGTCGACCATCAGCATGTGCACACCTGGATAGCGAACCACTTCTGATAAACAACACCGAGCTGTCTGCAGAAGGAAGCTGAGATTATACCGCCAAAATGGGCGAAGTGCCAACACCACAGGCAGAGCAACGCGAAGCCGGTATGAAAGGGCAATGAAGAAGAAGAATTGCAGCGACTAATTCCGGGACAGTGGACTGTATACGCACATTTTGATGGTTTGCTAAATTACCTATATGAGGGGAAGGTTCAAGACCTCGGCGAAGTGTTCTTTCCTCCGCCTCATTTGATCTTCTTCCAAGATAAGTAGCTTTCCATCACTATCCTTTACTTGATGTTGGCAGGAATTACAACCACCTGTTAACTCCTTGATGACACCGTATACGGCGTCTGAGTTGTTACTTCTTACGACTCTGTCTACTGAGCCTAGAAGAGAATTCGCATAAACTCCTTTATCGCGTCGTGCACTGCGCTGAACTTCTCGAGCTTTCTGACGGTAAAAGAGTTCGATGCTGCTTCGATTGTCGTCGGATGCTGCAGCCAAACGAAACTACAGCTCTTTTTTTCGAACTATTGTACAATGCAGGGGTCAGGCCGCCGCGCTCGACGGTATCTTCGCCGAACTTTATCAAGCAGCGCCAAGCATAACGACCGAGTTGCTGCCCCTACTTGTTGTTAAAGCGTGGAATTTAGAGACCTCTCCCAATGAGTGGAAGGAAGATTTGATCATCAAACTTCCGAAGAAGAGTAGTCTTACAAACTAATAATTTAAGGGGCATTAGTGTGCTTCCTACTGTTGCTAAGATAATAGCTAAAATCGTCCTGGAAAGACTAAAGGCCCACTTAGAAAGCGCAAATGATGAAGACCAGACTGGCTTTCGATTCCGATACCCTGTTCCGATCACATTAGCACCTTGCAGATCATCATCGAGCAATGCGCTGAGTACGATTCTCCACTTCACTTGCTTTTCATCGATTTCGAAAAGGCTTTCGATAGTCCGTGATTATATATGGGTGGCCTTCAGCAGCAGAGACATCCCTGCGAAGATTATGGCTATTACTAAGACGGGGCGAAATGTCGCGTTCTGCATAAGGTTACGGTGTCGCGGGACTTTGAGAATCGCAGTTTGGTTTGGCAGAGCGCAGAAGTATATCCTCTCACCGATCCTATTGCTGATAGTGATCGGCGATGTGTTGCATGCAGCCCATCCGGACTAAACAAAGGAATTCAATGGATTTTAACATCTTATCAACAACATCTCGGCTACGCTGACGGCATATGTATATGCCTACTCTCCCACAAAATCATTGATATGTTCGCAATGGCGTTAGATCTTGAGAGTGTGGGAAGGAAGGTTGTGCTAAAGATTAATACCAACAAGACCAAGGTTCTTAGTCCACCATTGCGGAAAATAAATCCTACACCTATTGCCACCAATATTAATGGGCAGCCTGTGTAGAAGGTGGACAACTTCGTCTACCTGGGTACCATTGCTCCCGAAAATGGTGACGGAGCAGGACATCCCTCGTTCTGACTCGGCGAGTCACGAGTGTTGTTCTTTGGTTTCAAGGTGTTTAAGTGAGCAATGAAGCACTCGTTCTGTAGAGTCTTAATTAACATATTTTTTTCTGGTTACCGGTTATACTATACAAACACCAACAAAAATCTGCAAATGAGACTAGAATTTCAAAATCCATAATTAGAAAATTAATTGCGATGCATAGCCGATAGTTAAATACATAATAACGGCGTGTCAGGAACTAAGTGGGAATGAACTTTTTTTTTAACTTCCCTAAGGGGCTATACCAGTGTGAAAGCTGAAAATTTAGGTGATTTTCGGAAATTTTTTGGAAGAAAAGCACTCAATTAAATGTTTCGGAAAATTAAGAACATATTTGGGTATATTTGACCTAAATTACATAATTTTTTCATAGAAAAGTATTGGGATCCAAGCGACTTATGCCTTCGGAAGCCCCAAAAAAAAGTCCGTCCACTGCTGACATGACTCCAGCCGATTGAGTAGCTAAAACCGAAAAAGGAAAAAATGTCGTTAAACTGGAAGGTATTTCCTGTACAATGATCTAGGATTTTCGAAAAATATCAAAATCTATAATAACAAAATGGCGTAGTTATGAAAAAAAAGTATGTTTTCTTCCCCATAAAATAGTTGTTTTTTCAATGCCAAATCGTCAATTTTCATCCAATCAAAAATATCCTACGTCATTGTAGAGTAAATATGTATATTCAATAGTACTCAGTACAAGTTTCAAGTCAATCGGATAATTGGTCTTTGAGTTACAATGTCAGCAAATTTGAATAATCTCATTTCGAGGAAAACGCGTTCAAGATTTAACCGAACTGCGTTCAACGACTCCAGAATACCTTTTAAACGCTGTTTTTAAATGGCCCTATTAATATATTTTTAGCTTAAATAGTGCCCCCTGTTAATTATGTACCATTTATAATGCCAAAAAGATACAGGTAACAACGCGTCAGAGCTCCGCCTCCAGGCAGATAGAGCATTTTATACCTGCAAGCGGTTGCTCTTTACGGCTTTGACATTTTTACAGGATATTCTTGAAAGTATAAACTGTTGAAAAAGATAAAAAGAAACAAAAAATAGATTTTTTGAAAGTGCCACACTGGTATAGCCCCATTATAGTTGGGGATCTAACGAAATGTTTGTATTTTTAAACCATGACTAGAACTTTCACAATCGGTACTTGGTAATGCATTAATAATAGAATGAAAAGGCGGCCAACCCATCGAGTGTGGGTTTGGCGACTGTAAAAGTCTATGGCCCGTTTTCTCAATGTCTGGTTAAACTGCCAGTTAGCTATCCGGGACACAAAATTTAACCTTAGCGCATACAACGCTCAAAATATGATAATGCAGTCCACAACGCAGTAAATCCAGGAGAAAGTCAACTGATTTTCTTGGCGGAATTCTGCCACCTTTTCAATTCTATTCTACGTCTGTGTCACCTCAGCATTATTTTGCGGCTGAGTTGCTTTAAGATCCGTTTCCTTCGAATGAATATCCAGAACCCTGTTCCTTGTGACCAATTTAATTGCCTTACTTGAATGTGGAAAAAACGTGAATAGTTCTAGCTGTCAAATCTCAGCAGCCCGTACCAGCTGTTTGGAATTATTGTCCGATAAATTCTTAACCGGAAGATGAGTGCCGTTTAGTGTTTATCTACAACGACCCTAAATCTGTAAAAAAAAACACGTTAAGATTACGTCATTTAGGAAGTTTGCTGTTTTGTATTATGAAAGATACTAGTGTTCCAAGATATGATTTATTTCTATTTTTGAATGGATTTACGGATTATACCGAACTTTCGGTAGAATTGCGAAAAAATACAAAGAAAGGATGTTTTTATTTTTTTCTTAAATATTTTAAAAAATGGTTTACCGTAGGCAAAAAGAAAAGAAAAAGATCACCAGAAAATTATTAAAATAAATAAAAATAAATAACTGGCGCAACAGTTCAATTTGAACCATGGCCTCGAGATGAGTTAGCATCATCTCATTTTCTAGATCGTGACGGTATGTCTTGCGCAGAGGCGTGTGATCAACACGCTCAGCCGAGTTATTTACCCCATAAATGGGTACTTATTTAACAGCTGATAGTCTGATACGTAAATCCCCTTTTTCATCGAAAACTACCGCATTCAGTAGGAATCGAACCGGGGCCCAGTACGTAGAAGACGAACGTGCTAATCGTTGCGTCATCCAGACTACAAGAAAAAAAAATGAAATAAATTACTAAAAAATTTTCCAATAATTTTTTCATGTCTGAAACAGTTTTTGAGATAATAAAGTTTGGCAAACAACAAGAAATAACTTTTTTGTTGGTTTTTGGACAATATTTCGAAAATGGTTAACCGTATGGAAAAACATTCAAAGACAAAATCCAATATAAAACCAGAGTCCGAAGCGTATATACCCTAGGCTTGTACAGACCTAGTGGTGATACCAAAAGTACAAATTGGCAACGACCATATGCATTAAAAGTGAGTTTCCTTTATGGCCAGTTTACAGGGAAGGTTGACACTTATTCAGGACTCACTTAACTTACCCATTCTACAAATATTTGTCAAATTTTTCAAGTCGCTAGCTTAATCTATGAAAAAATATTGCTTATTTGAGATTTCGCTTGTAGGGGAGGTAGAGGTTTCTTTGTCGTATCTTGTGCATTTTCAACAAGATGCCAGTACAAACATTTGACCAAAATTTCACGCCACTAGCTTCATTTTATTGAAAGTTATCGCTTATTTCAATTTCTATTTGTAGGGGAGGTAGGGGTTCCTTGGGTCTAATCTTGTCCATCATTGCTACCAGCCAATAAGATCATGCTACAGACATTTAAACAAAATTTCAAGTCTCTTGCTTCATTCTATCGAAACTTATCGCTTATTTGACGTTTCGTTTGTAGGGGAGGTAGGGGTTTCTTGGGTCGGATCTGGCCCATCTTTGATACTAACCAACTCAATTCTACTTCAAAATTTTGACCAAAATTTCAAGTTGCCAGCTTCATTCTATCAAAGTTATCGCTTCTTTGAAGTTTCATTTGTAGGGGAGGTAGGGGTTCCTTGGATTGGATCTCTCCCGTTTTCAATACCAACTAACAAGATCTTACTACCAACATTCTACCAAATTTTCAACTCACTAGTGTCATTCTATCGAAAGTTATCGTAGTTAAAAAAAAAATATTTAATTTTTTGAAATTTTTAAGGGAGGTACGCGTTCCTTTGATCTGATTATGCCCAACTTACGAAAACTCAACCAGCTTCTCACCTCAGTGACACATACTAAAAATCAGGTGTCTACGTCAATTGGTTCAAGAGTTATAAACAAAAAACGTGAAAAGTACGGTAGTACAGGGCTCTTTGAAAGAAAATTACCGTTAGTTTTCAACTGAGCGATTAAATTTTTCCAGGAGAGTATAAAATTACCCTCACGAGCAATCTGTCAAAGGTAGAGCTTTTCATGTTTATTTAACCGGGAGTTATAGATACATTTATTTATTTTACATATCTAGGTGAGGTAGTCGTTCTCTTGGTCTGATTGCGCCCATTTTCAATACCAACCAACTACAATAGATCATACTACCAACATTTGACCAAAATTTCAAGACTCTAGCTTCAATCCATCGAAAGTTATCGTGCGAACGGACAGACAGACAGACATGTCTAAATCGAATCAGGAGGTGACCCTGATCATTTATATATATACATACATTGCTATACCTCCTTCTTTAAGGTGTTACATATTTTCGTCGTGACAAAAATAATATACCCTGTACTAAAAGTCTAGGCTACAAAAATGTTGTTTAGAGTTTTCCTGTGATTATCTCGACAACTATTTCATATATTGGAATATTTTTTATGAATTTTCTGGTTATACCCTAGTTGTCTTTCACTTTGTTTTAAATAACTTGCCGAAAGTATGATACCCTTCACGCGAAGCCTTATGGTGCACCTTCGTTACGCCTTATAGTGCATTTAAATAATAAATAAATAACTGGCGCAACAGTTCAATTTGAACCATGGCCTCGAGATGAGTTAGCATCATCTCATTGTCTAGATCGTGACGGTATTGTGCAGAGGTGTGTGATCAGCAACACGCTCAACCGAGTTATTTACCCCATAAATGGGTACTCATTTAACAGCTGAGTGGCTCATAGTCCGACACGTAAATCCCCTTTTTATCGAAAACTACCGCAGGAGTCGAACCCGGGGCACAGTGCGTAGAAGGCGAACGTGCTAACCATTGCGCCATCCGGACTACATGTGGTGCATTTGCCACTTTGAAATTAATAGTAAAAATTGTTCCGATTTCATTGTTCCTATGAGAGGTATATGAAATAGTAGGCCGATTTCAACCAAATTTAGGAACATGGTTTTGTAGTCAATATGATCAAATAATGTGAAATTTGGTAAGAATATCTTCAGAAATAAAAAAGTTTTTTTTAATAAAAACTTGCTTTTGGAACGATCGTTCCTATGACAGCTATATGATAAAGTAGTCCAATTTCAACAAAATTCAGAAATGTGATTTATATAAAGATACTATTGACTAGCGTGAAATCTGAAAACGATATCTTTTGAAATAAAAAAGTTTTTCTCACAAAGACGAATTTTTGGACCGGTCGGAAATATGATTTCACTAAAGACACTATTGATTCTTGTGAAATTTGAAAAAGATATCTTTAGAAATAAAAAAGTTTTTCTCACAAAGACGAAATTTTGGACCGGTCGTTCCTATGCCAGCTATATGACGTAGTGATCCGATTCCGTTGTTCCGACATACTGCGTGCAATAGAAAGAATGCTCTGTACAAAATTTCAGCTTGATAGCTTTATAACTGAGGGGCTAGTTTGCATAGAAACTGACAGACGGACGGACAAAGCTTAATCGACGTCTCATCATACTGATCAAGAATATGTGTATATAGGTATATAGTTTATATGGTCGGAGATGCTTCCTTCTGTACGTTGCAAACTTCCTGACAAAGTTAATATACCCTTTGGTTTGTAGTAAAACAAAACCCTTATGAAATCGGTCATGCGTCCGTCTGTCTGTCTGTCTGTCTGTCTGTCCATGAAATATCTCACGAACCGCTGAAGCTACATGCATGAAATTTGGTGAAAATATGTGGAAGTACTATAATTCTCTGGAGAAAGTGATGCGTCGTAATAGGTCAACTTTAAGGGGGGGTCCCCATAGAGGGGAAATGAAGGTCGAAATTTTTTTTTCGTCTGGTATAGGCAAGTGGGGTATCGTAAGAAAGGTACCGTCGAGTACATTCCATTTCTGGAATTTTTTTCAAATTTGAAGAAACGGGAAAAGAGGGAGAGGGGAAAATATGTGGTCCGAGTTTGTCCCTCCCCCCCTTGCATTTCGAGACCGTTACACTTAGAAATATGAAAATTTACAGAAAAGCGGCATTTCACTAACATAAAAAACTAAAAATAATAGAATTTCAAAATCGCATCAAAAAAGGTTAATAATAGTACATTTCTATTGTTGCAGTTAGCACACCCCTGCACCCTTTAGGCACACCCGAGACCAAAAATAGTTATGGCCAATGATAACCAACACCATAGGCAATAACGTCTCTAAGTTTCATTACAATCGTGTAATATTTAATAATAGTACATTCACTTAAAGTTAGGCATTTTTACACTATTCATACAAAAAATACACCTACCGGCTTCGAAGGTGCGAGTACTACTTGCATGTTGTTTTTCGTAGTGCGAATTGCAGTTATTGTTACATATTATGGTTAATTACATTCATGAAAGGGTAAAGATTGGTAGGGGCGATGTGTTGTTATTGGCCAACTATAACGAGCGGGGGCGGGGGTGGGGCGAAATTAAGGTCAAATTTTGTTTATCGACTGGTATGGGCAAGACGGGTGTTGTGAGAAAGGTAACGTTGAGTACATTTTATTTTTGGCATTTACTTTAAATTTGTAGAAAGGAGAACAGTGGGGGAGGAGAAAATATTAGATCGTAATTTGTCCCCCCTTGCATTTCGAGACCGTTACACTTAGAAAAATGAAAACTTTCAGGAAGGTGGGTTCCGAATAGCATATAAAACGGGAAATAATGGAATTTGTATATCTCCTCAAAATAGGTTAATAATAGTTTATTTCCATAGTTACTGTTAGCGCACCCTTACATCCCTTAAACACGTCCGAGATAAAAAGTACAGATGGCCAAGGATAACCAACATCAATATGTTCTAAGTTTCATTACAATCGCCTAATATGAATGGGCATGTAAGATACTATATGATGGGTCAGACATTTTTATTATGTTTTTTTTTTATCCATCTAAGTGGTACCAAGAGAAGCAAGGAGCCGATACTTGCGTACAAATATAAGTGCTTGCTACAAAACCCCCGGATTGCGGGCGTAGCCCTCTATATTCCGGTTTCATTTTTCATTTGCCTGCGTTGGTGATACATTGGCAGTATGGCTCATCGGTAGTATTCGTTTTTGACACCAAGTCGCCATTTTTTCGATTCACTTCAAATAATTTATTACATGGACGTTATTTTAAACTTTTATTTGTACATATATTAACTCGATGACGTATAGAACTAAATATACCGTTAAAAAATCGCGATTTGGCGTTCACAAATCCATTTTATTCAAACGAGTCACTATTAGCTGTTTGAACTGGAAAGCTGTCAACTCACAGACGTGGCAGACTGTCGGTTTTACTCGCGATGCGAGACATAATTTCAAGCGGAAATGGGGAGGCACGAAACATTACGGTGGTATCCAAAACCGCGGTGGTGAAATAATACACTAGCGAGCTTTAGCATAGAGGAAGGAAACAAAACCGGCCGCTGTAGGCATTTTCCGAATGTTGATAATCAAAGTAACGCGGTGTGTTTATGGATTTCGAATTTTTGTTTTTGGGGTTTTTCATAAAAACAAAACCCTTATGAAATCGGTCATGCGTCCGTCTATCTGTCTTTCTGTCGGTCTGTCTGTCTGTCTGTCCATGAAATATCTCACGAACCGCTAAAGCTACATGCATATACCTAGACATATGAAAATTTACAGAAAAGCGGTATTTCACTGGCATAGAAAACTAAAAATAATAGTATCTTAAGTCCCATTCAAAAAGGTTAATAATAGTACATTTCTATAGTTGCAGTTAGCACACCCCTGCACCCCTCAAGCACACCCTAGGTCAAAAATATTGATGGCCAAAGATAACCAACATCATAGGCAATAATATTTCCAAGTTTCATTACAATCACGTAACATTTAATAATAGTACATTGATTTAAAGTTGGGCATTTTGACACTATACATACAAAAAATACACCTACCGGCCTCACGCATAGATGCGAATACTACTTGCATGTTGTTTTTCGTAGTGCGAATTGCAGTTATTTAATGAACCAATTTTGGAAGGGTTGGTTGAGGCGGTGATTCTAACAATAATTATTCACACAATTTCTTTTTTTAGGGTTTTGTGTCTTAAATCTTACAAAATCGGTCAAATGTCTGTCTGTCCATCTGTTCATAGAATATCTTACGAACGGCTGAAGCTACACACATAATTCGGCGAGAATGTGTAGAATTGCTATAATTTGCTGGAGAAAGCGTCGTGTTGTAATTGGCCAACTTCAAGGGGGGGGGGGGGGGGGGGGGGGACCACATAGAGGCGAAATTAAGGTCAATTTTTAGGGTTTTGTATAAAAAGAAAACCCTTATGAAATCGGTCATGCGTCCGTCTGTCTGTCCATGAAATATCTCACGAACCGCCGAAGCTACATGCATGAAATTTGGTGGAAATATGTAGAAGTACTATAATTCTCTGGAGAAAGCGACGCGTTGTAATAGGTCAACTTTAAGGGGGGTCCCCATAGAGGGGAAATGAAGGTCGCAATTTTTTTTTCGTTTGGTATAGTTAAGTGGGGTATCGTAAGAAAGATACCGTCAAGTAAATTTAATTTTTGGAATTTTTTTCAAATTTGAAGAAAGGAGAAAAGAGGGAGAGGGGAATATATGTGATCGGAGTTTGTCCCCCCCCCCCCTTGCATTTCGAGACCGTTATACCTAGAGATATGAAAATTTACAGAAATGCGGCATTTTACTAGCATAGAAAACTAAAAATAATATAATTTTGAAATCTCATCGAAAAAGGTTAATAATAGTACATTTCTATAGTTGCAGTTAGCACACCCCTGCATCCCTCAAGCACACCAAAGGTCAAAAATATTGATGGCCAATGATAATTAACATCATAGGCAATAATATCTCTAAGTTTTATTCCAATCACGTAATATTTAATAATAGTACATTCATTTTAAGTTAGGCATTTTGACACTATCCATACAAAAAATACACCTACCAGCCTCATGCATAGGTGCGAGTACTACTTGCATGTATTGTAGTTTTTCGTAGTGCGAATTTCAGTTATTTGATTAACCATTTTTGAAAGGGTAAAGATTGATTGCGGGCGGTGATTCTAATAATAATTATTCAAAAAATTTATTTTTTTAGGGTTTTGTTGTATAAATAAAACTCGTATAAAAACAACCAAATGTCTGTCCGCCTGTTTATTGATTATTATCTGACTAATGGTTGAAGCTACACACATAAAATTCGGTAAGAATGTGTAGAAATGCTATAATTTGCTGGAGAAAGCGATGTGTCGTAATTGGCTAACTTGGGGGGGGGGGGGGGGGGGGATCCACTTAGAGGCGAAATTAACATCGTCTGGTATTGACAGGGGATGGGGTTTCGTGAGAAAGGTAATGTTGAGTACATTTCATTTTTGGTATATTCTTTAACTAAGAAAGCGGAACAAGGGAATTGGCATGAAAGATACTAATACATTTTAATTATGATGTTTTTATCCATCTGAGTGGTACCAAGAAGAGCCGGGGCCGATATTTACATATCAAAATAAGCGCTTGCTACAAAACCCTCGAATTGGGGGCGTAGCCCTCTATATTCCGATTTCATTTTTTTATCCACTGGTACCAAGTGGGGTGTCGTGAGAAAGGTAATGTTGAGTACATTCCATTCCATTTTGTAGAAAGGGGAACAGTGGAGGGGGGAAAAATATTAGACCGTAACTTGTCCCAGCCGCCCTGCATTTCGAAGTCGTTACACAAGTTTGCAATTTGCAATGTCGTCTTAACATGAATGGTTGAGCATCTCGAAGAGTAGGACAGTTTATCTCGTATACATACATATTTATCTACGGTACAGCTTTTCGTATAAAAACTATTACTTTGAGAGGTGTCAGATGGTGTCTTTTTATGAATTGGCATGTAAGATACTATATCATGGGTAAGACCAACGCCATCTACAATAGATAGACAGGCCTGCGCTCAGCTGATCGTTACGTCATTATTTCCTTCGCCAAGGCCATGCCAAGGCAGTGACTGCACACGACGATGTTCCCGGCACGACATGTGTTTACAATTGGAATTGCGCCAGACGGCATTTAAGTCCTCTAAAAACACACTTTCTGGACACTTGCACCAATTTGGTCGAAGCCACAGCCCCAGGGATCAGTCGCAGAGCATCGTGGAACAGTTCACACTTGACAAAATACATCTTTTGACCGCACGACACACTTTCATCGCGCACGTCTTTGTTTTCTCGGACCACTAGATGAAATTTAACTAACAAAGAAACACGCAACGCGGAAAACGAAAACTAATCACGGAACGCACAAATACCGGGGACTCGCCGCCATCATTCGCCGACCACTGGATTGTGGATACGATGGCGTCATCAAAGGAAATAATTGCGTCAAAACCAGCTGAGCGCAGGCCTGTCTATATAGATGGCGTTGGTAAGACATTTAATTATGGTGTTTTTATTCAGCTGAGTGGTACCAAGAAAAGCAGGGAGCCAATATTTAGATACCAATATAAGCGCGTGCTACAAAACCCTCGAATTGCGGGCGTAGCCCTCTATATTCGGTTTAATTTTTTTTTTTTTTTTTTGTTAACTGTGTGGATACTAATTTCCATTTTAAGCTTCTCATACAGGAGATGCGTTTATGCGTTAGCGTATTTTTTGCCCGTTGAGCGCAAACACCACGATTGTTTACACGTATGTATGGAAGTCGGGGCGACTATCTAATGGCTATCGTGACGTATTTTGCTGACCGAAAATAATGCAATGCGTCATTGTGTTTAAACGAAGCGCATTTCAACCTAGGTCAAACACCCAGACCCAAGTACGGTAGATACGATTTGAAAAATATACAGATCTGCGAGTCTCAGTAAGTCTGCAGGTCTAGGTAGATACGCATTTTTTTAATGAAAGATCAGTCGTATGTATGCAAGGGTGGGTTGATGTCTATTTGATTTAATAGGTGAATTAATAACCGTTTTTGACTCACTTGGTCTCAGATCCAGAGTCAATCGATCGCTACGGATCTGCGACAAGCGAACTTAAACAGTCGCCATACAGATACTTCGTCGCGTGGGAGAGAATTGCGGACGCAGTAAACATATACTCGTAGATAGGGTCAAAAAAGTTGACCTTCAACCAATTCACTTTCAACTTTGATCCGATGGGATCCCATACGAGACCTGGATCATACCCGGTCTGTCGTTTTGTATGAAAATGGATCTGAGACCAGCTGAAACGAAAACGGCTATTGATTTTTTTCCTAGGAAATTTACTTTCAATCTTGCTATAATAGAAGAAACTATTAGGGGATGTGTGTGTAAACATCGCATTAAAAATCGTCGCTCAACTGGAAATACTGTGTGAATATTACTGTTTTGCTAACTATTCCGACAGCATCGTTTTCTGTTTACGTTCATATTACATATTTCAATCCAGATACGTAGGCACATTCCAGAAACCAATCTTTGCAATTAAACGATATCCAAAAGTCATAACCGAGTATAAATTATAACGAACATGTAGAGTATCTTGAAAAAATGAGCTCGCTGAAAAAAGTCGCTCGAGGAAGAATTCGAACCAAAGGTACCTTGATTGGTAGATCTACTCCCGACCCATTGATCTACACCATCCGTTCTGTTTTGTAGAGAAATTGCAAAAAAACTGACCAAATTTATCAAGATTAAAAAAAAAACAAGCTAGAGTTTTTTTCTGTCTGTTTCTATGCAAACTAGTCTCTCAGTTTTGAAGCTATCGAGCTGAAATTTTGCATAGAGCCTTCTTTCTATTGTACGCTGTAAATATGTATGTATGTCGGAACCAATGGAATCGGACCACCACATCATATGGCTGTCATAAGAACAACCGGTCCAAAAGTTCGCCTTTATGAGAAAATTTTTTTTATTTCTAAAGATAGCTTTCTCAAATTTCACACTATTTCACAGCATCTCTAACCAAACCAACCACTACTCTATCATATAGCTGCCATAGGAACGACCGGTCCAAAAGTTCGTCTTTGTGAGAAAAACTTTTTCATTTCTAGATAGATAGATAGATAGATAGAGAGGGCCGTGGATCATGTTGAAACCACAAGCACTGCGACCATGCGTCAATTGTGCTGAAGCCCATTCTATCGAGAAGACTAGATCATATGATTTAGCCGACTTTTCTCGATAAATTGACTAATCTGGCCAGGTTTGATAGAGAGGATGTCCTCGGTCAAAGGAAATGTTATGCCGAAGCAGTCCGTGCGTCGTTCCGCAAGTCCTTCGCACTCACAAAGGATGTGCTCTGAAGCCTCATCATCAGCCCCGCAAAAGCGGCAGCTAGCATCTTGCACAATACGCATGGTTTTAAGGTGACCCCTCAGACACGAGTGCCCCGTTAAAATTCTACAAATCCTTCTGACTCTGTTTTTGCTCAGCCGTAGCAATTCTAAGGTATGAGTACGCTTGTAGCCCGAGATGAACAGCCTGGCATTTCTCAGGCCTGAAAGGATCTCCCATTGGGATGTGGCAAGAGCACTTTCCCAGTCTCTTAATTGGATTCTGCACAGAGGAATTCCACAAAAAGTTTCTGGGCCATGGAAGGGGGCTTTGGAGGCTCGGTTTGCTAGCCTATCTGCTAGCTCATTGCCTACGACTCCCGAGTGACTAGGGACCCAGTAAAGAGTGAGTTTGTTTGTTGAACCCACAGTATGGAGGACTTCCTGATAGGATAGCACCAACTTAGAATTTAAAGTGAAGCTGGTAAGTGCTTTGATGGCAGCCTGACTGTTGGTAAATATTGCAATGTCCCTGTTTAAATAGCCAGCGGTTTGGCACAGCCTAGCGCATACCACGATGGCATGTATTTCTGCTTGGAACACGGACGGCGTCTTACCCATCGGAATGAAGACTTGGTGTTGAGGACCAACAATGCCTGCACCGGACCCTTCTTCCATTTTGGAGTCATCTGTGAACCATTTGATTGTGTTGGATCGGAGAGAGTTGTAGTCATCCGCCCACCTTCCTTTGTCCCATATGACTGATTGAAACGAGTAGTGGAATCAGATCGTCCGCGTAACCTTGTGTGGAAAATTTCATCGCGGATAGTTTCCACAAGAAACTGTCGACTACGATGCACCACAGGAGGGGAGACAATACTCCACCCTGCGGGCATCCCCGCATGACATTCGCTGAGAGGGTACAGTCACCTATCGTAGTGATGACCCTTCTAGAGGACAGCATACGTTTCACCCAGACTGTGGTGGTACGATTGGCTCCTTTAGCTCGGAGTGCACTTTCGATGGACTCGAAGGAGGTGTTGTCGAAGGCTCCTTCAATGTCAAGAAACGCACTAAGTGCCGTTTCATTAGCTGACAAGGCCCCTTCAATTTCTCCAACAAGGCTTTGTAGAGCAGTTTCGGTGGATTTACCAGGTTGATAGGCGAACTGTCTGGGGTGAAGCGGGTTTCTCACGAAAAATGATGTCCTGATGTAAACATCAAGGATCTTCTCCATAGTCTTCAGCATGAATGATGTCAGGCTGATAGGTCGATACGATTTAGAGTCGTCCATATGTCTATTTCCCGCTTTGGGAATAGAAACTACCCTCACTGATCTCCAGGCACCGGGAATGTGACCTAGCGCGAAGCTACTTCTAAAGATGTGCACTAAGTGTGGAATAAGTTCTTCCTGGCCTTTCTGTAGGAGGGCTGGAAAAATTCCATCTGTGCCCGGCGATTTGTAGGGGTTAAACGATTCAATCGCCCACTTAACTTTGTTGTGAGTGAATATTCTCCTTGCTGCCAGCCAGTCAGAATGTTTGGCTCTGTGAGGTATATCTTGGCACCTCAAGTCATATTCATCATCTACAACAATTCAACACCCAGGAAAATGAGTGTTCAGTAGAAGCTTACCCGTACGGCCGGAGTCTTGCGTAGAATTTCCGTCCGGTTTTTTGAGTGTGATAACTAAGTTAGACCCTTTCTTTGCCAGAACACGGTGCAGTCTAGCAGCTTTGTTGGTGTTGCTGACATTCTGACAGAAAGTCATCCTGCTGCGACGTTTGGCATCTCTAATCTTCTTATTGTATTCTGTGAGAGTGGAATGGTATAGGTTGCGTTTAGCTCTGTTGAACAACTTTCTAGTCGTTTTCCTTAGGCGGGAGAGTTCAGTGTTCCACCACGGAACTCCCCTCTTGTCTTTGACGGACTTTAAAGGACAATTTTCTTCATATGCTGTCACAATGGCTCTGGTGATGTTCGTGGTGAATCTTTCAAGACCTAGCCACCCAAAGGTTGTGTTATCTATCAGAGAGAGCTTTTCCCGCAGTGGCTCGGAGTACCCGATCCAATTCGTGCGTTGCGGAATACGTCTGTCAGCTGGGGCCTGAGTCACTTGTGCAATGTCCAATCGAATGTGCTGGTGATCAGAGAGGGAAGGTTCGTCCGAGACATGCCAGTTGTATATTCGTTCGGATAGCGAGAAACTACACAAAGTTAGGTCCAAGACTTCTTGCCTTGATCTAGTAATGAAAGTGGGACTGGCTCCTCTGTTAAGAATATTTAGGTCTAGGCTATTTATAGTATCTAGGAGGTACTCACCTCTACTGTTGGTATCACTGCTTCCCCATACTGTGTGATATGCATTTGCATCACATCCTATCAAAAGGTTCTTGCTGTTGGCTCTGCAGTGTTCGACCAGTCGTTGTAGCTCATCAGACGGGACCGAAGGGTCTCCGGGGAAATATGCGGACACGACAGCTATTTACTGTAAGCAACCTCCAAGAATGGCGCTAAGGGCTATTGCCACTGTATCTTACTTAATACTATTTGATAGGATAATGCACGATCTTGGTCGGCTGGCACCCCTATCATATATAAGAACAGAGTTACTTACATTTAATCCTTTTACAATTCCATTTTTCTGCCATGGTTCCTGAATTAGGGCTATCCCTAGGTTTTCCCTGGCGAATCTAGCTGTGAGAGTATCCGAGGCTGCTTTGGCGTGGTGAAGATTTGACTGCACCACGCCAATTATCAGGCTATCAGTCTGAGCCATCGTCCTCGGAGGAAAGGCACACCCATGGAAATATCTCTATGGAGCGGGGTGGTGTTTGATCCAGCTCCATTGTGGGCTCTGCGGGGATGGTTGACGCGGCGATATATTGGACGGAGACCGTGGATTCGGTGTCAGTGGTACATTGATCCACCTCCATAGTAGCTTCTGCAGTGGTGGGTGTTGCGACGACACATAGGAGCGGGCTCGTTGATGTCGTATTGGCGGCATTGACCGTAAGTGCGTTTTGTTGTTGTAGTTGGGTAGCCACTGGTAAACTGCTTCCACCGGCACTCGCCCGTGTTGATCCCACTCCGGATGTGCCGCTGGATTTCATTCCCATTGTGGTCGGATTATTGTGATCCCTAGAGGTGCCAGGCATCTGACTGGCCAGAGCCCGCCAGTTTTTCGGGTGAACTTGAATCTTCCCGAAGCGATATGTTAGCAGGAAATTGGATACGATGCTAGAGAGGTCTTCCCCGTCATGGACATCTCTGACGATCCTCGACTCCCTGTCCTGCAGCCCGGGATTTTGACGGCCAAGGAGATCAATTGCTGCGGCGGCAGTCATGATGGGCGACTTGGGCAAGTAGATAGCAGCAACGTTTCTAAAGATAGCTTTTAAAATTTTACACTATTTAACAGCATCTCTAGCCAAATCACATTTTTGGATTTGGTTTAAATCAGACTACTCTATCATATAGCTGTCATAGGAACGACCCTTCCAAAAGCAAGTTTCTGTTAGAAAAACTTTTTTATTTCTGAAGATATTTTGACCAAATTTCATACTATTCAATCATATTCACCGACAAATGACATTTCTGAATTTGGCTGAAATCAGCTCACTATTTCATATACCTCTCACTCATAGGAACAGTGAAATCGAAACAAATCTTACTAATAATTTCAAAGTGGCAAATGCATCATACCTTCGGTAAGCTGGCCGAAGGCTAGGAAAGCACTGCGACCATAATAGATGTATTATTTCTAATAAAGGGCAGTATGTCTTGAGCAGGAATCAACTTGAAGTCTGCAGTGCTGAAAGTGGCCTGCCAGAGGTGTGACATCCTAAAACGCGCAATGGCGGGACATTCGCACCAGAGGTGTTTGGTCGTTTCCACGTCCTCCAGACACAGACGGCATTCAGTCTCGCTGGACAGACCAATCTTCTTCAGGTTATATCTGGCCAGATAAGTACTCCACTGGAAGTTTTAGATGGGTTCTACTCATTAGTACACTTGTATATGAATATTATTATTAGCTCCTTTGATTGTCCTAGCCCTGGAAGGTTATTCCAGTACTGATGACGCAATAGTGCAGACCAATCTGTGATTCACAATTTGCACGAGGCAGTTCCAGGCAAATCCATTAATTTGTTTAAAAGTTACAGCTATAAAACGCCAGCATTTTATCAGGAAAGTATTTTTATAACGAAAGAAGCTAGCTAAGTGAAACTTGTCTAGTTAGTGGCCGTTAGTGAGGGGTAAGCTCCTACTTAAGTTCAGCGAAATTCATCGACCCAAAGTTACATTGTACTCATTACTATTGAATAGTAAGGTACCGAAATTAAATAGATTAAACACATGTAACTTTTAAACCGTTTGATGAATTTTGCTGAACCTATCCTGAGTAGTGCTCACCATCTAGGCGAATTTGGATCAGTTGGAATTAAGTAGGAGCCTACTCCTCATTTTCGGCCACCAGACAAGTTAGCTAGCTCCTTCCGTTATAGAAATATTTTGCTAACAAATTAATGAATTTGACTGAAATCGAATACGAGCCTTGTCCTTACTAACGCCTACCAATTTGACAAGTTTCACCCTTATAGCGTCTTCCGTTACCGATTTCTTTTCAAAAATCAGTTAAAATCCGATTTTCTTTACCTTACACGCGATTTTACGTGGCTTGTGTTTAGAATGTCAAAAGCAGCGTGTATGCAAAAATTCAGTTTATTGTCTTGCATTCCGAGGTTTAACGATTTACATTTCTTATTTTCCTGGGTTATGATACTTGTTAAATTCCAATAAATCTACAAACTGAAATTACGTTTCTCTGAAGCTGAAAATGTGAAGTCTATCTCAACAAAATGCATTTTAATGTACTTCTTTTTTGTACATACATACATATAGGTATATGTGAACTATATTGGTACTATACGAAAAAAAAAATATCCAATTAAATTGGACTTTTTTTTCATGTCATTTCCGTAATTCAGTATGGCTAACTTCTCTATCGTGAGAATAAACTCATTTTTGTTCAACATTTTCTCGTATTTCCGCAAATACGAGTAGCAGTATGACCTTGCAACAAAAAATCTAATTACCAAGTTCGTTATTAATTTACTTTAGCCATGCATGTAGCACGCTGAATTAACGACTTTCTCCTACTATATAGTCGCTTTCAGGTGTAATGCTTTTTGACTCACTTACGAACACAAAACCAAAAAAGAAAGAAGTACTTCCCTACTACATGCTAGCAGCTCATATATACATACCTATATTTTACTATTAATTACGATGTTTATCAACACGATGCCATTAACCCAGACGTATGGTTGCCAACTTTGAAACCAGACCGGAACAAATGTACTTCTAAAATGTTTACTGTTCAATGCAGTGTTCAACAGAAACTGTTTTGAGGCTTGTGGGAAAGTTTAAACCTTAATGTTTCAGTTATATTGTACGCGAAAAACGTCCACAAGTTGGAGCCAACGAAAAACAGGTGTTCAGCCTGTTATATTATAACTAAATTTCTTGTTCGCGTTCATTTGACTCATTTGAATTGTGGAAAACTGATTTTCTAACAAACTTGTGACACTTTTTTAAGTTAAAACTATACCCTATACTAAAACTATACCCTATACTAAAAGTCAAGGGTATAAATAGAAACGTGCACTTCCAAGAGCATAAAAGTACCTTAGAACAAAACAAATAATCGCCCACAGTGCTAAAGCACAAGCAAGAGAATTGACACTTCCCGGCGTGCTGAACTCGTTTCAAGTTCCCGCAGAGTATATACGCCATCTGAAATACATTGGTTCGACTTTATTTGACAGCAGAAACCTTTTAAGTTGCGCATACTTTAACGCAAGCTTAAAAGTCGCTTACACGGAGCGATTTGTCGGCCGACGGATCTTCACGAAATATGGGCCGAACAAACTTAATTAAATTAAAATTAACTAAGTTCGCGGAATGGGAACTACAAAACATAAAATTAAACTGGACATTTTTATACCCTAGACTTTTAGTATAGGGTATATTGTTTTTGTCACGACGAAAATATGTAACACCTTAAAGGAGGCTCCGGAGGTATAGCAATGTATATATATATTGTAAATTATCAGGCTCACCTCCTGATTTGATTTAGCCATGTCTGTCTGTCCGTCTGTCTGTCTGTCCGCACGATAACTTTCGATAGAATGAAGCTAGAGCCTTGAAATTTTGGTCACATGTTGGCAGTATGATCTAGTTGGATGGTATTGAAAATGGGCATGATCAAGCCAAGGAAACGCCTACCTCCCCTACGTATGTAAAATAATTAAATGTATCTATAACTCCCGATTAAATAAATATGAAAAGCTCTAGCTTCGGTAGATTGCTTGTGAGGGTAATCTTATACTCTACTTTAAAAATAAAATCGATCACTTGAAAACTAATGGTAATTTTCTTGCAAAGAGCCCCGTACTACCCTACTTTTCAGGTATTTTGTCTATAACTTTTCAACCAATTGACGTAGACACCTGATTTTTGGCATGTAACCCTGTGGTGAGAAGCTGCTTGAGTTTTAGTAAGTTGGGCATAATCAGATCAAAGGAACGCCTACCTCTCCTACAAATAAAAAAAAATATTCCTTAAATTACGCTGACTTTCGATAGAATAGCACTGGCAAGTTAAAAATTTGGTAGAATGATGTTAGTAAGGTCTACTTGGTTGGTATTGAAAATGGGTAGGATCTGACCCAATCCCCTACAAATGAAACTTCAAATAAGCGATAACTTTCGATAAAATGAAGCTAAGTTTGTACTGGGATTTAGTTGGTTGTTATTAAAAATGCGCAAGATTCGACAAAAGAAACCTACCTCTACAAGTGAGACAATAATAAGCAATAACTTTAGATTGAATGAAGCTAGCGACAAATTCGACAAATATTTGTAGAATGAGTTAGTTAATTAATTGATTTTGAGAATGGTCAACATCCTCCTGAATGAGTGCCAACCTCCCGTATAAACTGGTCATATAGGAAACTCACTTTTTATGCAAATGGTCGTTGCCAATTGGTACTTTTGGTATCAAGTCTAGCGTATATACGCTTCGGACTTCGGGCCGAAGCAAAGCTTAGGTTTGGTCTACATTTTCAGTTTTTTATTGCCCATGGACCCTATTAATATTATCGGCCCTGGGATAAAATAAACATATTGTTTATTCCATCGAAGCTGCATGTAGCATGGCTAAACTCTGTGTCTTTTTTCCCTTACAATATCTCTTTTATAATTGATTTCTTAAAAAAAAATTGTACATGATTTCACCATGCTTCTGCGCACAGACGTGATGAATGAATGCTGCGTGAAGGTTAGGTAGAGTATCAGGTTAACGGCTCCGCAAAAAACGCTGGGGCCATAGCGATACCACATATTTTAGGTACTCATCCCGTGTAGTTAGTCATTAGCTTTAGTCTGTACGCATGTTCCCCCTTCAAGCAGTGGCCAGTTAGTATGCCCACTAATAGTGCACTCTGACTTCTCGGTAGTCCTGGTTTTCCTTTTGTCACAAAAGCTCCAAAATATTTTCGTTAATCTGGAGTCGTTTGTGTTAAGCCTGTTAGCGCTGGCTTTTTCGTACATTCTGTCGTCCATTATCTTGGGCTGATATTGAAATCTACTTGTAGTTTTATATAGTCAGTATTATTAGATGGTAAACTAATACTGCGATGGCCATATGGTCTTTCCTTGAAGTGCTCTGTCTCTCTGAGTCTTAGTGTCACCATACACTGTCGAACTCGAACACGAACCTAGTACAAGTGGACCGGTTTTCTTCACATCTGTGTTAAGTGTGTGTGTGTGTCAGAGGACATTTGTACCAGGTTCGTGTTCGAGTTCGACAGTGGTTGGTGATAAGGCGCATTTAGCAGCCTCATTCCCTAGATGTAGGTCGATCGGAGGCAGGTTTAGAAAGGTGCTCAGAGAGAGCAAAAATGTTCTTAAGGCACCAATGATCCCCAAGAAATATAGTCCCTGCACCCTCTTCATTTTCTGTATGTTGCTTTTTGTGTTGAGACCACAGTTCCGTACGTTAGTATCGGTCTTACGACAGATGTGTATATCCAGTGAGTGATTCGCGGTTTGAGGCCCCACCTTTTACAAAGCAAGCTTTTGCAAGTGTAAAAGCCGATGTTGGCTTTCCTGATTCGTTCTTCGGCATTAAGACCCTAGTCAAGTCTACTATCCAGGATCATCCCCAAGTCCTTTGTATGGTTTGACAAAGCTAACTCTGTGTCAACATTCTTTGGCAGGATAAATTCCTGTATTCTGGTTCTCCTTGTGAAGAGACAAGTTCAGTCTTCTGAAGATTTGCACTTATACCTCTTCTGTCCGCCCACCTTAGTAACTTACTGAGAGCTGAGTTGTAAGTTCTGACAGTGTGCCCGTTAGATTGCCTGATACGAGTATCCCGACATCATCTGCATAGGCTACCGCACGTACTCCGGACGATTCGAGAGATGTTAGTAAAGCATTCAGTACGAGTACCCATAGGAGCGGTGATAGTACTCCTCCTTGTAGAGTTCCTCTCATCGTACTTTTGGTGGCTTTAGCGCCTCCCCATTCAGACCTTTTTAGCCTTTTCGAGAGTAGTGCTTCGATCCATTTCAGTAGAGTTTCATTCACCTCTTTAAATTCTAGGGAATCCATAATAGCTTCCATGATGACATTGCTATGTCTAGGAATGTACCTAAATTGAATTATTTATATTGAAAGGAAGTTTCAAACGTGGAGACCACTTCGTATAGAGCAAGAGCACATTATACCGATTTCCCTTTTATGTAAGCGTGCTGAGCTCTAGAGAGGTATGAAGGGTGGATAGTCTCCCTTATCAATACATTTTTCCATTGTTTTTAGCCGAAAGGACGTTAGGATTGACATGGCTACTCTTACCTGTTTTGGGGATGAAGACCACCCTAGACTCCCTCCACGCCAGAGGCAGCCTAGTCGGAGATATGCTTTTATCATGGCAACAACCCAAGGAGTTATTGTGTCATACCGCGTGAAAGCTTTTCCTTCTATCCTCTCACTATGCCCTTCGCAAAAAGGGTATACTAACTTTGCCATAAAGTTTGCAATGCATAGTAGTCAATTCTCCGTTTTCGGCCATATGAAGTCTACAAGGTATCCCGCCTTGTGTGGATAATACTGTTGGGCTGACTAGTACAGCTTGTTCGTGGAAAAACCATACAAATTGGTACACCTTAAGCTGTTAGGGTTATCGCTCTTTTTGCGTTTGAAAAAAGCTTGTCTTGCTAAGCAAAATCAAAATTTGTTCTCTCCCAATCATTTAATCAGAAATTTGACCGTATTTCCTGAAACTAAATAAAATTTCATATCTCAGTTTTTAAATTTTCCTGTTGCAAAATTCACCGTTACTATACAACTCTTTCAACTTTCACTCTTTTTGTGATTGGACAAAAGCTCGTCTTGCCAAGCAAAATCAAAATTCGTCACTCTCACAATCATTTAATCAGAAATTTGACCGTACTTCCTGAAACTAAATAAAATTTCATATTTCAATTTTGAAATTTCCCTGTCGCAAAATTCACCGTTACAATACAAATCTTTTAACTTTAAAGATCACAGTCGATTTTTCTTCAAAAATTCAAATACAGCGGTACTTTGATCTGACAAATCTGCAAATTAATTAAAAGTTTCCCCAATGTGTAGGCTTTCCAAAGGTCTATTTCTTCGATACATTTGAATTCCGAACTTCGAATACACATTAAAGGAAATAAACCACGGTCTGGAGATGAAATAAATTTACTTCAACCTTGCCTCAACAGCGAAATTAAATTAACACTAATATACCAAGTTTATTTTAAAAATGAAACCGGAAAATAGAGGGCTACGCCCGCAATCCGAGGGTTTTGTAGTGTCCCATGCCAATAGGAGATGAACTGTCCTACTTTTGGAGATGCTTAACCATTCATGTTAAGACAATATTGCAAATTGTAAGTTTGCATAAAAAATATTGAAAATAAATTGTTTGAATAATTATAGAGAATAGAGTCAGCGACGAGCATACCCCCCCCCCCTTTCTCCTTCCCCCCTTCCCCTCCTCCCACCTCTCCTACCAATCATTACCCTTTTGAAAATGGTTAACTCCAATTCGCTCTACGGAAAACAATATGCAAGTATGTTGTACTCGTAGTACTAGTATGTAGTACAAGAGACCTGTTATGTGCATTTTTTGTATGGATGATATCAAAATGACCAAATCTAAATGAATGTACTACTATTAAATATTACGTGATTGTTACGAAATTTGGAGATATTATTGCACATGGTGTTGATTATCGTCGGCCATCAATACTTTCGACCTCGGATGAGTTTGACAAATGCAAAAGTGTGCTAACTGTAACTTTAGAAATATACTATTATTAACCTATTTTGAGAAGATATCAAAATTCCATATTTTTGTTTGTTTTCTGTGCTAGTTGAAAGCCATCTTCCTGTATGTTTTCATATTTCTAAGTGTAACGGTCTCGAAATGATAAGGGGGGTGGGACAAATTACAATATGATCTCATATTTTCCCCTCTGCCTCTTTTCCCCTTTCTTCGAATTTGATGAAGTCGCCAAAAATGGAATGTACTCTGTAGTACCTTTCTCATGATACCCCACTTGCCTATATCAGATGAAAAAAAAATGTTGACCTTAATTTCCCCTCTATGGGAACCTCCCTTAAAGCAGCAACCCACCTACCTCCCCCCTTAAACTTCTCTCCCCTACCACTCCTATACCACCAATCTCCACACTTTCAGAAATGGTTAACTCCGATTCACTTTACGAAAAACAATATTCAAGTATGCAGTACTAGTATGTAACCGGTTATGTGCATTTTTTGTATGAATTGCATCAAAATCTCAAAATTTAAATGATTGTACTATTATTAAATATTATGTGATTGTAATGAAACCTGGAGGTATTATTGCCTATGATGTTGGTGATCATTAGCCATTAATATGTTTGACCTCGGGTGCGCGTAAGGGGTGCAGGGGTGTGCTAACTGCAACTATAGAAATGTACTATTATTAACCTTTTCTGATAAAATTTCAAAATTCTAGAAATCTAGGTTTTCTACGCTAGTAAAATGGCACTTTTCTGCAAATTTTCATATTTCTAAGTATAACGGTCTCGAAATGCAAGGGGGGGGGGACAAACTCGGATGACATATTTTCCCCTCTCCCTCTTTTCCCGTTTCTTCAAATTTGAAAAAAATTCCAAAAATGGAATGTACTCGACGGTACCTTTCTTATGATACCCCACTTGCCGGTACCAAACGAAAAAAAAATTTCGACCTTCATTTCCCCTCTATGGGGACCTCCCCTTAAAGTTGACCTATTACGACGATTCGCTTTCTCCGGTGAATTATAGTAATTCTACACATTCCTACAAAATTTCATGTATGTAGCTTAAGCCGTTCGTGAGATATTCCATGGACAGACGGACAGACGGACAGACGGACAGACGGACAGACAGACATTCGACCGATTTCATAAGGGTTTTGTATTTACTACAAAACCCTAATGAAATCAAATTTAAATCGTGCAAAAACTTTCAAACCACGGTTGTCAGGAGTATATTTGGCGAGCTGGAATAGATAGTTAAGTGGTTCACGACCTCACACAGTAAAACCCCGTTTAACCGAACCAAAGGGTGCGGCGTCATTTTCCATAACGAAATTTTTCATAAGTATTTTCGGGAGGCCGGGGAGGATAATAAGGTGGTTCGGAAATGGAAAATATTACAACATACAGTAAAGCCCCGATCAACCGAACCAAGAGGGCGGCACGGCATCATTTCGGATAAAAAAATTGATACGAGTATATTCGGGAAGGCGACCATGAAAGTAATATGGTTAGCGGCTGCATAATGTTTTTACGTGCAGTAAAATCCAATTTAAGCCCGGCTACACACTGTCGAACCTGAACTCGAACACAAACATGGTACAAGTGAACAATTTTCTTCAAATTTGTGTGTATTGAGCCATTCAGAGGACACTTGTACCATGTTCGAGTTCGTGTTCGACACTGTGTGACTAGGCTAACCATACTAAAGAGGCCGGCGTCATCTCAGTTTGCGACATTTACGGACAATCCGTGGAAACTACCTATCATCTGACCGGGATTAGTATCAAAACTATTAGTTTTTGGGGTCGCTGAGATGAATGACAGCATTTTTAAAGCCCGTTCTCCACTTCTACTCCCTTCTTCCCCCGGGAATGAGTGAGATTGAATGATATGTCCCAAATGATATAAATTAGTAACGATTTAATAGTTTCGGGATCGCTAAGATGTATGGTGACACTCCCGAAAATATGCAAAAGTTAAAAATAATGGTTCGATTACAGGGACAAAGTGGCACTGGTGCGAGAAGGATGAGGATAGCCAGATGGGCAGAATCAGCGGAAAAACATCAGCAGCATGTTCCCTCTAGAATTTTTGAAACACCGCAGGTTCGTGATGCTCGATGCTGCGAGAAACGCTTAATCAATTGCGAAATTAAATCAACGGAGTGATTGTTTCTAATATGACGAAAATTTAGATTACAGCGTCCATCCAAGCGTTTCAATTTGGAAGATGGAAAACGTGTGTGTACACTGCGAGGCTTTAAAATTTTAAAAAGAACGCCCAGAATGTACTGTCCAAACGGGAAAGTTCAACTACCTCCAATTAAGCGCTTTTAAAATATTTTGGACGAGATCCTCTATCAAAATATTTCCTCCTAATTTCAGGAAGTAGAAAGCTTGCTTCCAAATGGCGTCGTTCGGAGCAAAAGGAGTTGTTAGTGAGAGTAGATTTATGCCAACGTTTAAAGTACAGGGTCCGATACACCATCAAGTGGGCTCACTTCTTCCACTCGCCGACCAAAACTACAATTTTTTGCAAATTTATTTCATGGGCAACGAAGAACACAGCAAGTGGATCAGCGTACGCAACAGATTCCTAGAGCAAATCATGAACTGTAACTGATCTCCATAGACATTTACAAGCAGAAAATGCATTGGTACGTCTATTCCGAATCGTTTTGGATTGAGTGGGAACGGGGGACATGAACGAAGCGAACCCTAGATTTTTCAGCTAATTCTAAAAAAAGAAAGCATATACCTACAATAAAATGTTGAAAAATAAAAACTCCTAGAAACTACATTCAAGCTTAGCTGAAACCAGCCTATCACAACTTTAATAGTCTGTGTTGCTATCAATTTGACCCATTCTGCATTTACCACTTTGAAATTAAACAGTAAAACGTGCTCCGATTCCACCGTTCCTTCTTCTTCCTTGCCATACCACTCTGCGGGTTCGCGTTGCTCTACCTGTGGTGTTGGCACTTCGCCCATTCTGGCCGTATAATTTCAGCTTCCTTCTGCAGGCAGCTCGGTCTTGGATCGTATCATCGCCGAGATTAACACGTTGTTGTTACTTCTTCATCTGATCGATCCACGTGTGTTTCCGTCTGCCTCGGGGTTTGGGTCCAGCAAATAGAACATTCATTGATAGTGCCTTCATGACAGGGTTCTCAGGTGGACGCCTTAGAACAAGGCAATACCAATCCATACGACGATCTTCGAGCTTTTCAGTGATCGGTTGGTCAACAAACAAGCTGCCTCGGATGTAAGTTCTTTCGATGCGATCCTTTTTGGTCACACCGGCTGACATCCGTAGCATTTTCATCTCAGTCGCAGTCATTTCATATGTCTTATACATAGTCCAGCCAACTTGCCCTTAAGCTTTCGTGACATCCTCTTGTCGCAGAAAACTCCAGAGCTTTGAAGAGAGAATCAGAGGAAATGAAAAAGAGCGAGAGAAACGAAGTAATTCGGCACAAATGAGGAAGTAAGAACGGGGATGGAAATTTGACATCTCTTTTGCTTCTATATGGACCGGGAGAGACAGACTGGAATGTTATTGTTCCAATAGGAGAAGTAGGAGAGGGGATGACATCTCACGTGCTTCCTGTGCTTTTATATAGACTGCGCGGGTGTTGCGCAATGGAGGGCGTGTGTCTCTCTGTTTACTTTTTACTAGTTCGTATGTGGTGGAATTACGTCCAGAATTTAGTGTACAGTAAATGGTGGTTTCATCTCCTTCAATATGTGTCTGTGCTCCAGAGTTTTCTCGCCACTTCATCCAACCGAGAGTGATGCGATGTTTGATGTTATCATTGCAAGTAGCTTCCTATGAGAGGTATTTGAAATAGTGGACCGATTTTACCCAAATTGTGGAGGGAATGTGGTTTGGCCGTAAATATGATCGATTAATGTGAAATTTTGTAAAGAAATCTTCAGAAATAAAAAGTTTTTTTTTAATAAAAACTTATTTTGGAGCGCTCGTTCCTTTGATATAGTGGTCCAGTTTCAACCAAATTTGGTTACGATATCTTTAGGAACAAAAAAGTTTTTCTCACTAACACATACTTTTGGACCGGTCGTTCCTATGGCAGGTATATGACGCAGTTGTCCGATTTCACTGGCTCCTAAATATATACAGCGTGCAATAGAAAGAAGGCTTTGCTCCATAGCTTTAAAACTGAAAGACTAGTTGGCATAGACACAGACAGACAGACAGACGAATAGCTTAATCGACTCATCTCATCATACTGACCAAGAATACAAATACATAGTTTATATGGCCGAAGGTGCTTCCTTCTGTGCGGTGCAAACTTCATGACTAAAGTAAATATACCCTATCACAGTCATGAAGGTATAAAAGGTAACATTGTAATGGTTCTAATTGGATCTATTGATTGAACTGTATTGTTGGAATTGACCTCTTCTATATTCGATGCACATCCGATATCTTCTACTTGTGAGAAAGAAACCTCCAAAAGGACTTCTTGCCGCTTTTCCCTCATGTCGTTGCATGCTGTTATATTCAACAACTGTTCGCGGGAGACGTTGGCTTTGCCATAAACAACGTTCTCCAAATGAAACCATAAGTAGAAATCTGAAGGCATCGCGTTGGAACTTCTCGGAGACCAAGCTACTGGCCCACATCGGCCTTCTTATGCTTAATCTAGGATTCTTATCGAATAGATCAACAATCGCTTACCCTCTTGCAACTTCTGTACACGATGGGTTGGCGTTCGAACTGTCCCTCCAATAATACGATACGTTTTTTTTTTTTAAATTTACGCCTTTTCGGAAGTTGTGGGAACCGCCAACTGTATTCCCGAACAAAATAAGACCTCAAAAAAGGGAAACCTCGGAATAAATGATAGTAAGCTGAATTATTGTATAGAACATCCTTTTAACCTTTCTAACACAGGGTTAAAAGTCACATAAAATCACGTCTACGCGTCTTAAGATATTTAACCATATCGCATATCGCGTCGACTGTTCCATGTGGCCCAGTTAACGTTTCGACGCATAAACTGGTTTCGGAGTACGCAGTTGCTAGCATGCACCTTCTGCACATCCATGGCCACGAACGTCGTCGTGGATGCGATTCGAACCCGAGACGCCGGTAGTCAAACATGAGACTGATGCCTTAACACACTGCGCTACCGGTAGTCCCGAGCGAGGTGCAGCTGCACATTTACATTGCTTAGCATATTTTCTGAAAAAAAAATTTCCTATTTAACTTCCTCTGAGATATGTTTCTTACTTCTTATATCGTACAAAAAAGTTGAAATAAATTACTGCATAATGTAACGACTTATCGTTAATTTTGTTCGTTGCGGTACAAGTAATCTTTAAGTTTTCGATAGAATCAGTAGGTACCTGAATGTAGATTATACCAAAATCAGAACCGTTTGTAATAAGTGTGATAGTTATTTTGGTACTACGGATATCACGGTTTCTCAGTTTCAGTTTTATCTCTGGATTATTTTTCAAAATATAGAATTAAAATGTTTCATCCAAAATATTTGTTGTCCTTTATATAACACAAAAAAGTTTTGGGGTGCATTTACACCCCAATTGGTCTTTAAGGTCTATGAAGGTTAACGGTAAAATTGACAAAATCGGGATTCAACTGGCTTTTGAATAGAAATTGGAACGGAAGAAGCTATAAGAGTGAAACTTGTCAAATTGGTGAACGTTAGTAAGAACGAGGCTCATATTCAATTTCACATCCTTAAATTTGTTCAAAAGTAACATTTATATAACGGTAGAATTTTATTTGATCGTTTATGCCGTCGTAACGTCAACTGGGCCACAAAGAATAGTTGACGCGCTATGCCCCACAAGGGGTTAGGGCAATTGAGAGAGAGAGAATTTTATTAGTAAAATATCTCTATAACGGAAGAAGCTAGCTAAGTGAAACTTGTATAATTGGTGGTCGTTAGTGAGGAGTTTGCTCCTGCTTAATTCTCTTCTTCTAAACTCGGGTAATTGGTGGGCACTAGTAAGGGCTAAGTTTTTATCTAATTTCAGTAAAATCCATCAAACGGTTTTAAAGTTACATGCATTTAATCTACTTAATTTTGGTAAAATTGGCGTTTGATTTACTTGAATGTCGTTACTATGTATTTGAATCATTTTTAATGATTAGCTTCAAGTCACTTCTGTCTCCGCAATGATTATTACGGATATGGGGGTACGTAAACTAATAATTTTATTTTTGCTTATGGCGTATATCCTTTAATGCTGGCTCTACAAATTCAATTCAATTTTCTTACAGTACATCCTTTCTTTTTATTCTTGCTTTCTTTCGCTGAACTTCGGAATTTAAACAAACCGAATTCATTTTTTAACAACATCAAAGTTGTTAAAAAATTAATTAGGTTTGTTAATATAATGTTTTGCACATAAGAAGAAAGTCTTTCCTTTGAGGAATACTCTCCTTTTCCCCAGTTCATGTTGTTGATCACATGAGGTAAAGTCCTCGTCTCTTCTTGCTTTTGGGAGACCCCGATTTTTGTCGGCCTCGGGGTCGCAATGGCTGGGTTTGTGTGTTATGGGTTTAGAGTCTAAGGATTCAAGGGTTTTTGATTATTTTTTCTGGGTCGGTGGGACCCAGTTCATCCTTTGTTGTGTTTGTATCTATCCAAGGCACATAATATATGTTATTTGTGTAATCGCTGGGGCAACGAGCGGGCAAAAATCCTGCCCACATCTCCCGAACTGAGCTAGAACAAGCATGTGCTGCCGCTCAGCTTCTAGCGCCGCCGGATCTTCATGGTCATTTTGGTAAGCTTCCGGCTCCTTCCCCGACAACACCATCAGGCGACATTACAGAGTTTACTCAAAATGGCGGCACGCCCGTTGCGTCGAAATTGATTTTGAGAAGCACTTTCAAAGTTAATCCGATTTTTCATTCCAACTGAGCATTTTGACGATTTAAGACAGAAATAATACTTACTCTATTCTCTTAATTTTTTGGGAGAGGCCGGTAGCTCAGTGCATTGCAGTCTAATCATACCGGTCTAACATTCCATACCGGTTATTTACGGGTTGGCAATTTGGCATTGTTGACGTGCTATGCTCCATTAAATGACCATCACACCGATGCAAAAAAAAATTCGCACGTCGAATCCGCGGCGGAAATTCCCGTCGGTGTAATGTTCACTTAGGGGCTAGGGCAAATATTTATCCTTGCCCTTTTTGCTTTCAGTTACCGCTAGACTCTATCCTCCATCATATGGGATCATTAAAATTGGACTACTTTTGTAAAACTCTTTTGAAACATACCCAAGTATAATCAAACTTCCGCAAGCAAAAATTATTCAGTTTTCTGATAATTTTTTTTGACTGGATTGTGAAAAATTTCGATAATTGAAAAGTAATAATTATATTTAATTTTTGTAATTAACTTTCTCGAATGGATGTTTTATATTTTTGAAGCATGACACACGACCATGCTGATTCCTGGATAAATACTTAATGGCACTTATTGATAATTTTGGTTTTAGTCACGGCAACGAGCAACAAAACAACATTTTAACACGTTTTGTCTAATCAACACTCAATCAATAAGACATACTCGTATATGCATCTGGAAAATAAATATCTACATATCGTGTTTTTGTTGAGAAAAGTAAGAGGCAATTAATCTCTTACATAAAATAATAATAATTATAAATAAGATAATAATACTCGGCTTCCACGCCCAAATTATTTTTATTCACTGTAATATTTCGCCAAGGTTAACATTTTATCGTGTACATTATGAGCTAATTATTCGGGATTTGTTAATTCAATATTCCCGGAGGTCATAATCATTGTCCGTTTAGCGATTATTTTTTTAGGATTGGAATTATTCCGACAGTTTAAACAAACAGGTATAATTAAATGCATGTCGTAGGCTTCTGTTGATGTAGTTTTATTGCATTGTTTGCCGGCATCATTTCATGAAATGCCGGCCAAAATGGTAACATTCCTATTACACTATTTGACTGTATTTAAATTTTTCCATTTTCAGGCATTCTGTGAATTTCTAATTTATCAGTACATGGAGCCGAGCCGATATTCTTAAAATACGCATCAATACTAAAACTCTACCTTGCATACTGTCATCGCTAATGTTGACGCGGTGGTTGACGTTTCCTTTGTTGTTGTTTTTTTTTTGTTCGGCGTTTGTCTTGTTTGCAATTTCAGGAAAGCAGTGCGTGATCACGGGCAAGAAAAAGTCTTTTTCTGTCGTAAAATTTATATCTGTAAAATTTATCTGTGCTGTCAACGGAGAAAGAAGAAGAAGAAGTACTTCTCCGTATGTTCGGTAACACTCCACCAACAAGTAGTAACACTAAAACGATTTAGTTAAATCACTTTTTAGCTCCACGGTATAAACGTGGCCATAGCTGTAGTGATACATTCAACTCTTGCGAGACCTTCAAAGGTAGGCTGGTTCTTTTTCCTGGTTACGTTTATAAATACTTCTGTGCACAAATATAACCCGAAATTTTTAATTTCAACTACATGGGCATTTCGTTGGGCACAAATCTTTTTATTTTTAGGTTAATATCTTGATTAGTTGAAGAGTGACGCTCGTTTTCGTAAACAACCAAAATTAACTTTTTCGATTTTTACCATGTCAGAAAATATTCAACAAAGAAGTTTGATTAAATTTTGTGTTAGAAATGATATTTCTGCTGCGGAAACGCTAAGAATGTTACAAAAAGCCTTCGGTGAACAGGCTATGTCTAAAACACAAGTATACGAATGGCATAAAATGTGCAAAGAGGGTCGTGAAGGCGTTGAAGACGAACCACATCAAAGACAACAAAGGAAATCAACTGACGAACAGCACGTCGCGAAAATAAAGGAATTGGTGCTCCAAAATCGTCGATTGACAACTAGAGAGCTTGCTGATATCGTTGGCATTTCAAATGGATCAGTCAACACTATTTTGAAGTAAGTTTAGTGCCTCAAAAAACTCAAATCTCGTTTGATTCCAAAAACCCTAAATTTTGTGGAAAAACAGCGTCGCATTGATGTGTGTGAAACAATGCTTTCCGACTATCAGGACAAAATAAAGCGCATTATTACGGGCGATGAAACTTGGATTTATGCTTACGACCCCGAAACAACCGATCAATCAAGTGAATATCGTGCCAAAGGTGAGCCAAGACCGAAAAAATCGCGCCAAAGTCGCTCAAAAATTAAGGTCGTGTTGACGGTTTTCTTCGATTATCGTGGTGTGTTGCATTACGAATTCCTTCCACCGGGCCAAACTGTCAACAAGGAATATTATTTGAGTGTTATGCGTCGTTTGCGTGAATCTATTCGCCTGAAGTGGCCGGATTTGTGCAAAGAAAACTCTTGGTTTTTGCACCATGACAACGCAACATCGCACACTGCACTCGTTATTCGTGACCATTTCGCCAAAAATTCCACCCATGTTGTTCCGCAACCGCCGTATTCGCCTGATCTAGCTCCATGTGACTTCTGGCTATTCAGCAAAATGTAAAGACCGCTCCGGGGACACCGTTTTGACACGATAGAAGAGATTCAAGCCGAATCGAAGAAGGTGCTGAAGGCCATACCGAAACAGGACTTTTCAAAGTGTTTTGATGAGTGGAAAATTCGCTTGCATAAGTGCATTGCAGCCGAGGGGGATTACTTCGAAGGCGATGAAATATCATAGATTTTTAAGAATAAATAAGAATTTCAAAAATTATAACAAAATTTCGGGTTATATTTGTACACAGTAGTATATTTGAACCGATTCCTGTCATTAGGTCACAGACCAAATCCGCGCCTTTGATTCGGGGAGCGACGAAACCAGGACAGCGCAGTAAAATGCTCCTTTCCTTTTATTTTTGCACGGCTCCGGCTTTTTTTTCCATGGCGCTGCATTCGTTGCTGCGATTTCGATGTTCGACTAATATATTCGCTTGCCGCGAATCACGTCATTGCCCAATGATATCAAGATGGCGCGTGCGACCTGACCAGCGTATTTATGGCTGTGTCGCCATAGCCAGTAGCACCTAGAGGGAGTTGCCCTTGACATGTATGATTATAAGCTATGATGCTGTCACTGATTCTACCCGTGGGAAATCCCTTCATCGGCGCCGTGGGGGGTCTTAAATCAACTCGATTCAATAAAAAAAACACCCGAAATATAGCAGTCTGAAAATCACGATTTTCTAAATTTTTCTTGCGGTTTTTTGACAGAGCTACAGCTTCATAGAGAACACCCCGAGAGATGATTTACATACACGTCTTAGTTTTGTCCCGAGAGAGTGCATAGGCCATAATTTGTTTTAAAGGGACCAACAAAATGAAAATGTGTTTGGAAACTAGTATGTATTCTATGGCAATAAGTGCTATTTTCCCCTTACATATTTTCACATAATACCACTTGCATCATTGCATTTACTTTATACCTGTCTCTTAATAATTGTACTTTCAAAAAGGGATGGACATATCATAGCAAAGATTTTATTAAAAGACCAATGGTTCGTGTCTAGGCTACCTAGTGTTCGGAAGCTTGCGACATTTGGTTTGTTGGGTAATTAAATTAGGGTTATAAAAAGCCGGGATCCAAGCGAAGTAAATTCATACTAGGCTCGTTCGTTTCATCTGGACAAAGATCCACAGTGAATCGAGCGCCACGGGTTTGCGACGCGCGAATCCAAAGAGCCACGATAAAGTTTGGGAGGAGTTATAGGGGCGAATTCGTTGATTATATCCGTATTATATCTGAACGATATGGAAATTCGGTTTTCTTTCATTTCTTCTAAAATTGCGTTTGAGATACATAAGACGATTACTGTTTTAGGGGATATTTTAGAATAGTGCTTGTTTCTCTGGATTGTTTTATGTATTTGAGAAACTTGGGTGTGCGGTGCGACGAAGAGGCAAGAGATTTTTGATTTGCCTGCAGTCAGCATGTGTTGTCGTGTATATACATACGATTATATTACATACTGCATAATAAGATGATTGATTATAAATGAGTTTAGTTGGGATTGGAGGATATTGCACTAGAATGGGATGAGACATGTGAATGAATGTATGTATGTAATGAGAAATTCCGAATGAGCGAGGATTGTGTATGGATCACGTAGTATTCACGCGGTAACGTAGTTCATATGTACTATATACGATGTTTGTGTCTTAAATTGAACGAGCGGACAGATATGCCACTGACTCTATCGCTCATTTTGATGAGTCGTTCATAAATAACGACTCGTTTATGTGTTACACTTCACTAGTCTGTGATGTGCTCGTCAATTTTACGCTACATTGGAGTTGGTTTGTGGGTTTGTCGTTTTTGAAATCGTCGTCAAAAAAGATCAGCGTTTCGATGCGAAGATGGTCGTTAATCTCCATAGTTAAACTGATTAAAAATATCAGAAAAACTAAGATATTTTGCGTATAAAACGACCTATAAAATTATCAATGCAAAAATTTATGATATCTCCTAAAACAAGCCTGTTGTAAAAAAAATTCTCCGGCAATAAAACTTCCGCAAAGTTTGAAATGTATATATTGGGTTGTCCGGAAAGTCATTTCGTTTTTTTTAATGATTTTCAAACTTCTTTTGTTAATATCCGTACAACCAACAGACATTAATGAATTATATATTGGGCATTTTGTTGGATAACCTTTTGCCATCTTTCAGTGAGCTGCATAATGCCGCGCTCGAAGCAAAACATTGAATCAACTCATTTTTGACAGCCTCATTCGAGACAGTGAACGGAATAAGTGGTAATCTGATGGTGCAAGGTCAGGGTTATACGGTGGATGAGGCATCACTTCCCAGCCTAAGACCAATCATTTTTTACCAAAGATGTATGGTGTCTGGCGTTGTCTTGATGGAAGATGACACCCTTAGCCTGGCATTACACTTTGCGTTTTTCTGCAGGAAGAGCAATCCCGCAAATAACGCATTGTCGTACAAGAAGAGGAACGCGTATATTTAAATGGAACGCTTTACACTTATGCGTAATGACAACGCTGCAGTTTGCAGGAATCGTTTTGCAGCAGCAAGTCCAACGACAGCGGGAAGACTTCTCCCGCAAAAAAAAAAACGCAGTGAGAAGATGAACACACGGTGGTATATGAAACGTATTACACCTTCCGTTTTTTGGTTCAACGATAAACTAGAAACGCATGCACCCAATGACGAAATTCATGCAGTGCATCCATTGAGGGCTAGCTGAAATTGTATCGGCCTCCCGACTTCTACCTACTATATTGCCACAAAAATAAAACCATCAATATCCTCACTGGGATATATTTATTTCTTTCATAAGCTTTTCCCGCAGAAAAACGCAATGTGTAATTATACATTGACAGTTGTGGTCGTTTCTTCTTGATTTCTTTGTCCAATTTCACTAGCCGGCGACAGTACACATCTGAATTGATAGTTTGGTTCCTTGGGAGCAGCTCAAAATAAACAACACCTTGGAAATCCCACCAAACAGACAGCATAACCTTCTTTTGATGGATATCTGCTTTTGATGTCGATGCACGTACATCTCGCTTGCCCCATGATCGTTTTCGCACGACGTTGTCGTAAACAACCCATTTTCATCGCCCGTTATGAATCGCTTCAAAAATGTGTCGATTTCGTTACGTTGAAAATGTGGTCCACATCGTGAGGTCTACCATTGCAGGCGGGGCATGTGTTCGTGACATCCCAGTCAATGCGAGATAGGTAGGAGTTAAGACGCGAACACCAGCCCGACCGAAGTTGGGCAAGTGTCGTCTTCGCTGCTCTCGGGAGTATACTCTCATCGGGAGAAATGGCTGGTGGTTGTGTCGAGGGAACTCTATTTGGACCTAGTCCTGCGATTGATGTTTGTACCTCCTCGTGATGTATTGCTTATGGCTGATCTGTATGCGTTGTTGCCAAAGGGAACCCTTTTGTACCTCTGAACGTCTCTTTCGAGGTCCCTAAAATCACGCCTGACATGTTTTGGTCTTATCTTCCATTCTGGCAACATGGAACAACATCACGGAAATGTGCGAACGATTAAATGATTACCTAAAGGAACTTAACTCCTTTTTCACGGGCAAGAATTTAATCGAATCAACCCCTAAATCCTCGGCAACCTTACTTACCACCTGGACGAAGGAAGTCACGATGCAACTTGGGATCTCAATTAGCAATCAACTTATTCCGACCGTGAACCATCCTAAAATTCTAGGAGTAACCCTGGATAGAATGGCCACGTCATCTCCCCATGCTTCAACCGTGTGTAACAGGATGCGCGGAAGGAATAAAATCCTTAAAGCCTTGGCCGGTAGAACATGGGGCCTTTATTTTGTCGTCGTCGACAGCTGTTGGACGACCAGAGCGTGGTGCATCACTGACATCAAAATTTCCGGAACGAAAACGAGCGAACCAATTCTGGCACTGGCGTTCTGTAAATGAGTCTTCACCATAAACACCACAAAACTTTTCCGCGCTTGCACTGCGTTTTTGCCTTTTCGGTAGTAAATGCAAAATGTGCCGAAAATGGTCACTTTTATTTTCCATTTTCAAGTCGATGCCAAATAAAGATTTGCAAACAAAGGACCACCTATTTGTGACAAAATCTTGGCTAACGCCACCATAATTTTTTTTCAATAACAGCGCTATCCCTTGAAAGGTCAAGCGAAATGACTTTCCGAATACCCAATCGATAACATCTTTCAAATAAAAGAAAGTATGTGAACGGCTAGCTATTCAATCGCCAAATCAGGTGAATAGGTCTTTTTTTTTTTGAAGTTTTTCCGAGATTCCACCGAAAGTCCGATTCGTATTTTATTTACAAGCACTTTGGCCAGAATTTTTTTTTGAACCCCACTACTAAAACAGAAAATAAAAAATAGCCTGGATAATTAGTATCTTTCAGAATACAAAGGGGCGAACTTAATAAAATAACGTAATTTTAACGTTTTTATACCCTAGACTTATAGTATAGGGTATATTGTTTTTGTCACGACGAAAATATGTAACACCTTAAAGGAGGCTCCGGAGGTATAGCAATGTATATATATAAATGATCAGGGTCACTTCCTGATTCGATTTAGCCATGTCTGTCTGTCTATCCGTTTGTCTGTCTGTCTGTCCGTTCGCACGATAACTTTGGAAAGAATAAGGCTAGAGCCTTGAAATTAGTCAAATGTTGGCAGTATGATCTAGTTAGTTGGTATTGAAAATGGGCTTGATCAGGCCAAAAGAACGCCTACCTCCCCTACATATGTAAAATACTTAAATGTATCTATAACTCCCGATTAAATAAACATGAAAAGCTCTAGCTTTGGTAGATTGCTCGTGAGGGTAATCTTATTCTCTCCTGGAAAAATAAAATCGATCAGTTGAAAACTAACGGTAATTTTCTTGCAAAGAGCCCCGTACTACCCTACTTTTCAAGCTATAACTCTTGAACCAATTGCCGTAGATACCTGAATTTTGGCATGTAAGCCTGAGGAGAGAAGCTGCTTGAGTTTCAGTAAGTTGGGCATAATCAGATCAAAGGAACGCCTTCCTCTCCAACAAATTTCAAGAAATTAAATATTCCTTTAATTACGATAACTTTCGATAGAATGATACTAGCAAGTTGAAAATTTGAGAGAATGCTGCCAGTAAGATCTACTTGGCTGGTATTGAAAATGGGCAAGATCCGACCCAGGAAACCTCTACCTCCCCTACAAATGAAACTTTAAATAAGCGATAACTTTTGATAGAATAAAGCCAGAAACTTGAAATTTTGGCCAAATGTTTAAAGTAAGATTAAGTTAATTGGTATTAAAGATAGGCCAGATCCGACCCAAGGAACTCCTACCTCCCTTACAAATGGAACTTAAAATAAGCGATAACTTACGATAAAATAAAGCTAGCGACTTAAAATTTGGGTTACATATTTGTAGTAGGATTCAGCTGGTCGATAATGAAAATACGTAAAATCCGACCAACCAAACCCCTACTTCCCCTACAAATGAAACTTCATATAAGTGATAAATTTAGATCTGATTGGTTGGTGGCAATGATGCGCAATATCTGACCCAAGGAACCACTACCTCCCCTACAAATGGAACTTAAAATAAGCGATAACTTACGATTAAATAAAGCTAGCGACTTGAAATTTTGGTTACATATTTGTAGTAGGATTCAGCTGGTCGATATTGAAAATACGTAAAATCCGACCAACGAAGCCCCTACTTCCCCTACAAATAAAACTTCATATAAGTGATAAATTTAGATAGAATGAAATTAGAAATTTTGCTTAAATGTTCATAGCATGATCTAATTGGTTGGTGGCAATGATCGGCAAGATCTGACCCAAGGAACCCCTACCTCCTCTACAATTAAACTTCAAGTAAGCGATAACTTTCGATAAAATGAAGCTAACGACTTGAAATTTTTGGTCAAATGATTGTACTGGGATCTAGTTGGTTGTTGTTAAAAATATGCAAGATTCGACAAAAGAAACCTCTACCTCCTTTACAAGTGAGACTTGAAATAAGCAATAATTTCCGATAGAATGAAGCCAGCGACTTGAAAAACTCGACAAATATTTGTAGTGTGTTAGTTGATTTTTGAATGGTCAAGATCCTTCTGAATGATCGCCAGCCTCCCCTATGAACTGGCCATACAGGTAACTCAATTTTAATGCATATGGTCGTTACTAATAGGTACTTTTGGTATCAGCGAAGCTTCGGTCTTGTATTTTCTGCGAATTTTAACTTTCTACGGCCGCCCAACCCACCCTCGGAGGCTAGCCAGACTTCCCATTTTCGTGCTCCTGCATTACAGAGAAATGATCGTGAAAGTTTTAGACTTGATACTTATAACGTATCAATGGCCACCAGCTCCGCAACTAAGAGTGATTGTATTCTATGGAAGATACTCTACTACCCACGAAGGAGTAGCTGAAGATGTAGTCGAGGCAAAATAAACTTCAAAACAGCAAATGGGAGAAATAATTTATGAAGTTTTGAAACTTTGGGGAAATATTCATAGGGGATGTAGTCGTAAGAAATAAAAAAGTTCTCAGGTGACCGAAAATAAATTATAACGAAAAACTTTCTCAAACAGAATCAAAAATAAAATCATAAAAAATAGTATAAATACTTTTTCCGTATTTTAAATAGTTTTGAAGATAATGTCCGTTGAAAAACACTAAAAAATACTCTTCGTCAATTGCTCGTTTGTTTCCACGAAGTGGAAAAATCATTGCGTTCGTGAAGTATTTCATCAAATAACGGGTAAAATACTAGTCCCACGAGGAAAATGATAAGTATCGATTTTGTATAACTAATAATAATAATGTTATTCGCGTAGGGTTCGCGTAGGACACTGAGGAAATGAACCTTTTCATCATCGGTGCCTACTTCGAAATCACAATTTCCCGAGGGACAACAACTTCCTATTGTCCCTTGTTGCACCAGAGGTTTGTTGAGCATTTTCCGCAGTATGTGCATGAACCGGTGCAGCGCGTGTCAGGTCAATACCGTTACATCCTGCGCAGTAACACCATACCGGAAATAACTAGGGAGCGGATACGGCTTGAAGCTTTTGAGGCAACTCAACGGCTAGAAACGTCAGAGCCAACTGACGATACACCACAACCCAACCGACGCACCATCCCTAGAAGGAGTACCATATATAACACCAGAAGGGGTACCCTTCTTCACCGCCAAGTGGAAGTCTCTGCTGAAGTTCATGATGCATTTGAAAGAGCATTCTTGGAATATCAAGACACAGATCCTTTACGCAGACCTGGCATCCCCAGGTTACATACAGCCACTGCAACACCTGATATTCTGTCTCAAATCGATAGCGAAATCGCATCCAGATTAAGAGTTGATGCGACGGTACTGGAACTGCAGTCCCTTGTGTATTGTGGTGCAGTAACGGCTATCACACTACATAGTCAGCGGGTCCGCGATAGCGTTGTCGGCTTGAGACAAAAACAAGACCCAGCCTGGAAGATTCGTCTTGAACGGAAGCGAGATTCCTTGCGAGAGGATATTGGCCGTATGACTCAATCTGTCGCGGGTAATACCAGTAGGCGGTTGAAAAATAAAGTAAATAGGATTCTCCTCAAGTACTCCACTCCATCCGGAACTCCCTTGGTAGAAGTACTGGAGACACTAAAACAGAAGCTCGCAGTTGTCATGAATCGTCTTCGACGATACATGCTGAGCTTCTCCAGACGTGTCCAGAATGCTGCTTTTGCCAAAAGCCAGCGGAACTTCTTCAAGTCAATCAACAAAGAACAACAGCCCAGACCCACTATCAACTTCTCGGTGACTGACGCGGAACAGTACTGGGGTGGACTTTGGCAAAATCCCACTCAACATATACAACACGCAAAGTGGATCACAGCCGAAACCACCCGTCATACCAGCTTGCCTGGCATGAATTTCGCTGATGTCACCGAATCAGATGTCCGCGAGGTCATAAAGAGGTCGAAAAATTGGAAAGGGCCTGGGCTTGACAAGGTGCAGAATTTGTGGTACAAACGTTTCCCGAGTATATGTGGTCAGCTTGCACATCAAATAAATTGGCTAATCAACCAACCTGAGGAATTTCCACCTTTTCTCACAGCAGGAATAACCTACCTACTACACAAATGGGAAACAGTAGAAAATTCTGCTGAAACAAGGCCGATAACGTGTTTGCCGACCCTATACAAATATATAACAACCGTTATTAGTCGCAGGATCTACACACACCTCCAGGAAAACAACATCCTTGCTGAGGAGCAGTAGGGCTGCCGAGTCGGATCTAGGGGATGTAAAGAACAACTCGCGATCGACTCGGTTGTAGTAGGACAAGCTACGCGCAAGCGGAGGAATCTGTTTTCCTGCTACATCGATTACGCCAAAGCTTTTGACAGCATCCCCCACACTTGGCTAATCGAGGTCCTTTGCATATATCAAGTGGATTCTGCACTAATAAATTTTTTGTCAAAAGTGATGGAAGGATGGCAAACAACACTTTCGGTGCCATCAACCGAAGGCAATATGCTCTCGCAGCCAATACATATTCGCAGAGGCATATTTCAAAGGGACTCTTTGAGTCCTCTCTGGTTCTGCATGGCGCTGAACCCCCTTTCATCACTTTTGAATTCGGCTAAGAGGTGCGGCTTTTCCATCAAGCACGGTTTGCTGTCAAAGTTCCAGCTCACTCACTTGATATATCTGGATGACATCAAACTATACTCGGGAAGCGATAAAGATCTTAAAAGTCTGCTGCGGATCACAGAAAACTTCAGTCGTGACATTCGAATGGATTTCGGATTGGACAAATGCCAAATCCGTGCCATTCGCAAAGGCGTTCACGAACCGCATCCCGGCTTCACCTTGGACGATATCTACATAGGTGCAATGTCGGAGGCAGTCTTTTATAAGTACCTAGGAGTTCTGCAGGGCGCGCATGCCCATGTGGTTGACTTGAGAGAGGGACTGCTAGTTGAGTTTATGCGCAGGTTGAAACTGGTTCTCAAAACGAACTTGTCGGGAAGAAACAAAATAAGCGCGATTAACCTCTATGTCATTCCTTCACTGACCTATTCATTCGGGATTGTGCCGTGGTCTGCTACCGAACTGGAGGCAGTCCAACGGCGGGTTCGTGTAACAATGACCAAATTCCGAATGTTACACACAAAATCGGCAGTGAAGCGAATGTGTTTACCTCGAGACATCGGAGGTAGAGGTTTAGTCGACATTGCAGGTGAACACCATAGACAGATCGACTCACTTCGCGCTTATTTTTACGGCAAAACAACATCGAGTCCTCTGCATGACGCTGTCTGCAAGGCAGACGACGGTTTTACTCCGCTTAACTTGAAGGATCAGTCATTTGCTCCTTTAAGTTTGGTGAAGTCTCCGACCAAGTACAAATTGACGAGTGGAAGGCAAAGGCAATGCATGGTAAACATGTGTGTTGCCTGTGGCAGCCATTTGTAGATCTTCACCTGTCGAACAGATGGCTTCGTGCAAGGTATCTCTATACCGAAACAGAAGGGTCTATGATTGCCATTCAGGACGGCATGGTCCCTACCCGTGCATATCTTAAACATATATGCAAGCAACGGGTGGACGATGACCGATGCAGAATGTGTGGTTCGGTGCTGGAAACACTAGACCATCTCATCTCTGGCTGTTCTGCAATGGCATCGGCAGAGTACACGGATAGACACAATGCGGTTTGCAAGGTAATCCATCAACATCTTACATACAAGCATGAGCTGATCAGTGAGACACTTCCGATCTACCAGTACACTCCACAAGCAGTGCTTGACAGCACTCGCTTCACAATGTACTGGGATCGCCAGATTATCACTGATCACTCTGTCGCCCACAACAAACCCGATGTACTCTTAGTCGACAAGACGAGTCGCTCCGCATACATAATCGATATTGCTATCCCCCATAATAGCAATATCGAGAGAAAGCATGCGGAGAAGAGGGCAAACTATAGTGCACTGGCTCAAGAAATCAAACTGCTTTGGCATCTTGACCATGTGCAGATAGTGCCTGTACTATTGTCGGCTACCGGTATAGTACCTAAGGCCCTTCTGACTTCCCTTGACAAACTAAACCTACCGCACAGCATTATCGATACAATGCAGAAGTATGTTATTTTACATACTTGTGCAATGGTGCGGAAGGCGCTTGGCAACCTCCATTAAAGATTTTAGACGTCAGGATGTCGACGGAACATCGGCCAAATGCTTCCGAGCCCAGCAACTTGGTGCTTGTACCCGTTGCGGGTAAAATCCGGTCAATAGGACCGAGATTGTGCCAACTCGGTAAAAAATAATAAATATTCTTTATATTTGATTTTTTTATAAATTTATTCGCTGGGGGGGGGGGGGGGGTGGCGTTCACCTTAGAGGAGGAACTTTTCTGTTTCTTACTACTACATCACCAATGAATGTTTCACTTAAGTTTCAAAATATTATAAATAATTTCCCCGGTTTTCTTAATATGGCCCGACTAAAGCACAATTCTGCGAAGATATTTGAAGACATGCACTTGTTTCGCTTATGTCACTCGCCCTCAACGAAAAGATACCTTACCGCTCACGACCTGCTACAAGAGTATAATTTACTATAATCAGGACGTTATCAGCTAGGTTGCTGACGATTTTCTACAGTTTTCACGGAAGTACTCGACGAGGCCCTTCATATTTGCTCAATTAGCAGAGAGTTGAACTCTCGATCGAGCGGTGGCGGGATGATGTTTTGCGGGCGTAAACTGTTTTTTTTTTCTGTCATAGGGACGCGCTCGGTGCCCGCGTTCATTCGGTCACCGCTCTACGATCTACAGAACGGGGGTTCGATCCTCGGCGCAAACAAAAACTGCCTGTAAGTACTGATAGAACTCCCACTGCGCTTCGAGCTTGTCAGTATAAACACGGCGCGAATAGGAGGTACATGCTAGCAACTGCGCGTCCAAAAAGTAGTTATGCTATCGAAACGTCAACAAGGCATATAAATGCAAGAGATGTTGACGCGCCCATGCCCCTGGAAGGGTCAATGCAATTAACGACCACATAGGGAGAGCAATTTGCGTAATATTATATATATGCAAAAGTCTACCCAACGCTGAGCCAAAAAAGGGCTCTCATATCTGTAGCGGCTCAGATCAGTGGTGTTACTATGTCTGGAATCGGACCAAGCCGAGCCTGGACCGAGTAGGGATCGAAACCAGCTCCGGGAAAAATGGAGAATTGAAAACCGAAAGTAAAAAAATGCAAAATTGTTATTTAAAAACATGTTTTATTATACTAAATTATAATGCTGAATCTTCTGCGCTCCTTTCGAAACTGAGAACATTGGTCTTCTTGGTATTAATCTTTAGCCCAACCTTGCTTGCCTCCCCCAGGCAGGCATATGTCGTCAGCGTAGTCAACATGTTGTAGATAAGGTGTTAAAGTCCATTGAACTCCTCTGTCTAGTCCGGATAGGGTTGCATGCAACACATCGCCGATCACAATGAGGAATAGGATCGGTGAGAGGATGCACCCCTACCGAACTCCACTGCGAATCTCAAAGTCCCCCGACACCTTACCTTTATGCTGAACGCGACATTTCACGCCGTCATAGGTTGGCTTAATAATAGCCACAAGTTTCTCATGGATAACTCTCCTGTGCAAGGCCGCCCATATAAAATCGCGGTTCACACTATCGAAAGCCTTCTCGAAATCGATGAAAAGCAAGTGAAGCGGAGAATCGTACTCCGCGCATTGCTCGATTATGAATCGCAAGGTGTTAATGTGATCGACACCGGAGAATCCGGATCGAAAACCAGCCTGCTCTTCATCAATTGTGCTTTCTAAGTGGGCCTTTAGTCTTTCCAGGACGATTTTAGCTATAATCTTGACAACGACAGGAAGCACACAAATGTCTCTCCAATTATAACAATCTGTGAGGCTACCCTTTTTCGGAAGTTTGATGATAAAACCTTCCTTCCACACAGTGGGAAAGTCCTCTATATTTCACGCTTTATCAACAAGTGGATGCAGCAAATCGGCAAATGCTGCTTGATAAAGTTTGGCAAGGATACCGTCGAGTCCGGCGGCGTTTCCTCGTTTTAGTGCAACAATTGCAGTGACTATTTCCTCTTTAGTCGGGGCAGTGGACCGTATATTCGCACATTTTGATGGTTAGCTAAATTATCTATATGAGGGGGAGCATCACTAGAGTTTCCATGGTTCAAGCCCGCGGCGAAGAGTTCTTTTTACCGCCTCATTTGATCTTCTTCCAAGATAGGTAGCTTTCTATCACTATCCTTCACCGGATATTGGCAGGAGTTACGACCACTTGTGAACTCCTTGATGACACCGTATACGGCGTTTAAGTTGTTACTTCTAGCGGCTTCTTCTGCTGACGCTAAAAGAGAATTGGCATAAACTCTTTTATCGCGTCGCACACTACGCTGAACTTCTCGAGCTTTCTGACGGTAAAGGAGTTCGATGCTGCTTCGATTGTCGTCTGATGCTGCAGCCAAACGAACTTTCAGCTCCTTTCTTTCAACAATCCGCTGCCATGAAGCGTCGGACATCCAGGGCTTATTCCGGCAATCCGGGTTTGTGCCTAGGATGGTATCTGCGGAATCAATGTACGCATTTTTTATGGCCTCCCAGTTTTCATTCATGCTTTTTGCGCAATATGGTCATTATAATGTTGTAAGACAGCTGAATTTTTTAGTCGAGTGGTGTTGAATTTGCGGCCCCTGGAACTTTCGTTGCACACGGCAATCGAACATTAGCGATCATAAGATAATGGTCTCTTCCCATCTCAATATCGGCAGCCTTCTTGTTTCGCAGGTCCAGGAGGCAACTCTTGAATCTTTTATTAATAGCAAAGTAATCGATCTAATTTTGTGTTCTGCGCCGATCAACAGAGGATCAACTGATTTTGTGGTGGTACTTATGCTCAAACATAGTACCACCGATAAAGAGACTGTGAAAGTTGCAGAACTCTACAAATCTTTCACCGTTGTCGTTACGATTACCAAGATCGTGTCTCTCCATCACATGTGTCTGGACCCATAGTTATCAGCGCCAATTTTTGCATTCAAATCACCAATAACCATTATAATGTCACCTTTAGGTGTCCTGCTTTGAACGGCTTTTATTGAGATGTTCCCCATTTTGGTCCGGGATCTGGCGGTCATGATTCGGTCGGAAACTGGATCCCAGGATAAGAGACAGTTTCTTGTGGCTCTGGTTAAAAGAAGCCACACACCTGACTCACGACCACTACCTTTAGCTCTACCGTAGTACAACATTACAGTGCTACCCGTTTGATAGATAAATTCTCCGCTGTTCCACCATCTTATCTCACTAACTCCTAAGATGTTTAATTTATACATCAGAAATTCACTCTCTAATTGAAGAAATCGTGCGTTCTGGGGACCTTCTGATCCATTGTCCAGGAGAGTACGCACATTCTAGAATCCAATCTTTGTCATTGTACGATATACAAAAGTCGTAACCGTTGAGTCAGTCCTTATCCGAGGCATAGTTGATGTTTCGTTAGCATATAGAAGATTTCGGATAGTGCAAGCTGCTGGCATACACATCCTGTCCTTTGTTTGTCGGTTTTAACGACAGGCTGTCAAAAGGAAAGGCTGTGGTACTATTTTTACGCCCCACACCTCAACCAGATAATCACAACGCCATCACTGGCGGCTTGACATTGGTTAGTAATGGTCGTGCCCCACAATTGCATTGTTCACACTAGTGATGTGTAACACAGTAACGAGTCGTTCTTTTTGAACGACTTAACAGAATGAGCGAAAGATTCGGCACAAGGAGATAGCCTCTAAGTCGTTCAATTTAATAATGATACACTGTAAAATAAATACTTAAATTAAACCCCGCATAAATACTACGCAACGCATAGAAAATCCACGCTCATTCAAAATTTCTCATTACATATATGTACGAGTATTACATTCATTCACATCCCATCCTTATATCTGTCTAAAATTAAAACCACCATTATCTATCTACCAGATGGGATTCTAAATCCATTCTTAACCATCTCTATGCAGCATGCAATGAACGGATTGTGTATACTTCTAAATATACACACAACAACCCATGCTGTTGCTGACTGCAAGCAAATAAAAAATCATTTGCGTACGTCGCACACCATATCCAAGTTTTCCCAAACACGCAAAAGAAGCTTAATATTCTAAAACAAAAGTAATCGTCTTGTATCATCATCTCAAGTTTAGGTTTAGATGAAAACGAAACCAAACCAACAATCTGCCCATTTGCTCTACTGTATACTGTGGCACGAAGGGAGTTATTCACAATGTGAGTTTTGAGTCTTTAACACAAACAGCACACTTTTATATTTCACTCACTCTGTGCGGTGGGACATACTGGGCTGTGACAACACAAACATTGATTATAGCATTGACACATATACCCACATATGTGAATATGTTATTAACCAAGTTTCAGACTCTTTGCATGACTCTTTTTGAACGACTCATTGGAAAGAGTTAGAGCTTATGTGCCGGCACAGTGAAAAGAGTCATTATGCCCATCACTAGTTCGCACCATTTACATAATAAGTTTGATGATCACTTGTAATGCTTCACTATTAGAAATTAAAGTTTCTTGCAGTGACTCATTGACGTTATCCTCTTCCTTGGTAGTTTCTTCATTGCTTCCAATTTTAAAGATATCCCGTTCAATAGAATCGACCTTCCAAGTTCCAAGCGTTAGCATCCTGAGGATGAATATGAACCGAATATGCGATCCTGTCTCGTTCAAACTAGCCGCAACACCCTCGCAGAAGAGCTAAAACTAAAACTCTAATTCTAATACATATTACACATCGTTAATATAAGTGAACGACGATGTTAATGTAATAGGGCTACAATGCATTGGAATTAAAATTCAATGTTAATATAAGCGAGCGTTAACATAAGTGAGTATTAATATAAGTGGGGGCGACCGGTAGCGCAGTGTGTTGAGGCATCAGTCTCATGTTTGACTACCGGCGTTTCGGGTTCGAATCCCGTCCACGACGACGTTTGTGGCCATGGATGTGCAGGAGGTGCATGCTGGCAACTGCAATCTCCGAAACCAGTTTATGCCAACGAAACGTCAACTGGGCCACATGGAACAGTCGACGCGCTATGCCCCACAAGGGGTTAGGGCAATTGAGTATTAATATAAGTGAGCTTGTACTGTACTACTACTTCAGAGAATTTAGTGTACGAGTACATTGAATGTGTTCAACCAAACACGAAACATGTTTTGTTGCTTTCAATTTCCACTAAATTTCAAGTATAGATTGCATGTAAACTTGACGGATGAGAAAAGTACCACAATTTTTTTCGGGTATATTTCTCCTCTTTTAGGTTCATATGCATGTGAATTGCTGAATTGATTGCTGAATGAAACAAGTTGAATTTTAGAAACGCAGCCATTATCTGTTGATTTCGTCTCCATATATCTCTATGGATGAAGATCATAATTCTTCCTATATAGGAGAAAATTTTCATTTGTATGTCTTGATGATAGCTGGAATCTTTTACCATTTTTTAATCGTGGCAACGATTACTGATGCACATGATTTTCGTAAGTATTGTAACACCTACGTCGCATTAGCAAAATTTTGCACAGATGTTTGCGTTGTAAGTTTAAGTTTTTGTTCAAAAATTTGTACAAAAATTTGCTAAGGGGAGATAGGTGTAAGTGGTTGGGGTCATTATTGATTGAAAGAACATGTGTGCATGGCCTGCTAAAAGTGATAATATATTTTACCGGGAAAGGAAACTGATTTTAGAATCGTTCTTCCAAATATCGTATAGATGTATTGATGCCGAAATGATAAACCTTACTGAAAATGCAAAGAACTATCAAAAATGCCACCTCCTGCATCAGTTGTACCAACTAGAATTACTATCATGCTCCAAAAACACCCTTTAGAATCGTGATACAATAATTATTCTGGGAATGAGTTACACGAACAAAAAAAAGACAAAACAATTCACACTTCTTTGGTATACAAATTGTAGCATGTATGCATTTTCACATCACTGTGGATTCCTTAAATTCGCTTTAGAAATATCGTATACAATAAAAAATAATCACAACCTGAAGCTAGTCGTATTTCGCACACATTGTTTTAGATTTACTGGCATGCAGTCGTACGAGTACCTGGATGCAGGCAATTGTAGAAACGATAACACAAGCCTCTATTAAGTATGCACTGAACAGGCAGCATGATCTTATTTTCATTATTTTCACAATGAAGTTGTTATTTTCAAGGTCTTACAATATGAATTTCACTCGAAAATTTTCCCATAGATATTTTCTCTGTTTCTTTGTATCTGCAGAATATCTAGGCTATTATTCGACACGTTTTTATTGTTTAAATATGTACTTCTTCACCAGAGAGTGTTTCGAAAACATATTTTCTTTAACTATGCATCTAAACTATGTATTGTAATATGTACATTATACATATTGTACATATGTATGTACATATTTGTAAAAATGTGAAAAACCTAAAATTATGGAAATATAAGTACGCTATCACACAAGAATCGACACTTGTCGAATACTGTCTACTAAGGATCGATGAAATGTTGATGTTGGTCGCCTTTCCGATACTCGAAATAAGGCTGCGCGCACGTTGGGACACGTTCGCGTGTCGCCTTCCCGTGTTTTATGTCAAACGGTTTGAGTCTATGGTTTGCAACCAAAGATGCGATTCTGTCAAACTGACAAATGCTCGGCTGTTGTCGTATCACCAAATTAAGTTCATTATTGTGTGTTACAGCCAATAATTTAGTATGAAATGTGCGTTTATGGACATCCTATTACTCCCCAGTCGTTTGTTTTGCAACTCAATTCTTACCTTATTATCCATTTTAAAGCACAATAATGAACCCAATTTGGTGATACGACAACAGCCGAGCATCTATCAAATTGACAGATTCGCATCTTTGGTTGCCATAGACTCAAACCGTTTGACATAAAACACGTGAACGCGACACGTGAACGCGACACGCGAACGTGTCCCAACTTGCGCGCAGCCTTAATATAGTCAATGTAGAATTTACGACTGTAGTCAAAAACAGGAACGCATTTTAAAAAAAGAAACTCACTAATACTTATTTTAAGTTAACAAATCTGACATCGCTAATTGCGGCTTCGATGATGAAGTCCGGATGCAACGATTGGCATGTTTGCTTTCTACGCACTGGGCACCGCGCCGTTTTGATGAATACTGAACGCAGTAGTCTTCGACAAAAAGCGGCTTGTAGTTTTTATACCCTTCATGGATGTGAAAGGGTATATTAATTTTGTCATGAAGTTTGCAACGCACAGAAGGAAGCATCTCCGACCATACTATATATATTCTTGGTCGGTATGATGAGACGAGTCGATCAAGCTTTGTCCGTCTGTTCGGTTCTATGTAAACTAGTCCCTCAGTTTTAAAGCTATCGAGCTGAAATTTTGTACAAAATCTTCTTTCTACTACACGCTGTAAATATGTCGGAACCAACGGAATCGGACCACTACGTCATATAAGTAGCTGCCACTGCCAGAGGAACGACCGGTCCAAAAATTAGTCTTTGTGGGAAAAACTTTTTTATTTCTACAGCTATCTTTTTCAAATTTCTCACTAATCAATAAAATCTTCAGCCAAACCATATTTTTTAATTTGGTTGAAATTGGACTACTCTATCATATAGCTGTCATTGGAACGACCGTTCCAAAAGCAGGTTTTTTGTTAGAAAAACTTTTCTATTTCTGAAGATATCTTTACCAAATTTCATATTATTCCATCGCATTGACTGCCAAATCATGTCCCTAAATTTGGTTGAAATTGGCTCACTATTTCATGTACCTCTCATAGGAAAAGTGGCAAATGCACCATAAGTCACTAGCCGAATACTAGCTTGTTTTTTTTTACTTCCATTTTCATAATTCTCCCGATCATCCTCATCGCACTCAACATCATCGTTAACTGCAATACAATACACTAATGATGGGTGCAATATTTTTATTGCGCCGGCACATAAACTTTGACTTTATTTACGTAGTTGTTCAAAGAGAGTCGTTCGAAAATATCTTATGGGCTTGGTCGATTTTACGATACTCAAAATGATGAAACGAATCGAGCCAATACCGATGAATGTAGTCAAAATAGAATTTATGACTGCAGTCAAAAACAGGAATGCATTTTTAAAATAGAAAAGTGATTGGATCGGACATCGATAATTTCGACTTCGATTAGATTTCCAAGTCCGGATGGCGCAACGGTTAGCATGTTTGATTTCTACGCACTGGACGCCATGTCGTTTTGATTCATACTGAATGCAGTAATCTTCGATAAAGAGAGGGGATTTATAGTTTTTTTTAACCTCCGTTTGTATGATCATCGACATGACCGTTAACCTCAATCGCATTACACTCGTGATGGGTCCAATGACTTCCTGTTTTCAATACATTTTTAGTAATTTTCTCGGTTGATCCCAGTGAAAGTTTTGTGCCTTTCTATCTAGATATATATTGTATTTAAAAATTGATTGTGAGTCTGTGTAAGTTGCGCCTAAACTAATAAATAGGCCGATCAATCATCATCAAAGACAATCAAATATCCATATATGTATGTCAAATATACGATGTTCTCGCCGAAGTCAGTTACTTCGGGGTTGTATTAATAATGAAATCGGCAAATATGCTATTATTTTTTAAATGCTTTTAATTTACATAACTGTTTTTCTTTTGTGTTGCAGATCATTATGTAAATTTACCATTTCTCTCAAGAACACCATTGATGATTAAGGATTCAAAATATATAAAATATAATATTAGGAAAGGTGAGTTTCTCGCTTACAAAAAAAATCAGAACAATTTCAGTTGCTTTGTTAAGATAATATTACAATCGTTGGACTTTAGTTTTTCAGTTAATTACACAATTCGTACACAGGTTGTATCCTGTATAAAACTTTCTTTTTTTTATTTTATTTATTTACTTATTAATTGAAAATTATTATATATGAAGAGAATACCAACGGTTATAGAAATGAGTTAAAAAATTTTTTGCTTCATCCCAGGCGTGAGGCAGGTGAAGCTGTTTGTTTTGGGCCACTCACACGTTCGTATCTTGGAATTACTTCGGTTGAGCAAGAACAGGGTCAGATTTATAACGGGAATAGACCTCATGGTCGCAGTGCTTGTGGCTCCAATACGACTCACGGCCCACTTCCTTTATCTACCTATCTAATGGTGTACATATGCTATCATTTGCTCTGATCCGTGCAGTAGAAAAAACGATACATCCAAAAATTTAAGATTTCATAGAGTTTCTCGCTTAAACCTTTTCAAAGATTTCAAAGAAAAAATTCTTCCGGACATTTACCGTAGTCTGGAATAAATTAGCTGTGTTTTTTTTTGTCCAGAGTAGGTCAAGTGCAGAACAACAATAATACGCATTACACTAACAACTGGCTCAATCCACGACAATTTTGTGTGTGTGACGCGTGCAATTCTTGTTCTGCTCTGAACTGCGCTGCGCACACAATACAGAAGCGCGCGATTTTCACAAATCGTCTCCGACGATGCAGAGCGCCTCAAAACTTGTTCTGAAAGCTGTTTTTACTAAAAGCCAGTGGATCTTTTTCAAGCCTATCAACGAAGAACAACAGGCCAACCACATTATTAACTTCTCGGTGATTGACGCAGAACAGTTACTGTGATGGACTTTTGCAAACTCCCAGTTAACACACCCAACATACAATACCGAAACCACGAAATATGAACTGTGAGTTAACTGCACACAGTTCAATCTGTTGGTAGCTAGGCCTGAGGATTATCCACCTATCCTCACAGCAGGTGTAACCTAGTTGTCACCCGAACAGAAAACAGCGGAGAAGCCTGCTCAAAGAAGGCCAATAACATGCTGTACAAGTGTATTACAGCCATTATTAGCGACAGGATCTACATGCTCCTCGAGAAGAACAATATCCTTGCCGAGGAGCATAAGGACTGCCGAGACGGATCCAGTGAATGCAAGGAACACCTTGTGATGAACTCGGTTGTGGTAGGACAAACTATGCGCAATAATAGGAATCTGGTATTGCTACTATATCGATTACGATATTGCGTTTGACAGCATCCTCTATAGCCGGCTAAGCGAGTTTCTCTACATGTACGGCGTGGATCCATCTTGGCATTGTACAAATAGTGCCTATAATATTAGTGAGTGTTTTGTAATATTGTCGGCTACCGGTATTGTGCCTAAAACGTTCTTACTTTCCTTACTGAATTGAACCTGCAGCCCAACCTCACGAGCATCTTATTTTGGGTACATTTCCAATTGTGCGGAAGATGTTCGGGGAGTTCCACTAGTATCTACTATAAGCAGGATGCTGGCTTAACACCTGTTCAAGACATGCATACCCAGCATTTTGATTTTTACATCCATTGCGGGTATAAAACCGGCCGATGGGGCCGATACTAAGCCAACCAGACGTTAATGAATAATGATAATAATAAAATATAAAACCATGTGCCGAATATACAAGAGCATACAAATTTAAAACGCATTTCTTCACATTCGATAGTTGGAGATGGTAGCGACAGATGTTCAAATGAAAATAAATACAAAGCAAACAGTCGAATATGCCACATTCGACACTTTGAAACAATGAATCTATGAAAATTAATACAATGCAAAGTATCGAATGTGGATTTTTAAGATATAAAAAATAGTCAGTTGATTGAAGAATTGAAAACAACAACCAAAAACTATCAAAATTTTGAAATTCCACCACGCGCTGATTTTGAATTCACAGTTGCAGCCTACTGAAAAGTAGCTATTTTCGTATTCGATAGTTGGCGATGGTAGCGACGATATGGTCGGAGATGTTTTCTTATGTGCGTTGCAAACTTCATGATAAAACTATTATACCCTATCACATCCGTGAAGTGTATAAATATACTGCTCGTATTAAAAAATGCTTCGAGAGGCTTGCTTAATAAGATAATATGCTAGAGAGAGAGGGTAGGTTTGATAAGCAGGTTAATGAACAGGCTATTGCTGATTCGTCGTCGTGTATAGTACGGAACATCTAAAAAAGAAGAAGAGCCCGAAAAAGACGAGAAAAGGGGGCCAAATTTATTCCTTATTATTCCCTTTGATTTGACACCTTACATGCTTATAGTACAAAAAAAAAAAATTGGCTCCCTTTCTTTTCGGACCCTTCCGACCAATATTTGCTTTGCAGCAAAATGAGTTTTGAACTCTTCGACCACTAGAGATTACAAAAAAAATGCCTTATGTGAATTATTTTTCTAGCTCGAGATTTATTTGATATTTTTATCGTACTAGTATTAGATCTCGTACTCACAACTAGTATTTTACATATCCATAGAAGCAAATTAACAAATATATCCCCATTTACCCCTCATCCGTATCCTCATATTTTCATTATCAAGTATCCCCATCCTCATCCGTAACCTCGAACTCAAAAAAGTTGCTTATCGACATACTCATTCGCTAAACAATATCTCTTAAGAAGTTTTTAGATATTAGACTGATCAGCTGTTCGACCACGCATTAGACCACCCTTTAGACTACGCATCAGACCAGCCATTAGACCACGCATCAGGCCAGCTATTAGACCGCACCCATTACACCGCCCATTAGACCACACATTAGACCACCCATTGGACTACGCATCAAACCAGCCATTAGACCACGCATTAGATCGCCCCTTAGACCACTCATCAGACTAGCTATTATACCTCGCATCACGGATAAGAGCAGCTATTCATTTTCAATAATTATATCCCATATATACCATTATGATGCAAAATGATTTTTTTGTCAGAACGAGGAGACTTCGTAGATATATCATCTATCTATTTAAATCCATATCCACCCATTTCCGTTATTGAATACCATGCGCTCGTAATTCAATACGAACTTCAGATACATACTACTACTCAATTGCCCTAACCCCTTGTGGGGCATAGCGCGTCAACTGTTTCATGTGGCCCAGTTGATCTTTTGTTGGCCTAAACATGTTTGGGAGAATGCAGTTGCCACCATGCACCTCCTGCTCCCCCATTTAGCCGCCTACCTTCGGCAAGTCGGGAGATGCTGTGGCTTATTATTACGCGCCGCACTACAGGGGAAGGACAACACAAAAATCCATGGCCACGAACGTCGTCGTGGACGGGATTGGAAACCGAAACGCCGGTAGTCAGACATGAGACTGACGCCTCTACGCACTGAGCCACCGCTCACCCCTTATCAGCATCGTGGCGCAACAGCCCGCCGTCGTGCTATGGCCGCCTGGATCGTTGTCCTCCAATTATCTCGGTCACTTGACCCCGTCCTCCAATTTTGGAAGCCCAGTAGATGCTCGGCGTCCGCATGTAGTGAGCTTTTCCAACGAGCTCTCGGTCGTCCTCGCAGTCTCGCTCCGTCGACTCGTCATCCGTTCATTAGCCTCCTTGCCATGGAATCATCGTCCATTTGTTGTACATGCCCTGTCCATTGAAGTCGTTGTAGTTTAACAATTTTCGAAACTTCCATCTCATCGTACAGTTCATACAACTCATGGTTGTACCGGATGAGGCATCTATCTCGGTCGTAAACTGCTCCGAAAATTCGCCGAAGGACTCTCCGTTCGAATGTCTTTAGCATGCTTTTGGAGGCTAGGGTTAGTGTCCAGGTTTCGCAGCCATAGCATAGCACTGTTCGTGTGATGGTTTTGCATACGCAGAGCTTCGTGTTTCTATGCACATGCTTCGATTTCATTATGGGGAGGACTGAGAAGAAAGTCTTATTTGCTAGCTGTATCCGTCGGTTGATTTCACCCAGTTTCGTTGGCGTCCTTTTACAGGTTGCTACCCAGGTATGTGAAGTCGTCTACGAATTCGATACATAGACAATTTCGCGCCAATTAGGACGAAGCCTAGATTGTTGCTTTCGACTTACGGTTTGAGTAATCGAGTTAAGTTTAACGTGAAAGTGATTGTCCTTGTCGATTGTCCTCATACGGCACTTTCATTCACGGTTTAAAAGAGTTGATACAAAAATTTGGTTGCGTAAGGTTCCTACCCGTAATACACTTGATGCTAATAAGGTTTAGGGTATAATTATGAAAAACGAATAGCTGCTCTGATACGTGCTCTAATAGCTGGTCTGATGCGTAGTCTAATGGGTGGTCTAATGGCTGGTCTAATAGGCTGTCTAATACGTGGGCTAATGGGCCGTCTAATGGCTGGTCTGATGCTCGGTTTAATACGCGGTCTAATGGGTGGTATAATGCGTGGTCTAATGGCTGGTCTGATGCTTGGTCTAATAGGTAGTCTGATTGGTGTTCTAATGGCTGGTCTAATGTGTGGCTAATAGGCGGTCTAATATGTGGTCTAATAGATAGTCTAGTAGTTTGTCTAGCGTCTAAAAACAGCCTTACGTCCCTAGTTAGAACTAATTGTTTTAAATATAATATACGGTCATATGGCTACATTTGACATAAGTACGTTACAATAATTTTAACACGAATTTCTCGTTTATGCCAGTACTAATTATGTACAACAATATAATAAAAACCTATACTGTTATGAATCGAATTAATGAAAGTAAACTTCTTACTTTATAAATTCGAACTTTACAAATTCGAACTCATCAACCAAACTTTGTACAACGACAACATTTAAAACTTGAAGCCTATAATAACATAGAGGATGCTGCAACGGTAGATAGTGCCAATTGTTTATGGTCCGTGGCGCTCCACAAGTAACTGCACTTAGTTTTCTAATTGAACTTTGATGTCAGTTGAAAGCATCAACATGTACATACGAGTACATTCGGGTATGCCATCATCATATTTATCTATTTGAGCAGCAGATAGATTTGGGTTCATGGTACCGTGTTACCGGTTTACATAAAAGGAATATGTGTTTGTAGCCCAGTCAGTAAGCGATTCGAGGCAGTAATGTTGGTTCCCGATAAATAGGTGTATCCTAAACTGTAACAAATACGAGGGAGACATACGAGTAAATAGGGGTCTTCTCGAAGAGAATTTATTACTCTTCAATTTTGCCCCGTACTTTTTTAAAGTGTAACTTTTATAGCGACGACGCATCGATGGGTAGTGAATCGAAAAAATATACTTACTTGTTCTGCCACCCCAATCAGAGAAGCGCTCGCGTCGCTGTGATACAAGCTCATATGTATATTTGTGTTGTACATAATTTTTAAATTCGGTTTTTTGGCCATAACTTCTATACTATAAGGAATTTCGGATTTTTGACGAAATTTTTCCCCCCACACTGTACACCCCCATGCCCGTGGGCCTAGGAGCATCGATCCCCACTATTTTTATACTCCTCAGTCTACTTTTTTTTTGTTTTTATACCCTAGTTTTTTTAAAATTCGGTTTTTGGCCATAACTTCTAAACTATAAGGATTTTTGACGAAATTTTTTACGGCTGTTTTCGAGATTTAAACAAAACGGAAACTTCTTCGTCTCCCCTCCCTTTTCCACACCTCCTAGGTCCGAGAATTTTGTTTAATTTACCTTCTAACTATTCCAAACAAAACCCTAAGTAAATTTTTGGGGTACCAACACTTCTTTTTAGACATCCCTCTTTTTTAAGTACTCGTTGACTGAACTATTTATTGTTTTTATTCCGACTTTCGTGTAACCAACATGCGCTGCTTGTAAGCAGTCGCTGGAACCAACGGTGAGCTAATTGTTGAATCTGGTGTACTTATTCAACGACAGATAACAATTCAGCTTTAGTTCGTATAGTATGATTGAGCATGTCAGATGAATGAGTTTCGTTTGAATGATTGATTAATTGTTGTGCATTATGGTATGAGTATATCAAGATTTGATCTTTACTGTAGCAATCTTCATCGTATCAAAATAAATTTCATTTCGGAGCCAAATAATATGATAAATGCATCTGATATTGGAAACAAGTTGTACCTGACCCATATAGTGTAGGAACATGCATTTGATATTACATACTGTGGTGGCCAAATAAAAGTTAACACTGTAAAAAAAAGCGAAATTTCCTAAAAAAAAAACTATTTTTATGGGTCTTATAACCAAAATTTACCTGGAAAATCCCATGCAGGGTTAATTATCTGTCGGTTTGTTCAAGTTCCGCTTCTGTCAGTCGTTTATTGTAGTTTAGCCGTTGACGAGTAGACATGGCACCACAGTTGGATAGTGAAAAAATATGATTATTGTTGCGTTAAGCTACTTCGAAGGGCTTTCCACTAGGTCTATATCCAGAAGAATTGGTTGTAGCCACGTGGCTGTGTCCAAAATTTTGAAAAAAAAAACCCGAAAGGATCTCTCCAGCGGAAACCAGGAACAGAACTTGGCAACAAAAAGACGACCGCGAGAGATGACCGATATCTTAAAAGCATAAGCCTAAGTGACCGAAAAAAACCGCTAGAGAAGTCAACATGGACTTCCAGGAAGCAACTGGAACAATAATTAGCGACAGAACTGTCAGAAGAAGGCTACAGCTATGTGGACTTTCAGCTCGGCGACCCCGAAAAAAACCAACTTTAACGGCTAAAATGAGGACAGCGAGGCTGAATTTCGCCAAATCTCACCGAAATTGGTAGGAAACTGACTGGAAGAGAGTACTCTTTACCGACAAATCAAAATGCAACCTGAACCAATCAGAAAAATGTCGATTCCAATTGAATTCGAATGAAGCGAAAACGAATGAACTTCTTGCGGCAACCGCTAGATGTAGCCTAAATATGTGTGAAGATCTATGTTGAATTCAGGTTAGATCCTGCCACAGATATGCCACCGGGGTAGAACGCTAACGCATATAGGATAATATTGGTGTTGTATTGCGAGTTATTTCACTAACCTCTATAGGATAAGATTCGCAGAAGAACACGCCTCGTATTTTCCTAGTAGCATGAGCATTTTTTCGATATTCGGAAACATTCCACAAAAAAACGATTTTTTACTTTTTGGTAACAAGTGAAATATGAAAAATAGTTTTTTTTCAGCTGAAATTGAGAGCTCTTGAAAACTATTTAAAATATGAAAGGAGCTGTTAAATTTTGATATGATCTTTCACTTATTTAATTTCCAAAAAATTTCGACAAGGGTCGTCCGTTTAAAAAAAAAAATAAAAAAAAATAATTTTTTTTTGTTTATTAGTTCATTTAATTAGACACAAAACAAACTGATTCTACCCAAAAAGTTTTAATCTGTTTTAAATTCCAGATGACAAAACTGATGATTTCTTCATTACAAAATATTCCTAACTATTTCAGTTACTCCTACACTTCGTATATCCTATTCAGCCGAAAGCTCAAGAATTTAAGTTTAATTTAATTGTTTTATGTTAGCTATAAGATCAGAACAGAATCCGAAAATATTAACTTCAACTCATGAAGTTTATAACGCACAGAAGAAAGCATTGTCGCGCTCAGTGTCCGTGGTCGTTCGGTCACCGCTCTACGATACTAATCTAGAGCTCGGAGTTCAAATCTCGGCGCGATCAAGAACTGCCTGTGGAACAGAACTCTTACAGTGCTCCGAGCTTGTCAATATAAGGACGGCGCGGATAAGAGGTGCATGCTAGCAACTGCACTTTCCGCAAAATAGACATGCTATCGAAATGTAAACAAGACATAGAAATGCTAGATACATATGTTGACGCGCCCATGCGCCTGGAGGTGTCAAGGCAATTAACAACATATACATAAGTACATATACTTATATTGTTGGTTAGCATGACGACATGAGTCGATTAAGCCATGGCCATCTCTCCGTCTGGTTCTATCTAGAGTATCAGGCCATCATGTCAAAGCAATGACGTTATGACAAGCAGTCAACCGGATGTAAACAAAGTGAAGAACGCGTGCGGTCGACTTTGTAAAATTCCGTGATTTTCGTACGTAAAAGTGAGTTTAATGTCGTTATTTTAAGTGCAATTGAAAGTAGTGCCTGTCAGTGACATCTGGAAGTGAAATAACCGTAAGTAACGTAAACATCGTTGTCAAGATCCGCATTTTCGGGTGCATCAATCCACTAAAATATTAACACAAAAAAAAATCTGTACTTACCGTATGAATGCCGATGAAAAGGCCGGAAATTATCTGGAATGTTGTAATTTGACAACCCCCTTTGCAGTCACTTTTTGGGGAACTTTCGGGAGTCTCCACTAAATTGACCGGCTTGCGAAATTGCTAATTTTCCCGTTTCGCACTTTCATAGCCTCGCACTTTTTAACAGTTCATTTTGCTCGGTATTTCGCATTAGCTTACGTTTTCTACACTTCCACACATCACTGATAATCACTGCTTTTAATTGCACTTAAAATCACGACACTACACTCACTTTTACGCACGAATTTTACAAAGTCGACCGCACGCGTTCTTCACTTTATTTATATCCGGTTGACTGCTTGTCATAACGTCATTGCTTTGACATGATGGCCTGATACTCTAGATCTAGATGGCAGTGAAATTTCACCGTTCGACCGTACGCGTTTACATGTGGTTGACTAGTTGTCATGCTGTCGGTGCTTTGACAAATAATTGACCTTCCGGCCTGGTACTCCAGATGGCAGTGATCCTATACTACTATTTTCCCGGTTTTAAAGCTATGGAACTGAAACTTTGCTCAAATCCTTTTATCTATTAAAACGGTGGGGGGTACTCTACCTGTTCTTAAATACAATACAATGAAAAAGTTCATTGTATTTAAGAACGGATAGCATTTAGCTTGCTATTTAAATAAATAATTTAGGTAAATCTTCGGCTAGCCTATAACATATTTAACATTATCCAAAGAATACGGCTTGGCTGGGTAGTCAGAAAAGAACCTTTTCATTGTATTTATACGTGCGTTTTTCGCTTAGTGATATTAGAGAGTTTTAGCAAACCGCTTGTGGTTTACGTCTTTGAGTGCCGGAAAGGTATCTACAACTTCGCCAACGTCAAAAACAAATTTGTCGACGTTAAAAGCACAAGCTTGTCGTATTACGACATCTTCTTTCTTTTTAACGACAACAGATTCCGTGCAGCAGTTTGTACATCTTGTTAAAACTCTCTAATGTCTCCCAGAATTTACCTTTCAATTGACACATCAGGTTAAGTTAGGTTGCAGCTCTGCCGTGTTACCACAGCACACTTAGACTAGGGATAGGTCCATTGCAATTGACGCAACTTAACAGAAGTAAAATCGGGTAAAAGTTTAGTGAACTTTCATTGGTTTCATTTATTAAATAAAGTATTCCGCATTCCGTATTTAATCCGAAGTTGGGTTCCAAGTGTAGTTGCAGTTATTCCAATTATTTGTTGTTGCGTTTTATTAAAACGTTATTAAACGCTCCGCGTGAAGGGTATCATACCTTCAGTACCTAACGCACTTAATGTATAAGGAAAATAATAAGCGTGTTTTTTGCGTATCTGTTCGCGTGTACTGCAGGGTAACTAACACGCATTACACAAACAACAAGCGATTTGTTGTTTATGTAATGCGTGCTACTCTACACTCCACTCGATAGCTACGCAAAGGAACGCGCCTAGTGACCGTGTGCGATTAATTTTGATCCATTATGCATTTGCAACTTTGAAATCAGCAGTGTAACTTGTTCCGGTCCTACCGTTCTTATACATAGGAAATATAGGAAGTAGTAAGCTGATTTCAACCAAATTATAGTACAATTACTAGTATATGGTTTGGCGATAGATATGTTTTATTAATTTGAAAATCGGTAAAAATTACATTTAGAAATAAAAAAGTTGTTTACTTGTGGACCGGTCATTTCTACAGCTATTGAATGACGTAGTAGTCTGATTGCTGATTCCGTTGGTTTCGACATATATACAGGGTGCAATAGAAAGAATGCTTTGTGTAAATTTTCAACTCGATAGTTTTAAAACTGAGAAACCCAGCAAAACATTTGTCTCCGGTACCCAGTGGAATCGAAAAGTCTTCGACTCCATTCATTGTTTTGTCTCCGAAGCTGGAAAATTGAAATGTTCTCGATTATATAGCATTACCAAATACGCAAAATTCCGAGACAAGTACATAGATAAATTTCCGGATCAAATAGAGAATTTTCAAAATAAAATAGATAACTCTCCGAATCAAATAAATAAGTTTACCGATAAAATAAATAGATTTCCGCACAAAATAAATAAATTTCCGAATTAAAAAAATAATTTTCCGAATGAGATAAATAAATTTCCAAATCAAGTAAATACAGTACAGTCGCAATAATTTCAACTAATGAAAACCAGCTTGGTTGAAACCATCGGTATGGTGAAATTATCGAGACACATAAATTTGTTATTAAAACATTGAATTGAGCTTAAATAAGGTATACATTAAATTTACTTGAATTCATGTTTGAAAGAAATCGTTGATTTTAGGCTGCAGGGTGGTTATTCTGAGGTGGGCAACCCAATTTTTTTTTTCTTTTGTGACTTCAGATTCGGAATCAACGACCCAACATTACCTTGTAGTTCGAACCAGCCCGATCGGACGAGTATTTCCCCATGAAAACAGGGTGGTCATTCTGGGGTGGGCAACCCAAATTTTGAAGACTGAGTCTCATGAAGTTGCGCACGAGGAACTCACAGCGAACCACCGGGTGCTTCAAACCCGCTGATTCCCAATCTGAAGTCAAAAAAGAAAAAAAAATTTGGGTTGCCACCCTGTTTTCATGGAGAAATACTCGTCCTATCGGGCTGGCTCGAACTACAAGGTAATTTTGGGTCGCTGATTCCGAATTTGAAGTCAAAAAAAAAAAAAATTGGGTTGCCCACCCCAGAATGACCACCCTGTTTTCATGGGAAAATACTCGTCTGATCGGGCTTTCCTTGCAATGCATGTCCTTTTTCGTTACCAAAGGACTCAAAATGCCTTCGGCGGCAGTCTAACGTATTCGTCTCAACACCCCTAGTCAGACAACACCCATCTTGCCTATATATCTCTCCTCATCGCTAAACAAATCCTTTTATCCTGACGCACACCTGCAGCATTACCAAAATATCAACGTGGACCCATCGTTCTCATATTTTATGATGCAAGCTACTACGACCATAACCCATAAAAATTCGGTCGTGGCGAATCATCTGCAAAATCACAACGCACCCAACTAGACACCGTCTCCATACAAATTGTTGTTGCTCTATCATCTGCAAACCGAAAACGCCACGAACCATCTGGTCGCACAAAGTTACTTAATTTCACTACTCGTTCAAACGCGGCGAATCATTGGGCGATTCAGGTGCCGCGATTTTCCGGGGGAAAGCAAACGCCGCGAATCATTGGGCGATCCAGGTGCCGCAATTTTCCAGGGGAAAGCAAACGCGGCGAATCATTGGGCGGTCCAGGTGCCGCACGTTTGCAGATGATAGAACGTGTGTGTATGGCCGGCTATTGGGTATACTTTACAACATTTTCTGCCAAAGGTGAAGGAATAAGGAGGAGAAGGAAACTCTGTTCCATTTCTTGTGAAAATGCCCGGCTCTGGCAAGAATAAGACGTCAAGAACTGGCCAGTGCTTTCTTCCAAGATATATCCGATATCTCCTCGAAGAGTATCTAGGAGATAATACGTTTTCTTAACTCCAAAGGATGGATTTGGGGGCGAATACCTCAGAACGTTCTTGATAGCAACGGTTTATTCCTCTTATGATGCGTGTGGCATCAACACGGCGCGCATTTAGCGTTACTTGTGTTTTTTCTCTGCTGAGAAGTAACAGCCACTCTAACCAACCAACCAACATACATATATGTATTGTATGTACTCTATATTGTCGGAGAAACTTTCTGTTCATAGTTCATGGTAAATTTAATATACCCTCCATCGTGAAGGGTTTAAAAAACACCAATTGTATACATACGTGCTCTTATGAAGTCAAACCTGCAATTAGCGACTTTTGATGTTTCGAGTATATAATTGGGTACAGTATAGTAAAGAATACAATGACAACGACAAATCGCATATTCTGTAAATTTCATTCTTTACATGTTGCTTGCGTCAAGGACATTTCTACCAATTGTAAGAAACCCCAACATTTATCTAAATTTTTCATTATTATTATTCGATTGATGGTCTTAAATCCGACACTATCAACATGTACCTATATGTACATGAATTAAAAGTCGATCGAGTTTTACATCGAATAATTCTTTTTCAATTCCTCGAGCCAGTAAAGCGAAGAGCTACTAAACTAGAGGAGTGACGCCATGATTCAATAACCATCTAGTGACGCATGGATATTAGAAACGTTGTATTACTTTTTTTACATACATACATATACATATGCTATTTAAGCCCATTCGCCAGTATCTACTGGTAATAGTTAACTTCAACTAATAGAAGAACAGTATTTTATTTCCGTAAAGCACAATGAGAGCGATTTCAACGATATTCATTCATCAACAGTGGCAATGTTTCAAAAGCCGACAACACACATTTTCACGCCCCAATAAAGTCTCATGTCTATAGTACACGCGGAGACGGCCTCGTCTGATTTTAAAATCATGTTCGGCTTGTGACTTTTTAGATCAAACGAAAATTCCAAAATGATTAGCTGTGGAACCATTGTTTCTTCAGAAGGGTCTTGCGACATTTTCATGGAACCGCTCGGCGAAAAATGCGGTTGTGTTTACCTAAACTCGATTCAATAGGAAAATAAGAAACACGCCCTCGGCCAAAATGTCTTTTTCAAATGTGATTTACTGACATACAAACGTTTCCAACGAACATTCATGCCAAAGTGAATTAGTAAAGGTTGACGGCATTGAACTATCTATTTGTAGCACAGATGAAACAATGCTGTGAATGCCGCTACCCAAGATACGTTTTCTGTTCAAGGTTTTCTGGCTCAAATTTTCCGATAGATTAAATTACATTCGCACCGAAGTCAAATTACTTAATGGTACGAGTTTGTATGTTCAAGTAGTCTGAACATGCCATTACTGCGGATTAAGTTATGCTTTCCCTAAATAATAATTTCACGCAGTTTCAGCAAAAAGTCCACATTTAAGTGTAATTAAAACCTGGCGTATTTTCGTTTGTTTTTTGAATACAAAAAACTTAAGGGAGAAACTTATTTTTTTTTGCTACTTCAGCAGAGATGTGTATGGGTTTCGTATTGCTGGTTTTTATTTTCATCCTACATATGCGTATGTACTTTCTTTCAACGAGGACGGCTTTCTGCAAGTTGTTCTCTGCCATTCGTGTTGGTGGACTTGATTTTTACTTTTCTGAATAATTTGCATGGTATTGTTTCAATTCAAGGTAGTATATGCACCTTTTTTAACAAAAATTATTTAAACATATACATTGTAGTAATAATGTAAAAAAAAAAAAAAAAAAAAGGTAACAACTCTTTCCCTGCTGGGAGAATGGAGTATGTGATTGCCATCGGGGAATGGTTTTCCGTTGTGAATTTTCGTGTCAGACGACACACATACACGATGATTGCTCCAGTTATGTCCAAGAAGAATGAGTTTGGTTTTTTTTTGAGATGGGTTGATGACGAGTGGGTCGGAGTAGAGAAAAGAACACGATCCGTTTAGTTTTGGTCACGTAGGCTTTGGATTATGGTCGTTAGAATTGGTCAGGAGTTGGAATAGAGAGGATCGCGGATGGAAGCTGGTCATTTTTGGTGTGGGTTGATTTTGTGCGGTGGATAGGCGTGCAATTGATGGTGGGAGTGATGTTTAAAGTTGATGATCGAATTATATTGTGGATTAAATTTGAGATCCAGTTGAATAATTTGGATTTATTTTGTGAACCTGATAATAGGGTTTAAATATTGCCCATTCTGCATCAGTGATGTTAAACATTGAAAGTTTGTGTAGTCAGATCATTTTTTGGATTAAATTTGAGATCCAGTTGAATAATTTGGATTTATTTTGTGAACCTGATAATAGGGTTTAAATATTGCCCATTCTGCATCAGTGATGTTAAACATTGAAAGTTTGTGTAGTCAGATCATTTTTTGGATTAAATTTGAGATCCAGTTGAATAATTTGGATTTATTTTGTGAACCTGATAATAGGGTTTAAATATTGCCCATTCTGCATCAGTGATGTTAAACATTGAAAGTTTGTGTAGTCAGATCATTTTTTGGATTAAATTTGAGATCCAGTTGAATAATTTGGATTTATTTTGTGAACCTGATAATAGGGTTTAAATATTGCCCATTCTGCATCAGTGATGTTAAACATTGAAAGTTTGTGTAGTCAGATCATTTTGTGGATTAAATTTGTAATACAGTCGAATAGTTTGGATTTATTTTGTGTGAACCTGATAATTTGGTTTAAATATTGCCCATTTCGCATCAGTGATGTTAAACATTGAAAAGAAAAACTATTAGAATAAGTAATAATATTTTTTTGTATGATTCAGTCATTCAGAATCTAATTTTTTATTTATGTAAATGCGCATAAAAGTTAAATTTATAATAAACGTAATGCACGAATGTTCGATTTTTGACAGAAGTTCGGTTGGTCACAAAAATAAAAAAATAATAATAATGTATCTAAATGTTTTCTTTAATTTATTTATTTAAAATGTAGGTCAATATGAGAATGGGGGAATTCCGGATGAATGGGAGGGAGTGAGTGTATGATGATGTGATGACGATGAATTATTTTTCAAGCCCCACCCCAAGTAGCTGTCCTGGCCGGGACGTAAAAGGATGTTTTTTTTTTTGTCGGCCATTAAGCCGACTAATGTTGCAAAGGGGCCATCTCTCGGTCCCCTGCTGCGATGTGACATATATACATATATATGGATATTTGTATATACTTTCACATTTATTAGACTTCCCCTGAAGATCTGAAAAGCCTTCAGGAGGGGTCGCAACAAATGGCGCCCAAAATTTGTGGCCTGAGCTTGTAGCTCACTTAAGTGGATTTGTTTTGATTGTCACAGTTGGTGGCGTATTCGGGAATTTTGTGGTAGGGTTCAGTAGCTTTCACGGCTAGAGTGAAAGTTCACATCGTGGCTGGCGCCCAATATTTTTGTATGAGCAACATATAACTTCGTCATTGAAAATCTTTTTACGGAAACGTAACACGTCATATCGGCCTTTATTCGACTAAAACGTTTTGATTTAAGGAGTTATTAAACTAAATAATTTGTAATTCGTCAAATTGAAGAGGTATATTCGACGCGAGACGTTTTGACTCCTTTTCATTTTTTTTGATTGGAATAAGTTATTTGAGAGTGTTGTTTCTGCTGGAAGGATTGGAAATGGACCTATTACATCCAGTTTTTTTTTGTGTTTTGTTGAATACTCCTCGCATCTCGTTCATCCGGGATTCTCTTGTCTCTGTAATTTGAAGTTTGCATATAAAAAGAAAAAAAAAAAAGTAAAATACAATACATATCTGTCTTCTTTTATTACTTAAATAATTTACATTTGTTATTGTTCATTATTTCAATTAATAACTTTATCAAATATATTTACTAATCAGAAAAAAAAAATTTTAAACCATAGATTTCGTCTGATCAAGTTTTCACGTTTGCTGCTTCTGGACTCAACTTCGCATCCATATCGTAAAACAATCTGCGCACGCGTATCCACTGGTTTCAAGTTTGTTAACTTCATCAGTTTGATAAATTCTTCTAGATATCAATAGCATTTTTGTTGATAGTTTTTCTGGTATATACTCGTAGGTTAAAACCAATATTAATGTTGTCTAGGTTAGTATGTTCATTTTTTTTTCTTCTATAGTCTCTATTTTATAACGTAGTTCATCTGATTCTAACTATTAAATATAATATAAAATACCAAATTATGGCCTGGCATTCGCGTAGAAGCCCGTGTGATTTTGGACCTGAATTCGCTTCTACTCCTGCTATAAATAATCCTAAAGTCATGGATACTCCTAAGAGAAACGCTCGTGAAACTAGAGATACTGGTTTAGGTTCTTCAGCTGGAAATCAACCTGCAGTGTCTGCCGATAATCATAATATTTCCCATAACCCTTTCGTTAATAATGTTCCACCCGAAGTAGTTTCAGTTAACGTTCCCTGTATTGACAACCAACAACAGTTTGAGGTTCATATTCCAGATTCTGAATTTTTGTCTTCACGTGTAAATAGTAATTATAGGTCTAGACAATCTGGTTTGCCTGTGTCTAAATGGGGCATATACTTTGATGGATCGAATAATAGTATTCCAGTTAATTCTTTTATTTATCGGATACTGGTATTGGCAAATACCCATAATGTGAGTTTGTCTGAATTGGCAGGACATTTCCATCTACTAGTGCGTGGCTATGCCAGTGACTGGTATTGGAAGTTCCATGAACTAAACTCACCCAATATTTCATGGTCTAAGCTGAAGGAAGCTTTAACGGATAGATTTGGTTCTACACAATCAGATGTAGATATTCGTAGGCGAATTGATTCTCGTTTGCAAAAAGCCAATGAATCATTCATAGAATTTTATGATAGTATAGAAACTATGTCTTTGGAATTGCGGCATAGTTTTCATGATTATGACATGCAATGTATTCTTTTTAGAAATATGTCGAAACGTTTACGTGAACATCTGGCTGGTCGGCAATTTGTCAACACAAGAGAGCTAGTTCAATGTTGTATTGCGGTAGAGGCTGTTTGGAATTTGGACCAGCCCACGGAACGTCCCTCTTATATACGAAAACCTGTCCACGAGATTGAATGTTCAGAGTCTTTCGCTCCTATGGCACATGTTAATGTTCTGGGAAATAAGGCTCCTTTAGGAAATACTTCACGTAATTTTGTACCGAATTCCGAATTAAATGTTCCAAATTATAACATTTGCTGGAATTGTCAGGATTTGGGTCATAACTTTTATAATTGTCCTCTCCCAATAAGGCATATTTTCTGTTTCGGGTGTGGTGCCAAGGACACTTTGAAGCCGAAATGTGGCAAGTGTTCGGGAAACGTGATGAGGAATGTGAGGAACCCGGGGAATCATCACATTCCTTCACCAAAATTGTTTCTGCCCCCGGTATCAAAGACAGTGGATGCGGCCACGAATGTGGACCCAGAGCTGCATCATCAGCGTTAAACTCCGCAACATATAGTTCTGATTATGTGAAGTCTTCATTAAAAATGTGTCACAAATCAGTTCAAACAATGAAGTCAGTAGATGTTGATACTCAAAATGTTATATTAACCACATTCGAGGATAGTTCGGAGGAGTTTGAAATTACCAGTTCATCTTCAGATTTTTCTAAAATTAGTAACACTCCTCTCTATGGCTCTAGTCATTCTAGTAATCGTGCTAAAAACCGTCGTACCCGATCAAATCGTTATTTTCATGACATTCGTCTTTTGTACAAGAGTGCAATTAGTTCCATTATTACGTCATCTGTCCCGGGAGATTCTCGGCCGCATTGTGAGATTTTTATTGGGGATCGTGGGATTGTTGGTCTTTTGGATAGTGGGGCTAGCATTAGTGTTTTTGGAAGAGAGGCTTTGTCTATATTGGATGAACTTGGGTTGTCCTCTCGTTTATACAATTTTCGAACAAAGGTAAGTACAGCATCCGGACAAAAAGTCACAGCTTTGGGCTATATAGACCTTGAGGTTAGTTTTAAGGATTCTATCAGGTCTGTACGATTTTTGGTTGTGCCAGAGTTATCAGGTACCTTATATTTAGGTATTAATTTCTGGAGAGCTTTCAACATTGTGCCTTATCAAAATCCAACAGTCTGCGAAGTGGTGCCCTCACAATCTCTTGACGGTCCTACGTTTTCTAATTTATCTCCGGAGGATAATTTTAGACTACAGGAAATAATAAAAGGATTTCCTTCTTATAATTCTCTTGGATTGGGAAAAACCAATCTGTTATCTCACCACATTGATACTGGTCAGGCCAAACCTATCAAACAGCGTCATTATGCTGTATCCCCGATAATACAGAAACAGATATATGAGGAATTAGACAGAATGTTGGCACTCGGTGTAATAGAGGAGAGTCATAGTTCGTGGAGTGCTCCTATCACTTTAGTGCGTAAGCCTGGCAAAGTGCGCCTGTGCCTAGATGCACGCAGGCTAAATGAAGTGACGATAAAAGATGCATATCCTCTCCCTCTTATATATGGATTGTTATCCCGTTTGCAATCAACTCGTTTTATATCAAGCCTCGATCTCAAGGACGCCTTTTGGCAAATTCCTTTAGACGATGAGTCTAAGGAAAAAACTGCCTTCACTGTGCCAGGGCGTCCTCTTTATCATTTTAAGGTAATGCCATTCGGTCTGTGTAACTCGCCACAGTCCATGTGTCGTCTTATGCATAAAGTGATACCGCATGAGTTACATGACAAAATATTTGTGTATCTTGATGATTTACTTATCACAAGCTCTACACTGGAGGAACATTTTGAATTATTGATAAAAGTGGCTCATTTACTTAAAGATGCTGGTCTTACCATTAATATACAAAAGAGCAGGTTCCTTCAATCTGAAATTAAATATCTGGGTTACATAGTAAGCGATGGTATTCTCAAGCCCGATCCGAACAAGATTTCTAGTGTGGTAGACTATCCTACTCCTAAGTCTGCAAAAGATATCCGTCGTTTTATGGGAATGGCGGGCTGGTACCGCAGATTCATAGCTCGTTTTGCCACAATTGCAGCTCCTCTTACAGATTTATTAAAAGGAAAGAAAAAATTTAAATGGACTGACGCAGCTGAAAATGCATTTCAGCAACTAAAACAAGCACTTGTGTCCGCTCCTGTTTTGGTCAATCCAGATTTTTCTAAGCGATTTTTTATCCAATGTGACGCTAGCAGTACCGGAATCGGTAGTGTCCTTTTCCAAAAGGATGAAAATAATAAAGAGCACCCAGTGGCTTTCATGTCTGCTAAACTTACTTCCGCTCAGCAGAAATACACTATTACAGAATCGGAATGCTTGGCAGCCGTACAGAGCATTAAGCGTTTTCGTGCTTATATCGAAGGTTTGCCCTTCACAGTTATTACTGACCATGCCAGCCTTAAATGGCTGATGTCTCAGCAAGATCTTTCGGGTAGATTGGCTCGGTGGAGCTTAAAGCTTCAAAGCTTTGATTTCGCAATTCAGCATTGTAAAGGGATCAACAATTTAGTACCAGACGCGTTATCACGTATGTTCAAGGAGTCTGAAGTTGTTGCATCTGTCAGTGTGGTTTGTAATCGATCTTGTCATTCTCTTGCATTTTTACCTGAACATTTGCACTTGGATGAAATCTTACCGGATACAGCGTTTACTGAACCATCGTATTTGGAACTTATTATGAAGGTCAGTCAAGCGCCTGATCGGTTTCAAAATTTGTGGATTCGAGATGGTCGCCTGTATATTAATACCGGTTCACGTCCTAATGATGTGGATATACCAGTTACCAAACTTTGGGTGCCTGAGAGTCAAAGGTTGAAATTGATTTTTAATTCACATGACTCACCAACTTCGTCGCACTTTGGGATTCGCAAAACAATCGAGCTTTTGCAGCGCTATTATTATTGGCCGACTTTACGAAAGGACGTTACAAAGTATATTTCTGAGTGCATGACATGTAAGAGAATTAAACCAGCCAATTGTGTAATGAAACCTCCTATGGGAAAAATGCGAACATCCGAAAGGCCTATGCAAAGACTGTTTATAGACTTTTTAGGTCCTTATCCCCGTTCAAAGGCAGGGAACACCCAACTGTTAGTGATTTTGGACCATTTTTCTAAGTTCATATGGTTGAAAGCTGTGCCTAGAGCCACGGCAGATTCAGTCGTCAAGTTTCTTAAGGATTTGATTTTTCACACGTTTGGTGTGCCTGAATTTTTGCACTCGGACAATGGAGTGCAGTTTACTTCGAAGGCACTTGAAACTTTGTTGATTGAATATGGGGTTACACACATATTCACGCCACGTTACTCTCCGCAATCTAATGCGTCAGAGCGTGTTAATCAATCAATTTTAGCATCTATTAGGGCATATGTGGAGGAAGATCACCGAAATTGGGATGTTCATCTTAGTGATGCCGCAGCTGCTTTTAGGAACGTTGTTCATGAGTCCACGGGTTGTTCCCCATATTTTCTTATGTTTGGTTATCAAAGTATTCATCACGGTTCTCAATACCAATTATTGAGACAACTCAATGCCTTTGAGGATGGAGCAGTTGAATTATCGCCTCATATAGAGCGTTTACGTCTTATTCAAGATCAAGTTAAAGCCAAACTGACGGAGGCTTATTTTAAAGGTGCTCGCCGTTATAATCTTCGGAGTCGACCACGATCTTTTCAAATTGGCCAAAAGGTTTTGGTGCGCAATCATGTGCAAAGCTCAGCTGTGGATTATTTCGCCAGCAAATTAGCCCCGAAATTCATTGATGGAGTTATAGTACGACCTAACGGCAATGTTGCCTATGAGGTGGCCGATTCCTCAGGAAAATCATTAGGTATATATCATGCTCAAGACATTCGCACCTGAGTCTGGTTGCAACTTATATTCATTTCAGGTGATAGGTTCATATTAAATTTTGCTTTCGTAACCATCCTGAGAAGCACCACCGCTATTTGGAATTCACTTATCAAATAGTTGCAGGTCTATTAAAGTAGAGTTCATAAAATTTAGCTATTTGGTGTACACCTTCTGTGTAAACTTTGTATTGCATTTCCGTAATTCGGCTTCCAAAAATTTATTAGCGTAGTACATTAATTCATAGTATTAGTATATAAGATAAGGAATTATTAATTATTTTCGTTAAAGGATTATTTTTGGATTCAGGAGGATTTGGGGATTGATCAAGAATCAATACTGTTCCATTTTACTCTTTGTTTATTGTAATTTTGTAAGCATTGAAAAATGCTCTTTTTTTTAAATTTAGCATTGATAAATGCTGTCGGTTAGCATGTAGCAACACGAGAATTTTGTTTTGATTTTTTTTTTAATCCAAAAGTAATCTTCCTGTATTATCTGTGTTGGTTATCTTCATCGGTCAGGTATAAGCGCCGAACTTGCTGGTTCTTCGACCTTGGAATGGTTTAGATTACAGTTTGTTCTGGTTTGAGATCCTTCCGCTGAGGTATACTGAATTTGTGAGAGCAGAGATATTTTCGTTTTTTTTTATTGAATCTGGTGACGTATTGGTGACTATAATTCTGGAAAAAGAAAAAAATTATATGTAAAGATACATCGTAGAAGTGAATTTATTGTAGGTTTGGAAACATTTTTTTTTTGTATATTTGCCCGGCTTTTATTTAGGAGACTCTTCCTCAGGGATGGGTCGGCCCCTCGTTTGTAGTAATAATGTAAAAAAAAAAAAAAAAAAAAAGGTAACAACTCTTTCCCTGCTGGGAGAATGGAGTATGTGATTGCCATCGGGGAATGGTTTTCCGTTGTGAATTTTCGTGTCAGACGACACACATACACGATGATTGCTCCAGTTATGTCCAAGAAGAATGAGTTTGGTTTTTTTTTGAGATGGGTTGATGACGAGTGGGTCGGAGTAGAGAAAAGAACACGATCCGTTTAGTTTTGGTCACGTAGGCTTTGGATTATGGTCGTTAGAATTGGTCAGGAGTTGGAATAGAGAGGATCGCGGATGGAAGCTGGTCATTTTTGGTGTGGGTTGATTTTGTGCGGTGGATAGGCGTGCAATTGATGGTGGGAGTGATGGTTAAAGTTGATGATCGAATTATATTGTGGATTAAATTTGAGATCCAGTTGAATAATTTGGATTTATTTTGTGAACCTGATAATAGGGTTTAAATATTGCCCATTCTGCATCAGTGATGTTAAACATTGAAAGTTTGTGTAGTCAGATCATTTTTTGGATTAAATTTGAGATCCAGTTGAATAATTTGGATTTATTTTGTGAACCTGATAATAGGGTTTAAATATTGCCCATTCTGCATCAGTGATGTTAAACATTGAAAGTTTGTGTAGTCAGATCATTTTTTGGATTAAATTTGAGATCCAGTTGAATAATTTGGATTTATTTTGTGAACCTGATAATAGGGTTTAAATATTGCCCATTCTGCATCAGTGATGTTAAACATTGAAAGTTTGTGTAGTCAGATCATTTTTTGGATTAAATTTGAGATCCAGTTGAATAATTTGGATTTATTTTGTGAACCTGATCATAGGGTTTAAATATTGCCCATTCTGCATCAGTGATGTTAAACATTGAAAGTTTGTGTAGTCAGATCATTTTGTGGATTAAATTTGTAATACAGTCGAATAGTTTGGATTTATTTTGTGTGAACCTGATAATTTGGTTTAAATATTGCCCATTTCGCATCAGTGATGTTAAACATTGAAAAGAAAAACTATTAGAATAAGTAATAATATTTTTTTGTATGATTCAGTCATTCAGAATCTAATTTTTTATTTATGTAAATGCGCATAAAAGTTAAATTTATAATAAACGTAATGCACGAATGTTCGATTTTTGACAGAAGTTCGGTTGGTCACAAAAATAAAAAAATAATAATAATGTATCTAAATGTTTTCTTTAATTTATTTATTTAAAATGTAGGTCAATATGAGAATGGGGGAATTCCGGATGAATGGGAGGGAGTGAGTGTATGATGATGTGATGACGATGAATTATTTTTCAAGCCCCACCCCAAGTAGCTGTCCTGGCCGGGACGTAAAAGGATGTTTTTTTTTTTGTCGGCCATTAAGCCGACTAATGTTGCAAAGGGGCCATCTCTCGGTCCCCTGCTGCGATGTGACATATATACATATATATGGATATTTGTATATACTTTCACATTTATTAGACTTCCCCTGAAGATCTGAAAAGCCTTCAGGAGGGGTCGCAACAACATGTAGCATGGCGCAGCAAAACTCGCTTCTTCCATTTTCGGAAAAAAATGAGTTATGGTTTTCTCTCGATAGTATTTTTCCTGCTCTATTCAGAAATAATCTCAGTTTTTGTGAAAATGCGTGCCTTACCTTGTTTCCAAGCCTTTGAACATTGCAATTCCTTACAAAACTTTCTTCTTTCACATACCGGTAAGAATCAAAACTCTTTTCTTCCATCTGGCATAATTAAAACTATTTATTGTTCGAATCAAAAGTCGTTACATCCTGAGCAGGTTGAATCAAAACTCGTTTCTTACAAATTTCAATTCTAAATTTTCAGCGCAATTGTTATCAAAAGTATTTTTCTCTTTTACAAGTCGTTTAGCGTTGATATACGTTTCGTTTGCATGTCAAAATATGTTAGTAAAGTAATTTGTTACCCTGGTAGAGGTTTTTTGCTTTTCCTGAAAATTCACTTATAATGGAAGAAGCGAGTTTTGCTGCGCCATGCTACACATATACGAGTACTTCAGGAGCCTGTGGCTTTGAAATATCATAGAAAGTTGGAACATTCCTAGTTGACCGGGCGACGCATAGTGGTTCGCGTTTTTCACCAATAGTGGGGTTTAAATTGAGATGATTTCACATTCCGCTGGGGAAAACACATATGCTTTGATAATGGCGAAGTAATAAAACAGGTATATAAGTTTAAAAAAACGACTTGCTGCTGAAAGTTTGAATATCGACATGGTAGGCTGAATCATTATGAATGAACCCAGTCGGACAAGAATGGACACTTGATCGATCCTGGATCGAAGACTGTCTACCAAGGAATCGATGACTTTATCGAGGACACGTCGGAGACATTTATATGGGCATGGCCGCTTTGCGACACCGAAAAAGAGGACAGGAATCGATCCAAAATCGATGACGGTAGTCGATGGTGAATCGATGACTGTAGCCAACGAGGAATCGACACTGAGATCGAATTCGGATCGATGACTGTATAAATGTGTATAATCTATTTAAGCCTGATATACAATTCGTCCAGAATCTAAAAGTGTCGTGAAATCTCTTTATGTATTGATTTCACGGCACTTTTAATTTAACGGTGGATTGTATTCTAGGCTTATAGAAAAAAACAGCATATTCCGTATTTCATAATATGATAACATGCGTCGCCAAATGCCCTTAGAACATAGAGGCATGGAATGAGCTTATCCTGTATTTCTTTGGCTCCAATATTTGGCGAGTAAGTCGACAGCCAGCCTACTCGGTTGTTGTTTGATATTGACATATGTTGATTGTTTTGTCGAATTGTGCATGAATAAAGGTCAATTCTTGTCAGATTATCGAGAGTCAGCCTACTCAGTTGGCATTTCAGTATTGACATAATGTTGACCGCACTGTCAAATTATGCATAAACAAACGTCAATTATTGTCAATATTTAAATTTCATTATTACTAAATGGTCTACTGAGTTAGCTGGCTGTCGACCATATGTCGACTTAGTAACCAGATTTTGGAGCCGCTGTTTCTATGGAGACATACAGGACAAGCTCATTCCATGCCTCTATGTTTTAGGCAAATGCCAGATACTTTCAAATGAATTCAAATTTCAGGCTAACTCGATACATATAATTGAAAACCAGCTTCGGAGACAAACCGATGAATGGAACCGGTATAGGATCGAAGACTTTTCGATTCCACTGGAATCGGAGACAAATGTCTTGCTGGGAAATTGCACACCGAGATTTCTAGGATTAGTCCTCTCCTAGTCTATACTCCTGACGATTGGAACAGTATTATTCTTAATTGCAGGAGTCCTGAATTCTTGCCCTTTATTGTGCCACCACTACTCATTCTAGAGGTCACTGAAGTGTAGGTGTATTATCTTTTTTTATCATGACAAACGTATGGTTAAATATTAGAATGACTGGACTTCCAGTTTAGCCGCTCTTGTAGCCCGTCGTCGTCTACTTTCCCCGCGACTTTTGTTGAACCACAAAAGTTCGACGACAAAAGTTGAACGCGACAAAAAAATAATTTCGTTCTCACGTTTCAACAAAAGTCGTCAGCTCACGCACTACTGAAAATGACAGTTGCACCGCCCGCCAAATGCAAGTGAAAAGGATGTAATTGTGCTGATTCGGGGCATTTACAAACTCGCGCCACTGAAAGAAAATGACAATTTCAAATTGCACCACCGGCCGGGTACCATACCAAACAAACACAGACTCAGCGGACGAGATAGCATGCTTTGTTGAATCAAAACCATCTACGTACAAAGCGTGGAAGCAGGTCGCTAAGAGTATGTGAGTCGGCCTCCTTTCAAACTGATAACCGGCACTAACTCCGATGATCAAGTTCCGAATGGCGCCGACTTTACTTCGGCACGAATATGGTGGTGTCTCAAATTGAAATTGTTCAAATATGTGCATCTATTTATTGATTATTATTTATCACAACCAAAAGATGACATGCCTGAAATTTCAATTTGATTCGTATATTCACTTCCCACACTTCGCACTTCACTTTCACAAGTAAAATAAGTACAGAAACAAAAAAAAAATTTTGGTGCGAAAAAAATCAATTCACCCGCACAAATCGCCATATTGCTTTTTGTCCGTACTTGCCACACGCGACACAAAAAGTAAACAAGCCACTTCCACGTTCACTTCAAACGCAAAATCGCACACTAAATTCACCGATTTCACATATTTTTTTAATTTGAGCACATGACCAACACTACACTACACATATTTAACAAACCGACCGAGAACCGAAATTTTTTTTACGAAATGTCTCGCGGGACCACTCGCGGTCCAAGTACCGCTGTACAAATTTTCGGCTGACATAGGCCTCCTTTGACCCATTGTTGCGTGTGTGCTTAGGTCTGATTCCAGGCTTTGTACTACTGTGTACAAATCTAACCCGGAATTAATTTAAACTGATATCCTGATAATTTCGTTGGGCACAAATCTTTTTATTTTTAAGTTGGTAGGACTGTTACTGCCATCTGTGTCAAATTTTAGGTTAATATCTTGATTAGTTGAAGAGTGACGCTCGTTTTCGTAAACAACCAAAATTAACTTTTTCGATTTTTACCATGTCAGAAAATATTCAACAAAGAAGTTCGGATCATATCTCTGCGAAAACACCTGGGTTTTCTGCGATATGTTGCAATTGCTACTAGCGGCATGCTAGAACAACATATCGCTGAAAGCCCAGGTGTGTTTTCGCAGAGATATGATCCGTCCCTTTGTCGTGTTGTTGAGTGTATATAAGGCAAAGTGAGATCTAGCCAATCATCACTGATCTGGTCGCTCCTCTCCCATGGTGCGAGGCACGAGGTGTGGATGCGCCTGATGAGTTCGTGCCTTGCACCATGGTACGAAACCTGACTCAGGCCAATTTTTGCGACTTTTATTCGTAAAGAAGTTCGATTAAATTTTGTGTTAGAAATGATATTCTGCTGCAGAAACGCTCAGAATGTTACAAAAAGCCTTCGGTGAACAGGCTGTCTAAAACGCAAGTATGCGAATGTCATAAAATGTTCAAAGAGGGTCGTGAAGGCGTTGAAGACGAACCACATCAAAGACGACCAAGAACATCAACTGACGAACAGCACGTCGCGAAAATTAAGGAATTGGTTCTCCAAAATCGTCGATTGACAATTAGAGAGCTTGCTGATATCGTTGGCATTTCAAATGGATCAGTCAACACCATTTTGAAGGAAGTTTTATGCCTCAAAAAAGTCAAATCTCGTTTGTTGAAAGTGGTGTTCCGACGTGGGGGGGGGGGGGGTGTAATGGGTCCGGAATTCGATATGGCTTCGATCTGTATTATCAAGGTGTCTAAGATGCTGAGCTGATTTGTCTCTGCATAAGTCGCTTTGTGGATTTTACAGCCGCTTCCCAAAGACCTCCAAAATGGGGAACGCGCGAAGGTTTAAAGTGGAATGTTATGCCCTACTAGCACAGACGGTTGTTATTTGGTCCTTGACCTGTTTTGAGTGTATAGCATTGTATATTGCGTGTATTTGTTTTTTTGCCACGACAAAGTTGGTCGCGTTGTCCGAATAAATATTTAGGCAATGACTACGACGGCTGGTAAATCGCGTTAGCAAGCTTAAGATGGAGAGGTTTTGTGGCAAAAAGATTTTAACGTCGTCTCCATTAGAATCTTGAAGTGTGTCCAAAAAGGCCCAAAGTAGTCGACACCAGTATTGATGAATGATGATCAAGTATATGTCCTGGGAATGTGATCCTTCAAATCTTCAAGATTTTTTTTAAAGTTGACCTATTCTGTCCGCAATGCAAGTGGCAGTTCTTCATCCCAATCATATTTCAACTTCCACATCTCTTGCACTGGTAATTTCCCCGCTAAAAAAATGGTGATGTATTCCCAAGGACCTTTTAGTGATTTTATTTCGCACTGGCACGATGACTGGACAGAAAAACATCCTTTTTGAGCACCATGTTAAGCCCAACGTGTTGATGTCTAAATCGATCTTCCATATCTTGAGGTGGAAATCATTTCAGTAAACGGGGATGGTTGGAGCACCATTTTGTAAAGTGGAAACCTCCTTCACTTGCTATGGCAATCAATTCTGTCCGCATACGAATGCCTTGCGACAGTTTGTTGGAGCTTGTTATAATGGCTGTGTTCCTACAAGCGGATCAGGATTTGACATTTCTTGATTTCTCTTCCATATACTTCCCCCTCCGGTAGAATTTGTACGGACAACTGTTAATATTTGGATCTGAAAATGTTCTCCTCCGGATTAGAATACTTTTCAGATCCGGAGGGGAACATTTTCAGATCCGAAAATTGACAGTTGTCTGTACAAATTTTACCGGAGGGGAAACATTTGGAGGAGAAATCGAGAAATGTCATATCCTGGGGGGCAAAAACTCCTCTTCCATAGTCCTCCGCGTGGGCGCCCCCTGGAACGGCAGTGGTCACTGACCATTGCCAACCAACGTCAAGCCGCCAGTGATGGCGGTGCGATGATTTGGTTGAGGTACCCCTGTGGTGTGGGGTGTGAAAAAAATACCACGGCCTTTCCCTTTGAGGGCCTGTCGTTAAAACCGACAATCAAAGGACAGGATGTGTATGCCAGCAACTTGCACTATCCGAAATCTTTATATGCTAACGAAACGTCAACTATGCCTCGGATAAGGACTGACTCAACGGTTACGACTTTTAGCTATCGTACAATGACAAAGATTGGATTCTGGAATGTGCGTACTCTCCTGGACAATGGATCAGAAGGTCCCCAGAACGCACGATTTCTTCAATTAGAGAGTGAATTTCTGAGGTACAAATTAAATATCTTAGGAGTTAGTGAGATAAGATTCATTCATCTCTCCAACGGGCAGCACTGTAATGTTGTATTCCGGTAAAACTACCGGTAGTCGTCGTGAGTCAGGTGTGGGGCTCCTTTTAACCAGAGCCGCGCGAAACTGTCTCTTATCCCGGGAACCGGTCTCTGACAGGGTCTTGACCGCCAGGTTCCGAACCAAAATGAGGAACATCTCAATAATACAATGTTATGCCCCTACTGAACCCGACAATGTCTTGGCAAAAGACTCCTTCTACGAAGAACTAAACCCCGTTCAGAGCAGAACACCTAAAGGTGACATTATAATGGTTATGGGTGATTTGAATGCGAAAGTTGGCGCTGATAACTATGGGCTCAGACATGTGATGGGGAGACACGGTCTTGGTGATCGTAATGACAACGGTGAAAGATTTGTAGAGTTCTGCAACTTTCACAGTCTCTTCATCGGTGGTACTATGTTTGAGCATAAGGACCACCACAAAATCAGTTGGTCCTCTGTTGATCGGCGCAGAACACAAAATCAGATCGACCATTTTGCCATTAGTAAAAGATTCATGAGTTGCCTCCTGGACGTGCGAAACAAGAAGGGTGCCGATATTGGGATGGGAAGAGACCATTATCTTATGATCGCTAATGTTCGATTGCGTATTGCAGCCGTGCGCCGCCCCAGCGACGAAAGATCCAGGCCCCGCAAATTCAACACCGCTCGACTAAAAAATCCAGCTGTCCTACAACAATATAATGACCATCTTGCGCAAAAAGCAGCTGAGATAACTAGTCACCCAGATAGTGACATAAACGAAAACTGGGATGCCATAAAAAATGCGTACATTGATAGCGCAAATACCATCCTTGGCCCAAACCCGGATTGCCGGAATAAGCCCTGGATGTCCGACGCTTCATGGCAGCGGATTGTTGAAAGAAAGGAGCTGAAAGTTCGTTTGGCTGCAGCATCAGACGACAATCGAAGCAGCATCGAACTCCTTTACCGTCAGAAAGCTCGAGAAGTTCAGCGTAGTGTGCGACGCGATAAAAGAGTTTATGCCAATTCTCTTTTAGCGTCAGCAGAAGAAGCCGCTAGAAGTAACACCTTAAACGCCGTATACGGTGTCATCAAGGAGTTTACAGGTGGTCGTAACTCCTGCCAACATCCGGTGAAAGATAGTGATGGAAAGCTACTTATCTTGGAAGAAGATCAAATGAGGCGGTGGAAAGAACACTTCGCCGCGGTCTTGAACCGTGTAACCTCTGGTGAAGTTCCCCCTCATATAGATAATTTAGCTAACCATCAAAATGTGCGTATACGGTCCACTGCCCCGACTAAAGAGGAAATAGTCACTGCAATTATTGCACTAAAACGAGGAAAGGCCGCCGGACTTGACGGCATCCCTGCCGAACTTTATCAAGCAGCCCCAAGCGTAACTGCCGATTTGCTGCACCCACTTGTTGATAAAGCGTGGAATACAGAGACCTTTCCCACTGAGTGAAAAGAAGGTTTGATCATCAAACTTCCAAAGAAGGGTAGCCTCACAGACTGTAATAATTGGAGAGGCATTTGTGTGCTTCCTGCCGTTGCCAAGATAATAGCTAAAATTGTCCTGGAAAGACTAAAGGCCCACTTAGAAAGCACAATTGATGAAGAGCAGGCTGGCTTTCGATCCGGATTCTCCTGTGTCGATCACATTAACACCTTGCGAATCATCATCGAGCAATGCGCGGAGTACGATTCTCCGCTTCACTTGCTTTTCATCGATTTCGAAAAGGCTTTTGATAGTGTGAACCGGGATTCTATATGGGCGGCCTTGCGCAGGAGAGGCATCCCTGAGAAGCTTGTGGCTATTATTAAGGCAACCTATGACGGCGCGAAATGTCGCGTTCTGCATAAAGGTAAGGTGTCGGGGGAGTTTGAGATTCGCAGTGGAGTTCGGTAGGGGTGCATCCTCTCACCGATCCTATTCCTCATTGTGATCGGTGATGTGTTGCATGCAGCCCTATCCGGACTCGACAGAGGAATTCAATGGACTTTGACATCTTATCTACAACATCTTGACTACGCTGACGACATATGCCTACTCTCCCACAAAATCATGGATCTGTCCGCAATGGCGTTAGATCTCGAGAGGGAGGCAAGCAAGGTTGGGCTAAAGATTAATACCAACAAGACCAAGGTGCTTAGCCCGCCGTTGCGAAAAAGAAATCCGACACCTATTGCCATCAATATTAATGGGCAGCCTGTGGAGAAGGTAGACAACTTCGTCTACCTGGGTAGCATTGTTGCCGAAAATGGTGGTACGGAGCAGGACATCGCTCGTCGTATCAACCAGGCTAAACGCGCATACGGCATGCTGTCCAAAATCTGGCAGAGCAGTTATCTCAGCATCAAGACCAAGCTGGGCCTGTTTCGCTCCCTGGTACTATCAGTGCTTTTGTATGGGAGCAGTACATGGAAAGTTTCCGTAGGAGTTACCAGAAAGCTGCAAGTTTTCGTCAACTCATGTCTTCGTCGAATTTTAAGAATTTTCTGGCCCGAAACAATATCAAATGAAGAGCTAAGTCGGCGTACGGGTCAGATGCCAATCGACGAATTGATACGCAGGCGAAAATGGCAGTGGATAGGTCACACATTGCGGAAGAGTGATAACTGCATTGCTATGCATGCCATGAAATGGAACCCCATTTCCAACCAAGGCCGACCAAGAGGGGGTCCTCGAATCACATGGCGTCGATCTGTGGCAAAGGAGTGTCAGGTACTGGGTAAGTCTTTTGGGGAGTTGCGCCCCATTGCCCAGAACAGAGTAGGATGGCGCGCAGGAGTAGTTGACGCGCTATGCCCCGCTAGGGGTTAAGGCAAAGTAGTACATAGAAACGCAACCAATGTCATCGACATCGCTTCGTAACAGAGATGATCCAAGAGGATAAAGAGGTAGGTGTTCGTTGGGTCGGATCTGGCTCATCTTTTAAACCGACTAAATACAATAAATCTCACTTCAAACATTTGACCAGAATTTCAAGTTGCTGGCTTCATTCTATCAAAAGCTATCGCTTACTTGAAGTTGCCTTTATAGGGGAGGTAGGGGTTCCTTAGGTCGGATCTTGCCCATTTTCAATACCGACTAACTAGATTCATTCATTCATTCATTCCGTCAAATTTTCCACTCGCTAGTGTCATTCTATCGAAAGTTGTCGTAATTAAATGAACATTTAATTTTTTAAATTTGTAGGGGAGGTAGGCGTTCCTTTAATCTGATTATGCCCAACATACTTCTCACCTCAGGGTCACATGCCAAAAATCAGGTGTCTAGGTCAATTGGTTCAAAAGTTATAGACAAAAAACCTGAAAAGTAGGGTAGTACGGGGCTCTTTAAATGAAAATTACCGTTAGTTTTCAATTGATCGATTTTATTTTTCCAGAAGACTATAAGATTATCCTCGCGAGCAATCTGCCAAAGCTAGAGCTTTTCATGTTTATTTGATCAGGAGTTATAGATACATTTAAGTATTTTATATATGTAGGGGAAGTAGGCGTTCTCTTGGCCTGATCATGCCCATTTTCAACACCAACCAACTAGATCATACTTACAATAATTGACCAAAATTTCAAGGCTCTAGCTTCATTCTATCGAAAGTTATCGTTCGAACGGACAGGCAGACAGACAAGGCTAAATCGAATTAGGAGGTGACCCTGATCATTTATATATATACATTGTTATACCTCTGGAGCCTCCTTTAAGGTGTTACATATTTCCGTCGTGACAAAAACAATATACCCTATACTAAAAGTCTAAGTTATAAGGAAAAGAAACCTGACCGAAGCTTCGCTTCGGCCTGGAGTCCGGAGCATACATACCCTAGACTGGAACAGACCTAGTGGTGATAACCAAAAGTACCAATTGGCAACGACTATATGCATTAAAACTGAGTTTCCTATATGGTCAGTTTGTAGGGGAATTCGGCGATCATTCAGAAGGATCTTGATAATTCTCAAAATCAACTAACCAACACACACTACAAATATTTGTCGAGTTTCTCAAGTCGCTGGCTTAATTCTATCGAAAGTTATCGCTTATTTGAAGTCCCACATGTAGGGGAAGTAGAGGTTTCCTTTGTCGGATATTGTGCATTTTCAATAACGACCAACTAGATCCTACTACACACATTTGACCAAAATTCCAAGTCACTAGCTTCATTTTATCGGAAGTTATCTCTTATTTTAAGTTTCATTTCTAGGGGAGGTAGGAGTTCCTTGGGCCGGATCTGGCCCATCTTTAATGCCAACTAACTAAATTCCACTTCAAATATTTGTCCAAAATTTCAAGCTGCTGGATTATTCTATCAAAAGTTATCGCTTATTTGAAGTTTCATTTGTAGGGGAGGTAGGGGTTCCTAAGTTGGGATCTTGCCCATTTTAAATATGAGCTAACTAAATCTTACTGCCAACATTCTGCCAAATTTTCAACTCGCTAGCGTCATTCGATCGAAAGTTGTCGCAATTAAAAGAATATTTAAAATTTTGAAATTTGTAGGGGAAGTAGGCGTTCCTTTGATCTGATTATGCCCAACTTACTAAAAGTCAAGTAGCTTTTTACCTTAGGGTCACATGCCGAAAATCAGGTGTCTATGGACAAAAAACCTGAAAAGTTGGGTAGTACGGGGATCTTCGTAAGAAAATTACCCTTAGTTTTCAACTGATCAGTTTAATTTTTCCGGGAGCGTTTGAGATTACCCTCAGGAACAATCTACCAAAGCTAGGGCGTTCCATGTTTATTAAATCGGGAGTTATAGATACTTTTAATTATTGTACATATGTAGGGGAGGTAGGCGTTCTCTTGGCCTGATCATGCCCATTTTTAGTACAAACCAACTAGATCATACTTCCAACATTTCACCAAAATTTCAAGGCTCTAGCTTTATTCTGTCGAAAGTTATCGTCCGAACGGACAGACAGACAGACAAACGTACAAACAAACAGCAGACGGACAGACGGACATGGCTAAATCGAATCAGGAGGTGACCCTGATCATTTATATATATATACTATACATTGCTATACCTCCGGCGCCTCCTTTAAGGTGTTACATATTTTCATCGTGACAAAAACAGTATACCCTATACTAAAAGTCTAGGGTATAATAATGAATCAAAATAGAAGCGACGACAAAGTTCAAAAATTCCATGCGTTGAAATTTAGAAACCTTATTTTCATAAAAAGGAGAAGATGTCATGTAATAACCTTTATAACACAATAGCCGCGTTTGTTTGGTCCAGAGAACATAACAGATCAGAAAACAAAAACGGTACAGAACAGAGTAGCGAAAGGGGAATTTAAAGGAAAATGGAGTATTTCCTTGGTTCGGGGTGTGTCTTAATTTGCCTCAACTCAAATTTCAAGAGAAAACCTAAATTCTAATATTATCCTCAGTGGAAATATAATACAATCTAACAATTGACAAGTTGATAGTTGATCACTAGAATTTTTTAAATTATTAAAGAATAATAATCACTTTCCAGCTAATGCAAAATAATTTATTAATTGAACGACGAAGTTTCGCATTACAAATGCATTATCAAGTCTATTCCTATCTATAAAGAAGAAGAAGAAGAAATACTATACATATTATTATTTCTTTAAAATCTATTTATATATTACACAACTGTACAACTTTGCTTCCGCCGTTTTCCGACAGACGACTGCATCGGTGAGGGTTGGTCAAAATACGTAGTTCAAAAGTGTCACAAAGTGAGTTTGGAATTAGCTGAATCACTGGGAGTGACTCAGCAAGCCATCTCGAAACGCCTCAAGACCATGGGCATGATTCAGAAACAAGGAAATTGGGTTCCGTACGAGTTAAACCGAGAGATATTGAACGGCGATTATTTGCATGCGAACAACTGCTTCAAAGGCAGAATCGGAATGGATTTCTATTGTACATCGCATCGTAACCGACGACGAAAAATGGGTTCGTTACGATAATCCCAAGCGCAGAAATGCCGGGGACACACCTATCCGATCATTCAGTCGGACGAGTATATGAGAGGGAAATTATATGGGATTTCGGACGCGTTGTGGCCCAGGCTTTAGTTCACACTTTTCTGATACGCGTCCAATCATACTCCGTTTGAAACCCAATACCATTTCCTTCTCATACACTAGTTCGACTGCACGATCGGAGTATGATCGGATAGGTGTGGCCCGGGCTAAAGTCGTGGGGAATGCCCGGACATGCCTCAACGTCGACGGCAAAACTGAATATTTACCGCGCCAAGGTTATGCTTTGGGACCAGCTCGGTCCTCGGTGTGATATACTACGAGCTACTGAAACCGAATGAAACTATCACAGGAGATCGGTACCGAACGCCATTGATGCGTTTAAGTCGAACATTAAAGGAAAAACGACCACAGTACCAAGAGAGACACGACAAAGTCATCCTCCAGCATGACAATGTTTGGCCACACGTCGGAAAAGTGGTCAAAACATACTTGGAAACCCTGAAATGGGAAATCTTGCCCCACCCGTCGTACTCCCCAGACATCGCTCCTTCTGACTACCATCTGTTGCGTTCCATGGCGCACGGCCTGGCTGATCAGAATTTTCGTTCGTACGAGGAAGTCGAAAAATGGATCCAATCATGGATCGCGTCGAAAGACGCCCGAGATGGAATCCGAAAATTGCCGGAGAGATAGGCGAAAGTTGTCGCTAGCGATGGACAGTACTTGGAATAATACATCTGTAAGTACTTTTTGAAAAAAGTAAAGTTGTACTCCTAATATATATAATTTGAAAATAAAAATATTGGTAAATCGGTAGTAGATTACACTTTCGTGCTTAAAGAGAAAGTATCAAATTCGGATTTATTCTCTCTATATTACGTAAAACAGTAATGCGATTGTTCAATTCTGCCATTGCTAGACAAAGCGAAACATGCCAGGAGCACTAATAAAATTTCGGCAAAGACTAAGAAAATTGTGTTTCATATAAATAGATTTACAACTTTAAAAATTCGAAATGGTGTAGATTTCCAATGTCCAGACAAAACCACAAAAAAGTGGTGGATCTACTACAATTATTGTGGTTGAGCCGCAACACTGTGCTAAATAAAAACCCGAGAGTTATCAACTAAAATTTTGATTAGAAAACCCAAGAGTATACATTCTAAAAAGAAAACCAGTTTTACATTTTTCAAGTACACTTAATTGGCTAAAAATTCAATAAATAAATCAGATCAGTATATCCAGAATTTTCCGAGAAACAGCTTTAAAGAAACAGTGTTCGTCACCTTAAGATGTTTTACCAAATACCGGGGAAATCAGTACAATGAAATGAAAAATAATAAAATGACCTATTGTTTTATTTTTGATTACTTTTATTTTCAGGGATGAAAACGTTTTCCGATATTTGGTACCAAAACCAAAACGAAGAACTTTCATTTGCTTGGGAAAAAAATTCAATTTTTAATAAACTATTTTTTGGAAAAAGATGATTTCGATATCAAATTTTAGCAAATTTAATGTAACGCTCTCGGTAGCCGTGAAGTCTCGGTCGCCACTCTGCGATGCTTGCATCTAGAGATCAGGGGTTGGTGGGCGGCGCGTTAATAAAATAAATGTTAACAGGTGAATTAAAGTCAGAGGAATTGATTTTGGATGTGTCCAAGAATAATATCGCGTAGCTAGTCTTTTGGTTCCAGTGGATATTTTACTTACAACTGTTTGATGTTTTATAACCACCCTACAGATTTTGCTGAATCTCCACCAGAACCTATTCCCCACTAGCATCCATCAATTGGACAAATTTCGCAAACTTGCTTCTTCCCTTATAGAGGTATTTGGTTTTTAAATTTTTGCTTTTAAATAGCTGTTAATTTTAAACCGTTTGATGGATTTTGCTGAAATTAGGAGCTTAGTCCTTACTAATGCCCAGACAAGTTTCGACGAGACGGCTATTTCCATCATACAGGTATTTCTCTCTCTGGATCCTGTAAACCCCATAGAATAGGGCATTAACCACGCCTACTTTTCACCTCGTCCTGTTCATCGCCATCGCTTTCAGCTCACTCCACGACTTGCCTATTGAGGCACCCTCTCTCTTAACTGATCTTCTCCAAGTGTTACTAAGTCGTCCAACAGGGCGACTTGCGTTGTTTCCCTGCGGGTTCCAATCGAGGGCCTGTTGAGCAATGTTTTTCAGCCCTTTTTGGAGAGCGTAATCTATCCATTGCCACTTTCGCCTTTTAATGGAAGTGTCTATCCTGTCCTGACTAGTAATTGTAAGGAGGTCGTCGTTAGAAATGACCTCCGGCCAGCGAATGTGTAGGATGCGCCGCAGACACTGGTTCACAAAAGTTAGCAATCTAGTTGTTATCTTGTTGGTTACCTTCCAAGTTGAACAGTCATATCGAAGCACTGATTTTACGTTAGTTTCGAAGATCCGGAGTTTTGTGTGTCTGGAAATGTTGTTGTTTTGCCAGAAAGGAGTTAAACTGAAAAACGCTGCCTGAGCCTTGTTGATGCGAGACTGTACATCCACATCCGCTCCACCATCTGCTGTAATTACGCTTCCAAGGTAGGAGGAATTGTAAAAATTTTCGACTGCCTGCCCCGAAACACAAATTTACTGCGAATTGCTCAATAATAATTCGGATGGTGTTGATGTGGTCGCTACATGAGAAGCCCTCGCAAAAGGCGGGTTGTTCATCATTCAATGTACGATCAACTGTTTGTTTGATCCGGTTCAAGATTATTTTTGCCATCAGTTTGGAAACTGCTGGGAGAAAACAGATCCCACGCCAATTATTGGAATCCTTCAAGTTGCCTTTTTTTCGGAATCTTAATAATGACGCCCTTCTTCCACTCTTTAGGAAAAGTTTCGGTTTCCCAACGCTCTTGGATAAGGGGGGGGGGGGGGGGAAGAATATCCGCAGTAGCATTGACATCCGTTTTAAAAAGTTCCACCGGAATTCCATCTATCCCCGGGGCTTTACCAGCATCTATCGATTTAATAGCCGCAGTTACTTCCAGCCTAGACGGTAGGCTGGTATCAGCTCTGGCTATTTACCGAATATCTTCTGCTATTAATGAAGATACGTTCGACGGTCCAAAGGTATTGTTGAGGACCTCAATGAAGTGTTCTCTCCATCTCTGCAGTTAGTGTTCTTCGGTTACCAAGAGAGACCCATCTTTATCTTTCGCAGGATGTTCTGTTGCAAAAGATTTGCCTGTTAATGGCTTGATAAGCTTAAAAACGGTTCCACTGTCACCGCGGTAAGCCGGTTCCTCTGTCTTCTCCGCTCCGCTTACGCTTCTTTGTACGCCTTTCTATAGTGCGCGGTATTCAGCTCTGAGTTGGTCTTTGGCTGAGCCGTGAGCAGCAGAGTTAATCTGTTCCTTAACTCTATTGCATACTGAGATTAGAGAGCATGTAGAGTTGTTAATGAATGGTCTCCTACCGCGCTCCAATCAACCCACAAGTGTTACGCCACACGAAATAAATGAGTCCTTAACGACGTTCCATCTATTATCAATTGTAGGATTCTCACAAGGTGGTGGTGCAATATCTCTCTCGTGCAAGGCCGTGGAATATGCACGTCTTATTGATGGATCTTTAAGCTTTTTGCGATAACAAGTTGGTGGTCGCTGCCAACATCAGCCCCGCGCTTCGACCTGACGTCCAAGAAACAATTCCTTCATGGCTTGGAAACGGCTATATGGCCAATCTGGTTTTCTATTCTGCCATCCGGAGAGGTCCAGTTTGTGAAGTGGAAGCGTTTGTGCTTGAACAGGGTACCGCCAATGACGAGTTGACGAGAGTTGCAAAACCGCACGAACATCTCGCCATTTTTGTACCTGTTGCCTAGTCCATGATTGCCCGTTATGTGTTCTGAGCCTACATTGTCAGACCCAACTTCGGCGTTGAAATCCCCCGTTTTTTTATTTTTATGTCACCTTTGGGAGCCTTGTCGAAGGTGACGCCAAGCGGTTAATAAAAGGCGTCCTTAGCTGATTGATCCACTGGTTCAGTCGGGGCGAAGCACTGAATTATTGTGATGTTTCTAACTCTGAATTTGGATGTGATGATACGGTCGGAGATGGGCTTCCAGTCAGTTAGAAATAGGCGTGCCTCCCTAGTCAACAGGATTTCGACGCCTGCCATTTGAGGTGACGTATCATCTCCATTTCCAGAGTAGAGCAGTCCTATTCTGGGAGCTTTGATAAAGTCGTTCCCGATCCAGGCCATCTTGTTTGGCTCAGGCCTAGTATAGCGATGTTATATGCGGTCATGTCCCGTTCGACTTCAGTGAGCCTCGCACTATTGCACTCGCCCCGCATCGTTCGAACGTTCCAAAAACCGATCGTGGTCCGTTGTTTATAGCTAAAAGTCGTTGCCAGTGAATCAGTCCGTAATATCCGAGGCTCGTTTAATGTTTCGAGTGTAAATTGAATTCAGGTACGCAGGTTACAAGCCTACATATACAATCTTGGAGGAAGGGTTGCTTCCTTAGGTGTCCTAAGAGTCGCCGGGAGCTATTTTTTATATAGCACATAGGTAGCCCTTCAATGGTGTTTTTGATCTCGCGTTCTTCTGATGAACTTTCAGCCTAGTGTGACGTGATCTGGAACTCTCACAACTATATTGCAACTCCACCGTCCGCCGACTTCCTGAGACACACTTTTGTTTTCTGCCATTCAGAATGACCATTGTTATGTGCCTCTACCAAATGTTTTCAATTGCAAATCTTGGTTGAATTGGTTAGCCGTTCTAGAGGGCGCCCACGGGGAGGATTATGGATGAGGTCTCTTTCTCCCCGTTTAGTTTAATTACAAAATTTTACCGTTATATATCCGTAACTTTTGAATCAGTCGATGAATTATACTGAAATTAAATAGACTAGGCTGCTCAATTACGGCCATCAATACCACAAGTTTCATCTAGCTAGCTTTTTCCGTTATAGAGGTATTTTGCTAATAATTAATTGGATGAATACTATCTGAACAATTTAAGACCAATAAGAGTTTTCTTCAACGAGTGATTGCCGATTTAAAGTTGGTTTTCAACATACACCTCAAACGCCACACGTATTTCCCTTACATTCACCCCCTCCACTACCGGGCGAAGCATTTCCAATCGTAAGGATGGACTTTCCCCACTCGCGCGTAACTAACGTCTAGAAAATGAAACCCTACTTTCATTTGCTTCTATTCAGGTGCATCAGTGAGGCTTAAAAGGGATTAGGAAGTAAAAAAATTTTGTAGTAAAAACAAAACCCTTATGAAATCGGTAATGCGTCCGTCTGTCCGTCTGTGTGTCCATAAAATATGTCACATTCGTGACATATGCTGAAGCCACATATATGAAATTTTGTGGGAATATGTAGAATTATTATAATTCGCCGGAGAAAGCGATTTGTTGTAATAGGCTGATTTGAAGGGGGGTCCCCATAGAGGGGAAATGAAGGTTAAATTTTTTTTCATCTTGTATAAGCAAGTGGGGTATCATGAGAAAGGTAACACTGAAATTAGCAGAAAAGCGGCATTTCACTAGCATAGAAAAGTAAAAATAGTAGAATTTTGATATCTCATCAAAAAGGGTTAATAATAGTACATTTCTATAATTGCAGTTAGCACACCCCTGCACCCCTCAAGCACACCCGAAGTAAAAAAAAAATATTGATGGCCAATGATAGCCAACATCATTGGCAATAATATCTCGAAGTTTCATAGCAATCACATAATATTTAGTAATAGTACATTCATTTAAAGTTAGGCATTTTGACACAGGGGGGAGGGGTGTTCACATAGAGGCGAAATTAAGGTGATTTTTTTTTTATCGACTGGTATAGGCAAGTGAGGTGTCGTCAGAAAGGTAATGTTGAGCACATTCCATTTTTTCGCATTTTCTTAAAATTTTTAGAAAGGAGAACAGTGGGGGAGGAGAAAATATTGAATTATGAAAACTCACAGGAAGGTGTGTTCCGAATAGCATATAAAATGGAAAGTTTATTTCGGTAGTTAGAGTTAGCACACCCCTGCATGCCTTAAACACGTTCGAGGTCAAAAGTTCTGATGGCCAACGATAACCAACACCTTAGGCAATAATACAATATGTTCTAAGTTTCGTTACAATCACGTAATTTGAATTGGCATATAAAATGTAAGTGAGTAGGACATTTTAATTATTGTTTTTTTTTATCCATCTGAGTGGTATCAAGAAGAGCAAGGAGTCGATATTTTTACACCAAAATAAGCACTTGCTACAAAACCCTCGGATTGCGGGTATAGCCCTCTATATTCCAGTTTCATTTATTGAATCGAGTTGATTAAAGACCCGCGGGACCCAAACTACAGAAAGTAAAAAAAAAACGAAAACGCGCGAAATTGTTGTGTCACGTAGATTTTTTTATAGCCTTTAAAAATGTAGTACTTTCTTCAGCCACACATATGTCAGTGTGCATATGTTTATTGTTATTACGTTATTTCGAATATTACCTAATTTCACCATTTTTGAATATTTAACTTCCACGGAAATAAGATCTTTTCGCTTTACGATTTTACAAATTTTTTCCATATTCCGAATAAATTAAAACAATCGTTCCATATTGTAATTCGTTTAGAGTTTACCGAAAAGTACAATACGTTCCCCCAAAGCGCATCTCGCTTCTGTAATTCATTTCTAGCGATTTAGCAAAGTGATCTACAACTAAACCAATTGCATGCACGAGTACATGCCTAATTGAACAATTATTCAAACTTTTCAAATAATATTTGGTCTACAACTTAATAATGAGACTTTTTTTGGAATTTTGGGCATTTGTTCATAGATTTATTCATATAACTAAATTATTCAAAATATTGGCCATCAGCAGCGATAACTTTCTCCCATCTTTCGGGAAGTCTACGAATTCCGTCGCGAAAAAAATCTAGGGGTTTCGAGGCTATCCATGAATCGAGCCAGTTCTTAGTATCCTCATATGAAGTGAAGTGCTGATCAGCCAACGCATGAGTCATCGAAGCGAACAAATAGTAATCGGATGGAGCAATGTCAGGGCTATACGGCGGGTGGGGTAGCACTTCCCATTTGGTTGTTTCCAGGTACGTTTTCACGACTTGCGCAACATGAGGGCGAGCATTGTCATGCTGAAGAATTATTTTGTCGTGCCTTTCAGCAAATTGTTGCCGTTTTTCACGCAATGCTCGACTCAAACGCATCAATTGCAGTCGATAGCGCTGCCCGTCAATGGTTTCATTCGGTTTTAGCAGCTCATAATAAAGAACACCGATCTGGTCCCACCAAATGCAGAGCATAAGCTTGGAACCATGAATATTTGGCTTCGCGGTCGATGTTGATTGGTGCCCGGGCGGTCCCCATGATTTCTTTCGCTTTGGGTTATCATAATGAATCCACTTTTCATCGCCGGTCACAATACGATGCAAAAAACCCTTCCGTCTTTGCCTTTGAAGCAGTTGTTCGCACATGCAAAAGCGCCTCTCAACATCTCTTGGCTTCAACTCGTACGGACCCAGTGGCCTTGCTTTTGGATCATTCCCAGTGATTTTACCCGCTTCGATATGGCTTGCTGAGTCACTTCCAACGAAATTGCCAACTCTTTTTGAGTTTGGCACGAATCTTCTTCGAGTAATTTCGTCAATTCTTCGTCTTCAAACTTTTTTGGCTGGCCAGGTCGCTCTTCGTCGGTAATGTCGAAATTATCATTTTTGAACCGATGAAACCACCGAAAACACTGTGCACGCGAAAAAGCATCGTCACCGTAAACTTCCACGAGCAATTTATGACTCTGAGCTGCAGTCTTCTTAGCAAAATAATGTCCAAGTAAAACTTCCCGCAAATGTTGTTTTTTTCGTGAATTTTCGAAACTTTCCATGGTCCGGTAAAATACGTTGTCAACAATCAACACGAAATGTTTATACTGACATTGACAGCTTATGAATACAAACTTCAAATGGTATGTATGTCAAAGATGGACTACCATTGGTTTATCGGTGTTGCCATCTCTAAAAAAAGTCTCATTATTAAGTTGTAGACCAAATATTTTAAAATGTTTTAATTATTGGTTTCACTTTGAAATTTTAATTTCGTTTTCATTTTCCATTTTCAAATAATATTTTAAAATGTTTTAATTATTGGTTTCACTTTGAAATTTTAATTTCGTTTTCATTTTCCATTTTCACTCATATAATGTATAATTAGATTATGAATTGGCATAATTATTGTAGAAACTAACTTAAGGCGTGTCTAAGCGAGATACCAAAAATAAAATGATAACGATTACTAGCGGCAGTACTACTTAATGAAGTCAAATAACTGCTCATCCGTGCTAAAAATCGCAGTTATTTAAAGGATTTCTTCTGATAGCTCTAATGGTAATAAGTATGGGAAATAAGCGTCCAATAGGGACCTTGAACGGTTAATACTTACATATATTGTGTACAGAATTTGATATGGTGGTGTTCTGAACGATTGGTTGGAGTTCCCTTTCAAGCACCGATGCGTATCCATTGGGAACTGCAGTTGTTTTTACAGTTTCTCGATGTCGTATTTGCAGAAACGGCTGCTTTTGGACATATGACAGTTTTAACTAGGTGGTGATCAGAGTTGTAGTTTAATCACTGGATTATGTCAACAAAAAACAGTCAAATTAATTTTAGTTCATATCAAAAGAAAACAAGCTAGCCTTCGGATAGAGTAGTTCGATTTCAACCAAATTCGAGAATGTGATTTCGCTAAAGATACTATTGATTACTGCGAAATTTGAAAACAATATCTATAGAAATGAAAAAGTTTTTCTCACAAAGACGAATTTTTGGACCGGTCGTTCCTATGGCAGCTATATGACGTAGTGGTCCGATTTCAACCAACTTCAGCTATGTGATTAAGCTAAAGATACTTTCGATTAATGTGCAATTTGAAGACGATGTCTTTAGAAATAAAAAAGTTTTTCACACAAAGACGAATTTTTGGACCGGTCGTTCCTATGGCAGCTATATGACGTAGTGGTCCGATTCCGTCGGTTACGACATATATACAGCGTGCAATAAAAAGAAGGGGGCAAAGACCTTTTCCATAGTCCTCCGCGTGGGCGCCCCCTGGTAACGGCAGTGTATCAAATCGCTGACGGCCAATGTCTTAGCGATAAGACAGTTTGGAAAAGGCAGATAGCTGTAGCCTGAATGGCTGACGAATACTTAAGCGTCTCAGGTCTAGTAGGATGGATTGACTTGCGTAGTTGGACCTGCTACATAGTTGTGTGAACTCCAGCACGTTTATTAAACCATCTGAAGCAGCTATCTCCGAGGCCATCCCCTGAATGGGGTTAAGCGACGTGCTGACAACTCGTCCTTGTAAAAACCTCTCCATGTCAAGAAACCTGGAACAAAAGCCTCGGATTGGACGGATCAACAACGACGACCACGCAAACGAATAAAGGATTATTCTTTCGGATCCTGGAATGTACGCTCCCTGAACAAACCGGGGGCCGAGAAGGCCCTCCTTCAACAGGTCGAAAAGTACAAACTGAGCATTACTGCAGTCCAGGAAACAAATTGGCTTGGCAGCGAGATTAATGACAAGAAATCGCACACAATTTTTACAAGTGGCAAACCATCGGGCCGCAAGGAGTTTGGAGTAGCATTTATAGTGAACAATCACCTCAAACCGCATATTACTGACTTCAAACCCATAAATGAACGGCTGTGTGCGATTCGCATCAAGACTCGATTCTTCAATCTCTGGCCCATCAATGTGCATGCCCCCACTGAAGTTAAAGAAGACGCAGTAAAAGACGAGTTCTACGCCCGCCTTGAAACTCTCTTCGACTCACTTCCAACAAACGACGTCAAATTGCTGCTGGGAGACTTTAACGCGAAAGTCGAAAGGCATCGGGGGACCACTGGAGGCCACAGCCTCCATGAAGAATGTAACGATAACGGCCAGCGACTTATAGACTTCGCCTGCAGCAGGAATCTAGTCGTAAGCTCTACGTGTTTCCCGCATCGACGCATTCACAAGCAGACCTGGAAGTCTTCAGACGCACATACCGTCAACCAAATTGACCACGTCCTCATTTGCAGGAGATGGGCGTCTAGTGTCATGGATGTCCGCTCCTATCGAGGAGCAAACTGCGACTCAGATCATCACTTGGTGAAGACGACCTACAGATGTAGAATTTCCTCAGTGCACCAGTCAAGAATCAGCCCTCCCAAAATCTTTGCGGTTGATAAGCTCTTGAGTGATGCTACAGCGGTGGCGTATACTACCGCCCTTGAGGAAAAACTATCACCTATGCTACACAACATCAGCAACACTGGCGTCCATGGGTTCTGGGAAGAACTCAAGGGTACCATCAAGGATGTCGCAGAGAAGGTCGTGGGATATAAAGCCCGGCGAGCGCGAAATGACTGCTTCGACGAAGAATGCAAAAATTCACTTGACGCGAAAAACGAGGCCTACAGACAATGGATTCAACGAGGAACCAGAGCCAGAAGAGAAAAATATGACGAGCTACGGCGAATATTGAATAGAATAATTAGACGTAAGAAACGTAAATACCTTGACGAGCAGTTGCTGAACATAAACGAAAACTTAGCTAATAGGAACACCAGACAAGCGTACAAACTAGTAAATGCAATTAAGAACGGCTACCAACCCAGGACTAGCCTTTGTAAGGACAAGGATGGAAACATCATCAGCGACACCGATGGTATTAACAAACGATGGGCCTCTTATTTTGAAGAGCTTCTGAACCGACCATCTAACATCCCCACACAGGAAGCTCTCGACGATATTGTTGATCTAGGCCCACCCATTCAACCCCCGACAGTAGAGGAAGTTGATATCGCGTTGCGGTCACTAAAACGAAATAAAGCGCCGGGCGCTGACGAGATCCCAGCTGAACTGCTAAGATTCGGTGGAACGAGCCTAGTTGATGCCATACATCAATTACTCCTGCGAGTATGGGAGAACGAGGAGATCCCAGACGATTGGCGCAGAAGCATCATCTGTCCAATTCATAAAAAGGGAGATAAACTGCGGTGTGAGAATTACAGGGGCATCTCACTAGTTTGTACGTCCTATAAAATTTTGACGAAAATTCTGGAAAACAGAATAAAACCGTACGCAGAACGAGTCATTGGCGAATATCAAAGCGGTTTCAGACCTGGTCGCTCCACAACCGATCAGCTCTTCTCAGTCAAACTGATACTCCAGAGGTGCTGGGAATACAACGTAAACGTATACCAAATCTTTGTCGACTTCAAGCAGGCATACGACAGTATCGATCGTGGAGTACTGTACAACATCATGCTGCAATTTGGTATACCAGCAAAATTAGTGCGACTGACAAAGATGACGATGACCAACTCCGTCTCACAAGTCAGGATCCAGAATAGACTTACTGATCTATTTGAAACACGCACTGGTTTGAAACAGGGCGATGGACTGGCTCCGACGCTCTTCAACCTAGCACTGGAATACGTTATTCGGGCCATGAATTTGGACAACAGCAAGACGCTACTCATCAAGTCGACACAATTAGCAGCGTACGCCGACGACATCAACATCATGTCCCGAAGATTGGCTGACGCAGAAGAACTTCTGCATACGCTTGATACCGCTGCAAAGGAAGTTGGATTACGTATTAACGAGGGTAAAACTAAAATAATGATGCAATCGGTGACAAGGACACCTGCACAACCAAGCATCAATGTGGGGGACCTCAACATCGAGTTCGTGAACAACTTCATTTACCTGGGTTGCAACCTGTCAAGAGACGCCAACGAAACTGACGAAATCAAGCGACGGATACAGTTAGCTAATAAGACTTTTTTCTCAGTTCTCCCCATAATGAAATCGAAACATGTGCACAGAAACACGAAGCTCCGCGTGTACAAAACCATTATACGACCAGTGCTATGCTATGGCTGCGAAGCATGGACCCTAGCCTCCGAAAACATGCTAGACACTTTCGAACGTAAGGTTCTACGGCGAATTTTCGGGGCTGTTTGCGATCGAGATGGATGGCGCATCCGGTACAACCATGAGTTGTATGAAATGTACGATGAGCTGCAAGTCTCGAAAATCGTCAAACTACAACGACTTCAATGGGCAGGGCATGTACAAAGAATGGACGATGATCGCATGCCTAAGAGAGTAATGAATGCAGAACGAGTCGACGGAGCGGGACTGCGAGGACGACCGAGATCTCGTTGGGAGAGCTCAGTAGGTGTGGACGCCGCGCAGCTGCTGGGCTCCCAAAATTGGAGGACGCGGTCACGTGACCGAGATAATTGGAGGACAATGATCCAGGCGGCCAAGGACCGACGTCGGGCTGTCGCGCCACGATGATGATGATGAATAAAAAGAAGGCTTCGGACAAAATTTTAGCTCAATAGCTTTAAAACTGAGGGAATAGTTTGCATATAAACAGACGGACAGACAGACAGACGGGCAGACGGACAGACGGACAAAGCTTAATCGACTCGTCTCATCACACTGGCCAAGAATATATATAGTTTATATGGTCGGAGATGCTTCCTTCTGTGCGTTGCAAACTTCATGACAAAGTTAATATACCCTATCACATCCGTGAAGGGTATAAAAAATTCTAAAGTGTCGAGCGCGGCCCGTAACGCTAAACATGAAAATGTTTAATAATAATTTGCCATATTTTTTGACAAATTATTTGACACGTTTTTCCTACAAAGGGTTCCGTTCGAAACTAGGGATGTAAGGGATATTGTTTAGTGGATGAGGATGTGGATAAAAAGTAACTTGGGTTCGAGGATGCGGATGAGGATGGGGATACTCAATAATGAAAAGATGAAGATACGGATGAGGGTGAGGATGAAGATCTATTTGCTAGTTTGTTTCTATATATGAAATATTAGTTGTGAACATAAGAAGCACAACAGCATACAGATCTATTACTATTACGATAAAAATATCCGATAAAACGCTCGAGCTAGAAAAAATGAACATATGACCACATTTTTGTAATACCCTTCCGTAAAAAAAAAAACAAAAGCAACAAAGAAACACTGTTTACGCGACACAAGAATTTCGCGTTTTCGTTTTTTTTTTAAGTTTCTGTAATTCGGGTTCCAGGGGTCTTAAATCAACTCGATTCAGTAAAAAAAAAAAACGCGATATAGCAGTTTGATAATCGTTATTTTCTTGCCGTTTTTCGACAGGCTAATTTTATATCTTCGATTATAAGGGTGTTGGGTATGTCATGTCGAAAGGAATAACGGGTATTTTCCATTTCTGGTATTTTTTCCCAATTTGAAGAAGCTACGACGGAGTGTGGGTCGAAAAAATGCTAGAAATTGCATTTCATTACAAAATGCCTTCAACAGTAATCAAGTGCATTGGACTCATCACCCTCAAACAGAAGATACCCATGTTGGCGTAGTTTCATTTCATGCCCAAGAAGGTCCTTTTATCTTCACTAAAGAACTTGAAATGCCATCAACAGTAGTCTAATGCATTCGCCTCATGACACTTGTGGTTATCATACACAAAAATCTTACGCAGTGAAGGAAAAGAAGGAAAATAGACGACGCCACCTCACAAAATTACCAACGCTAGCAGAATGCATATCTCGCATTTAGCTGTTTCATCCCCCTTCCCTCCACAATAACCCTCAAACACACTACTCCACATCAATTATATACCCCAAACAAAACCCCACTCCTCCATCCGACATAATATCCAATGTCTCATTCTCGTACATGCTAGTGAATCTCCTTTAGAACCATGTGTCAGAAACGGCTAAATTTGTGGGAAATAACAAGTCAATCTCTTTGGGTTAAATACTTTATTGAAAAGGAACTTGAACATTCGCGACAATAATTATTGCACGACCTCACACTCCAGCAACTCCGTTCCGACTGACTCCTTGCTTAGTCTTTGTCGGTATTCTGACATATGTCACTTGTCTGATCGCTTTTTTGGTCGGTCGCTTTTTATAAACAATTTCATGTTAAAAAACATAAAAGAACTACGATTGGGGTAAACCCCAATCATGCAATACTCTAGATGAATTTGAACCTGGTTAAAGCCAATAAATAATTTTGGTTGCAATCTCGGATGCATCGTATACGTACTGAGTAAATAGGCTTAACGTATTTCATGTAATAGTGCAGTTTGTATGGGAGGGGGTAGAAGGAGGGTGAGGATTACAATAAATTTTATAATGTAGGTTACAATTATCATAAAAGTGATATATTCAAAATTTCAAAGCAATATGTTTTATAGTTTCTGAGAAAATCTGATTATTGTAAATTATCAAAAATGTGTCATTTTGTATGGGAGGGGGTAGACGGAGTAAGGGTAATCGATTACTTTTTTTGAATCTAACTGATATTGTTAATTAAGTGTTAAGTACAAAATTTCAGCCCGATAAATTGTATACGTACTGAGTAAATTGGCTTAACGTATTTCATGAAATAGCAGTTTGTATGGGAGGGGGTAGAAGGAGGGTGAGGATTACAATAAGTTTTATAACATAGGTTACAATTATCATAAAAGTGATATATTCAAAATTTCAAAGCAATATGTTTTATAGTTTCTGAGAAAATCTGATTATTGTAAATTTTCAAAAATGTGTCATTTTGTATGGGAGGGGGTAGAAGGGGTGGAGCGATTTAGCCCGTTCACGAACTTAGCCTTCATTTTTTGTCAAAAATAACGTGTGCAAAATTTGAACTTCATAGCTCAACGCGTTCTCGAGCTAGAGAGGTGACGGACGGACGGACGGACAGACGGACAGACGGACATCCGGTTTTGAGATATTCGAGTGATAATATGAACTTCTGTATCATTCATTTTTTTCTGCGAGCCTTATTTCTTAGCGTTACAAACTTTGTGGCAAACTTATAATACTCTCAGATTTCATCTAGAGTATAAAAATATGAACAAATCTTATTCATTATGCGAACAATGAATGTCAACATATTGAAATGTTTTAGTTAAGTCCAAATTCGTAAATCGTAAACAAGACCGCTTCATTTCAATATTTAAAATGCATGGTAATTGTCAGCAGCTCCCAATTCATCGAGTAACAAATAGCCTAGCCATTAAGTGCTTATAGGGACACCATGAAATAAGCCATTTGGAAATTAGCCATTGATGGGCACTATCGGCTGAATCCATTCATGACCACTGTCGATTCGCCCTATCATACGCATCTTTAATAGCCAATTTAGCGGCATTCTTGTGCTACGTAACGGCCCGCTAATCTCATTGATCGTACCCGCCCGAGTCAGTTCCTCGGCTTTTCAATTACCAACATAGTCATGCCCTGGCACCCAGCCAGCACAAGGAGATGTTGAAGAGCCTTCCCATTTCTATGAGAAGATTGCGATAATCCAATACTGTCGAATTTACCAAGGCAGAGCTAAGCGATTTAATCACCGGTTGACTCTCCGTGTAGATTATAATGTCTCTTCCAGATATTACATTTTACAACAACCAGGCAAGAGCTGCAGATATTGCTATAACTTCCGCCTGAAAAACGCTGTTGAAACTCGGGAGACGGAACGACAAGCTAATATCCAACTCTTCTGAGTATACGCTAGCCCCTCCTCCTTTGTCAGTCTTAGAACTATCAGTAGAAATGCATCTGATTCCTGAAAAGCGTTTTCGGGCCTATCATTCCTAGAGGAAATCAGACCTGTAAAACTCAATTCGAACAAGTATTTCGGGGAGGTATAGTCCGTCTCTTCGGGAATATCAAGGTTGATCAATACAGCCGAGTGACCTGTGGTTGGCGCGACCCAATGGCCGGTTTCACGGAGGCGAACAGCCGCAATCGCCGCCATCTGCTCTGCAAGGGAAGCAGATTCAACGAAGTGCCCAAGGCAGCGGCTGGTGTAGTCCTTAGAGCCTCGAGATGGCAATGCATGCCAATCTGTAGGATACAATCCTAAGTGCCGTCCACCAGACGGCAATTCCATTACATTACTATTACTGGTCAGGACAGAACAGACACTTCCATTAAAAGGCGAAAGTGGCAAGGGATAGGTCACACTCTTCGAAAAGGGCCAAACAACATTGCTCAACAGGCCCTCGATTGGGACCCGTAGGGAACCAATGCAAGTCGCCGTGTTGGACGACCTAGTAACAATTGGAAAAGATCAGTTAAGAGTGAGGGTGCCTCAATAGGCTAGTCTTGGAGTGAGCTGAAAGCGATGGCGATGAACAGGACGAGGTGGAAAGTAGGCGTGGTTAATGCCCCATAAGGGTTTAACAGGAACCAGAGAGAGATTGTAAGCCCAATTTATTACATATAGCACACTTCTTGCGGGAATACAGTGCAACAGTAGCCTTTTTAACACGTTCCCGAATGTTCAACTTCCAACAATGTTTTCCATCCAGTATGAGAACAAGCAACTTGGCTTTATCAGTAAGCACAAGCCTTGTGCTCTCCATTAATGGTGGTTCGAATGAAAGTAGGCTGTATCTCCTAGTAAAGAGAACAAGTTTCGTTTTAAGCGGATTTATTTTAACCCCAACCTTACTAGCCCAGTTTGTCAGGATAGAGAAAGCATTCTGCATTACATCACTTAAGACACAGGGAAACTTTCCCGAAATGGCAATAGCAATGTCGTCCGCATAAGCAGTGACCTTGCATCCCAGCTCTTCCAGATCTAAAAGCAGTCTGTTGATCGCCAAATTCCAAAGAAGGAGAGAGAGAACACCACTGGGGAGTGCCCCTGTTGACGTGTCTGCGTACAGATGATATGCCGAGACTAGTGGAGATAACGCGAGATGTAAGCATCATGCGTATTAGTGTCACCATACACTGTCGAACTCCAACTCGAACTCGAACATGGTACAAGTGGACCGGTTTTCTTTAGGTTTATTTGAAGTGTGTGTGTGTGTGTCTTGAGCTATTCAGAAGACATTTGTACCAGGTTCGTGTTCGAGTTGGAGTTCGGCAGTGTATGGTGACACTAAGTCGAATCGTCCTCACGAAAACTTGAGAGGGCATCCATGATAGCTACAAGTTTCACGTTGTTGAAGGCACCCTGGATATCAAGGAAGGCCACCATCGTGTACTCCTTGCAGGCAAGAGACTTTTCGGTGTCACCCAGCAGAGAGTGCAAGGCAGTATCCGTTCCAATAGGCGTGCTGGGAGGCAGATACTCGTAGAAGATCCGCTAGGATAATGCTCCGCAGGTGTATGTCGATCAAATGTTCTTAAACCTTCAACAGAGTCGATGATATGCTGATGAGTCTAAGGTATGTGGGACTCGTGTGAGAGCTTTTACCCGTTTTTGGTATGAAGACCATTTAAACCTCCCTCCATAATCAAGGAATGTAAATTAATTCAAGGCAGACTTTGCAAATCGATTCAACCCAGGGGTACACTATCTCTATCGTATGTTGTACAATACATCCGCTGGAATTATACCATCCGGGCTAGCAGACTTGAAGGAGTCAAAGCTAGCTATGGCCCATTTGATCTTTTCTTTCGAAAAAAGTGACGCAGAAACGCATGGCGCAACATTTATTATAGAAGTAGTTTCCAGTGAGACAACAGAAGAGCTATCCGGAAAACGAGTGTTCAGGAGGACCCCGATCGTCTTTTGACTTGTGGATGTTCATGTACCGTCATCCTTTACCAGATAACTTGGCATAGGTGAATTTGTTGACAGGATTTTCCAGTGTCTAGAGGCATCGCTGGACCTATCGATGCTTTCGCAAAATAGTCTCCATGAACTACGCTTGACCCTTCTCAGTTTCTTTTTATAAAGGCCGAGGCCCTTATAAATTGCCTAATCTGAATTTTGTTTTGAAGATTTAGTCCTATAATATTAAACCATCTTTTACATGTGGTAGTAGTAGTCCGGATGGCGCAACGGCTAGAACGTTCGCTTTCTACGCACTGGGCCCCGGTTCGATTCCTACTGAATGCGGTAGTTTTCGATAAAAAAGGGGATTTACGTGTCGGACTATGAGCCCACTCAGCTGTTAAATGAGTACTCATTTATGGGGTAAATAACTCGGTTGAGCGTGTTGCTGATCACACACCTCTGCACAAGACATACCGTTACGATCTAGAAAAATGAGATGATGCTAACTCATCTCGAGGCCATGGTCCAAATAGGACTGTTGCGGCAGTTATTTACTTTCATCATCATCATCATCATCGTGGCGCGACAGCCCGACGTCGGGCCTTGGCCGCCTGGATCATTGTCCTCCAATTATCTCGGTCACGCGACCGCGTCCTCCAATTTTGGGAGCCCAGCAGCTGCGCGGCGTCCACACCTACTGAGCTCTCCCAACAAGTTCTCGGTCGTCCTCGCAGTCTCGCTCCGTCGACTCGTTCTGCATTCATTACTCTCTTAGGCATGCGATCATCGTCCATTCTTTGTACATGCCCTGCCCATTGAAGTCGTTGTAGTTTGACGATTTTCGAGACTTCCAGCTCATCGTACATTTCATACAACTCATGGTTGTACCGGATGCGCCATCCATCCCGATCGCAAACAGCCCCGAAAATTCGCCGTAGAACCTTACGTTCAAAAGTGTCTAGCATGTTTTCGGAGGCTTGAGTTAGGGTCCATGCTTCGCAGCCATAGCATAGCACTGGTCGTATAATGGTTTTGTACACGCGGAGCTTCGTGTTTCTGTGCACATGCTTCGATTTCATTATGGGGAGAACCGAGAAAAAAGTCTTATTAGCTAACTGTATCCGTCGCTTGATTTCGTCAGTTTCATTGGCGTCCCTTGACAAGTTGCAACCCAGGTAAATGAAGTTGTTCACGAACTCGATGTTGAGGTCCCCCACGTTGATGCTTGGTTGTGCAGGTGTCCTTGTCACCGATTGCATCATTATTTTAGTTTTACCCTCGTTAATACGTAATCCAACTTCCTTTGCAGCGGTATCGAGCGTATGCAGAAGCTCTTCTGCGTCAGCCAATCTTCGGGACATGATGTTGATGTCGTCGGCGTACGCTGTTAATTGTGTCGACTTGATGAGTAGCGTCTTGCTGTTGTCCATATTCATGGCCCGAATAACGTAATCCAGTGCTAGGTTGAAGAGCGTCGGTGCCAGTCCATCGCCCTGTTTCAAACCAGTGCGTGTTTCAAATAGATCAGTAAGTCTATTCTGGATCCTGACTTGTGAGACGGAGTTGGTCATCGTCATCTTTGTCAGTCGCACTAATTTTGCCGGTATACCAAATTGCAGCATGATGTTGTACAGTACTCCACGATCGATACTGTCGTATGCCTGCTTGAAGTCGACCAAGATTTGGTATACGTTTACGTTGTATTCCCAGCACCTCTGGAATATCAGTTTGACTGAGAAGAGCTGATCGGTTGTGGAGCGACCAGGTCTGACACCACTTTGATATTCGCCAATGACTCGTTCTGCGTACGGTTTTATTCTATTTTCCAGAATTTTCGTCAAAATTTTATAGGACGTACAAACTAGTGAGATGCCCCTGTAGTTCTCACACCGCAGTTTATCTCCCTTTTTATGAATTGGACAGATGATGCTTCTGCGCCAATCGTCTGGAATCTCCTCGTTCTCCCATACTCGCAGGAGTAATTGATGTATGGCATCAACTAGACTCGTTCCACCGAATTTTAGCAGTTCAGCTGGAATCTCGTCAGCGCCCGGCGCTTTATTTACTTTACTTATTTTATTTATTTTACATGTGGTCCTAAGCTCACTAAGCTAAGCACCCCACCACACCGGCGTAGTCCTACCTCTTTGTTTATTAGCAGGACATGATATATCAGCAGATTTCATGAAAGCTCCCGTCAGGGTCTCTACCATTGCATCTAACTACTGCGTGTTGCTCGGCTGACACGTTAGAGGAGGTTATGTTTTCACAAAACACTCCTTGTACTAACCCCAGTCAGTTCTTTTCCGATTTACAATTACTGATTTGGTATTACGTTGCACGTCCAAGTTAAATTAAAGATAACGATAATCAGAGAATGAATGCTCAGGAGACACCGTCCAATGACGTATCAAATGTTGTATGTCCTCCGAAGCGATAGTTATGTCTAGGACTTCCTATCGATACCTCATGATAAAGATGGGTTCGCATCCAACATTGCAGATACGGAGATCTGTTCCCAACAAGTAGTCGGCAAACACTTCCACCCTCACATTTGTGTTGGAACTACCCCATACCACATGATGTGCATTGCAATTAGACCCGAGAATGACGCAGATTCGCTGTGAACTGGCTGCATGCAGGGTTAGTTTCAAAATAGTCGGTGGAATATCACCATCATATAGTAAGTGGGATGATATCAACCAGTACTGCTTCTTTCCGAACTCCATGTTGACCACCAAGAGGCTGTGTTGCTGAGAGTCGAAAGTTCTCCCTCTTGCGCAAGACGGAGAAGAAGTGCAGCTGAAACTTGCCTTAAAATGATGTAGGTTAACCTGCACAAATCTGACTATTCCTGCAACGATTTCACCGACTCCACCAAAGTAACGTTGGTCTCCCCCTCAGCATTGGATACAGACCGGTCACACCATACATATGTACCTTATTTCGATTTGAAACCAACAAAAAGTGCTGGATGCAGGTATACTAGGACGAAACGGATGCTGGTACATATAAAAGGAGTGAAACGAGCGACCTAGGACTGTATACGGGGAGTCGCAACCCTCTAGTGGCGGAGCTAGCCCAGCTCGTTCCAAACCGAGCGAGCGATACTGTGGGTTGTGAATCAACAGTCCCTTGAGTGGGCTCTGCTCGCTCCGCGCTCAGTGGATCACAACCCTCAATATCGCACAAACATGAACGCTCCCTTCTGATTACGAATCTGAGGTTTTGGAAAAGGTTAACCCTAGCGAGAACACATGAAGGATCTATAGTAGTTCAATAAAAAAGATTAGCACCACTTTTTCCGTATCTTCAATAATTTTAGAGATACTTTCACATCAGAAAAACGATGACCTGCCTCCTTTTAGTTTTTTTAAGTGCGAATATCTCGGAAACCATTGAAGATACGTAAAAAGCGATGGTAACTTTTTACTTCTCAAGATCTTTCATTTTGTCTGAGAAACTTTTTCGCTAGGGTTGACCGTTTTAAAAATATTTAAAAAGAAATTCCGGCTGTAAATCAAATCAAAAAAATTGGAGGCAAACCTGAGATTCGTAATCAGCACCAAAAAAAAAATATATGTAAGTAGAAAAAAAATCAAAACTACACCACAATTTGTTTTAGGGAAACTACCTGATAACACGCTAAAACAACAACCACTAAATTTAAATTCACGTCGACCCATAACGCCGGAATCGGCAGCATAATTAAAATTGTTTATTATCCTCACCTATCATATCTTTTACTATATGTGCAATAATCAACCATTTCTCCAACTTATCCATTTGTTTGCAGATGAAGTCGTTTGCCTTGCACTTGGTCGTGGTTTTCATTCTAGGCGCCGAGTATCAGTCGCTGTGGAGTTTTTGTTCATCGACGCCAGCATCATCAGCATCACCAACATCATTATTATCAACATCCAGATCACTACTGTTCAGAGAGCAGCGCATAGCAGGCATCCTCGACTCAACTGCAAACGTGCAGCATCCAATAGACGCAAAAACGTGAGTTACCTGTTTGGCCGTTAATTTGATGATGTTTGTAGTATCATTAGTTCAGCACAAAAGCACATGCTGGTAAAAACACATGTTCTGCTTCGTACAGACGCAAACGTTAACACTTAACATACGAGTACATATGGTTGATATTTGCCGCGAAATCACTTGGCTTTGGAACTGCGTATCAGATACATAAAAATCTGAGTTTCAGATTAAGTGATCTGGCCAGATAACTATGTAGATCTGAAACGGTCAGAGTATCAGATCAAGTGGCCAGATTAAATGTTTTGGCCGCAAGTGTGAACCTTACCACAGATTAAATAATACATTAAATAATAATGTTTGTTTATCTGTGATCTTACTAACCCTACTCGTAGGATAACGTAAATGCAATCTCCCAAAAACAACTCTGTTGTAAAAAATTCCCCGCCAGGAAAAACTTCTCAACCGCAAAAAGGATTGATATGAATACAATACCGCCAAAGTACTCGTAGCTTCGCGCCTCACTCTAGGGTTGGCATATTGAACGCTGATTGAATTAGTTAATTTCTTTGAACGCTGATTGGCGGGGAGCTTCGTAGCCTAAAGACTCACCGCCGAACGGATTTAATGACAAAATGACAGTGATAATAACAACGATATCGTTCTGATAAAATTATGGATAAGTAGTTGCGTGCGGATCATGCTGTAAACTCTTGTGCCCAGTATTATTGGCTTCTGGCCCGGATCTCGTTATAAGGCGGCTATTACACTATAAAAGTTCTTTTACAAATATCTTTGAAGTACGGTATTTTAAAAGAACTTTTATGAATGATATTAGCCGCCTAATGCTGTGTTTTGCTAGACAGCGGCTGGGCGATTTGCGTCTGCGGCTCGAGAGCAATTGATTCATCATTCAATGTCGGGGTTTTGTATGAAAATAGTACTAGTATGTTGGGCAGGTTGTCTATGCAATCTAGGATTTTTGTATGTACGTGAGGAGAATGGATGGAAAGAGACGAATGTACTGTAGATGTAGAGTCCTTCGGTGGCAGCAAGGACATTCGAGAAAGGATATTTTTGGCAGTGAAGCGATATATGGGGAATATGGGTGTCATATGAACCGGGATGAAGAGGCGAGTGTCCAGGAATAGTGGAGATGGCATTTCGGATCCTTCGGTGGCGACAAGGACACCCGAAAAAGGATATTTTTCGCAGTGAAGCGAAATACGGTCAATATGGGTGTCATATGAATCGGGGTGGACACCCGAATATCCAGGAGTAGTGCGGATGGCATTTCGAGTCCTTCGCTGGCGAAAAAGGACATTCAAGAAAGTCAATTGAAATATGGGCAATGTGGGTGTCATATGAACCGGGGTGAAGAGGCGAATGCCTACGAGTACTATGGATGGCATTCCGGATCCTTCGGTGGCGACAAGGATATTCGAAAAAGGATACTTTTGGCAGTGAAGCGAAATACGGTCAATATGGGTGTCATATGAACCGGGGTGAACACCCGAATATCGAGAAGTAGTGCAGATGGCATTTCGAGTCCTTTGGAGCGAAAAGGACATTCACGAAAGTCGAATGAAAAATGGGCAATATGGGTGTCATATGAACCGGGGTGAAGAGGCGAATGTCTGGGAACACTATAAATGGCACTTAGAGTCCTTCGGTGGCGACAAGGACATTCGAAAAAGGATATTTTTGCTGGTAAGGCGAAATATGGGCAATATGGGTGTCGTATGAATCGGGGTGAAAAGACGAATGTCCAGGAATAGTGTAGATGACATTTCAACTCCTTCGGTGGCGAAAAGGACATTCACGAAAGTCAAGTGAAAAATGGGCAATATGGGTGTCATATGAACCGGGGTGAAGAGGCGTAGATGTAGATAGCATTTCGAGTCCTTCGTCTACTTGCGCAGCATTTACTCGAAAATGGTGGTGCGGACCAGAACAACGCTCGTTCTATCAACCAGGCTAAATGCGCATACGGCATGCTGTCGAAAATCTGGCAGAGTAGTTGTATCAGCATCAGCATCAAGCTGATAATTTTACGCTCTCGGGTACTGTCTGTAGTTTTGTATGGGTGCAGTACATGGAAGATTTCCGTAGGAGTTACCAGAAAGCTGCACTCCTGCGCGCCATCGTACTCTGTTCTGGGGAATAGGGTGAAGTTTACAACAGACTTACCCAGCGCACTACACTCCGTTGCCACAGTTCGTCGCCATGTGATTCTAGGACCCCCTCTTGGTCGGCTTTGGTTGGAAACGGGGTTCTATTTCATGACATGCAAAGCAGTGCATTTATCACTCTTCCGCAATGTGTGATCTACCCACTGCTATTTTCGCATGCATATCAATTCGTCGATTGGCATCTGCCCCGTACGCCAGCTTAGCTCTTCATTTGATATTGTTTCAGGCCAGAAAATCCTTATAATTCGACGAAGACATGAGTTGACGAATACTTGCAGCTTTCTGGTAACTCTTACTGGAACTTTCCATGTACCGCTACCATACACAAGCGCAGGAATTACCAGGGAGCGAAACAGGCCCAGCTTGGTCTTGGTGCTGAGAGAACTCCTTTGCTAGATTTTGGAGAGCATGCCGTATGCGCATTTAGCCTAGTTGATAGAACGAGCGTTGTTCTGGTCTGCACCACCATTTTCGAGTAAATGCTGCCCAAGTAGACGAAGGACTCGAAATGCTATCTGCATCTACGCCTCTTCACCCCGGTTCATATGACACCCATATTGCCCATTTTTCACTTGACTTTCGTGAATGTCCTTTTCGCCACCGAAGGAGTTGAAATGTCATCTACACTACTCCTGGACATTCGTCTTTTCGCCCCGATTCATACGACACCCATATTGCCCATATTTCGCCTTACCAGCAAAAATATCCTTTTTTGAATGTCCTTGTCGCCACCGAAGGACTCTAAGTGCCATTTATAGTGTTCCCGGACATTCGCCTCTTCACCCCGGTTCATATGACACCCATATTGCCCATTTTTCATTCGACTTTCTTGAATGTCCTTTTCGCTCCAAAGGACTCGAAATGCCATCTGCACTACTTCTGGATATTCGGGTGTTCACCCCGATTCATATGACACCCATATTGACCGTATTTCGCTTCACTGCCAAAAGTATCCTTTTTCAAATATCCTTGTCGCCACCGAAGGATCCAGAATGCCATCCATAGTACTCCTAGGCATTCGCCTCTTCACCCCGGTTCATATGACACCCATATTGCCCATTTTTCATTCGACTTTCTTGAATGTCCTTTTCGCTCCAAAGGACTCGAAATGCCATCTGCACTACTTCTGGATATTCGGGTGTTCACCCCGATTCATATGACACCCATATTGACCGTATTTCGCTTCACTGCCAAAAGTATCCTTTTTCGAATATCCTTGTCGCCACCGAAGGATCCAGAATGCCATCCATAGTACTCCTAGGCATTCGCCTCTTCACCCCGGTTCATATGACACCCATATTGCCCATATTTCAATTGAATTTCTTGAATGTCCTTTTCGCCAGCGAAGGACTCGAAATGCCATCCGCACTACTTCTGGATATTCGGGTGTCCACCCCGATTCATATGACACCCATATTGACCGTATTTCGCTTCACTGCCAAAAGTATCCTTTTTCGAATATCCTTATCGGCACCGAAGGACTCGAAATGCCATCCGTAGTACTCCTAGGCATTCGCCTCCTCACCCCGGTTCATATGACACCCATATTGTCCATATTTCAATTGACTTTCTTGAATGTCCTTTTCGACACCGAAGGACTCGAAATACCATCCGTACTACTCCTGGATATTCGGGTGTCCACCCCGATTCATATGACACCCATATTCCCCATATATCGCTTCACTGCCAAAAATATCCTTTCTCGAATGTCCTTGCTGCCACCGAAGGACTCTACATCAGCATTTATGCTGTGTTTTGCTAGACAGCGGTTGGGCGATTTGCGTCTGCGGCTCGAGAGCAATTGATTCATCATTCAATGTCGGGGTTTTGTATGAAAATAGTACTAGTATGTTGGGCAGGTTGTCTATGCAATCAAGGATTTTTATATGTACGTGAGGAGAATGGATGGAAAGAGACGAATGTACTGTAGATGTAGAGTCCTTCGGTGGCAGCAAGGACATTCGAGAAAGGATATTTTTGCAGTGAAGCGATATATGGCGAATACGGGTGTCATATGAACCGGGATGAAGAGGTGAATGTCCAGGAGTAGTGTAGATGGAATTCCGGATCCTTCGGTGGCGACAAGGATATTCGAAAAAGGATACTTTTGGCAGTGAAGCGAAATACGGTCAATATGGGTGTCATATGAATCGGGGTGGACACCCGAATATCCAGGAGTAGTACGGATGGCATTTCGCGGTGGTGACAAGGATATTCGAAAAAGGATACTTTTGGCAGTGAAGCGAAATACGGTCAATATGGGTGTCATATGAATCGGGGTGGACACCCGAATATCCAGGAGTAGTGCAGATGGCATTTCGAGTCCTTCGGAGCGAAAAGGACATTCACGAAAGTCGAGTGAAAAATGGGCAATATGGGTGTCATATGAACCGGGTTGAAGAGGCGAATGTTCAGGAGTACTGAGATGGCATTCCGGATCCTTCGGTGGCAACAAGGACATTCGAAAAAGGATGTTTTTGGCAGTAAAGCGAAATATAGGCAATATGGGTGTCATATGGACCGGTGCGAAGAGGCGAATATGCAGGAGTACTCTAGATGGCATTCCGGATCCTTCGGTGGCGACAAGGATATCCGAAAAAGACTTTTTGCAAGTAAAGCAAAATATATAGGTAATATGGGTGTCATATGAATCGGGGTGAAGAGGCGTAGATGTAGATGGCATTTCGAGTCCTTCGTCTACTTGCGCAGCATTTCCTCGAAAATTGTGGTGCGGACCAGGACAACGCCCGTTCTATCAACCAGGCTAAATGCGCATACGGCATGCTGTCGAAAATCTGGCAGAGCAGTTGTCTCAGCATCAACATCAAGCTGATATTTTTTCGCTCTCGGGTACTGTCTGTAGTTTTGTATGGGTGCAGTACATGGAAAATTTCCGTAGGAGTTACCAGAAAGCTGCACTTCTGCGCACCATCGTACTCTGTTCTGGGGAAAAGGGTGCAGCTTACAACAGACTTACCCAGCGCGCTACACTCCTTTGCCACAGATCGTGGCCATGTGATTCTAGGACCCCTTCTTGGTCGGCCTTGGTTGGAAACGGGGTTCTATTTCATGACGTGCAAAGCAGTGCATTTATCACTCTTCCGACATGTGTGACCTACCCACTGCTATTTTCGCCTGTATATTAATTCGTCGATTGGCATCTGCCCCGTACGCCAACTTAGCTCTTCATTTGATATTGTTTCAGGCCAGAAAATTCTTATAATTCGACGAAGACATGAGTTGACGAATGCTTGCAGCTTTCTGGTAACTCTTACTGGAACTTTCCATGTATTGCTACCATACGCAAACGCAGAAATTACCAGGGAGCGAAACAGACCCAGCTTGGTCTTGGTGCTGAGATAACTCCTTTGCTAGATTTTGGAGAGCATGCCGTATGCGCATTTAGCCTGGTTGATAGAACGAGCGTTGTTCTGGTCCGCACCACCATTTTTGAGTAAATGTTGTGCAAATAGACGAAAGACTCAAAATATTATCTACATCTACGCCTCTTCACCCCAGTTTATATGACACCCATATTGCCCATTTTTCACTTGACTTTCGTGAATGTCCTTTTCGCCACCGAAGGAGTTGAAATGCCATCGACACTACTCCTGGACATTCGTCTTTTCACCCCGATTCATACGACACCCATATTGCCCATATTTCGCCTTACCAGCAAAAATATCCTGTTTCGAATGTCCTTGTCGCCACCGAAGGACTCTAAGTGCCATTTATAGTGTTCCCGGACATTCGCCTCTTCACCCCGGTTCATATGACACCCATGTTGCACATATTTCAATTGACTTTCTTGAATGTCCTTTTCGCCACCGAAGGACTCGAAATGCCATCCGCACTACTCCTGGATATTCGGGTGTCCACCCCGATTCATATGACACCCATATTGACCGTATTTCGCTCAACTGCCAAAAGTATCCTTTTTCGAATATCCTTATCGGCACCGAAGGACTCGAAATGCCATCCATAGTACTCCTAGGCATTCGCCTCCTCACCCCGGTTCATATGACACCCATATTGCCCATATTTCAATTGACTTTCGTGAATGTCCTTTTCGCTACCGAAGGACTCGAAATGCCATCCGCACTACTCCTGGATATTCGGGTGTCCACCCCGATTCATATGACACCCATATTGACCGTATTTCGCTTCACTGCCAAAAGTATCCTTTTTCGAATATCCTTGTCGCCACCGAAGTATCCGGAATTGCATCTACACTACTCCTGGACATTCACCTCTTCATCCCGGTTCATATGACACCCATATTCCCCATATATCGCTTCACTGCAAAAAATATCCTTTCTCGAATGTCCTTGCTGCCACCGAAGGACTCTACATCTACAGTACATTCGTCTCTTTCCATCCATTCTCCTCACGTACATATAAAAATCCTTGATTGCATAGACAACCTGCCCAACATACTACATAGTACTATTTTCATACAAAACCTCGACATTGAATGATAAATCAATTGCTCTCGAGCCGCAGACGCAAATCGCCCAGCCGCTGTCTAGCAAAACACAGCATAAGGGGGAAGGAGTGAAAGCTTGTAAGAAAGGTACTTGAAATAAGCAATGTTCATGTCGCAAATCTTTTCTCAGGCGGCTATTACACTATAAAAGTCCTTTGAAAATGTCTTTCATAAAAGATATTTGTAAAAGAACTTTTATAGTGTAATAGCCGCCTAAAGCTCCCTTACAAAAGACTAAAAATGCACTTCAGGCCAGAAATGATTAATACCTATAGACTATTTTTTACTGCGTTCTTCTTCAGATTGTACAACTTATTTTGTTTAATGGAAGCTCCCCGCCAAACATGTTGGGCGCGGAAAGCATTTCTTCACACAGTTTTTTAGGGTTTTGTAGTAAAAACAAAACCCTTATGAAATCGGTCAAATGTCTGTCCGTCTGTCCATAGAATATCTCACGAACAACTGAAGCTACGAGTGCATATGTACATGAAATTTTGTGGGAATCTGTGGAATGATTATGATTCGCCGGAGATGCTCCCCGCTTAAGGGTTCACAACCCTCAGTATCGCACAAACATGAACGGTTGCTTTAGGTGCAACATATTTACCAGACATCGTTTCAATTTTTCCAAGCTCGAAAACTATGTGAAGATATGCTTTCCGCAACCAACATGTATATATAGGCATACACTTGCGAGCAAAAATACTGAATCGAACCGAAAGCACGTGTATTTGTATGTATATTTTTAAAAGTTCGTTATGTATCCCTACAAATCGTATGTCATTTGAAAATTTGAGATCTTAGCTTTACAATGGGTGGGTTCAGGTCGCGCAACGTTTTAAACGCAAGTGCAAACAGTTCGACTGATTTTGCTCGTGGACGGTCCGTTCCAGTTTGCGTTTAATCTACCACACATCGGGGAAATTAACCAGAAATTTTTCCTGGTTGATTTCCGTTCAATGGGGGGTAAGGGGTATTAGCGTATTTGACAGTTCTTACACAGTTAAAAATCCTGGTCTATTATCAATGCTAATTCGGGTTACATATATGACGACACCAAAATTGTATTAGATTTTAATAAAATGAAAGTATTACAATTGCTTCCGTAAACTTCTTTGGTTTAAATATTAAACTTTTCTGGCATAATTTTTTTGATCAAATTTTCGGTTTAAAATTTAATCTACAGATATTATAATCTATGAAAAAATATTAATTTTACTGCGTTTTTTAACTCCTCTAAGTTTTTTCTCCATTATTTTTTTTCAATTTTCTAAACTTCCAAATCCTTTATTAAGCCCATCGCAGGTTAGCCAGCTAATCTTTAACTTTTTTCGCCATGGCGCAGCATCGAACCTGTGAACTCCGTGTTGTAGAGTTGCGACCTAGACCACTCGGCCACGCAGCATAATATTTTGAGCTGACTGCGAGTAGTTATAGTGAGACTTGAGACTCAAAAAATATACTTTGTGGGGTTTAGCTTTTAATTAAACTTAGATTAGAAACTAATGCGAGAACAAAAAGAACACAAAAAGGTTTGAATTGTATTAGAATTTACTACAAATTGGTTTAAAATAGAAGTAAACTTTGAATTGTATTAGAATTTATTACAAATTTGGTTAAAAATAGAAGTAAACTTTGAAAGGGTTTAGATTATAGAATTAAAATTATTAAAAATGGTGGTAGTCCAAGACCAGGTTTAAAAAAAATACCGAGATTTTTAACTGTGTAGTTGACGTATTTCATGTGACTGTGAGATGGTGTGGATTTTCGTTTTCGGGTTCTTGATTTGTACATGGCGTCTTATGTGCTTATTTACACCGAAGCAACACAAATTTGTGGCGATTTTGCAGTGCTTTTCATTTTTCCTGAAACCGTCGCGAATTTAATTGAAGTTTTGTTTGAAACTCAATAGCGAATCGGCTGTCAGCTGTTTAATACATGACAACTACAAAACAAGTCGTTCGGGTAAAGAGTTTATGGTTGGGTGGAGGGAAAATCCTTACCGCAATTACAACGTTGCGGAACGTGAACGCAGGCAATGATACCTTTTTTATCACCATTTAATGATTGTTTTATAAATGAACGCTACCTGGAGCTAAAAAGTCGGGAAATCGAACATTTATGAATGGGTTATTACAAGGCAAACTAACCCTATATATGCATCCCCAAAGGGTTTTCAATGTTCAGTTGAATCTGGAAAGTCGATTGAATAAGTTTAAAGCAATAAAAGTCACAATTTTTTCATTCATGAGTACCACGCCTCAGCAGGCGGCTCAAGTTGTCGCCCTATTTTCGGAAGGGCTTACTCAGAGAACAGTCGCTCGTTGAGTCAGTCTACTGTGTCAAGAGTGCTTCGTGGGGAAGGTAGCTACAATCAGAGACCCGACCCGGCCGCTCTAGGTGCACTTCCGATAGAGACGATCGTTTTATTGTGATAAGTATGCTACGAAATCGGCACCTCACGGGAGTTGACGTGCAGCAGAATCTGAGGGACGTTCGCGGAGTAGCTGTAAGCGAGTGGACAGTGAGGAGACGACTGAAGGAAGCGAATTTGACTCCAAGACGGCCCCAAATTGACCCCACATTACCGACAAGCGCGACTCACGGTTGTCAGGAATCACTTAAATTGGACCCTCGAGCAATGGCGGTCCGTATTGTTCACCGACGAGACCAGAGTGTGTCTACATGGCAGTGACAGAAGAGGTCGGGTATACAGGCGTCCAGGTGAGCGATTTGCGCAATGCTGTATCACAGAAACGGAAACATACGGGGGCGGTTCGTGTATGGTGTGGGCCGGTATCTCTGTGGATTCAAAAACGGAAATTGTATTCGTGCCCTCTGGAGGCCGAGGAGGAAGACTGACAGCCGAACGGTATATTACCGGTATTCGACGTGGCCATGTTGTTCCCTACGCAGCATCTATTGGCGACAAGACAACTTTACTTTAATGCACGATGTCACACATCGCGTCAAGCACAGCAGTTCCTGAACGAAGCTGATATTGCGACAATTAACTGGCCTGCACGCAGTCCAGACTTAAATCCCATTGAGCACTTGTGGGATGAGCTCAAAAGAAGCGTCCGACACAGAGATCCCGCGCCTTCGACTATCGACAAATTGAAGGAGGCCTTAATAGAGGAATGGAGCGAAATTCCTCAAGATACCATTAAAAAATTAATAATTTCAATTAAAAATCGAGTACAAGCTGTGATTAGAGCAAGAGCTGGTAATACCAGATATTAATAAATAAATAATTTTGTAATTTTTTAAAAAATTTTTCTTTTATTTAACAAAAACCTGACCACACTCCATTTTCTAAAATCCCCATTTTTCCTACTTTTTGAATTCAAGCTCCACTCTTTTAAAATCTATCTTAAAATATTTTTAAAGGTGGTATTAATTTAAAGCTAAGATTTCAAGTTTTCTAATGATATACGATTTGTAGCGATACATAATGTACTTTGCAAAATATGCATACAAATACACGAGCTTTCGGTTTGATTCAGTATTTTTGCTCGCAAGTGTATATTCTTACTCACAAAACTCTACAACATACTAAAATTTCAAGGTCATCGGAGGTTCATACAGTTTTCAACATTAAACCAGACACAGTCCGAAGCGTATATACCCTAGACTTGTACAGACCTAGCGGTGATACCAAAACTACCAATTGGCAACGACCATTTGCATGAAAAGTGAGTTTCCTATATGACCACTTTAATGGGGGAGGTTGGCACTCATTCAGGAGAATGTTGACCATTCTCAAAATCAATTAACTAACGCATTCTACAAATATTTGTCGAACTTTTCAAGTCACTTGCTTCATTCTATCTAAAATTATTGCTTATTTGAAGTCTCATTTGTAGGGGAGGTAGGGGTTCCTTGGACCAGATCTTGCCCATCATGGCCACCAACCAATTAAATCAGGCTATGAACATTTAAGCAAAATTTCAAATATCTAACTTCATTCTATCGAAAGTTATCGCTTATTTGAAGTTTCATTTTGTAGGGGAAGTAGGGGTTTGGTTGGTCGGATTTTGCGTATTTTCAATATCAGCCAGCTGAATCCTACTACAAACATGTAACCCAAATTTCAAGTCGCTAGCTTTATTTTATCGTAAGTTATCGCTTATTTTAAGTTCCATTTGTAGGGGAGGTATAAGTTCCTTGGGTCGGATCTGGCCTATCTTTAATAAAAGAGGGTAGTTAGTTTTCAACCGATCGGTTTTATTTTTTCCGGGAGAGTATGAGATTACCCTCGCGAACAATCTACCAAAGCTCATGTTTATTTAATCGGGAGTTATGGATACATTTAATTATTTTACAGATGTAGGGGAGGTAGGCGTTCTCTTGGCCTGATCATGCCCAATACCAACCAACTAGATCATACTTCCAACATTTAACCAAAATTTCAAGACTCTAGCTTTATTCTATCGAAAGTTATCTTGCGAACGGACAGAGAGACAGACAGACGGACGGACAGACAGACATGGCTAAATCGAATCAGGAGGTGACCCTGATCATTTTATACTAAAAGTCTAGGCTATAAAAATGCACACACTTCACACAGATCAGAAGAAAATCGGTCTACTTATACCATGTACGTGTTCAACAGTGAGTGGCCAGGGCAACGGGCATGTAGGAAACGTGCCCCATATGTAGCTTTTACCATTAAAATGAGTATTTGTGCTTATTTTAGCGCTTAAAATTAAAACAATATTTTCGGCTGACAATCGAGGAGTTCTTGATTTCCCATGAAGTCTGGATTGTTTTCTTACATGGCTTTCGGTATATGGCTGACGATATAAGTATCACACTATACATCATCATCATCATCGTGGCGCGACAGCCCGACGTCGGGCCTTGGCCGCCTGGATCGTTGTCCTCCAATTATCTCGGTCACGTGACCGCGTTCTCCAATTTTGGGAGCCCAGCAGCTGCGCGGCATCCACACCTACTAAGATCTCGGTCGTCCTCGCAGTCTCGCTCCGTCGTTCTGCATTCATTACTCTCTTAGGCATGCGATCATCGTCCATTCTTTGAACATGCCCTGCCCATTGAAGTCGTTGTAGTTTGACGATTTTAGAAACTTCCAGCTTATCGTACATTTCATACAACTCATGGTTGTACCGGATGCGCCATCCATCTCGATTGCAAACAGCCCCGAAAATTCGCCGTAGAACCTTACGTTCAAAAGTGTCTAGCATGTTTTCGGAGGCTTGAGTTAGGGTCCATGCTTCGCAGCCATAGCATAGCACTGGTCGTATAATGGTTTTGTACACGCGGAGCTTCGTGTTTCTGTGCACATGCTTCGATTTCATTATGGGGAGAACCGAGAAAAAAGTCTTATTAGCTAACTGTATCCGTCGCTTGATTTCGTCAGTTTCATTGGCGTCCCTTGACAAGTTGCAACTCAGGTAAATGAAGTTGTTCACGAACTCCGATGTTGAGGTCCCCCACATTGATGCTCGGTTATCCAGGTGTCCTTTTCACCGATTGCATCATTATTTTAGTTTTACCCTCGTTAATACGTAATCCAACTTCCTTTGCAGCGGTATCGAGCGTATGCAGAAGTTCTTCTGCGTCAGCCAATCTTCGGGACATGATGTTGATGTCGTCGGCGTACGCTGCTAATTGTGTCGACTTGATGAGTAGCGTCTTGCTATTGTCCATATTCATGGCCCGAATAACGTATTCCAATGCTAGGTTGAAGAGCGTCGATGCCAGTCCATCGCCCTGTTTCAAACCAGTGCGTGTTTCAAATAGATCAGTAAGTCTATTCTGGATCCTGACTTGTGAGACGGAGTTGGTCATCGTCATCTTAGTCAGTCCCACTAATTTGGCCGGTATACCAAATTGTAGCATGATGTTGTACAGTACTCCACGATCGATACTGTCGTATGCCTGCTTGAAGTCGACAAAGATTTGGTATACGTTTACGTTGTATCAGTATCAGTTTGACTGTGAAGAGCCGATCGGTTGTGTAGCGACCAGGTCTGAAACCGCTTTGATATTCGCCAATGAGTCGTTCTGCGTACGGTTTTATTCTATTTTCCAGAATTTTCGTCAAAATTTTATAGGACGTACAAACTAGTGAGATGCCCCTGTAATTCTCACACCGCAGTTTATCTCCCTTTTTATGAATTGGACAGATGATGCTTCTGCGCCAATCGTCTGGGATCTCCTCGTTCTCCCATACTCGCAGGAGTAATTGTATGGCATCAACTAGACTCGTTCCACCGAATTTTAGCAGTTCAGCTGGAATCTCGTCAGCGCCCGGCGCTTTATTTCGTTTTAGTGACCGCAACGCGAGATCAACTTCCTCTACTGTCGGGGGTTGAATGGGTGAGCCTCGATCAACAATATCGTCGAGAGCTTCTTGTGTGGGGATGTTAGATGGTCGGTTTAGAAGCTCTTCAAAATACGAGGCCCATCGTTTGTTAATACCATCGGTGTCGCTGATGATGTTTCCATCCTTGTCCTTACAAAGGCTAGTCCTGGGTTGGTAGCCGTTCTTAATTGTATTTATTAGTTTGTACGCTTGTCTGGTGTTCCTATTACCTAAGCTTTCGTTTATGTTCAGCAACTGCTCGTCAAAGTATTTACGTTTCTTACGTCTAATTATTCTATTCGATATTCGCCGTAGCTCGTCATATTTTTCTCTTCTGGCTCTGGTTCCTCGTTGAATCCATTGTCAGTAAGCCTCGTTTTTCGCGTCAAGTGAATTTTTGCATTCTTCGTCGAACCAGTCATTTCGCGCTCGCCGGGCTTTATATCCCACGACTTTCTCTGCGACATCCTTGATGGTACCCTTGAGTTCTTCCCAGAACCCATGGACGCCTGTGTTGCTGATGTTGTGTAGCATAGGTGATAGTCTTTCCTCAAGAGCGGTGGCATACGCCACCGCAGTAGCATCGCTCAGAAGATTATCAACCGCAAAGATTTTGGGAAGGGCTGATTCTCGATTGGTGCACTGAGGAAATTCTACATCTTTAGGACGTCTTCACCAAGTGATGATCGTCGCAGTCGCAGTTTGCTCCTCGATAGGAGCGGACGTCTATCACACTAGACGCCCATCTTCTGCAAATGAGGACGTGGTCAATTTGGTTGACGGTATGTGCGTCTGGAGACTTCCAGGTCTGCTTGTGAATGCGTCGATGCGGGAAACACGTAGAGCTTACGACTAGATTCCTGCTGCAGGCGAAGTCGATAAGTCGGTGGCCGTTGTCGTTACATTCTTCATGGAGACTGTGGCCTCCAGTGGTGCCCCGGTGCCAACTTTCATTTCCGACTTTCGCGTTAAAGTCTCCCAGCAGCAATTTGACGTCGTTTGTTGGAAGTGAGTCGAAGAGAGTTTCAAGGCGGGCGTAGAACTCGTCTTTTACTGCTTCTTCTTTAACTTCAGTAGAGTCGTGCACATTGATGAGCCAGAGATTTAAGAATCGAGTCTTGATGCGAATCGCACACAGCCGTTCATTTATGGGTTTGAAGTCAGTAATATGCGGTTTGAGGTGATTGTTCACTATAAATGCTACTCCAAACTCCTTGCGGCCCGATGGTTTGCCACTTGTGAAAATTGTGTGCGATTTCTTGTCATTAAGCCAATTTGTTTCCTGGACTGCAGTAATGCTCAGTTTGTACTTTTCGACCTGTTGAAGGAGGGCCTTCTCGGCCCCCGGTTTGTTCAGGGAGCGTACATTCCAGGATCCGAAAGAATAATCTCTTAGTCGTCTGCGTGGTCGTTGTTGTTGATCCGTCCAATCCGAGGCTTTTGTTCCAGGTTTCTTGACATGGAGTGGTTTTTGCAAGGACGAGTTGTCAGCACGTCGCTTAACCCCATTCAGGGGATGGCCTCAGAGATAGCTGCTTCAGATGGTTTAATAAACGTGCTGGAGCTCACACAACTATGTTGCAGATCCAACTACGCAAGTCATTCCATCCTACTAAACCTGAGACGTTTAGGTGTTCGTCAGCCATTCAGGCTACAACTATCTGCCTTTTCCAAACTGTCTTATTGCTAAGACATTGGCCGTCAGCGATTTGATACACTGCCGTTACCAGGGGGCGCCCACGCGGAGGACTACGGAAAAGGTCTTTGCCCCCCAACATCACACTATACAAAACACTTTAATTCACAATCAAGACGGAAAAGATAAGTACTGTAAGTACAATGCTTGTGTTGAATAATGCATTCGTCCTTGTGAAACATAGTACGCTTAATATGTACGAGGGCGATTCAAATATGATCGAGACAAACGCTGTAGATGGCGCGCCTGTATGTTTTGAAGTTCGCGGCTTGAGTATGTGATAGCTGGGTCCCTTACGAATAGTGTGGCATAGTTTTCGTCGCGAACGCACGTTTCACGCGCCTGGTACGACCATGAGTGAACATCGAGTGCCGACCGCCGTTGCGCAATGTATTGTCATTCGTTTTTTGGTGTGGGAAGGCGTTAAAAACACGGAAATTCTTCGGCGTTTGCGAAATCAGTTCGGCAGTGAGTGCCTGAGTAGGTCTGCTGTGTTTAAATGGGCCAAAGCGTTCAAAGATGGCCGCGAAACCGTCGAGAATGAGGCGCATGATCGTCGACCGCGAACCAGCATCATACCAGACAACATTCGCCGCGTAGAACAACTATTTTGGAGGACCGTGGGATGAATGTTCGAAACATTTCGGCATTAGTATTGGTAGTGTAGAGTCTATCATCCACGAACACCTTCAATATCGCAAAATAACGGCGCGATGGGTTCCCCAACTGTTGATTTTCGCGCGGCCTCATACCGCGCGTCTCACGTTCGATACAATATCAGAATTGGGGTGGGAGGTACTAGAACACCCCCCTACAGTCCGGATTTATCTTCCTGCGACTACCACATGTTTGGACCACTGAAAGAAGCCCTCGGAGGTCAAAGATGCAACACCGACGACAATACGTTGCGCAACGGCGGTCGGCACTTGATGTTCACTCATGGTCGTAGCACGCGAGTGAAACGTGCGTTCACGACGAAAACTATGACACAATATTCGTAGGGGAGCCAGCTGTCACATACTCAAGCGGTGACCTTCAAAACATACAGGCGCACCATCTACAGCGTTTGTCTCGATCATATTTGAACCGCCCTTGTAGATTTCCATGAGACAATAGGCCTTATCGACTACTAGGTAAAATTTTAATTAATAATATCTTGAATTTCAAATAATAAAATTGATGATAATTATTTAACTAGATTATTTTAATCAAGGCTAATTTATTTATATTAATAATTCTATTTAATTTCCGTTCCGCAACATAAACCTAATTACTTTCATTGTTTCATTTTAGATCACGGAAAATACAACGATTAATAGCTGGTCATCTCCAACATCTTAAGAGTAACACTAGCTTGAATCCAGCAGTAGCCTACTTTAGGCGAAAACCGAATGTATCTAGTACGCGCTTGCCTCAAATCAAGACCACGATTCTAAAGCGTGTCACACAAACAACACCCAGTTCTCAGCAAGAAGACTTAGATTATCGAGATTCAGCTCTGCTTGAAGACACTAATGATATCGACAATTGGGATAGTGATATACTGCGTCTAAGCGCTGGTGCCGGAAGGGAGAATAATGTTAAATCCAAGAAAAAGGATGACAGCAAAAAGACTCTTGCTGATCAAGTCAAAGACGGAAAATACGGACTTATCGAAAATGAGCTATTCAAAAATGTTCCAAAACGGCCCGGTGTAATTAGCTATCATTCAAATGAAGAGGTACCAGACGACAACGCTAATAATTATGGAGGTTTAAAAGACGAAGATATTTGGCTCGCAGAAGACCATTTGCTGGTGTTGAAAGGCGGCAGCCTTAATGCAGATCAAATTGAAGAACCCTGGACTCCAATTGATGACTACGAAGCGCCTCCTCGTCAAATTAAAATCCCGCCAAATCCTAAAGTTCCGCCACCATTTCCCGTCCAATTCGAAGACAACGGTCCGATACAGTTTGTCGGAGATCATAAATTCCCGTTCTTCTATCCGAAAGATGCGAATGAATCGATTCCATTTTTCCCCGGAGTCGGTTACGCGTCGCCCGGGGCCGATGATAACAATGAAAAAAATTTTGTTACCCGGCCGCGAACGTCTCAAAATGTTACGGGCGATCAAAATAGCTACTTCTACCCACCCGCCTATCCGCCATGGCTCTTCAACAACGAGTCGTTTAAAAATCCATTTTTGAATTTTGCTCCACCACCACAGAATCCTCTTCCATTTGACAATGGAAACGACTATATAGATGAAGATGACCCATCACTCTATTACCCCCCTCCATACTCATTTGTTTATAAAAGCAATTACAGTAATCCAGTCAAGCCAGGGCCGTTGGTGCCGGGAATTGTACTGCCACCGCCTGCGGATGCATTTGCTAAACTTGAGCCTCAGTCGCAACAGGCGCCGGTCAAATCAGTACCATTTAGTGTTATTCTTGGTAAAATTAACGATATTAGACCGAACACAACCACTACTACAGAATTGCCACATCACGCAGTTACTACAACCAGTCTACGCCCTCCTGTGAAAAGCAAAGAAACTTTCTATATAAGACAACGCACTCGACCATCTTCGAACACAATTACTTCTCGTTTACAACCTCCAACAACAACCACAACTACCACCACTTCTATTCCACCTACACAGGAAATAATTGGTTTTGTTCCGCAAGGACCTGCACAAACAGATCCATTATCTACAGGAAAGCCTGTGTATTATGAATATTTCGATTCAAGAAATGTACTGCCATCAAAGCCGCCCTTCTCTACACCAAAGGCTCCGGTACACGGACAATTCTTCAATCAGGTTACAAAATCGAACACAGCCTACCAAATTCCCACTGTACCCTCATTGCCACCTACTCCCAAACCCTATGCTTCTCAGGATATCTTCTCTAGGCCAATATACAGGGAACCTCCGTCGCCCACGCAACGCCCTATACAAACCATTCAGTTACAGAAACCGTTACGAATTAATCCAATTTATAGGCAACCACAGCCGTATAATTACAACGAATACCTTTATATTACACCCAAACCAGAAATTTACCCCAACGGAATATCTACAAATATTATCCCACAACCGCCCCAACAGCCATTTAAAATTCAGGACAGCTTTGCCCGCGAAGTCGATGCCATTCGGCAAACTCTTCATTACTATAAAACACAGGAGCTTCAACGAAACCATGCTTCTCGAATCCCAAAGGCAAAGGGTGTGTTTGAGTATGATTTCGAACCAACTGGGCGCCAAACTGAGAAATATTTGCCAAGCCGGGTATTTACTCCACCTGCAAGCTATGATGCTGCGCCATTTAAACCTATGGTGCAGTATAGTCGGCCAGTGAATGATGCTAATGGTTTCAAGGGAATCGCCTATCCCCGCAATGATGACTTGAGTGAAAACCAAGATCAAAATATATACTACTCATCTACACCTCGAACAGATTCCCTTAATGTGGAACTGCAAGTTGGAGACAATCTGAATAACCGCGTGAAAGCATTCACAACACCTTTAAATCAGCAACCAGCAACAGAATACCCTGATCGAGATCAGAGAAATTATGGCGGTAGAACTATCCAGCCACCAAATCAATATATCCCTCAACGCACCACTGTATCTCCTAGACAGCAATGGTTTTCTATTGAAAAACAAGTTGTACATGAAATAAGCCCGCAGAAGAACCCCATTCCTCTTCGTTCTGTTGATCAAAAGGATATTAATCGCAGCATTTCTGGGTTCTATGGAAATCCTCCCCGTAACCAGCAGCCATTCTCTACATTCCAAGGATATTACTATACACAGCCGGTGCAACAACGCCCTAATAATCGCTTTCAGAAATTCCCTGAAAGTTCGTTTAACAAAAATGCTGGCGCCATTCGGGCTCAGCTAACCCAATATACACTACAACAGGAGCAGTCCGTTAGTCTGGAAAATGATACATTCGTAAATAATCTTCCCGGGCGAACTATCAATCCTAATGCCGAATATATAAATCTACCGCCAAGACGTGAACTATTTCAGCAACAACGCTTGCCGCCGGTTGCTCCACAGAATCCTGGGGACAACATACATCGAAAACCTGTCGATTTAGACAGCGACATTTTAGTGAACTATAAGTTACCACTACCCCCAATAAATCCCGACAGTGAGTATATTCAACCGCAATTTGCCAACCATCATCAGCACCAATATTTCCAGAGGCCGTCGCCTATCTTCCCACAGTATACTGGTAGCACGTCAAGGCCTGTTTTCACCGGTAACCGAAGCCCTGATATTTACTATGTGAAACCACAACGTGATTTTAGATATAAGGGAGCCTGATTTACTAAAATAAGTCGAAATTATCATAAGTTATATGTAGCTATCAAAGCACTATTTGAGGGTTTATTTTTCTCTAGTTGAGATTAGAAACTTCTTTTCGACAAGCTATAATTCTAAATTAAGCTTTTCTTATTATGAACTAGACCGAAATTTGGTTTAAAAATGTTCATGAAATAATATTAGATGGTCTTAAAATAACGGTTTCCTGTTTAGTACACATAGTTACACACTAGCAAAACCTAGGCAACTACATAAATGTTGAATTCATTTTGCCTGAAGATAATAATACTAATGTGTCTAGTGCTATTTATGATTCTGGATGGGTTCCGTGAAACCCGTGAAAATTAATTTCAAAAGTCATGTATGAAGGATTTACGGACCCCACCTCCAATAGTTTGACATGACATCGATATTAGTGTCACCACACACTGTTGAACTCGAACACGAACCTGGTACAAATGTCCTCTGACACACACATACATCTCACATAAATGTGAAGAAAACCAGTCCACTTGTACCAGATTCGTGTTCGAGTTCGACAGTCTGTGGTGACACTTAGAGAGTACTTGTAATTTCATATTGCTTAGTAATTACGATTAATAATACCCGATTGTGCGATGTTCTGTGAAACACATTTTAGTACGTAATTAATACCGATAACTTTATTGTTCAAGTCATCGTTATGTATTTAATTTAGATCATTCAAGTCGAAACGACTTCATATTAAACGGCTGTTCGCATACTTCAGTCCTGTGATAGTTTTTAAGCTCCAAAGTTCACTTGTTACATGCATAGTTTACAAAATATATATATCATAATAGTAATTATTTAAATATATGTACATATTTGCCTCGAATATTATCGTAATTCTTGCATTTCGTAGAAAATCAAACCACACCTAACCTAATAAATCGCTGTAAAAAATCCAAATTCGAATTTCTACAAGAATAGAATTATAAACGTTTTTGATGATACTAGTTTAGTTTACAGTGAAGATATAAAATTATTGTATCGAATAGGGTAGAGATATGTATGCAGTGAAGATATAAAATTATTGTATAGGGTAGAGATGTGTATGCAAAACAATTTACTGTAGATGTACTTAATATAAAAAAAAAATTGCGTTGCGTTAACAGACAGTACCGCACCAAGTTTTATGACTATTTGTATGAAAATATTGTTATCAAATAAATTATTTATATATTATGTTCACTATATTCGCATGAAGTTTTAGTGATTTATGTTCCATAGTTAGGTGTGTTCGAACCGCTTGGATATGATTCATGAACGAATCATCATCGTGGTGCGATAGCCCGAAGTCGGGCCTTGGCCGGCTGGATCGTTCTCCTCCCATTTTCTCGGTTACGTGATCGCATCCTCCAATCTTGCATTCGTCCTTGCAGTCTCGCTTCGACGCTTCGTAGACTCGTTGTCCGTTCATTACTCTCTTTGGCATGCGATCATCGTTCAGTCGTTGTACATGCCCTGCCCATTGAAGTCGTTGTAGTTTGACGATTTTCGAAACTTCGTCTTTCTGTGCACATGCTTCGATTTCATTATGGGTAAAACCGAGAAAAAAGTCTTATTAAGCCAGCTGTATCCGTCGCTTGATTTTGTCAGTTTCGTTGGCGTTCTTTGACAAGTTGCAACCCAGGTATATGAAGTCGTTCACGAACTCGATGTTGAGGTCCCCCACATTGATGCTCGATTATGCAGGTGTTGTTGTTGTGGTAGCGATGCTTCAAATACTGCAGTTCTTGCTGCAACGAAGGGGTTTGGCAGTTCTTGGCCTTTGAAAAACGGGTCGTTCCGGTACGAAGAAACGGATGCCGCAGGAACGATTGTGCAGGCGTCCTTGTCCTTGATTGCATCATTATTTTAGCTTTTCCCTCGTTGATACGTAGTCCAACATCTTTTGCAGCGGTGTCAAGCGTATACGTCGGGCAATCTCCGGGACACGATGTTGATGTCGTCTACTGCTAATTGTGTCGACTTGATGAGCAGCGTCTAGCTGTGGTCCATATTCATAGCCCGAATAGCGTATTCCAGTGCCAGGTTGAAGAGCGTCGGTTCCAATCCATCGCCCTGCTACAGACCATTACGTGTTTCAAATAGATCAGTAAGTCCATTATGGATGACCTGTGATACGGAGTTGGTCATCGTCATGTTTGTTATAGCCCCCATATAGGAAGCAATCCGTCGTCAGATCGATCTGACGATATTGTGATCATCAGATCGATCGCACAATGTATGTGACTATCGTTGACGATTTTTTTAACAGTTCCATATAATTTCGATCGTCAGATATTTGGTGGCGATCCATCGTCAGATCGATCTGACGCTGGATCGCACCGTCTACGGCGGGTCTTAGTCGCACTAATTTTGCCGGTATAACAAATTGCAGCATGATGTTGTACGGTACACCACGATCGATACTGTCAGATGCCTGCTTGAAGTCGACAAAGATTTGGTAAACGTTAACGTTGTATTCCCTTTTGGAGTACCAATTTGACTGTAAAGATTGATTGGTTGTGGAGCGACCAGGTCTGAAAGCGCCTTGATATTCGCCAGTGGTTCGTTCTGCGTACGGTTTTATTCTATTTTCCAGAATTTTCGTCAATATTTTAAAAGACGTACAGACTAGTGATATGCCCATATAATTCTTACACCGCAGTTTATCTCTCTTTTTGTGAATTGGACAGATGATGCTTCTGCACCAATCGTCCGTCCACCTCGTTCTCCCATACTCGCAAGAACAATTGACATATGGCATTAACAAGCTCCGTTCCACCGAATTTTAGCAGTTCAGCTGGAATCTCGTCAGCGCCCGGCGCTTTATTTCGCTTTCGTGACCGCAATGCGAGATCAACTTCCTCTACTGTCAGGGGTTGTATAGGTGGGCCTAGATCAACAATATCGCCAAAAGCTTCTTGTGTGGGGATGTTAGATGGTAGGTTCAGAAGGTCTTCAGAATAAGAGGCCCATCGTTTGTTAATGCCATCGGTGTCGCTGATGATGTTTCCATCCTTGTCCTTACAAAGGCTAGTCCTGGGTTGATAGCCGTTCCTAACTGTATTAACTAGTTTGTATGCTTGTCTGGTATTCCTATTAGTTAAGTTTTCGTTAATATTTAGCAACTGCTCGTCAAAGTATTGTATTTACATTTCTTACGTCTAATTATTATATTCGATATTCGCCGTAGCTCGTCATATTTTTCTCTTCTGTCTCTGGTTCCTCGTTGAATCCATTGTCTGTAGACCTCGTTTTTCGCATCAATTGAATTTTTGCATTCTTCGTCGAACCAGTCATTTTGAGCTCGCCGGGCTTTATATCCCACTACTTTTTTTGCGACATCCCTGATGGTACCCTTGAGTTCTTCCCAGAACCCATGGACGCCTGTGTTGCTGATGTTGTGTAGCATAGGCGATAGTCTTTCCTCAAGGGCGGTAGTATACGCCACCGCCGTAGCCTCGCTCAGGAGCTTAGGTTAAGTTAGGTTAGGTAAGAGGGCTGCCGTGATTGCCACGACACACATAGACCACGTCTGGGTCCTTTGTGATACCTCTCGGAATAAATTATCCCGACCGTCCTATGCCCCGAACCAGCCTGAGCGTACGATAAACCGTTGGAGCTGGCCAATATCGACGTTTCCCAAGTCTCCCAGCTCGGCGAAGAGGTATTCACCAAGAGTTGACCTGCTCATGCCAAGCCAGGACATCCACAGAGAAGATGAAAAATGCTCTCTTCCTCCTCTTCATTCCCACAGCTTCTGCAGAAATCATTATATGGAAGCCGAAGCCTACGGGCGTGCTCCCCGATTGGACAATGCCCAGTGACAACGCCCACGATAGCACCAATAATTTGCCTTTTTATCATTAGCAAGCTAGTGGAGCGGTGGGTATCCAATCTTGGCCACATCATATTTGCTCTGTAGCACGTACTGCCATTAAGCGATCTTGAGTTCGCTTTGCTGATCGCAGCCAGCCTAATGGCATACTTGCATGAGTCCATGAGCATACCAATATTAAGTTGACTCTCTGGTACAATTTCCGTTATCCCCCGTCGAGCCAGCTCATCCGCTCTACAATTTCCGACGAAGCCACCATGGCTCGGAATCCAGCACAGGGTAATGTTGAAGAATTTGCCCATTTCCAAAAAAGAGGCACGACAGTCCATCACCACTGTTGAAGTGGTAAGTACGGATACAAAGGATCTAACCGCAGCTTGGCTATCCGTAAAAATAGTAATGTCTCTCGTGGTTATAGCATGGCGTCCCAATCAGGTCAAAACTTCCTGAATTGCTACGAGTTCCGCCTGGAGAACACTACAATGGGAAGGAAGTCGAAACGATAGGTTTAGACCAGGCCCGTTGGCATGAACGCCGGCTCCTACTCCAGAATCAGTCTTGGAACCATCGGTGTAGAAGTGCATCGAGTCCGGGGATGAAGAAAGATCATCTACCCACTGCGCTCGTGTTGGTATCAAACTTACAAAATTCGTACCAAACAAATAATTTGGCGTATTATAGTCCGTCGTTAAAGGGATATCTCGACTGTTTAGAACTGTCGAGTGCCCAGTGTTTAAAGTCTTCCACTGACCCGTCTCGCGAAGGCGGACGGCCGTACATGCAGCCATCTGTTCTGCGAGAATGTCTAAGGGAAGAAGGTGGAGTAAAATATCTAAGGCGTCAGACGGGGTGGTTCTGAGGGATCCACTGATTGCCACACTTGCAGATCTTTGCACTTTCCCCACCAAATTGCGGTTAGTTCCAATGCTAAGCGCATTCCACCAAACGATCACGCTGTGCAAGAGTATAGCCGGCCATACACACACGCTCTATCATCTGCAAACGTACGCCAATTGGATCGCCCAATTTTTTTCCGAATGATTCGCCGCGTTCGCAATCCCCTGCAAAATCGCGTCACCTGGGTCACCCAATTTTTTTGCGAATGATTCGCGGCGTTTACAATCACTTGGAAAATCGCGTCACCTGGATCGCCCAATTTTTTTGCGAATGATTCGCGGCGTTTACAATCCCCTCGAAAATCACGGCACCTGGGTCGCCCAATGATTCGCCGCGTTTGAACGAGTAGTGAAATTTAAGTAACTTTGTGCAACCAGATGTTTCGTGGCGTTTTCGGTTTGCAGATGATAGAGCAACAACAATTTGTATGGAGACGGTGTCTAGTTGGGTGCGTTGTTATTTTGCAGATGATTCGCCGCGACCGAATTTTTATGGGTTATTCTATAGTGGTGGTAGTAGTAGCTTGCATCATAAAATATGAGAAGGATGGGTCCACGCAGATATTTTGGTCCTGCTGCAGGTGTGCGTCAGGATAAAAGGATTTGTTTATCGATGAGGAGAGATATATAGGCAAGATGGGTGTTGTATGACTAGGGGTGCTGAGACGAATACGTTAGACTGCCGCTGAAGGCATTTTGAGTCCTTTGGTAACGAAAAAAGACATGCTTTGCAAGGAAAGCCCGATCAGACGAGTATTTCCCCATGAAAACAGGGTGGTCATTCTGGGGTAGGCAACCCAAAATTTTCTTTTTCACATCAGATTCGGAATCAGCGACCCAAAATTACTTTGTAGTTCGAGGCAGCCCGATCGGACGAGTATTTCCCCATGAAAACAGGGTGGTCAGGGTGCATAGCCAGAAAAAAATGCTGGATACAGATATGCTAGCACGAAACGGCTGTAGGTACATGTACAAAGAGTGAAACGGGCAACCTAGGGCTACATGTGGGGGCTCGCAACACCCTATTTCCTCTTGAAAACAGGGTGGTCACTCAGAAGTGGGCAACTCACACAAGCGACTGCTAATTCACAACCCGCAGTATCGCACAAGTGTGCATGGATAATTTCGGTTTGGAACGAGCTGGGCTAGCTCCCCTCCTAGGGCGTTGCGAACCCCCGCATGTAGCCCTAGGTTGCCCGTTTCACTCTTTGTACATGTACAATACCTGCAGCCGTTTCGTGCTAGCATATCTGCATCCAGCACTTTTTTTTTGCCCACCCCAGAATGGCCACCCTGTCTTCATGGGGAAACACTCGTCCGATCGAGCTGGTTCGAACTACAGGGTAATTTTGGGTCGCTGATTCCGAATCTGATGTGAAAAAAGAAAAATGAAAATTTTGGGTTGCCCACTCCAGAATGACCACCCTGTTTTCATGGGGAAATACTCGTCTGATCGGGCTTTCCTTGCAAAGCATGTCTTTTTTCGTTACCAAAGGACTCAAAATGCCTTCAGCGGCAGTCTAACGTATTCGTCTCAGCACCCCTAGTCATACAACACCCATCTTGCCTATATATCTCTCCTCATCAATAAACAAATCCTTTTATCCTGACGCACACCTGCAGCAGGGCCAAAATATCTGCGTGGACCCATCCTTCTCATATTTTATGATGCAAGCTACTACTACCACCACTACAGAATAACCCATAAAAATTCGGTCGCGGCGAATCATCTGCAAAATCACAACGCACCCAACTAGACGCCGTCTCCATACAAATTGTTATTGCTCTATCATCTGCAAACCGAAAACGCCACGAACCATCTGGTCGCACAAAGTTACTTAAATTTCACTACTCGTTCAAACGCGGCGAATCATTGGGCGACCCAGGTGCCGCGATTTTCGAGGGGATTGTAAACGCCGCGAATCATTCGAAAAAAAATTGGGCGATCCAGGTGACGCGATTTTACAGGGGATTGCGAACGCGGCGAATCATTCGGAAAAAAATGGGGCGATCGAATTGGCGTACGTTTGCAGATGATAGAGCGTGTGTGTATGGCCGGCTATTGTTGTTGCTCTATCATCTGCAAACCGAAAACGCCACGAACCATCTGGTTGCACAAAGTTACTTAAATTTCACTACTCGTTCAAACGCGGCGAATCATTGGGCGACCCAGGTGCCGCGATTTTCGAGGGGATTGTAAACGCCGCGAATCATTCGCAAAAAAATTGGGCGATCCAGGTGACGCGATTTTCCAGGTGATTGTAAACGCCGCGAATCATTCGCAAAAAATTTGGGCGACCCAGGTGACGCGATTTTGCAGGGGATTGCGAACGCGGCGAATCATTCGGAAAAAAATTGGGCGATCCAATTGGCGTACGTTTGCAGATGATAGAGCGTGTGTGTATGGCCGGCTTGTGGGGCGAACAACCGCCACATAGAGCCAGTGTAGTACTTTCGGTTGCAGTCCCCAGATTTTTCCGATGGCTTTCCTGCAAGAATAGAGTACAATCAAAGCCTTATTTACGCGCTCCTGAATATTGGGCCTCCAGCTGAGCTTCCTGTCCAGTATAATTCCAAGAAACTTCGCCTTCTCCGTGAAAGTCAGGAGCTTAACAACCGCAAAGATTTTGGGAGGGCTGGTTCTCGATTGGTGCACTGAAGAAATTATGCATCTGTAGGTCGTCTTCATCAAGTGGTGATCTGAGTCGTAATTCGCTCCTCGATCGGAGCGAACATCTGTTACACTAGACCCCCATCTTTTGCAAATGAGGACGTGATCAATTTGGTTGACGGCATGTGCTGTTGCGACCCCTCCTGAAGGCTTTTCAGATCTTCAGGGGAAGTCTAATAAATGTGAAAGTATATACAAATATCCATATATATGTATATATGTCACATCGCAGCAGGGGACCGGGAGATGGCCCCTTTGCAACATTAGTCGGCTTAATGGCCGACAAAAAAAAAACATCCTTTTACGTCCCGGCCAGGACAGCTACTTGGGGTGGGGCTTGAAAAATAATTCATCGTCATCACATCATCATACACTCACTCCCTCCCATTCATCCGGAATTCCCCCATTCTCATATTGACCTACATTTTAAATAAATAAATTAAAGAAAACATTTAGATACATTATTATTATTTTTTTATTTTTGTGACCAACCGAACTTCTGTCAAAAATCGAACATTCGTGCATTACGTTTATTATAAATTTAACTTTTATGCGCATTTACATAAATAAAAAATTAGATTCTGAATGACTGAATCATACAAAAAAATATTATTACTTATTCTAATAGTTTTTCTTTTCAATGTTTAACATCACTGATGCGAAATGGGCAATATTTAAACCCTATTATCAGGTTCACAAAATAAATCCAAATTATTCAACTGTATTACAAATTTAATCCACAAAATGATCTGACTACACAAACTTTCAATGTTTAACATCACTGATGCAGAATGGGCAATATTTAAACCCTATTATCAGGTTCACAAAATAAATCCAAATTATTCAACTGTATTACAAATTTAATCCACAAAATGATCTGACTACACAAACTTTCAATGTTTAACATCACTGATGCAGAATGGGCAATATTTAAACCCTATTATCAGGTTCACAAAATAAATCCAAATTATTCAACTGGATCTCAAATTTAATCCACAATATAATTCGATCATCAACTTTAAACATCACTCCCACCATCAATTGCACGCCTATCCACCGCACAAAATCAACCCACACCAAAAATGACCAGCTTCCATCCGCGATCCTCTCTATTCCAACTCCTGACCAATTCTAACGACCATAATCCAAAGCCTACGTGACCAAAAACTAAACGGATCGTGTTCTTTTCTCTACTCCGACCCACTCGTCATCAACCCATCTCAAAAAAAAACCAAACTCATTCTTCTTGGACATAACTGGAGCAATCATCGTGTATGTGTGTCGTCTGACACGAAAATTCACAACGGAAAACCATTCCCCGATGGCAATCACATACTCCATTCTCCCAGCAGGGAAAGAGTTGTTACCTTTTTTTTTTTTTTTTTTTTTTTTTTTTTTTTTACATTATTACTACAAACGAGGGGCCGACCCATCCCTGAGGAAGAGTCTCCTAAATAAAAGCCGGGCAAATATACAAAAAAAAAAATGTTTCCAAACCTACAATAAATTCACTTCTACGATGTATCTTTACATATAATTTTTTCTTTTTCCAGAATTATAGTCACCAATACGTCACCAGATTCAATAAAAAAAAACGAAAATATCTCTGCTCTCACAAATTCAGTATACCTCAGCGGAAGGATCTCAAACTAGAACAAACTGTAATCTAAACCATTCCAAGGTCGAAGAACCAGCAAGTTCGGCGCTTATACCTGACCGATGAAGATAACCAACACAGATAATACAGGAAGATTACTTTTGGATTAAAAAAAAAAAAATCAAAACAAAATTCTCGTGTTGCTACATGCTAACCGACAGCATTTATCAATGCTAAATTTAAAAAAAAGAGCATTTTTCAATGCTTACAAAATTACAATAAACAAAGAGTAAAATGGAACAGTATTGATTCTTGATCAATCCCCAAATCCTCCTGAATCCAAAAATAATCCTTTAACGAAAATAATTAATAATTCCTTATCTTATATACTAATACTATGAATTAATGTACTACGCTAATAAATTTTTGGAAGCCGAATTACGGAAATGCAATACAAAGTTTACACAGAAGGTGTACACCAAATAGCTAAATTTTATGAACTCTACTTTAATAGACCTGCAACTATTTGATAAGTGAATTCCAAATAGCGGTGGTGCTTCTCAGGATGGTTACGAAAGCAAAATTTAATATGAACCTATCACCTGAAATGAATATAAGTTGCAACCAGACTCAGGTGCGAATGTCTTGAGCATGATATATACCTAATGATTTTCCTGAGGAATCGGCCACCTCATAGGCAACATTGCCGTTAGGTCGTACTATAACTCCATCAATGAATTTCGGGGCTAATTTGCTGGCGAAATAATCCACAGCTGAGCTTTGCACATGATTGCGCACCAAAACCTTTTGGCCAATTTGAAAAGATCGTGGTCGACTCCGAAGATTATAACGGCGAGCACCTTTAAAATAAGCCTCCGTCAGTTTGGCTTTAACTTGATCTTGAATAAGACGTAAACGCTCTATATGAGGCGATAATTCAACTGCTCCATCCTCAAAGGCATTGAGTTGTCTCAATAATTGGTATTGAGAACCGTGATGAATACTTTGATAACCAAACATAAGAAAATATGGGGAACAACCCGTGGACTCATGAACAACGTTCCTAAAAGCAGCTGCGGCATCACTAAGATGAACATCCCAATTTCGGTGATCTTCCTCCACATATGCCCTAATAGATGCTAAAATTGATTGATTAACACGCTCTGACGCATTAGATTGCGGAGAGTAACGTGGCGTGAATATGTGTGTAACCCCATATTCAATCAACAAAGTTTCAAGTGCCTTCGAAGTAAACTGCACTCCATTGTCCGAGTGCAAAAATTCAGGCACACCAAACGTGTGAAAAATCAAATCCTTAAGAAACTTGACGACTGAATCTGCCGTGGCTCTAGGCACAGCTTTCAACCATATGAACTTAGAAAAATGGTCCAAAATCACTAACAGTTGGGTGTTCCCTGCCTTTGAACGGGGATAAGGACCTAAAAAGTCTATAAACAGTCTTTGCATAGGCCTTTCGGATGTTCGCATTTTTCCCATAGGAGGTTTCATTACACAATTGGCTGGTTTAATTCTCTTACATGTCATGCACTCAGAAATATACTTTGTAACGTCCTTTCGTAAAGTCGGCCAATAATAATAGCGCTGCAAAAGCTCGATTGTTTTGCGAATCCCAAAGTGCGACGAAGTTGGTGAGTCATGTGAATTAAAAATCAATTTCAACCTTTGACTCTCAGGCACCCAAAGTTTGGTAACTGGTATATCCACATCATTAGGACGTGAACCGGTATTAATATACAGGCGACCATCTCGAATCCACAAATTTTGAAACCGATCAGGCGCTTGACTGACCTTCATAATAAGTTCCAAATACGATGGTTCAGTAAACGCTGTATCCGGTAAGATTTCATCCAAGTGCAAATGTTCAGGTAAAAATGCAAGAGAATGACAAGATCGATTACAAACCACACTGACAGATGCAACAACTTCAGACTCCTTGAACATACGTGATAACGCGTCTGGTACTAAATTGTTGATCCCTTTACAATGCTGAATTGCGAAATCAAAGCTTTGAAGCTTTAAGCTCCACCGAGCCAATCTACCCAAAAGATCTTGCTGAGACATCAGCCATTTAAGGCTGGCATGGTCAGTAATAACTGTGAAGGGCAAACCTTCGATATAAGCACGAAAACGCTTAATGCTCTGTACGGCTGCCAAGCATTCCAATTCTGTAATAGTGTATTTCTGCTGAGCGGAAGTAAGTTTAGCAGACATGAAAGCCACTGGGTGCTCTTTATTATTTTCATCCTTTTGGAAAAGGACACTACCGATTCCGGTACTGCTAGCGTCACATTGGATAAAAAATCGCTTAGAAAAATCTGGATTGACCAAAACAGGAGCGGACACAAGTGCTTGTTTTAGTTGCTGAAATGCATTTTCAGCTGCGTCAGTCCATTTAAATTTTTTCTTTCCTTTTAATAAATCTGTAAGAGGAGCTGCAATTGTGGCAAAACGAGCTATGAATCTGCGGTACCAGCCCGCCATTCCCATAAAACGACGGATATCTTTTGCAGACTTAGGAGTAGGATAGTCTACCACACTAGAAATCTTGTTCGGATCGGGCTTGAGAATACCATCGCTTACTATGTAACCCAGATATTTAATTTCAGATTGAAGGAACCTGCTCTTTTGTATATTAATGGTAAGACCAGCATCTTTAAGTAAATGAGCCACTTTTATCAATAATTCAAAATGTTCCTCCAATGTAGAGCTTGTGATAAGTAAATCATCAAGATACACAAATATTTTGTCATGTAACTCATGCGGTATCACTTTATGCATAAGACGACACATGGACTGTGGCGAGTTACACAGACCGAATGGCATTACCTTAAAATGATAAAGAGGACGCCCTGGCACAGTGAAGGCAGTTTTTTCCTTAGACTCATCGTCTAAAGGAATTTGCCAAAAGGCGTCCTTGAGATCGAGGCTTGATATAAAACGAGTTGATTGCAAACGGGATAACAATCCATCTATAAGAGGGAGAGGATATGCATCTTTTATCGTCACTTCATTTAGCCTGCGTGCATCTAGGCACAGGCGCACTTTGCCAGGCTTACGCACTAAAGTGATAGGAGCACTCCACGAACTATGACTCTCCTCTATTACACCGAGTGCCAACATTCTGTCTAATTCCTCATATATCTGTTTCTGTATTATCGGGGATACAGCATAATGACGCTGTTTGATAGGTTTGGCCTGACCAGTATCAATGTGGTGAGATAACAGATTGGTTTTTCCCAATCCAAGAGAATTATAAGAAGGAAATCCTTTTATTATTTCCTGTAGTCTAAAATTATCCTCCGGAGATAAATTAGAAAACGTAGGACCGTCAAGAGATTGTGATGGCACCACTTCGCAGACTGTTGGATTTTGATAAGGCACAATGTTGAAAGCTCTCCAGAAATTAATACCTAAATATAAGGTACCTGATAACTCTGGCACAACCAAAAATCGTACAGACCTGATAGAATCCTTAAAACTAACCTCAAGGTCTATATAGCCCAAAGCTGTGACTTTTTGTCCGGATGCTGTACTTACATTTGTTCGAAAATTGTATAAACGAGAGGACAACCCAAGTTCATCCAATATAGACAAAGCCTCTCTTCCAAAAACACTAATGCTAGCCCCACTATCCAAAAGACCAACAATCCCACGATCCCCAATAAAAATCTCACAATGCGGCCGAGAATCTCCCGGGACAGATGACGTAATAATGGAACTAATTGCACTCTTGTACAAAAGACGAATGTCATGAAAATAACGATTTGATCGGATACGACGGTTTTTAGCACGATTACTAGAATGACTAGAGCCATAGAGAGGAGTGTAACTAATTTTAGAAAAATCTGAAGATGAACTGGTAATTTCAAACTCCTCCGAACTATCCTCGAATGTGGTTAATATAACATTTTGAGTATCAACATCTACTGACTTCATTGTTTGAACTGATTTGTGACACATTTTTAATGAAGACTTCACATAATCAGAACTATATGTTGCGGAGTTTAACGCTGATGATGCAGCTCTGGGTCCACATTCGTGGCCGCATCCACTGTCTTTGATACCGGGGGCAGAAACAATTTTGGTGAAGGAATGTGATGATTCCCCGGGTTCCTCACATTCCTCATCACGTTTCCCGAACACTTGCCACATTTCGGCTTCAAAGTGTCCTTGGCACCACACCCGAAACAGAAAATATGCCTTATTGGGAGAGGACAATTATAAAAGTTATGACCCAAATCCTGACAATTCCAGCAAATGTTATAATTTGGAACATTTAATTCGGAATTCGGTACAAAATTACGTGAAGTATTTCCTAAAGGAGCCTTATTTTCCAGAACATTAACATGTGCCATAGGAGCGAAAGACTCTGAACATTCAATCTCGTGGACAGGTTTTCGTATATAAGAGGGACGTTCCGTGGGCTGGTCCAAATTCCAAACAGCCTCTACCGAAATACAACATTGAACTAGCTCTCTTGTGTTGACAAATTGCCGACCAGCCAGATGTTCACGTAAACGTTTCGACATATTTCTAAAAAGAATACATTGCATGTCATAATCATGAAAACTATGCCGCAATTCCAAAGACATAGTTTCTATACTATCATAAAATTCTATGAATGATTCATTGGCTTTTTGCAAACGAGAATCAATTCGCCTACGAATATCTACATCTGATTGTGTAGAACCAAATCTATCCGTTAAAGCTTCCTTCAGCTTAGACCATGAAATATTGGGTGAGTTTAGTTCATGGAACTTCCAATACCAGTCACTGGCATAGCCACGCACTAGTAGATGGAAATGTCCTGCCAATTCAGACAAACTCACATTATGGGTATTTGCCAATACCAGTATCCGATAAATAAAAGAATTAACTGGAATACTATTATTCGATCCATCAAAGTATATGCCCCATTTAGACACAGGCAAACCAGATTGTCTAGACCTATAATTACTATTTACACGTGAAGACAAAAATTCAGAATCTGGAATATGAACCTCAAACTGTTGTTGGTTTTCAATACAGGGAACGTTAACTGAAACTAAAATACTTCGGGTGGAACATTATTAACGAAAGGGTTATGGGAAATATTATGATTATCGGCAGACACTGCAGGTTGATTTCCAGCTGAAGAACCTAAACCAGTATCTCTAGTTTCACGAGCGTTTCTCTTAGGAGTATCCATGACTTTAGGATTATTTATAGCAGGAGTAGAAGCGAATTCAGATCCAAAATCACACGGGCTTCTACGCGAATGCCAGGCCATAATTTGGTATTTTATATTATATTTAATAGTTAGAATCAGATGAACTACGTTATAAAATAGAGACTATAGAAGAAAAAAAAATGAACATACTAACCTAGACAACATTAATATTGGTTTTAACCTACGAGTATATACCAGAAAAACTATCAACAAAAATGCTATTGATATCTAGAAGAATTTATCAAACTGATGAAGTTAACAAACTTGAAACCAGTGGATACGCGTGCGCAGATTGTTTTACGATATGGATGCGAAGTTGAGTCCAGAAGCAGCAAACGTGAAAACTTGATCAGACGAAATCTATGGTTTAAAATTTTTTTTTTCTGATTAGTAAATATATTTGATAAAGTTATTAATTGAAATAATGAACAATAACAAATGTAAATTATTTAAGTAATAAAAGAAGACAGATATGTATTGTATTTTACTTTTTTTTTTTCTTTTTATATGCAAACTTCAAATTACAGAGACAAGAGAATCCCGGATGAACGAGATGCGAGGAGTATTCAACAAAACACAAAAAAAAACTGGATGTAATAGGTCCATTTCCAATCCTTCCAGCAGAAACAACACTCTCAAATAACTTATTCCAATCAAAAAAAATGAAAAGGAGTCAAAACGTCTCGCGTCGAATATACCTCTTCAATTTGACGAATTACAAATTATTTAGTTTAATAACTCCTTAAATCAAAATGTTTTAGTCGAATAAAGGCCGATATGACGTGTTACGTTTCCGTAAAAAGATTTTCAATGACGAAGTTATATGTTGCTCATACAAAAATATTGGGCGCCAGCCACGATGTGAACTTTCACTCTAGCCGTGAAAGCTACTGAACCCTACCACAAAATTCCCGAATACGCCACCAACTGTGACAATCAAAACAAATCCACTTAAGTGAGCTACAAGCTCAGGCCACAATTTTTGGGCGCCATTTGTTGCGACCCCTCCTGAAGGCTTTTCAGATCTTCAGGGGAAGTCTAATAAATGTGAAAGTATATACAAATATCCATATATATGTATATATGTCACATCGCAGCAGGGGACCGGGAGATGGCCCCTTTGCAACATTAGTCGGCTTAATGGCCGACAAAAAAAAAAACATCCTTTTACGTCCCGGCCAGGACAGCTACTTGGGGTGGGGCTTGAAAAATAATTCATCGTCATCACATCATCATACACTCACTCCCTCCCATTCATCCGGAATTCCCCCATTCTCATATTGACCTACATTTTAAATAAATAAATTAAAGAAAACATTTAGATACATTATTATTATTTTTTTATTTTTGTGACCAACCGAACTTCTGTCAAAAATCGAACATTCGTGCATTACGTTTATTATAAATTTAACTTTTATGCGCATTTACATAAATAAAAAATTAGATTCTGAATGACTGAATCATACAAAAAAATATTATTACTTATTCTAATAGTTTTTCTTTTCAATGTTTAACATCACTGATGCGAAATGGGCAATATTTAAACCCTATTATCAGGTTCACAAAATAAATCCAAATTATTCAACTGTATTACAAATTTAATCCACAAAATGATCTGACTACACAAACTTTCAATGTTTAACATCACTGATGCAGAATGGGCAATATTTAAACCCTATTATCAGGTTCACAAAATAAATCCAAATTATTCAACTGTATTACAAATTTAATCCACAAAATGATCTGACTACACAAACTTTCAATGTTTAACATCACTGATGCAGAATGGGCAATATTTAAACCCTATTATCAGGTTCACAAAATAAATCCAAATTATTCAACTGGATCTCAAATTTAATCCACAATATAATTCGATCATCAACTTTAAACATCACTCCCACCATCAATTGCACGCCTATCCACCGCACAAAATCAACCCACACCAAAAATGACCAGCTTCCATCCGCGATCCTCTCTATTCCAACTCCTGACCAATTCTAACGACCATAATCCAAAGCCTACGTGACCAAAAACTAAACGGATCGTGTTCTTTTCTCTACTCCGACCCACTCGTCATCAACCCATCTCAAAAAAAAACCAAACTCATTCTTCTTGGACATAACTGGAGCAATCATCGTGTATGTGTGTCGTCTGACACGAAAATTCACAACGGAAAACCATTCCCCGATGGCAATCACATACTCCATTCTCCCAGCAGGGAAAGAGTTGTTACCTTTTTTTTTTTTTTTTTTTTTTTTTTTTTTTTTTTTTTTTTTTTTACATTATTACTACAGTGCGGCTGGAGATTTCCAAATCTGCTTGTGAATGTGTCGATGCGGTAAACACGTAGAGCTTACGACTAGATTCCTGCTGGAGGCGAAGTCGATAAGTCGCTGGCCGTTCTCGTTACATTCTTCATGGAGACTATGGGCTCCAGTAGTCCCCCGGTGCCAACTTTCATTTTCGACTTTCGCGTTGAAGTCTCACAGCAGAAGGAACCAGAGCCAGAAGAGAAGAGATGACGAGGTACGGCGAATATCGAATAGAATAATTAGACGTAAGGAACGTAAATACTTTGACGAGCAGTTGCTGAATATTGTGACATGCACGAACGGTCGGAGCAGACGAGCGACGTGCGGTCGGGGAGTCGAGCGAACAAGCGAAAAGCGAGAGACGTGTTGCGGGAGTCGAGTCGGGCAAGCGCATCGAGGAGGAGAGGTTGTGTCTGAGCCGAGTGCGATAGTTGGTGAATAAAGCGATTAAACATAAGAGCTTCGCGTTTTTATTTTCAAATCCAGGATTCCTTGTGTCCCCCCACGTATGTCACACTGGTGTCAGAAGTGGGATCCTGGTGGAATCGCGAAGAAAATCGAGCGACGAAAGTGGTGAAATTGTCAGACAGAGTAGTGCGGTGCGCGAAGAAACGAACTGGTCCTGGGAGCAGTACGGCGAGCGGTGAAACGAATTGGTCAGATAGAGTGGCGCGGTACGCGGAGAAACGTATTGGTCGTCGGAGAAGTACGGTGCGCGGTGGAGCGAATTGGACAGATAGAGTTGGGCAGTGTGCGGAGAAGTGAACTTTTGTTACACTGTGCCTACTATTGAGGATCTGAAGGTCGTCCAGATGAAGGAGGAGTTGGAGAGGACGAGTCTCCCAACAAATGGCAACCGAGTAGCACTAATGGCCCGTCTTGTTGAGGCAATCGAAAAGGATGGGCATGATGCAACCACCTTTCAGTTTGTGGTGGACGACAAACCCAACAGCGAGGATGCTGGTTCCATAATGGCGGTCTTGCAAGAAGTTTTATCAAAAATGGACCAGCAACGGCAAGACATTGAGACGTTTTCGGTTACTCTTCGTACACAAATTGAGAGCCGACTCGAGCAAATGGAAGTCCGAATGAGTGGCAAATTGGAGGATTTGCGGCAGGAGATGAATGCCAGAATGGTAGCTATGTCAGCACAAGTCGACCACCCGATGAATGAATCGGAGGCAACGGAAGTGGTCGCCAGAGCTTCGGCTGCAGTTATACCTATTGGATCCCGAAGCTTGAAGGCTCCAATATTTAACGGTGAATCACCCTGGGGCATTTATAAAATGCAGTTTGAAGCGGCCGCTTTAAATAATCAATGGACCTATCAAGAACGTGCGACGGCACTTATACTAAGCCTGAGGAGAGCTGCGGCTGAAATTCTTCAAAGGGTCCCAACTGAAAACCAATTAAGCTACAACCAACTGGTAAATGCTCTAGACATGCGGTATGGTGAGGAGCATATGAGACCCATATATCGATCACAACTGCGGAATAGGTCCCAGAAAGCAGGCGAATCTCTCCAACAACTGGCGCAAGACATCGAAAGATTAGCGCTCTTGTCGTATCCAACATCAGATCCGGAACATCGAGATGAGACGGCGCTGGAAACTTTCATCCGGGCATTGAGGGATCACGATCTTCATCAGTCACTGCTATTAGCTGACAAAAGAACGCTTAAAGATGCTTTGGCGTATGGGCTGACTTTCGAATCAGCCAAATATGCTTCGCGTGTTGAAACCAAAGTGCGAGAAGTCATGGACGAGTGCATATGCCAACGAGCCAGAGGAGAATCATGCCCAGAGGGAGGCATAACATGCTGGAACTGCGGTAAGAAGGGGCAGACGTGACTGCCGCCAACCACCACGTGCTCAATATTGCCAAGGATGCGCTGCAAGGAAACGGCAAGAAAATCAGCGCAAGGATAGCTCTTCCTCCACTGCTGAGACGAGAAACGAGTGAAGCCTAACTTCGCGGGGTGGAAGTGGGCTTGTAAATCGAACGCCCCCAGTACTATCATCGATATATCCCGATTACATCGGGGAGGAAACGAATTGTGCTTACGAGGTCAAATTGAAAACCGAAGTTGCTTATTTACCATCGACACCGGAGCGACCAGGTCTATTACTATCCTATTACTTACCAACGTCGGCAAGTACGTCCTGCGAACGGCTACAGGCGGAACAACCCGAGTGCTTGGGGAAATTGGCCGCAAAATACGACCAGGTGAACAGACTTTCCAACATGAATTTCTAGTTGCTGAAATTACCGATGAATGCATCTTAGGTATGGATTTCTTGAGCCGTCATGGATTCCATCTGGACTTGGGAGAACGATTGCTGAAATGGAGGAACGTCGAATTGTTGATGACGACTTCTGCTACCGATGACGTTAAAATGAGGATAGTGATCGACGAAGACGCGAGCATGCCACCAGCTTCGGAGAATGTTATCTGGACCAAGATCGATGGGGATACCAGTGGACATCGATGTTGCCTCATCGAACAGGCGGAAGCAGCACGCCCATCAAATATTATGCTAGGCAGGAGTTCGGTTAAAATTGAGGACAACCGACGTGTTCCTGTGAGAATATTGAACGTGGCTGATACTGTTATCAAGTTGAACAAAGGAGCTGAGATCGATAGTGGCCACCTTGTATCCTCCGTAGCATCGTGGGATGAAGTCACCGGGTGTCATAAACAGTTACCAACTATAAATGGACGAAAGGAACAGCTTGTCCAACGTCTTCTCCGATCAGCTGAACTGAGTGAAGAAGAATACCAACAGGCAGCAGCGGATCTACGAAAACGGTTGGACTCAATACACGAGACGGTACGCAGTCGGATGCAGCTTAATAGAGATCGAATGAAAACGCGGTACGATAGGAGAGCAAATTCATCGGGATTCCAGTTGAACGATTTGGTGTGGTTATATAACCCCCGTCGTCGCAAGGGGTTGTCCCCGAAACTCCAACCCAAGTGGGAAGGTCCCTACAAAGTCCTGGGCCGCCTAAGCGATGTAGTATACCGCATACAAGAAGATGGAAAACCACGGGTAAAAATGAAAATCGTCCATCCCGATCGTCTGGCTCGATACCATGGTAATGAACGTACTCACGAGGAAAGCGAGTTATCTGTTCGGGACGAACAGAGCTAAGGAGGGGATAATGTGACATGCACGAACGGTCGGAGCCGACGAGCGACGTGCGGTCGGGGAGTCGAGCGAACAAGCGAAAAGTCAGAGACGCGTTGCGGGAGTCGAGTCGGGCAAGCGCATCGAGGAGGAGAGGTTGTGTCTGAGCCGAGTGCGATAGTTGGTGAATAAAGCGATTAAACATAAGAGCTTCGCGTTTTTATTTATAAACCAAAACTTAGCTAATAGGAACACCAGACAAGCGTACAAACTAGTAAATATAATTAAGAACGGCTACCAACCCAGGACTAGCCTTTGTAAGGACAAGGATGGAAACATCATTAGCGACACCGATGGCATTAACAAACGATGGGCCTTTTATTTTGAAAACCTTCGGAACCTACCATCTAACATCCCCACACAAGAAGCTCTCGGCGATATTGTTGATCTAGGCCCACCCATACAACCCCCGACAGTAGAGGAAGTTGATCTCGCGTTGCGGTCACTAAAACGAAATAAAGCGCCGGGCGCTGACGAGATTCCAGCTGAACTGCTAAAATTCGATGGACCGGGTCTAGCTAATGCCATACATCAATTACTCCTGCGAGTATGGGAGGAGATCCCAAACGATTGGCGCAGAAGCATCATCTGTCCAATTCATAAAAAGGGAGATAAACTGCTTTGTGAGAATTACAGGGGCATATCACTAATTTGTACGTCCTATAAAATTTAGACGAAAATTCTGGAAAATAGAATAAAACCGTACGCAGAACGAATCATTGACGAATATCAAAGCAGTTTCAGACCTGGTCGCTTCACAACCGATCAGCTCTTTACGGCCAAACTAATACTCCAGAAGTGCTGGGAATACAACGTAAACGTATACCAAATCTTTGTCGACTTCAAGCAGGCATACTACAGTATCGATCGTGGAGTACTGTACAACATTATGCTGCAATCTAGGGACGCGGGAGCGTCCCGCCCGCCAAAGAAAAACGAAAAAAATCGAAAAAGTGACCAAGACTATGTTTACGCGACACAACAAGTACGGTTTTCGGACCTCTGCAGCTGCGGCTCCAGGTGATTGTGGGGGTTCAAATTTAGTATAACCATTCTCTCCGGCCGTCTTACGAAGTGTTGCAAATTTGATGTCGATATGACGAAAAGCAACCGAGATATGACAGTTTGAAAATCGCTATTTTTCAAATTATTCTTGTTCTCGTTGATCTCGTTGATCTTGTTGTTCCTTGACAGGGCTACAGCCTCGTAGGGAGCGTATCGAGGTCTGGTTTCTTTTCTCACGGATTGACTGTGTCCCAAGGGTGTGCCTTTTCTTTCATTTGCTCTGATCCGTGCAGTAGATAAAAAGATACATCCAAAAATGTGAAAAAAATATATAGAGTTTCTCGCTTTCTCGAAGTCTTTTTAATGAATTCAATGAAAAGAAAATGTTTCAGGTATTAGCCGTGGTCCGTGGTTCAACTAAATTTAGTACATCGCTTGCGTTGGTTATTAAGTACAAAACGGTTATATTTTAGTGCTGCTGGAGATGTGCGTCAGGATAAAAGGACTCAATTATTAGGAAATGAAACAAAAACCGAAGCTGGTAGGTAAGGGTGTATTCTGAGTCGTGGTAATGAGACCATTGCACTGGAGTTCTGTTAATGGCATAATGGCATTTTGAGTCCTTCGACCACGACTGATGGCATTTTGCGTCCTTTGGAGAAGGAAAAGGACATTTTTGGAAAAGAAGTGATATCAAGAGATGATGGGTATGATATGACTGCGGGTGGTGAGGCGAATGCAGTAGGCTATTGTTGAAGGCACTTTGAGTCCTTTGAACTAGAGAAATGATATTTTTGGCAAGGAAGCGCTCTACTAACTTTTTTGAAATCATTCGGATCTTCAAAAGACTTAACACACGTTCATATTTCAAGTACTTCGAGGAGGTGGGTTTTTTAATTATTAAAGATGGGGCTTATTGAGATGTTAAAACAGGTATTTACAATTATTGCATATAAATAGTTGAAAGATAAACGAAAAATGAGGGGTCATGTTAAGATTTTTGTAAGGCGGAAAAGGAAATTCGAACGAATTGTGTGCTAATTGTTTAAAACGACAATTTTAAGCCATCTGAATATTTTATGATGTATGATGATTTATATGGGAAAATGGAATGTACAGCATATGAAACGCGATTCTTGCAATCATATCTGCCCCAAATTTGCGTCCACGAATAAGATACTAATAAAGGAAGCATAAACTCATCCACCGGAAACAACGACAACATAGGAAAAATCAACTTACAACACTGATCGAACAAAATTACCTCACAAACGAACCAAAAACGCGTATAAGCATCCCAATCTCGCAGCAGTTCTACGAAATCAAAAACTTCGTTCATAAATACAATTGTCAAGCTGTCGGATCTAGCCGCGATTCGACGCTGAAACACAAACTAGGCAGCGAAAAAGACCGCCTTACCAAGGAGGAGATGAGTGGTATCTATAGGATTACGTGCCCAAATTGTGACAAATGGTACGTAGGCCAAACAAAACGGTTAGTCAAAACAAGATTTAATGAGCACATAAAGGAAGCGGGGCGCCCGACACGAGGAACATCGATTCGATCATCAGTGGCTTCCCATATTTTGGAAGAAGGACACCACATAGATTTCGATAATGTTGAAATAATACGACAACATAGGAAAATTTCAACGCTCGACCCATGGGAAAGCCTAGAAATTCTGCGAGGCGACAAAAACTCAACCCTGAACACGGACGAGGGTAATTGCTCGACGAGATTGATTAAGTGTGTCATAAAGGATAACACAGGTAGGTTGGCAAATTAAATATAAGACCAGTATATAGAAATAACAAGAAGAAATGGATTAGGTAACAGGTATATGTAAAATTAGGCAATATGGACAATTATTTATAAACAGGTATATTAGTCTTAAAAGTTAGAAATAGAATAGGTATAAATAGTAATATCATAAGCCATAGACTTTAATAGCTTTGTACTGAAGAAGGGAGCAAGTTGCTCCCGAAATACTAGTATCTACACTAAATTAAATATATTTGTAGTTGGAACACAAGCTATCCAATTGTTTTATTATAGCAAAACTACAAGCCATCGGAAATAAAGTAAACGTTGAATCATATCTGCCCCAAATTTGCGTCCACGAATAAGATACTAATAAAGGAAGCATTATTAATGAGGGAATCCTTCTGTTCTATTAGAAGTGATAAAATACGCTAAAAGAACACTTTGAATGTAAACAAAGTCTACAAGCAGATCAAATGACAATAACTATATTTTAGGGACAGAAGGTGTAATTGAAGAATTCCGGAATTTATGACCTGTTTGTATCTTCATCCACACCGTTTTATGTTATTTTCGTGTGTTGAAAATTGTCGTTTGTTTAATTATTAATTAATTATTAGCCAGTGAATTAGCATACAAGCCTGGAAAAATTAAGTGTTAATATAACTCCAATCTTGTCGTGGTCCTGCTGGATGGAAATAAGCCAATAGTGATTTTTTTTCACTAATTTACTTAAATATGTTCTTCTAAAAATGTTTCACTGCCTTCTCTCCAACTGATGGAGTTTTCCTTCTTTTTCTTAATTATATCTCTGTACTGAATACAGATTGTTCAATTTATTTTGTTTGATGGAAGCTCCCCGCCAATCAGCGTTGAAAGAAATTACCTAATTCAATCAGGGCTCAATATGCATACCCTAGAGCGAAGCTACGAGTACTTTGGCGGTATTGTGTTCATATCAATCCTTTTTGCGGCTGAAGAGTTTTTCTTGGCGGGGATTTTTTACAACAGGGTTGTTTTTGGGAGATTTGGTATACCGGTCAAATTAGTGCGACTAACAAAGATGACGATGACCAACTCTGTCTCACAAGTCAGGATACATAATAGACTTACTGATCTATTTGAAACATGCACTGGTCAGAAACCGGGCGATGGACTGGCACCGACGCTCTTTAACCTAGCACTGGAATACGCTATATTCGGGCTATGAATATGGACAACAGCAAGACGCTACTCATCAAGTCGACACAATTAGCAGCGTACGCCGAGGACATCAACATCATGTCCCGAGGCTTGGCCGACGCAGAAGAACTTCTGCATATGCTCGATACCGCTGCAAAAGAAGTTGGACTATATATCAACGAGGGTGAAACTAAAATAATGATGCAATCGACGACAAGAACACCTGCACAATCGAGCAGCAATGTGGGGGACCTCAACATCGAGTTCGTGAACGACTTCATATACCTGGGTTGCAACTTGTCAAGGGACACCAACGAAACTGACGAAATCAAGCGACGGATACAGTTAGCTAATAAGACTTTTTTCTCGGTTCTCCCCATAATGAAATCGAAGCATGTGCACAGAAACACGAAGCTCCGCGTGTACAAAACCATTATACGACCAGTGCTATGCTGCGGCTGCGAAGCATGGACCCTAACTCAAGCCCCCGGAAACATGCTAAACACATTTGAACGTAAAGTTCTACGACGAATTTTCGGGGCTGTTTGCGATCGAGATGGATGGCGCATCCGGTACAACCATGAGTTGTATGAACTGTACGATGAGCTGAAGAAGAAGTTTTCGGAATGGTCCCCACCGAACTGAAGAAAGGCTTTGGACGATCAGCATAAAACCACCCCAGTTGTAGATCGCTTCTTGCCGTTACAAAGCCATCGGGACTGGTTCACAACTTCAATCTATAGGAACAATATAACCTTAGCAACGGGTGTTCAAATTACATCAATTTTGATGAGAAAAAGGCTGGCGAAAGCCAGTTTACGCGTATGGAAGCCAGTCCGTAAGCCAGACTTTCAGTTAAAACGTCAGGCTAAAACGTTTTAAATGGGCTCAGGAGCATGTCCCATTAACACGGAAGATGGAGAACACTGCCATAATTCCAAGCGAGAGTTTGCGTGAGGCGGAAGCCTCCAGAAAGGCTAATGGCTGTGTATGCCTAACGCACAATGCTCCAATTCGTTTTCCGGGATTTGCAAGTAAACTACTGCTGCTACTTTTGAACTGGAAAAGCATATTCCACCACTTCCATGACCGGAGATAGTACCCACACCATAAACCCTTCAGATTTTGGAGGGAATCTTTGGAGGCATTCACCGCTGAGCGTTTCTCGAGTTTTCTGCCGGACGCATATTCTTTCGCCGCCAACATGTTGCTTAAATATCGACACACATAAAAGCATGGCAATGTTCGAAATCTTCTGAGTTCTTATCACATGCTCCTGAGTGCATTTCAATAGTTTTAGGGCCGTTTTCTCAATGTCTAGTTAAAGTTTGTCCTGCAGATAAATGCTAAACGGCACTCATCCTCCACTTAAGAATTTATCGGACGATAATTCCAAATAGCTGATACGAGCTGCTGAGACTTTGACGGCTAGAACTGTTTACGTTTGCACATTCAAATGAGACAATTAAACTGGCCACAAAGAATTGAGTTCTGGAAATTCATTCGAAGGAAGAGGATTTGAAACCAAATCAGCCGCAAAATAATGCTGAGAGATGGCAGAGACATAGGCTGCATCCACGTGAACAATTTTCGCTACGTAACGCCACATCCCCTCCACTACACATTTGAGGAGACGCTACCTGTCAACATTTCTTTCGTGATTGAACCGCTACAATGGTGATTATGTTAACATGTTAAAATCCTCTCCACAACTTTCGTTCACCAATTTTCCATTGCAAAACATTTCTTTGGCACATCACGAAACAAGGAAATATCAAATCAAACGACAAGAAGACAGAATTTACATAGACGGGGATTCTATTTGCGCTTTTGATGTACACAAACGTCACAACGCACATACCAGCTGCGAATTGTCAAATGTAGCAGCTACATGCCCAGAGAGCGTAAAAAATTTCTGCTACCAAGGGGAAGTAACCGCTCCGGAGCGGATGGAAGGAGCGATTGCAATCACGAGCGTGAGGAGTAGTAGCGCTACGGAGCGCTCCGTAACGCTCCGGATGAAACGAGTGTCATGAATGCACTCATAGAATACAATAGAACAGGCGGCAGAATTCCGGCAAGAATATCAACTGATTTTCTACTGCTTTAGCTGAGCTGTTGACTCCATTATCATATTTTGAGCGTTGCATACGTTAAGGTTAAATTTAGTGTTCCGGGTAGCTAACTAGCAGTTTAACCAGACATTTATAGGGGAGGTTGGCAATCATTCAGAAGGATCTTGACCATTCTCAAAATCAACTAACTAACACATACTACAAATATTTGTCGAAGTTTTCAAGTCGCTAGCTTCATTATATCGAAGGTTATCCCTTATTTGAAGTCTCTCCCCTATACACTGGCCATATAGAAAACTTACTTTTAATTCATATGGTTGTTGCGAATTGGTACTTTTGGTATCACCACTAGGTCTATATAAGTTTAGGGTATATACACTTCTACAAGCTACAAGCAAAGCTTCGGTTTGGTTTTTTCCTATTTTTGCATTCAAACTACACTTTTCTGTTTATTACGATATTATCACCAACTAAGTGTACTTCTTTCAAAACTTTTCACTATTTCTAGACAGGATACATAATACTCTGTTATAACCTAATAATAATAAAACAAAACAAAAAACATCATCACTCTAACTACTTCCAAGAATTTTTGCGAAAAACGGAATAAAATAGTTTGAACAACTTTTTTGCCAGCACTGTGTACATTTCAAAACTTTTTGCGGTTGAGAAGTTTTTCTTGGCGGGCGCGGCGGGGGTATTTTTTTATTGAATAGAGCAGATTTTTTAAAAACGTCCTCAGGGGACCTACAAGAATGTTTTTACCAAATGTTAACCCTTAAGAACCCTCGAGGCCCCAACTATAGAAGGTCGAAAAAACGCGAAATCGTTGTTTCGCGTAAATCGTGTTTCTTGATCGCTTGTCGTTTTTAGGGTTTTGCAGTAAAAACGAAACCCTTATCAAATCAGTCAAACGTCCGTCTGTCTGTCAGTCTATGAAATATCTCACGAAGGGATTTTGACACTATCAATACAAAAAACACACTTACCGGTCTCATGCATAGGTATAGTTAACCATTTTTAAAAGGGTACAGATTGGTTGGGTTAGGTTAATTCACTGGAGAAAGCGATGTGTCGTAATTGGCTCACTTTAAGGGGGGTGGGGGTCCACATAGAGGGGTGAAATTAAGGTAAAAAAAAAATTATCGACATGTAAAGGCAAGTTAAAATTAGGGTAACAAACATTACAATAATTCAGTGCTACGCCTCGACTGAACCAGCGGCTAAGGACGCCTTCTATTACCGACTCGGTGACCCAAAGGTAATATAAAAATCATTATGGGGGATCTCAATGCCAAAGTCGGGTCTGACAACCTTGACTTCGAACACCTAATGGGCAATCATTGTCTTGGCAACAGGAACAAGAATGGCGAGATGTTCGTGAAGTCTTGCAACTCTCGTCCACTCGTCATCGGCGGTACTTTGTTCAAGCACAAACGATGCCATTTAACAGCCAAGGTTTCTCCGGATGGCAGAACAGAGAACCAGATTGACCATATAGCCATTTCCAAGAAATGGAGGAACTGTCTCTTAAACGTTAAGTTTAAGCGGGGTGCTGATTTTGGCAGCGATAACCAACTTGTTATCGCAAAAATGGCTTACGAACGAACGATCGAACGAACGATCCATCGTCCTTAAAATGCAAGATTCTTGCAATGTTTTAATATGCAAAAGCTTAAAGATCCATCTATAAGACGTGTTTATTCCACCGCCTTACACGAAAGAGCTAATGCACTCCTATGAAACTCCTACAATAGCAAACAAGACAGATCGAATGTGTGTCGCAAATGTGGCGAAGAAGGGCATAAATCCAAAAACATGCGACAAGGAGCCGAAATGCATGCTATGATGCGAGAATAGTCAAACGGACTACAAGCATTCGACTGGATGTTTTAAGTGCCCCGCATATAAGAAGGCTCTTCAACAAACTCGTAAATGAAGCTGGTGCAGATTAAATTAAATCACTGTCAGGCGGCACAAGATCTGCTGTCGCAGTCAGTAAGAGAAAAGGGCGTTGACGTGGCGATCGTCTGCGACCAATATAAAAATTTGAACAGCTCAATTTGGGTAGCGGGATGAGGACAAACAGGCAGGGCCGTCGAGAGGAGGGGGAGGGGGGGGGGGGGGGGGCGGAAGGGGGCGAAACACCCCGGGCCCGTGTTTTCTTGGGGGCCCGAAAATTTGAAAAATTGAAAAAAAAGAGAAAAAAAAACCTATCTACGCACTGAGCTACCGGTCGCCATATATTGGCCCCTACAAAAGTTGAGTAATTTTTAAAAATTAAAAAAAAAACCTATCTACGATTTTAGCCTTTTTTTTGTTCATTGAGCTACCGGACGCCATATATGGGCCCCTACAAAAGTTGAGTACCGGGCCCGGATTTTCTCTCGACGGCCCTGCAAACAGGCAGCCATTTGGTCAAGTGGAAGACATGCCTTCCAAAATGTATCCGATCAACGGATTCGTGAGAGCGCAAATGAACGGCATCAACATCTACAGCTACTACGCCCCACCGAGACTGAACCTGGAAGAGTTTGACCGCCTGCTAGCTCAACTAGTTCGCGATGCCAGCACGCACAGTCCCGTAATGATCGCGGGAGATTTCAATACGTGGGCCACTGAATGCGGAAGTTGAGCTATAAACGCTAGGGGACGAGTACTCCTTGAAGCTTTCTCACAACTGGACGTCGTCATAATGAATACAGGCGGTAGTAATACCTTTAGAAAAGGAAGTACAGGCTCCATTATCGACCTTACATTTGTCAGTAGCTCCATTGCGTCGACAGTCGAATGGGGCGTGAGCGAGGACTATACTCACGGCGACCATCAGGCCATTTACTTCACCATTGCCAGCAGAACACCACAAACAAGGATACCACCGATAAACCGGAGATGGTCTGCTAAAAACTTCGACGAGGATGCGTTCATCGAAACTTTGCATCAGAAGGGAGCTATTGAAGGAAATGCAGAGGAAAAGGCGTCGCAGCTTATAAAGCAGATAGTAGAAGCATGAGATTTCGATGCGTGGGCCACTGAATGGGTAAGTTGAGCTACAAACGCTAGGAGACGAGTACTCCTTGAAGCTTTCTCACAACTGGACGTCGTCATAATGAATACAGGCGGTAGTAATACCTTTAGAAGAGGAAGTACAGGCTCCATTATCGACCTTACATTTGTCAGTAGCTCCATTGTGTCGACAGTCGAATGGGGCGTGAGCGAGGACTATACTCACAGCGACCATCAGGCCATTTACCTCACCATTGCCAGCAGAACACCACAAACAAAGATACCACCGATAAACCGGAGATGGTCTGCTAAAAACTTCGACGGGGATGCGTTCATCGAAACCTTGCATCAGAAGGGAGCTATTGAAGGAAATGCAGAGGAAAAGGCGTCGCAGCTTATAAAGCAGATAGTAGAAGCATGTGATGCCTCTATGCCAAGGACAAAGTCTTCCAACCGCAGGAAAGCAAACTACTCGTGGAATGAAGAAATTGCAAGACTGAGGCGCAGGTGCCCGAGAGCACCTCGATTGTACCAGCGATCAAGAGAGACACCAGACTACAACAACTTGACACAAGAATACAGGACTTCACGCGGACTACTAAAGCAGGCAATAGAAAAGAACAAAAAAAAAACTGTTTCAAGCAACTCGCGAGGACGCAAATATTAATCCCTGGGGAACGGCTTATAGGGTAGTTATGAAAAAGCTGAGCAGTTACCAAACACCTCAAGTGAAGCTAAATCGGATAGTCTCAACTCTCTTCCCCCAGCATGCCTTAGAAAACATTGAAAACCAGGAAATGGTCCATGAAGAGCAGATTAACTGAAAGAGAGATTTTAGAGATCGTTTCCAGAATAGGTGACAATAAAACACCGGGCCTTGATGGCATTCCCAACGGATTGTTGAAAGTAGGAGTTGACGCGGTTCCCGCGAAATTCGTCAGTGTTTTTGAATCCTGTTTGCAGGAGCGAGTTTTCCCTGCTGTATGGAAGAAACAAAGATTGGTTCTGCTACCAAAACCCAACAAACCGCCGGGCGAACAAAATTCATACCGTCCAATTTGCCTGCTAGACACCGCGGGAAAGGTACTGGAACGAATGATTTTTAGCAGATTAGCTGCCGTCGTAGAGGAAAAGGGAGCACTGTCGGACCGACAATTTGGTTTTCGAAGGGCGCGCTCCACGGCCGATGCCATCTTGACCAGTGGCGTATTTACAGGGGGGGCACGTGTCCCCCGCCCCTTTGAGCTCTTAAATTAAGTCTCATCAATCTAATTAATTTAAGTTGCATACATGTTTTTATTTAGAAATTTTTAAAGGTTGATTTTTTTAATTTCTAATGATCATGTATATTGTATTGAAACGCTAAAACACTAAGGCGCGATGTACACTCAGGAAACTAGTTTCATGAAACTGGTTTCGTGTTTTGATGCACATACAGGATATCATTTTTCTACAGTACTGTAGACGATTCAGTGGTCGCATATGAATTCCACCTTTAGGTATTATGTAAAACTAGCTGCTTCACTCGCCCTCGCATCTAGTGCTCGCTACACTCGCAACTTTCGCCTACCCTGACTTATTTTTTTCATACATGGAGCTGACCCCGCGAACTCCATCCCGCGCCCAATCTTTCTGTTAGTCAACAGGTGGCGAGGTGTGTGGTTCTAGAAATGGATTACACTCTGAGCCACGTTTGTTGTGAAAGAATAAAAGTCAACTTGTTTCCATTTGAATAGTTCATTTAATTCAAGGCTTTGTGATATACATCATTTTTAGTTTTGTTTTGCAGTGCGTAAACAAATAGAGGGTGGTATGCATAATAATGAGGATATACTCAAGAGTGAAGTCTATTGAGGACATTCCTGAGTCTGCTATGTTATGTGAATCGAGTGAAAAAGTTGAATGCATAAAACTACTCTCCGCTCCATAGTGAAAATTGAGTGGAATTCTGTCAACTCAGCTTTACTCCACTCGACTCACTTTATGCATACCACCCAGAGAATCTGGTTTTCCTACTCACGAACAGGCGACGTACAATTGGCCGTGCGAGAAACACGGATTTTCTAAATTAATGCCACACACATTCATCGACTGTCCTTGTGCTTTGTTGACTGTCATCGCAAACGCATGACGCACCGGGAATAGCAATCGTTTGAATTCGAATTACAGATCAATGGTAATCATTGGAACTCGTGGAATCAACACGTGCTCGCCATTGAATTTTCCTTTGAGAATTGTGGCTTCTACGACGTTGGGTAACAACCATTTGACAGCAAGTCTGGTTCCATTGCATAGCTTCGGCTGGTTCAAATTTAAAAACATTATGATGACTGAGCCTATTTTCAGTTGCAGTTGATGTGGCGGGAGCCCTGGCACATCCAATGAATTCAAAAATTCTGTTCCTTCTTCGTTGGTGATGGTGTCCATAGATTTGTATATCATCACTTCGTCAGGGATTTTCATTTGAACATCGAAATTCAATTGGTGGACATCGACATTCTTTGCTACTAAAATAGTTCGTTTAGCCAACCATTCATGATTGGTGTAATTGCGTACGATGTTCGGGAAAACTTTTTCGATGCGTTGCTCCTTGGACTCGGCGAATTTACAAAAGTGAATGGGAAATTCACTGAAACTACTTGTCTCATCAACTGGAATATTTCCATTGCCGATGTTCAAAAATTGCTTGGAGAACACATCAGCTGATTGATCATTTTGTAATGCAAGGCGCATGTTTGTTGTCAGTTGTAATGTTTGCACGTAAGTTCATAAATGAGATGATTTTAAGGACGCGGTGTTGATCTCGGAATGATGGGCAGCGTTTGACGGAAATCGCCGGAAAGTAGAATCATTGCGCTTCCAAAACGATTGTGATTATTGCGCAAGTCTTTCAGAGTGGGATCGAGAGCCTCCAATGCACGTTCATGAGCCATCGTGCATTCATCCCAAATGATTATTTTGCAAATTTGCAAGACTTTAGCCATAGCAAAATTTTTCGACATGTTGTAAGTTGGTTAACCCGTTCACTTGCAAGTTCAATGGCATTTTAAAGGCAGAATGAGCCACCCGTCCTCCTTCGAGCAGCGTCGCCGCAATGCCAGTTGATGCAACTGTCAACGCTATGTATACTTCGTGAACGAATTGTTGCCAATATCAAGAAAATGAGGAACGTTTTGCCAGTTCCCCCAGGCGCATCAAGAAAGAAAATGGCATCTTGTCCATCATCGATCGCTTTCATCAGTGTATCTTATGCACTTTTCTGCTGTGGATTCAACAATGGAACATTTCTTTGCACTGCTTGACCCAATGCATCTCGATCGTAATCAGGTTCTTGTTTCAATTCCCGGTTGAATGCGTCGTACATTGGACGATTGGGGCCGGCATGCCTAATTTGCTCAACAAATTTCCGCTAAGCACTAAGCATATATCCTCTATCAAAATGAGCGCCTCGTTATGTATGACGTCGTTCATTTGAAGTTCAATATCGGCTCTTGAAATGCGAACTCTATGCAAAATATCGTCTGAGTTATTATTTGTATGTCGGAAAAACTAGTTAAAATACCGAATTTTGAATTTGCAAAAAATGTTTATTTGGATGCATTGCGGGCAGCCTTCCGCCCATCTTCAGCAACACGACTAAAACTTTCCAATAGTTGTTTTGATTTTAAAAAAAAGCGACACATTAAGAGACACAAATACATATAAAATTAATAAATTAAAAGTCAAAAGAGAAATACGTTAACCTTAATTTACATTTAGATAGAAAAAAAAACATGAAAAGAGTTAAAAATTAAAGCTATGATGAGAGTAAACTAAAAAGTAAAGATTAAAGTTGTTTCAAAAATTAAAAGTCAATAATATTAAAAGTTAATCCAGGGTAAAAGTCAAGTACAAAGCATAAAAGTCAGTATCGTTACGTTAAAACAAGAGATGAAAGTTCAATTATGTTACGTTGAGTCAAGAGAGCTTATAGAGAAAATATGAGTAAATTAGAAGAAGAAGAGTCATTATTTCAGCAAACGAAACAACTCCGACTCGATGTTGCCTTTGTCCAAATTCATCGTTGTTTCATCTTCGTGAATATACAATACATACTTTCATATGCATCTAGTTTTTGATCGTCGGTGATGCATTAGATTACGCGAACGGAACTTGTTGAAACCGGCAGGTGTTGTTGCTCTATTATGTGCGATGCGAAAGCAGATCTCTTTGGGTCGTTATTCAACACGTATTGTTTGTGCTCCTCAAATCGCTTTCTGATAGATCGTTTTGTCTGTCCATAGTAGTTTTTATCACAATAGCCGCAAATTCAAAATTCGGTGTTTTAACTAGTTTTTCCGACATAAAAATAATAATACGGAATTTGCGCATCGTTTCTCTTAAACCATAAAAAAAATCGTCTGAGTGTTTTCATGTGCGACAAAAGGTCGTCTTTTTATACCCTAGACTTTTAGTATAGGGTATATTGTTTTTGTCACGACGGAAATATGTAACACCTTAAAGGAGGCTCCGGAGGTACGGCAATGTATATATATATAAATGATCAGGGTCACCTCCTGATTCGATTTAGCCATGTCTGTCTGTCCGTTCGCACGATAACTTCCGACAGAATGCAGCTAGAGCCTTGAAACTTTGGTCAAATATTGAAAGTATGATCTAGTTGGTTGGTATTGAAAATGGGCATGATCAGGCCAAGAGAACGCCTACCTCCCCTACATAAGTAAAATAAATAAATGTATATACAACTCCCTATTAAATAAACATGAAAAGCTCTAGCTTTGGCAGATTGCTCGTGAGGATGATCTTCTACTCTTCTAGAAAAATAAAATCGATCAGTTGAAAACTAACAGTAATTTTCTTACAAAGATCCCCGTACTACCCTACTTTTCGGGTTTTTTGTCTATAACTCTTGAACCAATTGATGTAGACACTTGATTTTTGGCACGTAACCCTGGGGTGAGAAGCTGCTTGAGTTCTAGTAAGTTGATCATAATCAGATCAAAGGAACGCCTACCTCCCCTACAGATTTCTAAAAATTAAATATTCATTTAATTACGATAACTTTCGATAGAATGACACTAGCGAGTTGAAAATTTGTTAGAATTTTTTTAGTAAGATCTACCAGGTTGGTATTGAAAATGGGCAAGATCCGACTCAAGCAACCCCTACCTCCCCTACAAATGCAACTTCAAATAAGCGATAACTTTTGACAGAATCAAGCCAGCGACTTGAAATTTTGGTCAAATGTTTGAAGTGAAATTGGGTTAGTTGGTATTCAAGATGGGTTAGATCCGACGTAAGGAACCCCTACCTCCCCTAGAAACGTAACTTAAAATAAGCGATAACTTATGACAAAATGATGCTAGCGACTTAAAATTTTGGTCAAATGTTTGCAATAGGATCCTGTTGGCTAATATAACCCCTACTTCCTCAATAAATGAAACTTCAAATAACCGATAACTTTCGATAGAGTGAAGCTAGAGACTTGAAATTTTGTTTAAATGTTTGTAGCATGATTTGATTTGTTGGCGGCAATGATGAGCAAGATCCGACTCAAGGAATCCCTTCCTAGGGGAGGAAGGGATTCCTTGAGTGAAACTTCAAATAAGCAATAACTTTCGATAAAATGAAGCTAGCGACTTGAAAAATTCGACAAATATTTGTAGAATGGGTTAGTTCATTGATTTTGATAATGGTCAAGATCCTCCTGAATGATTGCCAACCTTCCCTATAAACTGGTCATATAGGAAACTCACTTTTAATGCATATGGTCGTTACCAATTGGTACTTTTGGTATCACCACTAGGTCTGTACAAGTCTAGGGAATATATGCTTCGGACTCTTTTTTTTTGGTTTATTGTCCGTTGGGATCTAAGTTGGGCTTAAACGAACAGATTGAAACATTGAGACAAATTGGAAGAATGGGTGTTTTCATGTCCGACAACAGGTCGTCCTTGATTTTTTTTTATGTACCTATATATACAAATAGGAGGAAGCATTGCAAACATAAACAAAAATTTTTTAGCCAAATCGAAATTGAAAAAATTTCTCCATACAAAATGTATGGGAAATGGAATTTCCCAATTTTCTAAATTTTCCGGGAAATTTTCTAATTTTGGGCTCCGTTAGTATCTAAGTTGGGCATAAAAAAGCACAACAAAAAAAAATTTGAGCCATATCGGAGAAAGGGTGACTGAGTTATGCCTGTACATACGTAGACGACTTATTTTTATATATAAGAAGTAAGGGGTGTTTTATTTATTGCATAATTCGAAAAAAATCCGTGCCTCTCCTGTGCTATTTTCCTAAATACGCCACGGATCTTGACAGTGACAGATTTAGGGAAATAGGCGCTTCGAGACGGCAAATGTTGCGTTGTTGTGACACTGGACGTCAAAAATGCTTTCAATTCGGCAAACTGGAAATGAATTCATGTGTCTTTGCAGAGGATAGGTGAGCCTGACTATTTGACGCGACTTATGCAGAACTACCTTTACCGCAAAGATCTGTACTAGGCCCTTTGCTGTGGAACATCATGTACAACAACATATTGGATTTACCAGTACCTAAGAAAGTAACGATAGTCGGGTTCGCAGATGACATAGCTGTGGTCGTGGTGGCCAAGGATCCAGCATTCGCCGAAGTTTATGCCACCGAAGCAATCACAACTATTAAGTTGTGGTTGGATAAAGTAGAACTGGAGCTAGCTGAACAAAAGACGGAAGCCGATCTCATCAGTATTTCTAAGCCAGTAATTAAGTATCTGGGGGTGATGATTGACGCGAAGCTGACATTTGGAGAGCACCTCAAGCACATATGCAAGAAGGCGGCTAATGCTACTGTGGCTTTGGCGAGGATGATACCAAATGTGGGAGGACCACGGCCGAGTAGGAGACTCTTATTATCTAGAGTGATCACCTCTATACTTCAGTATGCGTCACCAGTTTGGATCTACGCGCTTCGTCACGTCTGTAATAGTCGAAGAATCACCTCAGTTTATCGAAGGAACGCATTGAGAGTGTGCTGTGCAAACCGAACAACATCAGATGAGACTGCCTACGTTGTATCAGGTATGATCCCCGTAGATATTCTAGCAGACGAAATGGACCGATTGCACAAAGGCCGATGTTTGGAGCCACCGGACGTATCTAATGCGCGCAAAAAACGAGAAAGATGTGAGTCTCTGAGGAAATGGCAACAGCGGTGGGACGAAACTCGAAAGGCAAGCTGGACACACATACTTATCTCGCAAATCGAATTGTGACTGAACCGCAAACATGCAGAGGTGAACCATTATCTAACCCAGTTTCTTACTGGTCATGGCGGATATAGGAAGTACCTACACAGATTCAAGCTGGGTGATTCGCCCGACTGTCCAAGGTGTCCAGGAAGCGATTTTACAATTCCTATATCGAAATGATCATGGAGGCGACTGAATTCGCATAGTTTTTGTTTGCAGAATATTAGCTACCTAACCAATTCTATCACAGTGCAAAAATGTCCTATATTGGTGAAGAATTTGTAAGACGAATTTAAGATTAAATATTGAATAAATGCCTACATTGTTTCAGTCATTTAAGGAGATGTACGCTGTGTCGCATTTCAGAAAGGCGCACCCATATTTTCATAATTTGAACGGATAATAATTTGAATTTTTGCACAATCGTATTATTTTATAATTATATAATATTTTTATTATTTCATAAACTTTTTACATTTTGATAAGGATTTGGTAACAAAATTCAAATAAATATATTTCCATAAAAATGAAACTAAAGAAGTATAACTAAAAAATTGTCATTTTTTAATGTTATTGGACGTAGTTAAGTTAAAGTTTTTTTGCTCCGGATTCGTTTCTTTCTATGTTAAGGGTAATTTTGTGAGGTTTTTGTCTTCTTTTCTTCGAGTTTGGTTGGCCTTCCAGACTGTATGCGATTATTGCCTTTAAGTCCATTTTCTTTCTTTCGAGATATAGCTGATGGCTGTACATGAATTTTTCGGCTCCTGTTAAATCGAGTTGTGTGGGTAAACATGGACATAATTTGTGATGGATTCTGAACTTTTTCCAATGTAGTCACAAATTTTTTTATCACTGTGATATTGGAAGGACATTGATCCTTCTTTAATATCTCTGCAAGCCGTGTAAATTCGGCTTGCATTCTATCAATAGTTGCGTTATAGTCTTGACTGAGTGTTTCGAAAATTGGTAAATCAAACGAGCTATTATCAGTTTTAGATTGATGTGACTGAACAATAATGTTATTTTCTGTGCAACACGTTTCACTGGTTGCCTCAGAATCGCAATTTTGGTTAGAGTTTATCATATCATCATAAAAATCGGGCAAATATGTTTCATCTAAGGCAATTTTAGCTTTTAGTCAAAAATACGGAATTTTTACAGAAAGTCCGTACTTTTGTTCGACCGCACATAAATGTTTACAATATTGTCCTTCTTGACCATAATAACAACTACAACACTCAGTTTCAATGTTTACTTCGAAATTGTCACTTTTATGTTTAACACGGTAATTTGAATGGCTGATATGTATTATTTCTTCAATATCTCTTGTATTTTGTGAAAACTTATTATAAGCTAGAGTTAAATGTCGTCCTCTTGTGTTTGCAAATTTTTGAAGTCTATTTTTGTGATAGTTTTCGAAAATTCCGGTGATGAAATCAATAAGAGCACATATGTTAAATGCTTTACATCGTTGTAATATAATATCCTTAAATATTCAGATAGAAGCTTCACAGTAATTATTAGTATTGTTACCCCTGTGCAAAACGTCACTACGAAAAGGTAAACGCCATTCTTCTCGACGATTCCAAATATGTTCTAAATGTGCCTTGGCATTATTATACTTGTTTAATGTTTGGTCGTTGAATAATTTAAACGTACAGTTCTCTGCATCTGAAGTAGTTTTGGCATATAAAACATGGCGGAATAACATCATAAGCGTCTTTCGGCCCTCTTTCTGAATCTTGTTATTAGAATCCCATAGCCAGCGCCACAAGGCTTGCGTTACATGAAAAATACAATGTAGCAAACGAGATTTTGGAAATACTACTTTAAGTGCATTTCTTTCTGCAGAGTCATCGTCGGTCATAATAATTTGGGGCTCAATTTATTACAAGTGCCTTCTAAGTGTTGCTTTGCAATTTTTAGAGCATATAGGTAATTATTTTCTGTTTTATTTTTATGAAGTATAATAGCTATTGGCAATGCTCCTATTTTTGTCGCTGCAAAAATAAAAGTGACAGAAGTGCTGCTTTGGTCACACGAACCACTGGTGTCAATAAAGATCATCTCGTCTGCATGACCTGCTTGAAAAGCTCTTTTCATAACGGTGGTTATCAGAACAACAAGAAATGGATTTTCGTTAAGACACAACAGGGTATCCTGTTTTTGTAATCCTTCAATTTTAATCTTTATTCTTTCAATTACACTTTGGTCATCCCTTCCTCCATATTTTTCAGACCTCCATTGATGATAAAAGTACATCACTTGTCTTTCAGTTGGGTTAACTTGCGCATTTGCTAGAAGCGTATTATTGTCATCGTCACAATTTTCAGATAGAAACAATTCATGATAAGTCTTGGCGGCAGAGGCTGTCATTCCAGATTCAAAATAACAGCGAAAAGTTTCTTTTGTATCTACATTACATCGTAACAAACTAAACGCTTGGGCAACCTGTATTCGGTGAGAATGTTCATAGTTTATATCGACCACTACATTTAAACCTTGTTTTAATAAGTTAGATCTTCTCAAAGTAACATTAGTAATTCCTAGAAATTTTATATTTATACTGGCCAAACACTCGTTATTCCTTGTACAACCTTTTTTCTTAAGTGAACATTTATTCTTTTTGGCTAGATGACACACATAGAGTTTGCGAAATTCATAACGAACACAGTTGTTAAACACTTTGCTAACGATCCAGTTAGTGTTTGTGCTACGAGAAAAACTTTTTCTAAAGGTTTCACATTTTTCCTGACAATTTTTGCCTTTTATTAATTTGCACTGAAATTTTGTCACAAAGGGATCTTGATTTGTCTCCTCAAATTCAAAATGATGAATGTCACTGCCCACGATACTATTTATAACGGTTTTAGCCATTTTCAGGCACTAAAGATCGTTAGACTAATGAAACCACGTGGTGACACGCAACTACACGCCGAGCGATCGTTACGAACGAACAGTTCACATTCGACAGATTTGTAAATAATGATGACGACAACTGAAATGGGCTAGATTTTGAAGCGGTAATAGCTAACCAAAGGAACTTAGCAGCTTCGATTTCAGTGCGGTCAATTTCTGCACCGTAATAGATTAGAAAATGTAACTAGTAGTTTTTGCAAGCAAGAACTACTCGAGTTTAGTCACCATCGTGACTGTATTCACATAGGAATTGTAAAATCGCGCCCAGGAATAGCGGAAGACCCGGAACATGTATTCTTTTACTGTCAAAGATTTAGAGGTAAGCGGGAACAGTGGGGTATTTAGGAAAATAGCACAGGAGGGGCACGGATTTTTTTTCGAATTATGCAATAACTAAAACACCCCTTACTTCTTATATATAAAAATAAGTCGTCTACGTATGTACAGGCATAACTCAGTAACCCTTTCTCCGATTTAGCTCAAATTTTTTTTTGTTGTGCTCCTTTATGCCCAACTAAGATACTAACGGAGCCCAAAATTGGAAAATTTCCCGGGAAATTTAGAAAATTGGGAAATTCCATTTCCCATACATTTTGTATGGAGAATTTTTTTCATCTCCGATTTGGCTAAACATTTTTTGTTTGTGTTTGCAATGCTCCCTCCTATTTGTATAAACATAAAAAAAAAATCAAGGACGACCTGTTGTCGGACATGAAAACACCCATTCTTCCGATTTGTCTCAATGTTTTTTGATCTGTTCGTTTAAGCTCAACTTAGATCCCAACGGACAAAAAAAAAAGACGACCTTTTGTCGCACATGAAAACACTCAGACGATATTTTCCATAGAGTTCGCATTTCAAGAGCCGATATTGAACTTCAAATGAGCGACGTCATACATAACGAGGCGCTCATTTTGATAGAGGATATATGCTTACTGCTCTGCTGAAATTTGCTGAGCAAATTAGGAATGCCGGCCCCAATCGTCCAATGCACGACGCATTCAACCGGAAATTGAAACAAGAACGTGATTACGATCGAGATGCACTGGGTCAAGCAGTGCAAAGAAATGTTCCATTGTTGAATCCACAGCAGAAAAGTGCATAAGATACACTGATGAAAGCGATCGATGATGGACAAGGTGCCATTTTCTTTCTTGATGCGCCTGGGGGAACTGGCAAAACGTTCCTCATTTCCTTGATATTGGCAACGATTCGTTCATGAAGTGACATAGCGTTGACAGTTGCATCATCTGGCAATGCGGCGACGTTGCTCGAAAAAGGACGGGTGGCTTATTCTGCCTTTAAAATGCCATTGAACTTGCAAGTGACGGGTGAACCAACTTACAACATGTCGAAAAATTCTGCTATGCCTAAAGTCTTGTAAATTTGCAAAATAATCGTTTGGGATGAATGCACGATGGCTCATGAACGTGCATTGGAGGCTCTCGATCCCACTCTGAAAGACTTGCGCAATAATCACAATCGTTTTGGAGGCGCAATGATTCTACTTTCCGGCGATTTCCGTCAAACGCTGCCCATCATTCCGAGATCAACACCGCGTCCTTAAAATCATCTCATTTATGAACTTACGTGCAAACATTACAACTGACAACAAACATGCGCCTTGCATTGCAAAATGATCAATCAGCTGATGTGTGCTCCAAGCAATTGTTGGACATCGGCAATGGAAATATTCCAGTTGATGAGACAAGTGGTTTCAGTGAATTTCCCATTCACTTATGTAAATTCACCGAGTCCAAGGAGCAACGCATCGAAAAAGTTTTCCCGAACATCGTACGCAATTACACCAATCATGAATGGTTGGCTGAACGAGCTATTTTAGCAGCAAAGAATGTCGATGTCCACCAATTGAATTTCGATGTTCAAGTGAAAATCCCTGCCGAAGTGATGATATACAAATCTATGGACACCATGTAATGGATCATATTTTTGTGCGTGACTGGTACGTTTTGTTTGAAATATTTTTCGCAAAAATATTTATTTATGGTTTTTCCAAAATAAATACATTTGTGAAAAATTGATTCAAATTTTAAATTTAGCGGTCGCGCACACCTTAAGTTGCGGGCCCGACAAACCTCTGGCACACGCACACAGGTGGATTGTGGACGGCCAGGTTCTTGGAGAAGATGACTGTATTTTTGTGAAAAGGAGAGTTTATTTTTGGATAGCGGCCGGGAGTGGAGTTTTACACGGCGACCGAGAAGGTAGTTTTTGGGCGGCGGAGCCGGTTTTCGGCGGATTTTTTGTGTTGTTGGCATCCGAAAGTCAAAGTTTTCGTGTTTGTGTACGAAAATTTGATCGGTTTCGCGCAATTTGTGTCACATTTTGATCGTCCAAGCCCAGTGTCAGCCATATGTTGTGGCGGGCTTTGCGATTTGCTGTAATGGAGGTGGAACTTTCGCCGCAAATGGAATAGCAGCTTGAACAGCGTGAACCGGTCATTTGGCAAGGGCGAACATCGTCAACATGGCCAACATAGGGAGTCGCCCGGAGAGACAAGAGCTAAGTCTTTGCTGTTGGAAGGGCCGTGTGAATGTGTTGTTTTGTTGTGTTATTTATTTATACTGCTATGTATTTATTGATTTATATAGTTTTGTTTTTAAGTGTGTTTTGAACGGCGCATGATTTTGGGAATGGGTGAGATGAGCGAGTGAATGTGTGAATGCTGTGTGAATGTGTTAATGAATTATGTTTATGTTAGGTTTATGTTAGTGATTTATTAATTTATGTATTTAAATATTTATTCGTGTATGTTTGTGTATTTATTTATTTGTTTATTGATGGAGTACCGCCTGTGCCTTTGTCAGCGCCTGTTTAAATTCTTCTATTCTTTTCATAGGAAGGTGACAACTATGTCCCAATGTACTTATAATTCTCATATTGGATGAGGCAGATAAGTTGTTATCTCAAGACTCCATGGTGGATCATATTATAGTAAAATTGCCGAAAGATCCTCATATTCTCCTTTCTCATGACGTGATTTTATGGAAACCATTTTCTTGAACCATACGAGATGGAAGAATTAACACAAAAAAAGGCGTAGCTTGACTACTGTTGTTGTTACCTCCAAGCAAAAAAAAATGGCACAAGTGCATAGATGCTGGTTTTTTTTCCTCTGATTTTAGATAAGGGAATTTAGGTGTGATTGTTTTTGGGAGGTCCCCACATTTTCTTTTCCTTGTCGGCCACGGGACCTCATAGTAGGGTGGGTGAAGAAGGCCGAGGGTCCAATAAGACCCGGACCCAGTTGCGTGCGCGAGGGCACCTGAGCCATCCGACAACCATTCCCTCCTTATCGCCCTGTTTTTATTCTCTGTCCAATTTCGTTTGCCCATTTGTTTGTATTGTTTTCCCCAGGCCTATGAATTGTATTAATAGGTAAGGACAGGGGCAACGAGCGGCGAAAACCCCGCCCACGTCTCCCGAACTGAGCTACAGCAAGCATAGGCCGCTGCTTAGCTCGTTGAGGGGCCTATTTCTTCGTCAAATGACAAGGCCCGACCTACACGGTCAACATGCCACCTTAGGCTCCGTCCCCACGGGCATCTTCGGATGCCCACCAGACCGTCCATTACATATTAACGGACGGTTTGGCGGACATCCGAAGATGCCCATGGGGACGGAGCCGGTGGAAGCAGCACTACCAGACCATAATATGGTTTATTACAACCATCACCAACGAAGAAGGTGTCGTCAACTATCTAACAGAATTTTTGAATTCATTGGATGTGCCAGGACTCCCGCCACATCAACTGCAACTGAAAATAGGCTCAGTCATCATAATGTTTCTAAATTTGAACCAGCCGAAGCTATGCAATGGAACCAGACTTGCTGTCAAATGGTTGTTACCCAACGTCATAGAAGCCACAATTCTCAAAGGAAAATTCAAAGGCGAGCACGTGTTGATTCCACGAGTTCCAATAATTACCATTGATCTGTAATTCGAATTCAAACGATTGCAATTCCCGGTGCGTCTTGCGTTTGCGATGACAGTCAACAAAGCACAAGGACAGTCGATGAATGTGTGTGACATTAGTTTAGAAAATCCGTGTTTCTCTCACGGCCAATTGTACGCCGCCTGTTCGTGAGTAGGAAAACCAGATTCTCTGGGTGGTATGCATAAAGTGAGTCGAGTGGAGTAAAGCTGAGTTGACAGAATTCCACTCAATTTTCACTATGGAGCGGAGAGTAGTTTTATGCATACAACTTTTTCACTCTATTCACCGAACATAGCAGACTCAGGAATGTCCTCAATAGACTTCACTCTTGAGTATATCCTCATTATTATGCATACCACCCTCTATTTGTTTACGCACTGCAAAACAAAACTAAAAATGATGTATATCACAAAACCTTGAATTAAATGAACTATTCAAATGGAAACAAGTTGACTTTTATTCTTTCACAACAAACGTGGCTCAGAGTGTAATCCATTTCTAGAACCACACACCTCGCCACCTGTTGACTAACAGAAAGATTGGGCGCGGGTTGGAGTTCGCGGGGTCAGCTCCATGTATGAAAAAAATAAGTCAGGGTAGGCGAAAGTTGCGAGTGTAGCGAGCACTAGATGCGAGGGCGAGTGAAGCAGCTAGTTTTACATAATACCTAAAGGTGGAATTCATATGCGACCACTGAATCGTCTACAGTACTGTAGAAAAATGATAACCTGTATGTGCATCAAAACATGAAACTAGTTTCCTGAGTGTGCATCGCATCTTAGTGTTTTAGCGTTTCAATACAATATACATGATCATTAGAAATTAAAAAAATCAACGTTTAAAAATTTCTAAATAAAAACATGAATGCAACTTAAATTAATTAGATTGATGAGACTTAATTTAAGAGCTCAAACGGGGGCACGTGTCCTCCGTGCCCCCCCCCCCCCCCCTGTAAATACGCCACTGAGCGTGAAGCACTGGAGGTCGAACTTGGCAGTGACCTTAATCCACATAATATAGTGGAACACATGATAAGATCTGAATCCAATTGGGAGACCGTAACTCACACAATATGCGACATACATTGGGAACTGCGGAAAGAGGACCAACTACGAAAAAGTACGCAAAAGATTAATGGCTAATTAGCTAAAACCAGCCCTACGACGTAATACTGAGAGGTAGTTCCGTAGGGAGAATGAAGAAAGAGGGTTGAAGGTTTTGCTGGGTAAGTAGTCGCACACTGACGATGAAAGTCCCATGAACATGAGATTTCCCCCCTCTATAATAAAAAAGACACCTGGCGCAGTGAAGCCAGAGGAACTGATTTTTGATATGGGCTAATTCGGGACCATCTATGAGTTTATGTATAATTAAGATATGGGTGGGATACTTAACTGCAGTTGTTAGTACCAGGTGCAGTTGCAGAATTATGTATTTCGATATGCGGGCGATATTTTCAGATGATGAAACTTTTTAACTATTCGATTGATTTTACTATAATATATGAATTTATTTATCTCCGGTTTCATTTTAAGCTTCATCAACTAAATGCCTTTCATGTAGGTAAATTTTTGCTTATTACTTTTTGCCGTTATGTTATTGTAAGCTTGCGACTGTACCGTGGATTTTCCTGAAACTCCACCGGAAGCTATTCCTCACTAACTTTCACCAGCTGGACAAGTTTCGTTCAACTAGGGTTTTCCATTATAAATTAATTGTGTTTTCAAAATTTTACGGTTATATACCTGTAACTCTGGAACTGACCCATTGATGATGCTGAAATTAAATAGGAGCCCAGTCCTGACGATCGCCCACCAACTAGAGAAGTTTCACTTAGCTAGCTTCTTGTGTTACAGAGTTATTTTGCTTAGAAAATTTTGCCGTTATATAGCTGTAACTTTTGAACCGTTTGATGCGTTTCTCTGAAATTAGATAAGAGCCCAGTCCTTCTTAACATTCACCAATTGGATAAGTTTCGCTGAACTAGCTTCTTCAGTTACGTAGTTATTTTGTTTATAAAATTATGCCGTTATTTAGCTGTAACTTTTTAACCGTTTGATGGATGTTTTTTTTAAATTAAATAATAGGCAAGTCCTTATTGTCGTCTACGTACAGGATAAGTTTGGTCTAGCTTGCTTTTTCCATTATGGAGTTATTAGGCTTAGATTATTTTGCCGTTATATAGCTGTAAATTTTTTAACCGATTGATCGATACTGCTGGATTTCAATAACAGGCAGCTCCCTACTGACATCTATCAACCGGAGAAGTTTCATTTCGATTACGACTTCCGTTCGACTTTAATCGTGTCCACAACATTTTGCGAGGGAGGGTGGAATAGCTGATTTTTTCTTCAAAGATCAGTTAAAAAAGACTCCTACAACTGATGATAGATGGAACGTCGCTAAGGACTCATTTATTTCGTGCGGTGAAACTTTTGCGGGCAGATTGGAGCGCGGTAGAAAGCTATTTATTAGTGACTCTACATGGTCTCTAATCTCGGCGCCCAAGAGAATTAAAGAACAAATTAACTCAGCTACTGAAGACGCAGTCAAAGATCAACCTAGAGCTGAATACCATTTCCTTCAGAATGGCGTGCAAAGAAGCGTAAAGAGGGGACAAGCGCAACACTATCAATGCCTAAGCGGAGAAGGTGGAGGAAGCGGCTAACCGTGGTGACATTGGAACCCTTTACAAATTTATCAAGCCATAAACTGGCAAATCTTTTGCAACTGAACATCCCGTGAAAGATAAAGACGGGTCCCTACTGGACGCTGATGAATATCAACTGCGGCGGTAGAGGGAGCACTTCATTGAGGTCCTCCACAACACCTTTGTACATTTGAATTAATCTTCACTAGAAGCAGAAAATATTCCACAAATAGCCAGAGTCGATACCAGCTCGCCATCTAAACTGGAATTAACTGTGCTATTAAATCGATGGACGCGGGTAAATCCCCAGGGATAGACGGAATTCCGGTGGAACTCTTTAAGGCAGATATCAACGCTACTGTGGATATTCTTCCTCCCTTCCTCCCCCTCCCTTATCCAAGAGTGTTGGGAAACCGAAACTCTCCCTAAAGAATGGAAGAAGGGCGTCATTATTAAGATCCCGAAGAAAGGTGTCCTGAAGTTTGTAATAATAATAATTTCTTTTATTGCCTTGATACCTCCAGGGGCATGGGGGCGTCAAGATCTCTAGCATTTCTATGCCTCGTTGACGTTTCAATAGCATATCTACTTTTCGGAAGTGCAGTTGCTAGCATGCACCTCCTATCCGCGCCGTCTTTATACTGACAAGCTCGGAGCACTGTGGGAGTTCTACAATATTAGTACTCACAGGCAGTTTTTGATCGCGCCGAGATTTGATCTCCGAGCTCTAGATTACTATCATAGAGCGGTGACCGAACGGTCACGGCCACCTAGGGCGATTAAATTTGGAATTTTGCCTCCTCCCCGCAGTCTCCAAACTGATGGCAAAAAATAGTCTTAAACCGGATCAAGCATACAGTTGACCGCACACTGAACGATGAACAGGCTGGTTTCCCGAGGGCTTTTCATGTAGCGACCACATCAACACTCTCCGAATTATTATCGAACAATCCGCAGAGTGGAGATCCCCATTACATCTCATGTTCATGGGCTTCGAGAAAGCGTTTGACAGCGATGACCGGGAACACATCTGGAAGGCTTCATGTAGGAGAGGTATACCAGATAAAATCATATCCATCATCAAGGAGTCCTATAGAGGAGCCCAATGTCATGTCTTATACAAGGGTAAGCTTTCAGAACGCTTCGAGGTACATAGCGGAGTGAGACAAGGGTGCATTTTGTCACCTATATTGTTGTACCCTTCACGGATGTGATAGGGTATATTAACTTTGTCATGAAGTTTGCAACGCACAGAAGGAAGCATCTCCGGCCATATAAACTACATATATATATTCTTGGTCAGTATGATGAGTCGAGTCGATTAAAACCCTTTCGACCCGGATGGTACATATATAGGTATGTACCAATAAAAATTTAAACATCCCTAAACCTCGCAAATGCTATGTGATTTGGTAATACTATGCACCAGTTCGTTCGCACAATAATCAAAATGCTAAATTGAAACGGACATGTCTGTGCGTGTTTGCTTTGCGCTGTCATTCGTGGTTATTAGTCGGAGATCTCAGCTGCAAAAACGAATTTGTTCTAGTTTTTACGCAATTTCAATTCAGTGTGGTTAGTAGTTAGTGTCAAAGTTACTCAAATGCTAAAATTCAACATAATTTACTGATAAGATAACAACAGGTAGAAACATTTATTTATTTATTGGGTTTTTTGATAGCTTTTGTCCGTGGTACGTATACGTACCACCAGTCTTCTTAGTCGGTACATATGTGTACCACTAGTACTCTAGGCAGTATTAATTGGATAGAGTTGTGCAAAAATGTTATTGCTTGTTTTTATAGATATGGCTAAATTACTGACCTGCGACGATATAAAGATGATAATAGATGCCGAAAGTAGTGACGGAGAAAATTTGTCATCAGAAAGTGAACAAGATAGCAACGCAGAGGACTTTTCATCAGGAAGTGATGACGTTTACTTACCAAGCAAAGGGAGCAGCTCCAGCGAAACTGATAACGATAGTCAAATAGTTTTGGAAAGGGAAGCACGTGAAAACAAAGAAAATGAAAACGCAAGTATTCTAAACATACCACGTGATAAGGCTTTCATCTGGAATTCACCCGACGAACATTTCGTTTCAAAACAAGTTCCTAGTGCTCTTCGTGATTGTGGGATAGCTTCGCACATACCACGAACTTCAACTGCTCTCGGCGTATTCTATAAGTTGCTACCAAAATCAGCATTTATGTATATTGCACAGTGCACAAATGAACGCATGCAAATTTTGGAAAATGCGCAATCAAAAAACAAAAGAACTAAAATTTCTAAGACAAACGATGGTGAAATGAAACTAATTGTGGGGTGCAATGATTATTATGTGCTACAACAGACTGCCTTCCCTAAAAGATTATTGGTCTAACCATAAGTCATTAGGAAACCGTTCAATTCAGGAAGCAATTACGCGCGATCGGTTCACGTTTATAACATCTAAGATGTATTTTGCAAACCCGGAAAAACCGCTGAATTCCAATAAGACTTACTACGTAGATGATTTGGTGGAATGTTTGAAAGGAAATTTTCAAAAATGCAGACTGGACAGTTGTTACCAAAGCATTGATGAATCAATGACGAAATTCAAAGGACGAAGTTCATTGAAGCAATATATGCCCCTCAAGCCAACCAAACGAGGAATAAAGATGTGGCTTCGATGCGATGCCCTTACAGGTTATACGTATGATTTTAATATCTACTGTGGAAGAGAACTTGAGGAAAGTGCAGGCACGCTTGGGGAGCGCGTCGTAAATAAATTGGCCAGTTCAATCAAGGAAAAGGACGTAACTTTATGTTTCGACCGGTTCTTTACATCCGTACAGCTACTAAACTCAATCCGTTATCCAGCTGTGGGAACTGTAATGGCCAACAGAAAAAATATGCCAAAATATGATAAGAAAAAATGCAACGCGGCGAAGCAGAATTCAAAAGCACATCATCTGGATTGTTGTGCGCTAAATGGCAAGATACCAAAGAGGTGTCAGTGCTTAGTAATTTCCACGAACTAAAGATGACTACAGTCACAAAAACTTTAAAAACAGGCGACAAAATTCAGTTGGAGTGTCCACAACAAATAAAGTTTTATCGTGAAATCATGGGTGGCGTAGATCGAGCTGACCAAATGTCTGGATTATATGAATATGATAAAAAGTCAGATAAATGGTGGAAAAAGATTTTTTACCGTTTGATCATGATGGCAGCGATAAACGCATGGATAATACATAATACACTAAATCGCAAAAAGGCACCGTTTAAAACTTTTTTGGTGGTTTTGGCCGAGTCCTTGATAGAAGATGGTATGAAAAATACAGCCGTTCGTAGATCTTTGAAACCAGGTAGAAGATCCCAGAACATACTAGCCTCTAACCATCTTCCAATTGAAGGCGAAACTAGACGTCGATGTACCAAATGCTCACAAAATGGAAAACAAACACGAACAAAAACAATATGCCGGCAGTGTAATTTACCATTATGCAAAACATGTTTCGCATCATACCACTCTTAATTATTTTCTAATATTATTTTTTTATATTCCTATTCCACTATTTTTGTCATTATGAAAATGTGATATGTTTTTTTGTTTTTTCAATATCCTTATAAATAAATACTGGTTTATAAACAGTTTTGTTTGTGTTTTTTTCCTTGAAATCATGAGCTCGCATTTTAACTCTATATGACGGATGGTACACTGCTTTACCAGTAAACAAGACGGGTGGTACAATGGTGTACCACCACCCCCCTAGCAACCCAATACTTGGATCCATGTTTTTACACCTCAGATATGCTCAACATGATACATATGACAAATTCCACTCATTCGGTTTATCCTAGCTTTACGACTCGAAAGCCGGGTCGAAAGGGTTAAGCTCCGTCCGTCTGTCTGTCTGTCCGTCTGTTTCTATGCAAACTTGTCCCTCAGTTTTAAAGCTGTCGAGCTGAAATTTTGTAGAGAGCCTTCTATCTATTGCACGCTGTATATATGTCGGAACCAATGAAATCGGACTACTACGTCATATTGCTGCCATAGGAACGACCGGTTCAAAATTCGTCTTTGTGAGAAAAACTTTTTTATTTATAAAGGCATTGTTTTCAAAATTCACATTAATCAATAGTATCTTAAGCGAAATCATATTTTCGAATTTGGCTGAAAGCGGACTACTCGATCATATAGCTGTCATAGGAACGACCGTCCCACAAGCAAGTTTTTGTCAGAAAAACTTTTTTTATTTCTGAAGGTATCTTTACGAAATTGCATATTATTCAATCGTATTGACTGCTAAGCCACGTTCCTAAATTTGGTTGAAATTGGCTCGCTATTTCATATACCTCTTTTAGGAACAGTGAAATCGGAACAAGTTTTACTACTAATTTCAAAAAGGCAAATGAACCACAAAACACAACGAAGGAATGATACCTTCGGCAAGCTAGCCGAAGGCTACCTTGTTTTGGTTGCCATTAACGACGTACTCTGCAGCGCGCTTCACGAACACCAGAGCAAAGGTATCATATGGAAGCTGTTTGAATACCTTCAACACCTGAATTACGCTGATGATACTTGTCTTCTTTCAAATAGATCGGATCATCTAGTTCAAATGACGGATGCCCTTCACCGCGAAAGTAGCAATGTAGGGCTTAAAATCGATGCCGCCAAAACTAAGTACTTGAGCTTAGATCCAGGAAGACGGAGGAAAATTGGTGTTTCGGGGCAGACGGTGGAAAAAGTGGACAATTTTTGCTACCTCGGAAGCGTAGTTACAGCAGGTGGTGGAGCGGATGCTGATGTACTATGTCACATCTATAAGAGAGCTTTTTTCAGTTTGACTCATTTGTAGGAAAACGACAACATCTCCAGACGTACCAAGCTCAGGATCTTACAAACCAATGTAAAATCTATGCTTCTATATGGCTGTTCAACTTGGAAGGTGACCAAGGCGATAACAACTAGATTGAAAACTTTCGTGAACCAATGTCTACGGCGCATTCTAGGTATACATACGCTGACCGGAGGTCATTTCTAACGAGGACCCCTTGTTCATTACTAACCAGAACAGGATAAACACCTCCATGAAAAGGCAAAAGGGCCGGAAAACATTGCTAAACGGGCCCTCGATCGGAACCCACATGGAACTGATGCAAGTCTCCGCGTTGGACGACCTAGAAACACCTGGAGAAGTTCAGTTGAGGTCGAGGATAAGTCAATAGGCAATTCGTGGAGTCAGTTGAAGGCGATGGCGGCGAACAGGACGAGGTGGAAAGTCGGCGTGGTTAATGCCCTATGCTCAACAACGGGTTAACAGGATCCAGAGAGAGAGAGAGAGAAAGGCTAGTGGGGTGTCGTAAGAAATGTTAGTTGAGTACATTCCATTTTTGGCATTTTCTTTAAATTTTAAGAAAGGGGAACAGTGAGGAGGAGAAAATATTAGATTGTTATTTGTCCCACCTCCATCTCATTTCAAGACCGTTACACTTAGAAATATGAAAACTTACAGGAAGGTGGGTTCTAAATAGCACAGAAAATGGAAAACAATGGAATTTGTATATCTTCTCAAAATAGGTTAATAATAGTTTATTTCTATAGTTACAGTTAACACACCCCTGCATCCCTTTAACATGTCCGAAGTCAAACATACTGATGGCCAACGATAACCAACACCATAAGCAATAATATGTTCAAGTTTCGTTACAATCACGTAATATTTAATAATAATACTGTTATATGTACGAAGTACGTCTCTCTTACGACACACACTGTACTAAGCTCTACCATAGTCTCGATTCATCCATGACAAGTACCAGCTGATTCTAGAGACATCTGGAATCGAGAACCTTCTCGAAACAATTCCAACTATAAAAAGCAGATGTCACCGGAAGTAAGAAGTAGAAATACTCGACACTCAGTCGCAGTCGGATCGCTATAAAGCGGAAAGGAAATAATCGTTATCTGCCGTTAACAAGTAGTTCGAGTTAGTTTGACGTTAATTGTTAGTTACGCGTGTGTAGCTTGTTTTGTGAATAAAGTGTGTGTGTTTTTCAATCGAAGTGTTTTCATTATTCAGCACAAGAATATCTAACGAACCTGGTTTCGCTCGATCAGAGGAACCATTACAATACATTCATTTAAATTTGGGTATTATGACACTATCCATACAAAAAAATACACCTATTGGCCTCCTGTATAGGTGCGAGTACTATCATAACTGCTATTATTTAGTTAGTTATTACGGAAAATTGCGAACAATTGCAATTTCGGTACATATTTGGAGGCATTGCGAAACCAATTCGTTTTTGGGCTGAAGAGCCAAAAGATACGAAACCGGTTACTTGAAACGAGTAATTTGACATTGGCAACGGCATTGCAAACGGCCAAAGCATTACAACTGTCCGAAAAAGTCAATGCTGAAATATCTCACAATTGGAAAGAGGTTAACAACGTGCGACACAAGCGAAACAACAACAAGAAATCGAACGGAGAGAAAAAGATAAAAACACAAACAAGTTCGGTGGAGAAGCCCCATGGCTGTTACCGTTGCGGAGAAGATCTTAGCACGAAGAAGTGTCACAAGAAGAATCTTTTCTGCTCGGCTTGCTCAACGGTCGGACACATCAGCCGAGTTTGCATGAAATCGAAGAGGAAATACGAAAAATCAAAGAGTGAAGCGAATTACGCGGACAGTGTAAAGCACGCGACACCATCGCCAGAGGAGCTATACAACATCGCATCGAGCTGCATGGATGAACCGTTACACCTGGACGAACTATTCAGCATTGGAACAACAAAAGAGACACATGATGTGCAGCACGCATTGGAGCCAGCCGCCACCGAAGCTAAGCGCATATCACGTCGTAAAATTTGGATTAAGCTACCAATAAATTCTTCTTCTCTTATGGCTTGTTTACATTTGCCAGTGCACCGACATGCCTGTAGACTTGTCGACAAGTGCCTTTCGTGTAGCTATGCTTGCATGACGTGTGCCAGTAGGTGTTTACACACACAATTCTACTTGCAAGTTGGCTGGGATTTTTTTCTTGAGTGTCAATTTGATTATCACGTATTTGCCATTGCGACATTCAGTTGCAGGCGACGTTGATCTTTGATCGTTTTTTGGCGTACCAATGACAGCAAACATATGTTCGCAAGTCTACTGGAATGCCTGTAGGAAATCAATTGGCCCGGGAGGCCAGCTACTTGCAAGGCGCCGTGCGGGTTTACTGGCCTGGCAGTTCATATGCACGGGTGTTTACACATAGGCAAGTGACAGCTTGCAAGTTACTTGCCAGGCACTTGCAATGCCTGTAAAATGTACGTACTTGCACGCTCTACTGGCAAGTGTAAACGCTACTTTATAGATTTCAAAATCGACAGCGCTGCTCCTGTGACAATTATGGATTTTTTGGATTTCGAGAGATTCATCGGGAAAGTCAACGAATTGCATCAATCGGACATCGATCTCATCAGTTACACTGGAAACGACATCGAAGTGTTGGGGTATTCGTTAGTCAACGTTACATCGAAAGGTAAGACATATCGCCTTCCAATTTACATCGTGAAATCGAATCGTCACCCGCTACTGGGGCGTGAATGGTTGTACAGTTTGCCGTTGGACTGGAACCGAATATTCCGCGGCGAACAATCAGTTCACAAATTGGATCAACGAACAGCACTTCAGGACTTGAGACGAAAATACCCGAGCGTATTTGAGACGAGCTCAATAGGAAAAATCACCGGGATGCAAGCACGCATTCACATGAAGGCGAATGCCACGTCAATCTTCATTAAGGCTCGCAAAGTCGCATTTTCAATGCGTACTCGGGTCGAAAAAGAGCTAGACGAGTTAGTGCGAACAGGTGTATTAGTGAAAGTCGACACTAGCGAATGGGCTACACCAATTGTACCCGTGCCGAAGGCAAACGAGAGGGTTAGAATTTGCGGCGATTACAAGATCACAGTCAATCCGCGCATGCTAATCGACGAACATCCATTGCCATCGATAGAAGAACTGTTTTTTCAAATGGCGGGAGGTGATAAATTCTCGAAAATCGATTTGACCAAAGCATACCTGCAGATGGAAGTGCACGAAGCTGATCAAAATGTTTTAACGCTGTCAACACACAAAGGTCTGTATCGACCAACGTGACTGATGTATGGCATTGCGTCAGGTCCAGCAAAGTGGCAACGAGAGATTGAAAACGTGCTGAAGGACATTGATGGAGTTACAGTATTTCTGGATGACATCAAAATAACAGCGCCAGATGACGAAACACACATGCAACGTCTCGAAACAGTGCTTCAACGCTTGGATAAGCACAATATGCGTGTGAACTTTGATAAATGTGAGTTTTTGGCCGACTCTATTACGTACTGTGGATATCGGAATAAACAAGGTATCCACAAGATGGAGAAGAAAATCGAAGCAATTCAAAAGCTCAAAGTGCCCACGAACAAAGACGAAATTCGATCGTTCATCGGTTTAGTAAACTATTACGGCCGATTTTTCAAGAATCTCAGCACCGTATTATACCCACTCACGAATTTACTGAAAGAAAACGTTCCATTCAAATGGGATGACAACTGCAAAAAGGCATTCAACACGGTCAAACAAGAAATGCTCTCAACGGACCATTTGGTTCATTACGACACAACATTACCATTGGTGTTAGCAACTGACGCCAGTCCAGTTGGAGTAGGTGCTGTTTTGAGTCACATTTGGCCGGATGGCACAGAAAGACCAATCCAATTCGCCTCACAAACACTTACACCGACGCAACAACGATACAGTCAACTAGATCGTGAGGCATACGCAATAATTTTTGGCGTGAAGAAATTCTATCAATACGTTTACGCACGTCATTTCATTCTGCAGTGCGACAACAAGCCAGTAACACAGATTTTGTCACCCGACAAAGGCTTACCAACACTGTCAGCAACACGCATGCAACATAATGCAATATTTTTATCATCATTCGATTACGAAATTCGTTACAGGAAATCGAGTGATCACAGAAATGCCGACGCATTCTCAAGGCTTCCACAATCGGATCACAGCCAGTCAATCGCTGAAATTGATTCCATCGAGGTAAATTTAATCGAAAGTTTGCCAATCACCGTTTCGAAACTAGCAAAAGCTACAGCCGATGATGAAACGATCGGCAAGCTAGTCCAAGGTCTTCATCAAGGAAAATTGGTTGACAAAAAAGGCCGATTTCTTGTCGAACAAACCGAATTCGCATTGCAAGAGGGGTGTTTGCTGAGAGGAACGCGTGTGTATATTCCGCCTCTGCTTCGGGAATCGATCCTAAAGGAATTGCATACAGCACATTTTGGAACATCACGAATGAAATCAATGGCCCGCAGTTATGTGTGGTGGCCTGGTCTTGACAACGCCGTCGAACAAATCACACGAAACTGTTTGGCATGTCAAGAGAACCGACCAAATCCGATCAAATGCGCACCTCACACTTGGCAGGCGCCAGAGAATCGATCGGATACACATTGATTTTGCCGGACCATTTTTAGGAAAATATTTCTTCGTTCTAGTCGACGCATACAGCAAATGGCCCGAGATACACATTATGAACGAGATCACCACATCGAAGACAATAAAAATATGCCGCAATATTTTCGCCGCATTTGGAATACCGAAAGTATTAGTGAGTGACAATGGACCAAAGTTCATTTCACATGAATTTCAACATTTTTTGGAAATGAATGGCATAACCCATAAGCGAAGTGCGCCCTACCACCCAGCAACGAACGGACAAGCGGAAAGGTACGTGCAAATTTTGAAAAACAAACTCAAGGCACAAAAGTGCACGCAACACGAGTTGGAGGAAGAGCTAGCATCGATTTTGCTCTGTTATCGCCGCACCATTCATCCAGCGACTGGCGTTTCACCATCACAACGTATGTTCAACCGTCAAATTCGCTCACGTTTGGATTTGTTGATTCCATCGAAAAAAATGAACATCAACAGCAACAAATAGCTGTTCGTACATTTGACGTGGGTGAACGCATTTCAGTTCGAGATTACTACGACGCAAAATACCAATTCGGACGAATTTTGGAGAAATTGGGACCTATACATTACAATGTGCTGCTCGACGATGAACGGGTTTGGAAACGTCACATCGATCAAATACATAAAGTAGGAGAGTCAATTCCAAATACTTCAGTCGAACGCGACTAACCGTCAATCATCGAGACTAACGAATGTCCAACACAAAGCACTCCGATCAACGTTCAAAAAACAGCATCGCAAAACACGATACCGCCAGGTTCAGCTCAAACCGTTTCAACATCGCCAGAAATTGTCACAAATGAGCCCGCTGTGATTCCGGAATCTGTAAGACGTACTGGACGACAACGAGCATTCAATCAATTATAAATTTTTTTATTCTTTATTTCTCAAGCAAATTTGAAATGATTAGTTACAAATTCTATTTGATTTTAAAATTCATTGTAAATAATCATTAACATTCATGTCACATTTACATTCATTTTAATACAATTTTTATTAGATTGAATTTATTTTGTGGGGGAAAACCTATCATAACTGCTATTATGAAATAAAGAGTTAGTTATATTTTAATTCAGACACCGAACGCGTAACACTGTTTTATAATAAGTACATATTGTTTTTCGTAGAACCATTTCTGAAAGGGTAAAGATTATTGGTGGAAGAGGAGGGAAGGGAGGGGTAGGCTGATCGCTGACTCTACTTTCTATAATTATTCAGACAATTTATATTTTTTTTATTCAAGTTTGCAATTTGCAATATCGTTTGAAGATAAGTGATTAAGTATCTCGAAAAGTTGGACAGTTCATCTTGTATACATACATATCTATCTACAGTATAGCTTCTCGTTTTAAAATAATTACTTTGAGAGGTGACAGGTAACAACCGAATTGGTATGTAAGATACTATATCATGTTTAATTAGGGTGTTTTTATCCATCTGAATGGTACCAAGAAGAGAAAGGAGCCGATATTTACACACCAAAATAAGCACTTGCTACAAAACCCTCGGATTAAGTGCTCTATATTCCGATTTCATCTTTTCTTAACGGAGAGGACGCTCCCGCGTCCCTAGATATTATCTTTATTGCTATAATTTCATTTTCCATTTATTTATGTATATCTGGCTATTTTAAGTGATTTGAATATACATAATGAAAATAAATTCGACTCTTTAGTACATTCCAGTACAATTTGCACGTTATCTCTTAGCCAGCGTCCTAGAAAGACATATTTTTGCAAATGCAATAACCTAAAATTATTGGCAGAGCAAAAGTAGCAGAGACCAGACCGAAGCTACGCATATCGCAAAGACCATATGCATTAAAAGGGAGTTTCCTATATGGCCAGTTTATAGGGGAGGGTGGCACTCATTCAGGAGGATCATGACCATTCTCAAAATCAGTTAACTAACCCATTCTACAAATATTTCTTGAATTTTCAAGTCGCTAGCTTCATTCTATCGAAAGTTATTGCCTATTTGAAGCCTTACTTGCAGGGGAGGTAGAGGTTCTTTTTGTCGAATCTTGAGCATTTTTAATAACAAGCAGCTAGATCCCAGTACAAACATTTGACCGAAATTTCCAGTCACCAGCTTCATTCTATCGAAAGTTATCGCTTATTTGAAGTTTCATTTGTAGGGGGGGAGGTAGGGGTTCTTTCGGTCGGACCTTGCCCATCACTGCCACTAACCAATTAGATCATGCTACAAATATTTAAACAAAATTTCAAGTCTCTAACTATATTCTATCGAAAGTTATCGCTTATTCGAAGTTTCATTTGCAGGGGAAGTAGTGGTTTTGTTGGTCGCATTTGACATATTTTCAATATCAGCCAGCTGAATCCTACTGCAAACATTTGACCAAAATTTCAAGTCGCTAAGTTTATTTTATAGTTATCGCTTATTTTAAGTTTTATTTCTAGGGGAGGTAGGGGTTCCTTGACTCGGACCTTGCCTATTTTCAATACCAACCAACTAGATCTTACTAGAAACATTCGACTAAAATTTCAAGTCTCTAGCTTCATTCTATCGAAAGTTATCGTGCGAACGGGTTTCATTTGTAGGGGAGGTAGGGGTTCTTTGGGTCGGATCTGGTCCATCTTTAATACCAACTAACTCAATCCTACTATAAACATTTGATCAAAATTTCAAGCCGCGGGCTTCATTCTATCAAAAGTTATCGCTTATTTGAAGTTACATTTGTAGAGGAGGTAGGGATTCCTTATGTCGGATCTCGCCTATTTTCAATACCAACCAACTAGATCATACTACAAACATTTGACGAAAATTTCAAGTCTCTAGCTTCATTCTATCGAAAGCTATCGTGCTAACGGACAGACAGACGAACAGACAGACAGACAGACATGGCTAAATCGAATCAGGAGGTGACCCTGATCATTACATCACATACATTGCTGTACCTCTGGAGCCTCCTTTCAGGTGTTACAAATTTTCGTCGTGACAAAAACAATATACCCTATACTATAAGTCTAGGGTATAATATTTTCGGGCCTATTTAGTGCTAATTTCGTACAGCCGAAAAAAAATATTACACTTTACTTGAATTGAAATTTGTGTCCATTGTTCTTGCATTTGATTATAGGAGTAAAAAGAAAACTAGGTTTTTCCTTATACTGCAAGCGTTTTTATTTTGTAGGCATACAATTATTTCAGAAGCAACATACTTACCTAATTGGCTAGCACTGATGATGGAAGTACGTTGCTTCCGAATCAACTGTATGCCTACAAAATAAAAACGTTTGCAGTATAAGCAACACCATCTAGATAGACAGGCCTCCGCTCAGCTGATCGTGGTGAATTAGACTTCATTTGTGACGTAAATTTTACGTCATTAATTCACTGCCAAAGCAGTGACTGCACACGACGATGTCCCCGGCACGACATATGTTTACAATTGGAATTGCGTCAGGCGGCATTTTAGTCCTCTAAAAACACACTTTCTGTACACTTGCAGCAATTAGGTCGAAGCCGCAGCTCCGGAGATCAGTCGCAGAGCATCGTGGAATAGTACACACCTGACAAAATACATCTTTCGACCGCACGACACACTTTCATCGCGCACGTGTTTGTTTTCCCGGAACACTAGATGAAATTTTACAAACAAATAAACACTGAATGCGGAAAACGAAAACTAAATACGGAACGCACAAATACCGGGGACTCGCCAGCACCAGTCGCCGACCACTGAATTGTGGATACGATGGCGTCATTAAAGGAAATAATTGCGTAATTTAGCCGTCAAAACCAGCTGAGCGGAGGCCTGTATATCTAGATGGCGCTGCTCAAAGCAACACCATCTAGATAGACAGGCCTCCGCCAACGCCATCTAGATAAACAGGCCTCAACTCAGCTGTTTTTGACGGCTAAATTACGCAATTATTTCCTTCAATGACGCCATCGTATCCACAATTCAGTGGTCGGCGACTGGTGCTGGCGAGTCTCCGGTATTTGTGCGTTCCGTGATTAGTTTTCGTTTTCCGCGTTGCGTGTTTCTTTGTTAGTTAAATTTCATCTAGTGGTCCGAGAAAACAAAGACGTGCGCGATGAAAGTGTGTCGTGCGGTCAAAAGAAGTATTTTGTCAAGTGTGTACTGTTCCACGACGCTCTGCGACTGATCCCCGGGGCTGCGGCTTCGACCAAATTGCTGCAAGTGTGCAGAAAGTGTGTTTTTAGAGGACTAAAGTGCCGCCCGACGGAATTCCAATTGTAAAAATATGTCGTGCCGGGGAAATCGTCGTGTGCAGTCACTGCTTTGGCAGTGAATTGAATTGAGTTTATTGAGCGATTTGTACATGTATTTACTTAACCTATTACAGGCTGTTATAGATATGAATGGTGACTGATTAAATTATGTCACTCTGACATTAGTTCAAGCTACATCTATCGGTGAAACATAATATTATATTATAAATTCATTTCGTTTCGGAGAATTTCCTACAGTGCTCACTTGGAGGAACAACCTTTTTTTTTTTTTTTTTTTTTTTTTTTTTTTTTTTAATATACAACTTAAAACTAACTTATGACTAGAAACTAAAGATTATTATATGCTTATGGGACTTATGTTTGTATAACAATTCTTATTGTAGATTGCCACCCTAATTGTAGACTATATAAGAAAATATTGTACATCACTTTTAGTGGGCTGATCCTGAGAACGCATAGAGAAAACTATATACATCATGTTATAATAAAATTTATATAAAACAAAACCGGACTCTGTTACAGAGTGCCATAATACTTCTTGTAATAATAATGAAAATACAGTTTATATTGTAGAACATCTGGGTTGTCTTATATTATATTTTTTCATGAAATTAATTTTTTTTCAAAGTAATTCATAAAACTGGAAGAAAATTTTTGTTTATTTCTTTTATTTTTTACTGAGCGTAAGGCACAAAGTTATTATGTTTATTCTAATTCAAAGGAATGCTTGATCAGGAAACCATTGCCGGTTGTAATAGACGTCCCATTTCACAATCAACCCCTGCGGATTTGATTACATTTTTTATCAAAAAATTTTGGTAAGAATTTGGGACTATTGACAGGTTCGAACATATCTGGGAGTCTTGACATGACTAACGAGAGGCCCGATACGAGGGTATTATTGGTAGGACGGGTTTGGCTGCGTTCAGCCATTCTTTTAACAAGAGGGTTAGGGTGGGCCGCCCAATTGCGAGTTCTATGGACGGCCAGTTCTGTGGAGTATTTTATGAACGGGGTGATGTTGGCTTTTTTGTAGAGTGACGCGTTTTTGAAGTGTCTTTTGTTAGGTCTACGATATAATCCAGTGCATGCGCGGAGAATTTTGCGTTCGAAGACTTGGAACTCGTTTGCCACTGTAGGAGAAATGGTAGCCCAAATTGGGAAACAGTATGATAAGATCGGTCTGATAAGGGTTTTGTAAAGTAGAGTTTTTGTGCGGAGGCGGAGAGCTCTACGGGATAATAGTTTTTTAACGGAGTACACGGCTTTTTTAGCCTTGTGTAAAAGAGTCCTCGCATGTTGGTTGAATTTCAAGTCGTACTTCATATGTACTCCTAAGTACCTTAGTTGTTTTTTGAGGGGGACTCGAATACCTTTGATCCGAATGGCAATGGCTTTGCTTTCGGTTATCACTCCGTTTTTACATTTTGTACCTGTGTTTCTAAAACAAGTAATTTCAGATTTACTCCCATTAACTCTGAGAGCCCATTTATCGAGGTACTCTATGCATCGATCGATTAAGGGTTGTAGAGTGCTTGCTGCACGAAGAGGACTAGGATCACTTGCGAATATTATGGTGTCGTCAGCATACATCAGGCCACCAGTGGTGGAAAGGGTGTCTGATGGTTCAGATGGGATGGGGTCATTCAATGGAATATCATGCACATATATGTTAAATAAAAGGGGACCCCAGATAGAACCTTGAGGGACTCCCGACTTAATATCTTTTGTACACGAAAATTCGTTGTTGATTTTGATTACGAATTTCCTATCAGCCAGAAAATTTATGATTAACCTTAGTAAGGGAGTAGGGCAATTACGGCTTATGAGTTTATCAATTAATCCTGCATGCCATACTGAATCGAAAGCTTTGGATAGATCCAGGGAACAAGCTACCGTACAGTTCTGTTGTTGAAGGTTAGACGTGATGTGTTCTTGGAGAATGGCAATGGCATGTTCTGTAGAGTGAGCAGGTTTGAAGCCGAATTGGTGGTGTGGGACTAAGTCCCTAGAGAAGGAGTCCAGTTGACGAAGGAGAATGCGTTCGAAAAGTTTGCCGATATTAGACAACAGGGAAATTGGTCTTAGGTCGTTGATATCTCCCCTGCAGCCCTTCTTGGGGGTAGGGATGATGGCAGCAGTTTTCCAGGAGATTGGAAAGTAGCCATTGTTAATACAATGGTTAAAGATGATGGTGAGGTGCGTGGTCAGTGAGTCGGCTGTTTTTTTGATGATGTAGTTAGATATCTGATCTGGACCACAAGATTTTTTGGTGTTTAGTAGTTGCATCTTCTGAGCTACTTCCCCGACGGAGGTAAATGCAACCGGGAATTGTGGGCAATCGGGTTGCAGAGCATTGTTTGAGTGAGAGAAAATGGTGAGGAATGAGCCTTCAAGGCTAGTTATATGCGAGTGGACTCTGTCAGACACCTCTCTGGCCCACGACTGATTATCCGGAGGTATTTCGGTAAATAGAGAGCTGAAGAAAGAAGCGCAGATATCTAATTTCTGATGTGTCGTCACAAATTCTGAATTATCGTGATTGATTACCGAAGAGTTGACATTGAATTCTTTTTTCTTACGCCCTGATAGTCTATCTACTGCACGAAAACAATCAGGGCCTGGTTTAATTTGTTTAAGAAACGACGAATAGGAGTTATTTAAGTCTCGGTTAATTTTTTGTTCAATGATGGACGAAAGAAGGGCAATCTGGTTTGAGAAGAACTCATAGACATTGTTTGTCCTATTGTGGGCTCTATGAAAAATTCTTTTCCGTCTTTGTAACAATTTTTTCCTTTCCCGTATGAAATGTAATGTGTCTACGGTTAGACGGCCATATTTATAATAACGCGCATTAATACGAGGAGCGTGTTTATCGGTAGAATTTAAAATTGCCTCATTGATTGAGGAAATCTGGGTGTCAATTTCCAAGTTAGATATAAATGTATCTATTGGTAGTGAGGGGGGTAGGAGATTGGTAAGGTCACGGTTAAACTCGGTCCAGTTTATAGACTTATAGTTCCGAGCACCTGAGTTTATGTCTATGTTCGTGGCAGGACTTCCTATGTTTAGCTGAAGTGCGAGGGCAAGGTGATCGGAGAGAGCGGGTAAGGTAGAGCATTGTGAGTATTCGTCAAGTAAAGATGCGGATAATATGAATCCGTCCAGGAAAGAAGACCCGCGTGGGAAGGTAGGAGAGTCGGATGTAACAAAATCGACCCCTAGCTCAGGATTATCAAGCAGCCAATTCTCCAAAACAGAGCCGTTTGCGTTGGTTGCCGAATCACCCCAGGATGGACTCCGGCTATTGAAGTCACCACCGAGAATAGAGGCGTCGAAATTTATGGATACATTATGGAAATCGTTCAGGGCATTTTTCAGGTTATTACCAACGCTACAAGGTACATAAATTGCACCTATGAGAATTTTAATCGTATTATTGTTACTTATATTTAGTTCAGTCTCAATTGCTGTTATAGGGGCAACGGAAGAGTTAATGGTTACGGATCTAAATTTCAGGTTTGATTTGATGCATATTGCGGAGCCCCTACCCAAGTCATTTCTGACAAGCTTGTAGTTTTTTAAGAAGACTTTATTTCCTGGGGGTAGCTCTCCTAGTCTAGTTTCGGATAAGACAGCAAAGTCAGGAGAATGTTGAAGCAGAAGGTCAATGAGGGCAAGTCTCTTCCCGTTGGAGAGCAGCGAGTTTACATTTGAGTTAAGGATGATTAATTTACCCATGGGAGATGTTAATAATAAAGTTGAGATAAGCCATTTTCTTATCCTCATTGTTGAGCTGACGTGTAGAATGCCAAAAGGCAGAGATACGCTTTGTTAGAGCTTCTAACGACATTCCAAAGAGGGACTGAATTTCTTCTTGAAAGGCCTTAAATATGGATGTGGAACCCTGAGCCGAGAGAAGCCCCTGTCCTGCATTAGAGTTGGAACCTGCTATGTCAGCATAGGAGGTACCGCTTACGAAAGAGGGCCGACCCGTATTGTAATTAGGATTTTGAGCGGAGAAGTAGCTTTCCGGCGTCTTCCCAGATGCGCGTGGTAAAGTAGGCTGCTGACGTTGTTGCAGTTTCGCTTTATATCTAAGGCGTACAGGACAGTTGGAGTAGCTAGCTGGGTGACCTATCTCATGGCAACAAGCACATCTAATTGGAGGAGCCGAATCAGGGACAGAGCTACCGTGAGCCTGAATAGAGCATTCTTGTGAGGAGTGATCGCCCGCGCATTTTACGCATTTTGCAGGAGAGAAGCAGTTAGCTGAAACATGGCCGTAGTTTTGGCAGTTATAACATTGTGTTAAGTCATTTTTATTGGGTTTTTCCCATTTGATTCTTTGGAAGAGAAGCGAAGAGATGTTTTGGACGGAGGAGAGGGTTTCCCTATCGTCGACAGTTACTCGAAATACGTCAAGATCGACATTGTTGGATCTCGACCAAGCTGTGGTATGTTTGGAAACTTTGGCTTTGCTAGGAGCAATAACACGGTTCAATTCGTCTTCCACTTCCTCAGGGGGAAAGGAATATAAACCACGAAGTATGGTTGAGTATTTACGGTTATTTTTTAAGGTGTACGAATAACCTTCGAGCTTGGCTGACTTACACGCCTCCATTAACTTGGAATGCGTATCCGGGTTATCTACCTTTACCTTGTGGGTGCCTTCAGAGAGATTAATCATATCAATCTTGCAGTTCCTGTCAATTTCCTTTATTAAATCAATTAGTTCTTTGGCCGAGACCTTGTGCACTGTAATCGGAGGACAAAATTTAGTTTTCGCGGGGTTGACCGTGGACGGACCGACAGTTGACCTAGTGGAGGGGGGATCCTTCATGGCCCCTAAAGGGGCATACCTATTTTGACTACCATTGCGCGAGGAGTTACCCATTACAATCTGAGAAGTATCATTATTAGAAATTTTTCGCTTCTTAAACACTAGCCGCCCTTTAGCCGGTAGGAATGAAGATGAATTGTCATAAATTTGCTTTATTTTTGCAGAGTCCGGTACATTTGGATTTGAACTTAAAAGTAAAAGAGCATTTGCTGCGCTGGAATGGCTATTATGGTCGTCACACACCATATTTGTTGTTTCGTCCGATAAATTAGCTGACGCTGCTTGTTGACTTGTCAAATTGGGGTCATTTGGCTTATTGGCAGCATGTGCCCCTGATGTAACGTTGACCATTATTGAGGAGTCACTTTGACGGAAATTTGGCGTCCAAACATGAGGGGTTACCTGATCAGGTGTCGAGGAATCCTTCGAGGCCGTTGATGAATTTATTTTCTCGAACGAACATTCGGGAACGAAATTTTTGTTGATTTTGGCTACAGTATTAGCTTTATATGTATTCATGAAAGAGCGAAATCTTTCACGCTTCTTTTGCGCCGAATTCGACTGAATTCCCTTTTCGTAACGGTTTCTCGACGGACCGCTATGAGCGGCTGGCGATGAATCCGTTATACACGTTTCTGTCGTACCGGCCACATGGCCGACCACTTTTCCGGCCAAACCCGTATCCGTGATTGATAATTACACTTCGTGAGCGTGAAAACAGAGTAGAACTGTACGGAAAAGACAAATTTTCCGAATGTAACTGTTTCGTTACACACACAAACACACGCACTGCTATTGCGCACTTAATGAGCCAAATGGAGACACGTCCGTACACGACAAGTTCCCACAGTCGAAACTCCTTTGGCAGTGAATTAATGACGTAAAATAGACGTCACAAATGAAGTCTAATTCACCACGATCAGCTGAGTTGAGGCCTGTTTATCTAGATGGCGTTGCGTCCGCTCAGCTAGTCGTGGTGAATTAGACTTCATTTGTGACGTAAATTTTACGTCATTAATTCACTGCCAAAACAGTGATTGAACACGACGATGTCCCCGGCACGACATATCTTTACAATTGGAATTGCGTCGAGCGGCATTTTAGTCCTCTAAAAACACACTTTCTATACACTTGCAGCAATTTGGTCGAAGCCGCAGCCCCGGGGATCAGCCGCAGAGCATCGTGGAACAATTCACACTTGACAAAATACATATTTTGACCGCACGGCACACTTTCATCGCGCTCGTGTTTCTTTTCCGGATCACTAGATGAAATTTTACTAACAAATAAACACTGAATGCGGAAAACGAAGACTAAACACGGAACGCACAAATACCGGGGACTCGCCGCCATCAGTCGCCGACCACTGGATTGTGGATACGATGGCGTCATTGAAGGAAATAATTGCGTAATTTAGCCGTCAAAACCAGCTGAGAGGAGGCCTGTATATCTGGATGGTGCTGGTATAAGGAAAAACCTAGTTTTATTTTTACTCCCACTGTCGGTGAGCGAGACATCGAGCGGTTTGAATTTTGAATTCAAATTCGCGCCTACACTATTTCACCACAGTGGCAACAATTTTCACTAGATATAGAGTACGTTTAGACCGTGCGAACTACTTGGAGGATTAATTAATACGAAGAAACTCACCGCGGTCTAAACGTATCAGATTAGTTAGTGCTACGACTAACTTTAACTCCATTTGCCATGCGGTACTGAACTCACTACAGCTGTCATCGCGTGTAACGTTTGCGTTTTCTGCTGTGAACTTGAATCCGAACGTCTGGCTCAAAGTTAACAATTCGCCTGGATTATGAGCAATCCCGAAATGACCGAAAAGACAATAAAACCACAGCTGACATCGGTAATACTTGGTGCATTTATATAATATTTGGTTTTATTGTCTTTTCGGTCATTTCGGGATTGCTCATAGTTCAGGCGAATTGCTAACTTTGAGCCAGACGTTCGGATTCAAGTTCACAGCAGAAAACACAAACGTTACACGCGATGGCAGCTGTAGTCAGCTCAGTACCGCATGGCAAATGGAGTTAAAGTTAGTCGTAGCACTAACTAATCTGATACGTTTAGACCGCGGTGAGTTTCTTCGTATTAATTAATCCTCCAAGTAGTTCGCACGATCTAAACGTACTCATAGCCACTCCGTATTGACAGCATCGTTGGTAAGCGGAATCGGGCCGGACAGTACAAGTTGAATCCTGTCTACTCTACGATCACTTTCACACCAGGGAGGCGAAAAAAGTGTAAAGCGGCATACACATTAAGCAACCTGGTTGGCAACGGTGGTTGCAGACACGCCAAGTTGCATTAAAATAAGCCGTGTGTAGGCAAGTTGCTGGTTGCAAAAACAAGTTCGACAACGGTTGCAAGAATATCAAAAATTTTTGATTTTCGTGGGCGTGGCTTAACGGATTGCCAACCAAAGTATACTGTGTGTAGTGATGTTGGCAACGGGACTCAGGAAAAACCATTTTAAGTGCCGAGTTCGAAGCGACAACATGTCGATATCAATATCAAACTTCGAAATGATAAATGCATTGTCGGTACCAACCGTAGTTGGCAACCTGTTGCCCGTCTGTAGTTTCGTGCTTGCAACCACCGTTGCCAACCAGGTTGCTTAATGTGTATGCCGCTTAAGATAACTTGAAGAAAATCTTTGTGAACAAATTTTGTGAATGTTTATTATTCTAGGAATAATAAACCTTTTCGTACTCATATGGGAGAACATGTGTTCTATTATTCGGAGGGCTTGGTGTCGGGGGAGCGGATCGGTTGCCGGGGAGGCGATACGCACACTTTACTTTTAAAAGTTATATTACGTTTACACTATCCCCAGATTACTTCATCTGCGCCGGCTGACTAATATTACGTTTACACAGATTAAATCAGCCGGCGCAGATGAAGTAATCTGGAGATAGTGTAAAATTACGTTTACACTATCCGCAGATTACTTCATCTGCGCCGGCTGAGATAATCTGCGACTGTCAAATACATACAATTTTGAACTCACCACACCCAGATTACGCTGCAGATGAAGTAATCTGGGGATAGTGTAAACGTAATATAAACGTTTACACAATACCCAGATTACTCCATCAGCGGCGTAATATTACGTTTACACTAGACCCAGATTACTTCATCTGCGCCGGCTGATTTAATCTGCAACTGTCAAATACATACAATTTTAAATTCACCACACCCAGATTACGCTGCTGATGAAGTAATCTGGGGATAGTCTAAACGTAATATAATCTGGGTGTGGTGAGTTTAAAATTGTATGTATTTGACAGTTGCAGATTAATATTACGTTTACACTATCCCCAGATTACTTCATTTGCTGCTTAATCTGGGTGTGGTGAGTCCAAAATTGTATGCATTTGACAGTCGCAGATTATCTCAGCTGGCGCAGATGAAGTAATCTGGGGATAGTGTAAACGTAATATAAGTCAGCCGGCGCAGATGAAGTAATCTGCATATAGTGTAACATTACGTTTACACTACCCGCAGATTACTTCATCTGCGCCAGCTGAGATAATCTGCGACTGTCAAATACATACAATTTCGAGCTCACCACACCCAGATTACGCTGCAGATGAAGTAATCTGGGGATAGTGTAAACGTAATATAAACGTAATATTAATCTGACATTGTCAAATACATACAATTTTAAACTCACCATACCCAGATTATATTACGTTTACACTTTCCCCAGATAACTTCATCTGCTGCTTAATCTGGGTGTGGTGAGTTTAAAATTGTATGTATTTGACAGTTCCAGATTAGATCAGCCGGCGCAGATGAAGTAATCTGGGGATAGTGTAAACGTAATATAAAGCAGCAGATGAAATAATCTGGGGATAGTGTAAACGTAATATTAAGGAGCAGATGAAGTAATCTAGGTATAGTGCAAACGTAATATTACACTATACCAATATTACTTCATCAGCGGCGTAATCTGGGTGTGGTGAGTTTAAAATTGTAAACGTAATATTAGTTAGGTCGAAAAAATTTAATCACATCTTTTTCTAAAAAGTTACGGTAGTGTCTGCCAGCTTAATATTACGTTTACACTAGCCGCAGTTTACTTCATCTGCGCCGGCTGATTTAATCTAGAACTGTCAAATACATACAATTTTAAACTCACCGCACCCAGATTAAGCAGCAGATGAAGTAATCTGGGGATAGTGTAAACGTAATATAATCTGGGTATGATGAGTTTAAAATTGTATGTATTTGACAGTTGCAGATTAAATCAGCCGGCGCAGATGAAGTAATCTGAGGATAGTGTAAACGTAATATTAAGCTTGCTGTGCTATCCAACTAATATTACGTTTACACTATACCCAGATTACTTCACCTGCGGCTTAATCTGGGTGTGGTGAGTTTAAAATTGTATGTATTTGACAGTTGCAGATTAATATTACATTTACACTATACCCAGATTAATTCATCTGCTGCTTCATCTGGGTGTGGTGAGTTTAAAACCGTATGTATTTCACAGTTTCAGATTAAATAAGCCGGCACAGATGAAGTAATCTGGGGATAGTGTAAACGTAACATAAAACAGCCGGCGCAGATGAAGTAATTTGGGTATAGTGTAAACGTAACATTAATCTGCGACTGTCAAATACATACAATTTTAAACTCACCACACCCAAATTACAAAGCAGATGAAGTAATCTGGGTATTGTATATATTATCATCTGCTGCTTAATATTATATTACGTTTACACTATAACCAGATTACTTCATCTGCTGCTTAATCTGGGTGTGGTGAGTTTAAAATTGTATGTATTCGACAGCTGCAGATTAAGCCAGCCGGCGCAAATGAAGTAATCTGGGGATAGTGGAAACGTAATATTACATTTACACTATCCCCAGATTACATCATTTGCTGCTTAATCTGGGTGTGGTGAGTTTAAAATTGTATGTATTTGACAGTTCCAGATTAAAGCAGCCGGCGCAGATGAAGTAATCTGGGGATAGTGTAAACGTAATATAATCTGGGTGTGGTGAGTTTAAAATTGTATGTATTTGACAGTTGCAGATTAATACGTTTACACTATCCCCAGATTACTTCATCTGCTGTTTAATCTGGGAGTGGTGAGTTTAAAATTGTACGTATTTGACAGTTGCAGATTAAATCAGCCGGCGCAGATGAAGTAATCGAGGTATAGTGTAAACGTAATATAAGCCGCAGATGAAGTAATCTGGGGATAGTGTAAACGTAATATTACACTGTTCCGGCGTAATCTGTCGTTTGACACATCTATGACATTGCATAGATTGACAGTTTGCGAGTCTTGTGTATTTCAAAAGTTGTTTCCCTTCGTAAAAATTTGTTAGTGAGTTACTTTATAGTGGAGTGATTGTGCCGCGAATCGTGAAATTGATGGTTCAATGGAAGTTCGGTTGTGTTATGTGTTATAGCCGCCACACACGACTGCGTGCGACGTGTGTGGCGGTTATAAGGCCGGCCGCATCTTGGACGTAGGCAGGGCAGCGCAGCGCAGCGCGCACATGACATTGTTGTTGTAACAATTGTCAAAATCTGATTTTACAACAACAATGCCATGTGCGCGCTGCGCTCTGCTGCCATGCCTACGTCCAAGATGCGGCCGGCCTTAAGGGCGTTGTACACTTCACCGTGAACGTTAAAATGGAAAAATGTTTTCTTGGAGAATATTCATGAAAACGACATTTTACGTCCGGGGATTATTTTAAAATAAATGAAGAATTCCATTAACTACATTTTGAATATATTTGCACAATTTAATATTGATATTTCATATACTTTTTTAAAATTCCCCGTATATTTGATCGTGAACAGAAAAATTCATCGTGAAATCAGTTTCACCACGTTTCACAGAGAAGTGTAGACGCGCGAACGTGAAAGCGAACGACCGAGAAGTGAAATTCATCACGATATTTTTCCACGATGCTTTTCATGTTCGAATTGCATTTGCATTCTGAAAAGTTGTTTATCGTGAAAAAAAAACTATTTTTTTTGTTTATTTATGAAATAATATAATCGAATGAATCATTTGTCTTCGCCGGGTACTTTGTCTAGCTTCGGATAGATCTTCTAACAACCCGGCTGCGCCGGGTCAATGTCTTATTGAATCATGGGCTATACGTCACTACCTAAACACTCCCTAGAATAAGAAGAACAAATCGTAAAATCGACCGCAACCTCTAGAATAAGAGTCACTCAAACTGAAAATTGGTTAGAACCAAGTATTTAGCTCAAAATATAGCGGGTATTTGGTTTAGATCGATAGTTTAATTTCGATTTTAAAGCCCATTTATCACGGCACGGTACACCTTCTTGAGTCGACTGCAGTCTCTTCGATTTTAAGTCCCATTCACCACGGCACGGTATACCTTTTGGAATCGACTGCAGTCGAAATTCGACTGCAGTCTCTAGAAATAAAGCCCCGAACTGAAAATTATAGAAAAATGAAATTGAATTGGTTACGGCCAAATATTTAGCTCAAAATATAGCTGTAGGTATTTGGTTTAGATCGTTGGTTTTAATTCGACCTTGAAGCCCATTCACCACGGCTCACAAATATTCTTGAAAAATATGTTCTCAGATAATGATGGCAAATGAACTTTGCCCTTATGGCAGCATAAATTAAAGGCATTCCTATTACGTGAAGTAATTTCTGCTTCAAAATGTTTTGCACCACAAAATGAGCAACGGAAATTCAGAGGACCGCAACTTAAAGGTTCGAAATCCCGTGAAACTATATTTAAGGCACATTTATATGTACCATCTAAATGATTGATTGCGTTGTGGTTTCTAATTACCCTCATGTAATTTCGTCTACCACGCCGCTCAATCCTACCAGTAATTACAGAATGCCGTTGGAAGGGCATTTTGCAAACTACTACTACTTCCTTGCTATTTACCTATTTACTTAAAAACACTTATTCGCCCGAAAGCACTGCACAAAAAATAATTATTTACCACGAAAGTAACAAAAGTATGTATTGACTTTCACGTATCTTGGTCACCACGGTACTTATATATGTATTACTTGAGAACACCCACAATAGATCTGCGTATCACACTTATTGGCCCGATTGAACACCCACAATAGATCTCTTCTCATAACATTTCTTTTCCACTTGTTAAGTGGACTATGCATACTTTCATTTTTTCAACTCGACGCTTATCATTTTTTCAATTCTCATAAGTATGCATCATAAAAATTAAGTACACTTGGATACTTGATTCATATTTTCAATTCGACGGTTTATTTATTTCGTGAGTATCTTTTCTAGACGGCTCCACTCACAATCCAATGAACGCTGTTCCACCCACAATCTTATGAAAGATCCTTAGCGGATACATCTACCCAAGCTTGGTCATTATATACATGATTCGAATCTCTGCCCAAGCTTGGTCACGAACTTACATCTGCCCAAGCTTGGTACAGCTTGGATTCTAAGCTCGCAATGTTTTACCGAATCCCCGCAAAGCCACGAACCGCTTCTGGCCAAGTTTCGATTCTAAGAGAATCGCTTTAAAGGGACATTTGAACTGAAAGAATGAAAAGGAGACCGGAAGTTGATATTTACACGAAGGAGGAGGAGTGAAAATCAGAAGACTGTTATTAAACATTTTGAATGGTCCTACTTATAAAACATGCTCATTTATTGCACGTATACAACGTAATGGTACTATAATCGAACACGGAAAAGAGTTATGAGGTCAAGAAAAACAATTAAGAACAAAAAGGAGTCGTTGTAACTTCCGATTTAAGAATGTAGGGTGGAATGATAAATGTAATTTTATCGGATCAAGATGTAAGACTAAAGCGTCCAAATCACTTGTGTGGTTATATCAAGATATAGTCACGTTTGTAAATCTCAATTGACCACACATCAACAGCCTGATCCTACGATGGACTTAAGATCGTTGTGAGTGGCCAAATTACGATTTTCGTGATATCTGGCCGCGCGCCGTGAGTCCAGCCATGAGCTATCAGTCTGCTCATGCTCACGTCGGGGTACCGAAAGGCACCATGAAAATAGCCATTAATGGACAATTTCGGCTGAGTCCGAAAGTGGCCATGTATGCCCAGTTTCGATTCGTATTCAATGTTCACTTTCGTTTAAAAACGGTGCAGTTAGCGTAGCTCGTTCCAAACCGAAATTGTCCATGCACACTTTGTGCGATACTAAGGGTTGTGAATCAACAATCCCTGTGTGGGCGATTTGTTCCATTTCAATTCAATGTAAATTTTAAACCGCGAGTGCTCCCGCAGCTTCTTAACTCTAACCAATATCCTTCATTAATTCCTTTCTACAACCGACATTTTTATTTTCTTCTTAAATAAACGTTTTGCATATTTCAAATAAATTTCCCGGTGAACTGTAAATACGACTGTGAACAGGAAAAATAATTCTCACCATGCGATAACTGTCAAATCTTTTCACGGAGCTTTTGATCGTGGAAAACTTTTATTTTCATGTTCACGTTCACGGTGAAGTGTAAAGAGCTCTTTAGACAGGAAATAAAACTCAAATGTTCATGTGAGCACATTTTCAAAGGAGCATGGTGCAAACAAATATGAAAATTTTACAAGGCATGGATGAAAAGTCCTACTTTTGTCGTGTTCGCAGCGCAGATATTACCTAGTAACAGTAATGCCCGAATCAGAATGAACGCAGAAAGCAGCAGCAGCGGCCGCGGCAATAACAACAACATGTAGATCTGCTTTTGCCGCTGCGTTCAATCTAGGTCAGGGAAATGCATGCTTTCTAATATTACGTTTACACTATACCCAGATTACTTCATCTGCTGCGTAATCTGGGTGTGGTGAGTTTAAAATTGTATGTATCTGACAGTTGCAGATTAATTCAGCTGGCGCAGATGAAGTAATCACGGTATAGTGTAAACGTAATATAACTTTCCAATTCGCAAGCCGGTGCTGCTGCATTCTGCGTTCATTCTCGACCGGGGCTACCGGTAGCGCAGTGTGTTGAGGCATCAGTCTCATGTTTGACTACCGGCGTTTCGGGTTCGAATCCCGTCCACGACGATGTTCGTGGCCATGGATGTGGAGGAGGTGCATTCTCCGAAACCAGTTTATGCCAACGAAACGTCAACTGGACCACATGGAACAGTTGACGCGCTATGCCCCACAAGGGGTTAGGGCACTTAAGTATAAGGGTTTTCTTTCAGAAGAAGAATTAATCCTGTAATTTTACTATGTAAAATTTTTTATTTGCATCTTACATTATAGTGCTTTTTACATATTTTCTTATGTTTTCTTATAGAATTCTTGAAGAGTTTTATAAGCGAGAAAGTGGCGTATGAAATTGGGAGGATAAGACACTCTAAGAACTCTTGAAGGCTTCTTCAAAACTCTAACAAGAGCACTTGTTTTACCTCCAGGTCAATTCGCGCATTTCGGGCATATGCCCATCTTCAGGGTTCTTAGTTCTTTTAAAGTTTTACAAACTTTTTGTTTGTAATCGACCTGTAGGTAAAACAAATTCTTTTAAAGTGCTCTTGTTAGAGTTTTGAAGAAGCCTTCAAGAGTTCTTAGAGTGTCTTATCCTCCCAATTTCATACGCCACTTTCTCGCTTATAAAACTCTTCAAGCATTCTATAAGAAAACATAAGAAAATAGTTAGTTGGGATAGTTCTGTTGTGAAGTGGCAGGGACGCATGTTGTTGTTGTGGTAGCGATGCTTGAAATACTTCAATTCTTCTTGCAACGAGGAGGTTTGGCTGCTCTTGGCCGTTGAAAAACGGGTCGTTCCAGCACGAAGAACCAGCGCCGGGATTGATCTGGGAACAAAGGAGTATGGAGAATGAGGAGCTCTAGCATCTATGACGATATTATCGCTCCGCATGTTCTTCTCGATCATTATCTGCACATTGACATTCCGTCATCGGTTCCGAAATCGGCTGTGAAAATGGTTTAAAGTCCAACGAATAGGTGCAGTACATTTCCGACATGATGGAAGGCAAGGAGACAGCAAAGAGAAAATATATCCAACCTTTCTTTAACGTAGCTCTTAAGGCAAACTTAATCGTGAAATACCCATTATATTATATTTTGCATATTTGGAATTAAAATAACTTTTTTTTAATTACGGCTCTACAAATTTTTTATTTTTCTTAGCCACTTTTCTTGGATTTCTTTGCATCATTAAACTGGGAATCTTTAGCACCATTAGATGACTACTTCTTTTTCCATTTTTTCTCCTTTCGCTTTTCCAACTCCTTTTGTTTCAGTCTGCACTTTAGCTGAAATTTGCGGTTCGTCAGCATCCTTCCCCAATTTCTTTGTTTTCTTCAAGGTCAACATGATGTTGGGTACCGTTCCACCCGAATTTTTAATAATTTGCGGAATGCTTTTAGGAAATTATTGATTTAGTCGACGTTTAAAGAAGTTAACAGATCAGAATGCCAGGAAACTTACCTTCTAAAATTCGATGTATCATACTGTGTAAAATATGTGATGGTGCGTTCAAGTATATGTTTGGCGGCAAATCATAATTAACAAGCAAATTGACACCCTTTAAATTGATTCCGTTTCCCATAAATTCGGTGCTGATCAAAACCCAGATTCTGCCCTCCCGGAAAGCTTTCACGCCAAATTCACGTTATTTTTGCGTTCGATTGGCATAAATGAAGTCGACATTTATGTCGTTGTAGGTCAGATCGTTGAATAGTCGCTTGGCTCGGGCCTGGAATGGGAAGCAGTTAAATACTTTATTCAATAATTGATAAAAAAAATTCAAAGACTTTTCACAGCATGGAGTGTAGCTCAGATTGGCGTATATTAATTAATACGTAAGATTTTGGATATTTTCCAAAATGTTTCATTAATCAAAGGATCATCATGGGTTCTGGGTCACAGCGCGGTTCTAGGTAAATCGCAGGTGAACTGGCTAAGCAGAGGACCGACCGGGAGACAACTAAAAGGCTGCTGACGCCAATATAGACATTCAAGAATGAGCTGAACAATAGGATGTATGGAATAGTCAACGTAAACTGGCGCAGTACCAACAACTCCGGATAATGAATATATTTTCGAACTCATATGATAGAATTACCAAAATCTCTTAAAACTGAGCTGCTCCACTCAATCTAATATTACGTTTACACTATCCCCAGATTACTTCATCTGCTGCTTAATCTGGGTGTGGTGAATTTAAAATTGTATGTATTTGACAGTTGCAGATTAAATCAGCCGGCGCAGAAGAAGTAATCTATGGATAGTGTAAACGTATTATAACTCATCTTACTCTGAACGAATACCAACACCGGCGGTTTAAGTCCACCGCTCACTGGATCCCGAAATACCAACAATTTTCCCCATTCCGAGCCGACAAATCACAGCTACTGCTGTATAATATCTGTGGCGGCATTACGTTCACCAACCGTGCGTTGGATCAACCTCTTCAATTGCGTATGGCCCACTGAGCCATCGGAACTGTATGGCACTGAACAAAGCTACTTTTTCGGGACGGATTCGAACAGACTAAAACACTGTAATCCCAAAGCCAAATAGTGTAAACGTAATATTATACTACGTTTACACTATCCGCAGATTACTTCATCTGCGCCGGCTGATTTATATTACGTTTACACTATCCTCAGATTACTTCATCTGCGCCGGCTGATTTAATCTGGAACTGTCAGAAACATACAATTTTAAACTCACCACACCCAGATTACGCAGCAGATGAAGTAATCTGGGGATAGTGTAAACGTAATATTAATCTGGAACTGTCAAATACATACAATTTTAAACTCACCACACCCAGATTAAGCAGCAGATGAAATAATCTGGGGATAGTGTAAACGTAATATAAGTCTCTCAAATTTGAAAAAAAAGAAATTTTTTAGTTTTTTTTTATTTTTAATCTTAATTTTTTTTATTTTTAATCTTAATTTTATATTTTTTTCCTTATTTTCTTGTTCTAATGATTTATACTGAGTGTTTGGTCTGTTTAAAACTGATCAAAACGCTGTTGTACGCAGAGCGAGCGAAGCGAGCCTTCATGTTTGTGCGATACTGAGGGTTGCGATCACTTAAGCGCGGAGCGAGCGTAGCGAGCGGAGCCCACGCAAGGGGATTTGCGAATATTTCAATTTTCCATGCCTAAAATATTCCAAACACTCAGTATAAATTATGAAAAAAAAATTAAAAATAAAAAAAAATTAAACCTTAAAACAAAAATTAAAATTTTGTTTTTTTTTTGCAAATTCTTGACTTTTAGAGTGACGCGAGTGAAAACTGACAAAAATCCGGGCGAAAAGTGATTTCCCCAGCCGGGACCCCGGAAACTAAAAGGTTGCCCTGGGTGTGGTCTGTTTAAAATTGGATGTATTTGTCATTTGACAGTTGCAGATTAAATCAGCCGGCGCAGATGAAGTCATCTGGGGATAGTGTAAACGTAATATAAACGTAAAATAACATTCAACTTCAAGTAGTGCGCTATAACAAACTAATATTAGGCCCTAACCAGATTGAACGCAGAATGCAGCAGCAGCGGCAAAAGCAACAAAAATAACACGTAGATCTGTCGCGATGACACAGCGGCGATGACAGATCTACTACTTTGCTTTAACCCCTAACGGGGCATAGCGCGTCAGCTACGCCTGCGCGCCATCGTACTCTGTTCTGGGCAATGGGACGCAACCCCCCAAAAGACTTACCCAGTGCCTGACACTCCTTTGCCACAGATCGACGCCATGTGATTCGAGGACCCCCTCTTGGTCGGCCTTGGTTGGAAATGGGGTTCCACTTCATGGCATGCATAGCAATACAGTTATCACTCTTCCGCAATGTGTGACCTATCCACTGCCATTTTCGCCTGCGTATCAATTCGTCGATTGGCATCTGACCCGTACGCCGGCTTAGCTCTTCATTTGATATTGTTTCGGGCCAGAAAATTCTTAAAATTCGACGAAGACATGAGTTGACGAAAACTTGCAGTTTTCTGGTAACTCCTACGGAAACTTTCCATGTACTGCTCCCATACAAAAGCACTTATAGTACCAGGGAGCGAAACAGGCCCAGCTTGGTCTTGATGTTGAGATAACTGCTCTGCCAGATTTTGGACAGCATGCCGTATGCGCGTTTAGCGTGGTTGATACGACGAGTGATGTCCTGCTTCGTACCACCATTTTCGGCAACAATGCTACCTAGGTAGACGAAGTTGTCCACCTTCTCCACAGGCTGCCCATTAATATTGACTAGATGATCCGGCTTCGCCGGGTACTTTTTCTATCTTCGCACAAAAATGTGATCCGGCTCCGCCGGATCTTCTATAAACCCGGCTGTGCCGGGTCAATGTCTTATTGAATCATGGGCTATACGTCACTACCTAAACACTCCCTAGAATAAGAAGATCAAATCGTAAAATCGACCGCAACCTCTAGAATAAGAGACACTCAAACTGAAAATTGGTGCGGACCAAGTATTAAGCTCGAAATATAGCGGGTATTTGGTTTAGATCGATAGTTTAATTTCGATTTTAAAGCCCATTTATCACGGCACGGTACACCTTCTTGAGTCGACTGCAGTCTCTTCGATTTTAAGTCCCATTCACCACGGCACGGTATACCTTTTGGAATCGACTGCAGTCGAAATTCGACTGCAGTCTCTAGAAATAAAGCCCCGAACTGAAAATTATAGAAAAATGAAATTGAATTGGTTACGGCCAAATATTTAGCTCAAAATATAGCTGTAGGTATTTGGTTTAGATCGTTGGTTTTAATTCGACCTTGAAGCCCATTCACCACGGCTCACAAATATTCTTGAAAAATATGTTCTCAGATAATGATGGCAAATGAACTTTGCCCTTATGGCAGCATAAATTAAAGGCATTCCTATTACGTGAAGTAATTTCTGCTTCAAAATGTTTTGCACCACAAAATGAGCAACGGAAATTCAGAGGACCGCAACTTAAAGGTTCCAAATCCCGTGAAACTATATTTAAGGCACATTTATATGTACCATCTAAATGATTGATTGCGTTGTGGTTTCTAATTACCCTCGTGTAATTTCGTCTACCACGCCGCTCAATCCTACCAGTAATTACAGAATGCCGTTGGGAGGGTATTTTGCAAACTACTACTACTTCCTTGCTATTTACCTATTTACTTAAAAACACTTATTCGCCCGAAAGCACTGCACAAAAAATAATTATTTACCACGAAAGTAACTAAAGTATGTATTGACCTTCACGCATCTTGGTCACCACGATATTTATATATGTATTACTTGAGAACACCCACAATAGATCTGCGTATCACACTTATTGGCCCGATTGAACACCCACAATAGATCTCTTCTCATAACATTTCTTTTCCACTTGTTAAGTGGACTATGCATACTTTCATTTTTTCAACTCGACGCTTATCATTTTTTCAATTCTCATAAGTATGCATCATAAAAATTAAGTACACTTGGATACTTGATTCATATTTTCAATTCGACGGTTTATTTATTTCGTGAGTATCTTTTCTAGACGGCTCCACTCACAATCCAATGAACGCTGTTCCACCCACAATCTTATGAAAGATCCTTAGCGGATACATCTACCCAAGCTTGGTCATTATATACATGATTCGAATCTCTGCCCAAGCTTGGTCACGAACTTACATCTGCCCAAGCTTGGTACAGCTTGGATTCTAAGCTCGCAATGTTTTACCGAATCCCCGCAAAGCCACGAACCGCTTCTGGCCAAGTTTCGATTCTAAGAGAATCGCTTTAAAGGGACATTTGAACTGAAAGAATGAAAAGGAGACCGGAAGTTGATATTTACACGAAGGAGGAGGAGTGAAAATCAGAAGACTGTTATTAAACATTTTGAATGGTCCTACTTATAAAACATGCTCATTTATTGCACGTATACAACGTAATGGTACTATAATCGAACACGGAAAAGAGTTATGAGGTCAAGAAAAACAATTAAGAACAAAAAGGAGTCGTTGTAACTTCCGATTTAAGAATGTAGGGTGGAATGATAAATGTAATTTTATCGGATCAAGATGTAAGACTAAAGCGTCCAAATCACTTGTGTGGTTATATCAAGATATAGTCACGTTTGTAAATCTCAATTGACCACACATCAACAGCCTGATCCTACGATGGACTTAAGATCGTTGTGAGTGGCCAAATTACGATTTTCGTGATATCTGGCCGCGCGCCGTGAGTCCAGCCATGAGCTATCAGTCTGCTCATGCTCACGTCGGGGTACCGAAAGGCACCATGAAAATAGCCATTAATGGACAATTTCGGCTGAGTCCGAAAGTGGCCATGTATGCCCAGTTTCGATTCGTATTCAATGTTCACTTTCGTTTAAAAACGGTGCAGTTAGCGTAGCTCGTTCCAAACCGAAATTGTCCATGCACACTTTGTGCGATACTAAGGGTTGTGAATCAACAATCCCTGTGTGGGCGATTTGTTCCATTTCAATTCAATGTAAATTTTAAACCGCGAGTGCTCCCGCAGCTTCTTAACTCTAACCAATATCCTTCATTAATTCCTTTCTACAACCGACATTTTTATTTTCTTCTTAAATAAACGTTTTGCATATTTCAAATAAATTTCCCGGTGAACTGTAAATACGACTGTGAACAGGAAAAATAATTCTCACCATGCGATAACTGTCAAATCTTTTCACGGAGCTTTTGATCGTGGAAAACTTTTATTTTCATGTTCACGTTCACGGTGAAGTGTAAAGAGCTCTTTAGACAGGAAATAAAACTCAAATGTTCATGTGAGCACATTTTCAAAGGAGCATGGTGCAAACAAATATGAAAATTTTACAAGGCATGGATGAAAAGTCCTACTTTTGTCGTGTTCGCAGCGCAGATATTACCTAGTAACAGTAATGCCCGAATCAGAATGAACGCAGAAAGCAGCAGCAGCGGCCGCGGCAATAACAACAACATGTAGATCTGCTTTTGCCGCTGCGTTCAATCTAGGTCAGGGAAATGCATGCTTTCTAATATTACGTTTACACTATACCCAGATTACTTCATCTGCTGCGTAATCTGGGTGTGGTGAGTTTAAAATTGTATGTATCTGACAGTTGCAGATTAATTCAGCTGGCGCAGATGAAGTAATCACGGTATAGTGTAAACGTAATATAACTTTCCAATTCGCAAGCCGGTGCTGCTGCATTCTGCGTTCATTCTCGACCGGGGCTACCGGTAGCGCAGTGTGTTGAGGCATCAGTCTCATGTTTGACTACCGGCGTTTCGGGTTCGAATCCCGTCCACGACGATGTTCGTGGCCATGGATGTGGAGGAGGTGCATTCTCCGAAACCAGTTTATGCCAACGAAACGTCAACTGGACCACATGGAACAGTTGACGCGCTATGCCCCACAAGGGGTTAGGGCACTTAAGTATAAGGGTTTTCTTTCAGAAGAAGAATTAATCCTGTAATTTTACTATGTAAAATTTTTTATTTGCATCTTACATTATAGTGCTTTTTACATATTTTCTTATGTTTTCTTATAGAATTCTTGAAGAGTTTTATAAGCGAGAAAGTGGCGTATGAAATTGGGAGGATAAGACACTCTAAGAACTCTTGAAGGCTTCTTCAAAACTCTAACAAGAGCACTTGTTTTACCTCCAGGTCAATTTGCGCATTTCGGGCATATGCCCATCTTCAGGGTTCTTAGTTCTTTTAAAGTTTTACAAACTTTTTGTTTGTAATCGACCTGTAGGTAAAACAAATTCTTTTAAAGTGCTCTTGTTAGAGTTTTGAAGAAGCCTTCAAGAGTTCTTAGAGTGTCTTATCCTCCCAATTTCATACGCCACTTTCTCGCTTATAAAACTCTTCAAGCATTCTATAAGAAAACATAAGAAAATAGTTAGTTGGGATAGTTCTGTTGTGAAGTGGCAGGGACGCATGTTGTTGTTGTGGTAGCGATGCTTGAAATACTTCAATTCTTCTTGCAACGAGGAGGTTTGGCTGCTCTTGGCCGTTGAAAAACGGGTCGTTCCAGCACGAAGAACCAGCGCCGGGATTGATCTGGGAACAAAGGAGTATGGAGAATGAGGAGCTCTAGCATCTATGACGATATTATCGCTCCGCATGTTCTTCTCGATCATTATCTGCACATTGACATTCCGTCATCGGTTCCGAAATCGGCTGTGAAAATGGTTTAAAGTCCAACGAATAGGTGCAGTACATTTCCGACATGATGGAAGGCAAGGAGACAGCAAAGAGAAAATATATCCAACCTTTCTTTAACGTAGCTCTTAAGGCAAACTTAATCGTGAAATACCCATTATATTATATTTTGCATATTTGGAATTAAAATAACTTTTTTTTAATTACGGCTCTACAAATTTTTTATTTTTCTTAGCCACTTTTCTTGGATTTCTTTGCATCATTAAACTGGGAATCTTTAGCACCATTAGATGACTACTTCTTTTTCCATTTTTTCTCCTTTCGCTTTTCCAACTCCTTTTGTTTCAGTCTGCACTTTAGCTGAAATTTGCGGTTCGTCAGCATCCTTCCCCAATTTCTTTGTTTTCTTCAAGGTCAACATGATGTTGGGTACCGTTCCACCCGAATTTTTAATAATTTGCGGAATGCTTTTAGGAAATTATTGATTTAGTCGACGTTTAAAGAAGTTAACAGATCAGAATGCCAGGAAACTTACCTTCTAAAATTCGATGTATCATACTGTGTAAAATATGTGATGGTGCGTTCAAGTATATGTTTGGCGGCAAATCATAATTAACAAGCAAATTGACACCCTTTAAATTGATTCCGTTTCCCATAAATTCGGTGCTGATCAAAACCCAGATTCTGCCCTCCCGGAAAGCTTTCACGCCAAATTCACGTTATTTTTGCGTTCGATTGGCATAAATGAAGTCGACATTTATGTCGTTGTAGGTCAGATCGTTGAATAGTCGCTTGGCTCGGGCCTGGAATGGGAAGCAGTTAAATACTTTATTCAATAATTGATAAAAAAAAATTCAAAGACTTTTCACAGCATGGAGTGTAGCTCAGATTGGCGTATATTAATTAATACGTAAGATTTTGGATATTTTCCAAAATGTTTCATTAATCAAAGGATCATCATGGGTTCTGGGTCACAGCGCGGTTCTAGGTAAATCGCAGGTGAACTGGCTAAGCAGAGGACCGACCGGGAGACAACTAAAAGGCTGCTGACGCCAATATAGACATTCAAGAATGAGCTGAACAATAGGATGTATGGAATAGTCAACGTAAACTGGCGCAGTACCAACAACTCCGGATAATGAATATATTTTCGAACTCATATGATAGAATTACCAAAATCTCTTAAAACTGAGCTGCTCCACTCAATCTAATATTACGTTTACACTATCCCCAGATTACTTCATCTGCTGCTTAATCTGGGTGTGGTGAATTTAAAATTGTATGTATTTGACAGTTGCAGATTAAATCAGCCGGCGCAGAAGAAGTAATCTATGGATAGTGTAAACGTATTATAACTCATCTTACTCTGAACGAATACCAACACCGGCGGTTTAAGTCCACCGCTCACTGGATCCCGAAATACCAACAATTTTCCCCATTCCGAGCCGACAAATCACAGCTACTGCTGTATAATATCTGTGGCGGCATTACGTTCACCAACCGTGCGTTGGATCAACCTCTTCAATTGCGTATGGCCCACTGAGCCATCGGAACTGTATGGCACTGAACAAAGCTACTTTTTCGGGACGGATTCGAACAGACTAAAACACTGTAATCCCAAAGCCAAATAGTGTAAACGTAATATTATACTACGTTTACACTATCCGCAGATTACTTCATCTGCGCCGGCTGATTTATATTACGTTTACACTATCCTCAGATTACTTCATCTGCGCCGGCTGATTTAATCTGGAACTGTCAGAAACATACAATTTTAAACTCACCACACCCAGATTACGCAGCAGATGAAGTAATCTGGGGATAGTGTAAACGTAATATTAATCTGGAACTGTCAAATACATACAATTTTAAACTCACCACACCCAGATTAAGCAGCAGATGAAATAATCTGGGGATAGTGTAAACGTAATATAAGTCTCTCAAATTTGAAAAAAAAGAAATTTTTTAGTTTTTTTTTATTTTTAATCTTAATTTTTTTTATTTTTAATCTTAATTTTATATTTTTTTCCTTATTTTCTTGTTCTAATGATTTATACTGAGTGTTTGGTCTGTTTAAAACTGATCAAAACGCTGTTGTACGCAGAGCGAGCGAAGCGAGCCTTCATGTTTGTGCGATACTGAGGGTTGCGATCACTTAAGCGCGGAGCGAGCGTAGCGAGCGGAGCCCACGCAAGGGGATTTGCGAATATTTCAATTTTCCATGCCTAAAATATTCCAAACACTCAGTATAAATTATGAAAAAAAAATTAAAAATAAAAAAAAATTAAACCTTAAAACAAAAATTAAAATTTTGTTTTTTTTTTGCAAATTCTTGACTTTTAGAGTGACGCGAGTGAAAACTGACAAAAATCCGGGCGAAAAGTGATTTCCCCAGCCGGGACCCCGGAAACTAAAAGGTTGCCCTGGGTGTGGTCTGTTTAAAATTGGATGTATTTGTCATTTGACAGTTGCAGATTAAATCAGCCGGCGCAGATGAAGTCATCTGGGGATAGTGTAAACGTAATATAAACGTAAAATAACATTCAACTTCAAGTAGTGCGCTATAACAAACTAATATTAGGCCCTAACCAGATTGAACGCAGAATGCAGCAGCAGCGGCAAAAGCAACAAAAATAACACGTAGATCTGTCGCGATGACACAGCGGCGATGACAGATCTACTACTTTGCTTTAACCCCTAACGGGGCATAGCGCGTCAGCTACGCCTGCGCGCCATCGTACTCTGTTCTGGGCAATGGGACGCAACCCCCCAAAAGACTTACCCAGTGCCTGACACTCCTTTGCCACAGATCGACGCCATGTGATTCGAGGACCCCCTCTTGGTCGGCCTTGGTTGGAAATGGGGTTCCACTTCATGGCATGCATAGCAATACAGTTATCACTCTTCCGCAATGTGTGACCTATCCACTGCCATTTTCGCCTGCGTATCAATTCGTCGATTGGCATCTGACCCGTACGCCGGCTTAGCTCTTCATTTGATATTGTTTCGGGCCAGAAAATTCTTAAAATTCGACGAAGACATGAGTTGACGAAAACTTGCAGTTTTCTGGTAACTCCTACGGAAACTTTCCATGTACTGCTCCCATACAAAAGCACTTATAGTACCAGGGAGCGAAACAGGCCCAGCTTGGTCTTGATGTTGAGATAACTGCTCTGCCAGATTTTGGACAGCATGCCGTATGCGCGTTTAGCGTGGTTGATACGACGAGTGATGTCCTGCTTCGTACCACCATTTTCGGCAACAATGCTACCTAGGTAGACGAAGTTGTCCACCTTCTCCACAGGCTGCCCATTAATATTGACTAGATGATCCGGCTTCGCCGGGTACTTTTTCTATCTTCGCACAAAAATGTGATCCGGCTCCGCCGGATCTTCTATAAACCCGGCTGTGCCGGGTCAATGTCTTATTGAATCATGGGCTATACGTCACTACCTAAACACTCCCTAGAATAAGAAGATCAAATCGTAAAATCGACCGCAACCTCTAGAATAAGAGACACTCAAACTGAAAATTGGTGCGGACCAAGTATTAAGCTCGAAATATAGCGGGTATTTGGTTTAGATCGATAGTTTAATTTCGATTTTAAAGCCCATTTATCACGGCACGGTACACCTTCTTGAGTCGACTGCAGTCTCTTCGATTTTAAGTCCCATTCACCACGGCACGGTATACCTTTTGGAATCGACTGCAGTCGAAATTCGACTGCAGTCTCTAGAAATAAAGCCCCGAACTGAAAATTATAGAAAAATGAAATTGAATTGGTTACGGCCAAATATTTAGCTCAAAATATAGCTGTAGGTATTTGGTTTAGATCGTTGGTTTTAATTCGACCTTGAAGCCCATTCACCACGGCTCACAAATATTCTTGAAAAATATGTTCTCAGATAATGATGGCAAATGAACTTTGCCCTTATGGCAGCATAAATTAAAGGCATTCCTATTACGTGAAGTAATTTCTGCTTCAAAATGTTTTGCACCACAAAATGAGCAACGGAAATTCAGAGGACCGCAACTTAAAGGTTCGAAATCCCGTGAAACTATATTTAAGGCACATTTATATGTACCATCTAAATGATTGATTGCGTTGTGGTTTCTAATTACCCTCGTGTAATTTCGTCTACCACGCCGCTCAATCCTACCAGTAATTACAGAATGCCGTTGGGAGGGTATTTTGCAAACTACTACTACTTCCTTGCTATTTACCTATTTACTTAAAAACACTTATTCGCCCGAAAGCACTGCACAAAAAATAATTATTTACCACGAAAGTAACTAAAGTATGTATTGACCTTCACGCATCTTGGTCACCACGATATTTATATATGTATTACTTGAGAACACCCACAATAGATCTGCGTATCACACTTATTGGCCCGATTGAACACCCACAATAGATCTCTTCTCATAACATTTCTTTTCCACTTGTTAAGTGGACTATGCATACTTTCATTTTTTCAACTCGACGCTTATCAATTTTTCAATTCAACGCTCATAAGTATCCAGCATAAAAATTAAGTACACTTGGATACTTGATTCATATTTTCAATTCGACGGTTTATTTATTTTGTGAGTATCTTTTCTAGACGGCTCCACTCACACGCTGTTCCACCCACAATCTTATGAAAGATCCTTAGCGGATACATCTACCCAAGCTTGGTCATTCATTATATACATGAATTGAGTCCCCGCAAAGCCACGACATTACATACATGAACCGACGCCCAAGCTTGGTACAGCTTGGATTCTAAGCTCGCAATGTTTTACCGAATCCCCGCAAAGCCACGAACCGCTACAGGCCAAGTTTGGATTCTAAGCTCGCAAAGTTTTTCGCGGATTATAGCTAAAGTATTTCGCCAATTTTAAAAAAATATAAAATTTGCACACCTTCGAAAGAATACCTTTCTAATGGTGTATAAATCATTAAAATCGGTTCAGTAGTTTGGGAGGAGTTCCCGTCACAAAATTCCCATACAAAAATTGTTAGCCTATTAATACTTAGATAGCAATAGGTGTCGGATTTCTTTTTCGCAACGGCGGGCTAAGAACCTTGGTCTTGTTGGTATTAATCTTTAGCCCAACCTTGCTTGCCTGCCTCTCGAGATCTAACGCCATTGCGGACAGATCCATGATTTTGTGGGAGAGTAGGCATATGTCGTCAGCGTAGTCAAGATGTTGTAGATAAGATGTCAAAGTCCATTGAATTCCTCTGTCGAGTCCGGATAGGGCTGCATGCAACACGTCGCCAATCACTATGAGGAATAGGATCGGTGAGGGGATGCACCCCTGCCAAACTCCACTGCGAATCTCAAAGTCCCCCGACACCTTACCTTTATGCAAAACGCGACATTTCGCGCCGTCATAGGTTGCCTTAATAATAGCCACAAGCTTCTCAGGGATGCCTCACCTGCGCAAGGCCGCCCATATAGTGTTGCGCAGTAGTAAAAGAAAACACGACCGGTTGCACACAATGCCAGCTATGGACTGGACTTTGTTTATTGAACTTGAATGGTTTTAGTACAAACAAAATAAATGGAAAGGGTTGCCATATCGGAAATTCATTTTGTACGTTAAATTTAAGTTGCAAATCTAACACCCCTTCTCAACTTTACATTTAATATTAACAAAATTCAAATGTTTAATTAATTCAGTAAATCTCTTTGAATTCAATGGCTTTGTCAAAATATCAGCCGTCATCATTTTGGTTGGACAATAAACAGGTTCGATGATATTGTTGGATACGAGTTCTTGAACAAATTTATATTTGGTATCGATGTGCTTCGTACGTTGACTGCCCCCTTTGTTGTACAATCCGTGGATGCAGCTTTGATTATCTTCAAGTACTTTTACAGGTGTTGATATATGTTGATTGAAGTCTTCGAGCAATTTGATCACCCACATCAATTCACGAGAGGCTTCGCTGAATGCCACAAACTCTGCTTCAGTCGATGACATGGTCACCGTTGGTTGCTTACGATTTACCCAACTAATTGGAGAACCTGAGTAGAATAAAATGTAACCTGTGTTCGATTTTCTATCAATCCGATTTCCAACCCAATCAGCATCAACAAAACATATCAATCCTTCATTGTTCGTGTAACTACCCAGTTTGAGCCTTAAATCCTTTGTTTCTTTAAGATAACGAAAAACGCGTTTAGCTTCGATCCAATCTTTAACGCTGGGATTGTTAACTTTTCGTGCCAAAATTGATGTTGCTATAGCTATATCAGGTCGTGTGTTTGTTGACAAATAAAGTAGCGAACCGATTGCGCTTCTATAAACATCCTCATTTTCGAATGATTCGCCTTCGGCACCTATTTCAGGCAAGTAACCTGGTTCCATAGGAATCCTCGATTCTGCAGCATCAGACAATTTAAATTCCCTTAATTTGTTTTCAATATACATACTTCGTTTGATACATGGTAAATATGCCATCTTTTTCTCGTTCCAACTGAATGCCCAAACAATATTTTATCTCACCTAAATCCTTTATTTTTAAATGTTTCTCTAATTCCATCCGAAAGGTGTTGATTAATTCCAATTTCGAAGAAGCGACAACTATATCATCAACATAAGTACATAAATATATCCAATCATTGTCGACTTGTTTTATGTATAGACACGGGTCATTGTCGCTATTTTTAAATTCATTTTGCTTCATTATCTTATCAAATTTTTCATACCATTCTTTGGCTCCCTGCTTAAGGCCGTATAAAATCCGTACTAGCTTACACACTTTATCGGGTCCACCAATGTGATATCCTTTAGGTTGACGCATGTAAACTTCATGAGAAAGATCGCCATTCAAGTAAGCTGTCTCCACGTCGAAATGATGTACAAACATGTTCTTTTCTCCCGCTACAGTCAGTAGAATTTTGAGAGTTGTATGGTTGACAACCGGAGCAAAAATTTCATCGTAATCGCGCCCAAACTTTTGCGAGAATCCTTGTGCCACGAGACGCGCTTTATGCTTAACTTCGTTGCCATGCTGGTCAGTTTTTGTTTTATATATCCATTTACTGCCAATTGCGACACTACCAGGAGGCAATGTTACTATTTCCCAGGTACCATGCTGCTTTAATGAGTTTATTTCTGCGTCCATAGCATTAATATAATCCAGCCTATCACAACCGCTAACTGCCTCCTCAAATGTAGTTGGGTCGACTTTACTTTTATCGGCTGTGACCTTATATATCTCCCTGTACCGTTGAGGCGGGATGCCTTTATTACTGCGTGCCGACTGCCTAGGTGCACTTCTGGAAAAACTTCGATATCCTCAAATTGATGGTTGATTATACTTTCAGTTTCTTGATTTGATGATTCCATTTCTCCCCTTCTGAACTCAATTTCCGCGTCGTCGTAATCAAATGCAGGATCTACTTCGGCGAACCTTACATCCCTTGAGATCCTCACTTTGTTGGTATTTACGTCAAGTAGTCTGTATCCCTTGGTGCCTAATTCGTAGCCCACAAAAACTAATTTTTCAGATGTCGAATCTAATTTACTTCTTTGATCCTTGGGAATGTGCATATCCGCTTGTTGGCCGAATTCATGGAAATAACTCAGATCTGGTTTCTTATTTTTAAATATTTCATACGGAGTAATATTAGTATTTTTCATAGGAACGCGGTTTAATATGTGATTTGCCGTGGTTACTGCTTCACCCCAGAACTGATCATGTAATTTCGAACTATGCAACATGCAGCGTGTCATTTCAATTAGCATACGATTCTTCCGCTCAGCCTTGCCGTTTTGTTGTGGAGTTTTGGGTACCGTTAATTGAGTTCTAATTCCTTTTCTTTTGAAATAATTTCTTAATTCAGTATCCATATACTCACCGCCACGATCTGATCGAATACATTTTGGCGTTTTATGCATTTGTGTTTCCATCATTTTAATAAAATCCTTGATGATTTGTGACACTTCGTCTTTTCGTTTCATTAGGTATACGTGCGTATATCCACTAAAATCATCGATCAAACTGAGAATATACTTATTACCCCTTGGCGTAGGATGAAAAGGACCACAAACGTCAGAGTGTATTATTTCGAGAATTTCATTCGTTTTAGATTTAGACTTCTTGGGAAAATTATCGCGAGTAGATTTGTTCTTTAAACAGACTTCACAGTCATTATTATGTTTACAGTCTTTAAACACTATATTATCGGCCAAATAACTCATTTTCCGAATGTCATTTAAGTTCCGATGACCTAATATTTTATGCCACTCATGTATACATTTTGTATTGTTCGATTTAACCGAATTAGCCATTTCACAATCCACAGAAAGTTTATAAATGTTATTACAGGCACTTATGGTGACAATTGTCTTCTATTGCAGCGTAATTATACAAAACGAGCCACCAAAATGGACATCACATCCTTTGTGAATCAGCTTGTTCACCGATATTAAATTACAATTTAAGTCCGGCACAAAATAAACATCATTAAGTTTTATGGTTTTTCTTGTTTCACTTTGATTACCATTACCTCTTATTCTAACGATGCCTCTTCCTTTGACAGGTAATACGCGACCATCGGCTAACATCACTGTTCCTTTCTCGGTTACATTTAATTCGACAAAATAATCTTTATTATTGCACATGTGTGCTGAAGCACCACTGTCAATTATCCATTCACTGGTTGAACAGCTGATAAGAGCATTTACACAAACCAAACTGCAATCGTCGCTATTCCGCTCGGATTTCTTCACTGAATTTGCCTCAGACTTTGCAAGGTTTTTATTTTTCCACTTTAAATATTTCTTACACTCAGCTTTCACGTGTCCAAATTTCTTGCAGAAAAAACATTTCACTTCCGTTCTTTTATTTTTGGTGTATAATGCAGTATCTTTTTCAACACTTGTACTGTCATGCATATTGAGACGTCGATTATACTCTTCTACGAGTTTGGTTTTTAGGGTTTTGTAGTAAAACAAAACCCTTATGAAATCGGTCAAATGTCTGTCTGTCCGTCTGTCCGTCTGTCCATGGAATATCTCACGAACGGCTGAAGCTACATACATGAAATTTTGTAGGAATGTGTAGAATTACTATAATTCGCCGGAGAAAGCGAATCGTCGTAATAGGTCAACTTTAAGGGGAGGTCCCCATAGAGGGGAAATGAAGGTCGAAATTTTTTTTTCGTTTGGTACAGGCAAGTGGGGTATCATAAGAAAGGTACCGTCGAGTACATTCCATTTTTTTTGCATTTTCTTGAAATTTGTAGAAAGGGGAACATTGGGGGAGGAGAAAATATTAGTTCGTAACTTGTTCCCTTCCCCTTGTAGTTCGAGACCGTTATACTTATTGTAGAATTATGAAAACTTACAGGAAGGTGGGTTCCGAAAAAAATGGAAAATAATGGAATCTGTATATCTTCTCAGAATAGGTCAATAATAGTTTATTTGTATAGTTACAGATAGCACACCCTTCCACGCCTTAAACACGTTCGAGGTCAAAAGTACTGATGGCCAACGATAACCAACACCTTAAGCAATAATATGTTCTAAGTTTCGTTACAATCACGTAATATGAATTAGCATGTAAAATGTAAGTGGGTAAGACATTTTAATTACGTTTTTTCTATCCATCTGAGTGATATCAAGAAGAGCAAGGAGCCGATATTTATATACCAAAATAAGCGCTTGCTACAAAACCCTCGGATTGCGGGCGTAGCCCTCTATATTCCGGTTTCATTACGTATGTAGTTGTCAAATCAGACTCCGGTCTCGACTCCAACGCCATAATCAATGTACTGTAGCTATCAGGCAGGCTACTCAAATACATGGCGACTGTCAGTACGTCAGCAAGCGGCTCCCCCAATGTTGTCAGCTCGTCGATGATCTCATCCATGGAATTCAGATGATGCAACATGTTGCCATTTTCTTGAAAAGTGAGACGACACAATCTTCGCAGAAGCTGTACCTTATTTGACAACGTTGCTTTCTCATGAAGGGCTTTGAGAGCATTCCACATTTCATGTGCTGTCTCTTTTCGTTTAATGTGAATGAGCTGATCATCCTCAACGGAGAAAACGATGTGCGCTCGTGCTTTATCGTCTTTTGAAATCCAATCGTCGGTAACTGTATTTGGCTTGGGATCCCTCACAACCGTCCAGAGCTCGTCCCTTTTTAAGAGTAGCTCCAATTTGAACTTCGATGTCTGATAATTGACGTTGTTGAGCTTCACTATTCGGATCGATTCCGCCATGCCGTCTTTCCGCTTTATTTCCCAATAGGAACAAAAAACACACTATAAACACTATACCGCACGGACCACTTGCTGCTGGGTCTGGGCCCATAACCTGTTGCGCAGTAGTAAAAGAAAACACGACCGGTTGCACACAATGCCAGCTATGGACTGGACTTTGTTTATTGAACTTGAATGGTTTTAGTACAAACAAAATAAATGGAAAGGGTTGCCATATCGGAAACTCATTTTGTACGTTAAATTTAAGTTGCAAATCTAACATATAGAATCCCGGTTCACACTATCGAAAGCCTTTTCGAAATCGATGAAAAGCAAGTGAAGCGGAGAATCGTATTCAGCGCATTGCTCGATGATGATTCGCAAGTTGTGATCGACACAGGAGGATCCGGGTCGAAAACCAGCCTGCTCTTCATCAATTGTGCTTTCACATGCCTCTCCAATTATTACAGTCTGTGAGGCTACCCTTCTTTGGAAGTTTGATGATCAAACCCTCCTTCCACTCAGTGGGAAAGGTCTCTGTATTCCACGCTTTATCAACAAGTGGGTGCAGCAAATCGACAGTTACGCTTGGCGCTGCTTGATAAAGTTCGGCAGGGATACCGTCAAGTCCGGCGGCCTTTCCTCGTTTTAGTGCAATAATTGCAGTGACTATTTCCTCTTTAGTCGGGGCAGTGGACCGTATACGCACATTTTGATGGTTAGCTAAATTATTTATATGAGGGAGAACTTCACCAGAGGTTACACGGTTCAAGACCGCGGCGAAATGTTCTTTCCACCGCCTCATTTGATCTTCTTCCAAGATAAGTAGCTTTCCATCACTATCTTTCACCGGATATTGGCAGGAGTTACGACCACCTGTAAACTCCTTGATGACACCGTATACGGCGTTTAAGTTGTTACTTCTAGCGGCTTCTTCTGCTGACGCTAAAAGAGAATTGGCATAAACTCTTTTATCGCGTCGCACACTACGCTGAACTTCTCGAGCTTTCTGACGGTAAAGGAGTTCGATGCTGCTTCGATTGTCGTCTGATGCTGCAGCCAAACGAACTTTCAAGTCCTTTATTTCAACAATCCGCTGCCATGAAGCGTCGGACATCCAGGGCTTATTCCGGCAATCCGGGTTTGGGCCAAGGATGGTATTTGCGCTATCAATGTACGCATTTTTTATGGCATCCCAGTTTTCGTTTATGTCACTATCTGGGTGACTAGTTATCTCAGCTGCTTTTTGCGCAAGATGGTCATTATATTGTTGTAAGACAGCTGGATTTTTTAATCGAGCGGTGTTGAATTTGCGCCGCCTGGATCTTTCGTCGCTGGGGCGGCGCACGGCTGCAATACGCAATCGAACATTAGCGATCATAAGATAATGGTCTCTTCCCATCCCAATATCGGCACCCTTCTTGTTTCGCACGTCCAGGAGGCAACTCTTGAATCTTTTACTAATGGCAAAATGGTCGATCTGATTTTGTGTTCTGCGCCGATCAACAGAGGACCAACTGATTTTGTGGTAGTCCTTATGCTCAAACATAGTACCACCGATGAAAAGACTGTGAAAGTTGCAGAACTCTACAAATCTTTCACCGTTGTCATTACGATCACCAAGACCGTGTCTCCCCATCACATGTCTGAGCCCATAGTTATCAGCGCCAACTTTCGCATTCAAATCACCCATAACCACTATAATGTCACCTTTAGGTGTTCTGCTCTGAACGGCGTTTTGTTCTTCGTAGAAGGAGTCTTTTGCCAAGACATTGTCGGGTTCATTAGGGGCATAACATTGTATAATTGAGATGTTCCTCATTTTGGTCCGGAACCTGGCGGTCAAGACTCTGTCAGAGACCGGCTCCCAGGATAAGAGACAGTTTCGCGCGGCTCTGGTTAAAAGGAGCCCCACACCTGACTCACGACGACTACCGGTAGCTTTACCGGAGTATAACATTACAGTGCTGCCCGTTGGAGAGATAAATTCTCCGCTGTTTCACCATCTTATCTCACTAATTCCTAAGATATTTAATTTGTACCTCAGAAATTCACTCTCTAATTGAAGAAATCGAGCGTTCTGGGGACCTTCTGATCCATTGTCCAGGAGAGTACGCACATTCCAGAATCCAATTTTTGTCATTGTACGATAGCCAAAAGTCGTAACCGTTGAGTCAGTCCTTATCCGAGGCATAGTTGACGTTCCGTTAGCATATAAAGATTTCGGATAGTGCAAGTTGCTGGCATACACATCCTGTCCTTTGATTGTCGGTTTTAACGACAGGCCCTCAAAGGGAAAGGCCGTGGTATTTTTTTACACCCCACACCACAGGAGTACCTCAACCAAATCATCGCACCGCCATCACTGGCAGCTTGACGTTGGTTGGCAATGGTCAGTGACCACTGCCTTTCCAGGGGGCGCCCACGCGGAAGACTATGGACGAGGAGTTTTTGCCCCCCTTCTTTCTTTCAGATACATACAATTTTATATTACGTTTGATTTAATCTGTAGCTGTTAGATACATACAATTTTAAATTCACCACACCCAGATTAACCAGCAGATGAAGTAATCTGGTTATAGTGTAAACGTAATATTATTTTATATTACGTTATATTACGTTTACACTATCCCCAGATTACTTCATCTGCTGCTTAATCCGGGTGTGGTGAGTTTAAAATTGTATGCATTTGACAGTTCCAGATTAAATCAGCCGGCGCAGATGAAGTAATCTGGGGGTAGTGTAAACGTAATATTACACTATACCCAAATTACTTCATCTGCGCCGGCTGTTTTAATCTGCAACTGTCATCATCATTATCATCATCGTGGCGCGACAGCCCGACGTCGGGCCTTGGCCGCCTGGATCATTGTCCTCCAATTATCTCGGTCACGTGACCGCGTCCTCCAATTTTGGAAGCCCAGTAGCTGCGCGGCGTCCACACCTACTGAGCTCTCCCAACGAGATCTTGGTCGTCCTCGCAGTCTCGCTACGTCGACTCGTTCTGCATTCATTACTCTCTTATATTACGTTTACACTATCCCCAGATTACTTCATCTGCTGTTTAATCTGGGTGTGGTGAGTTTAAAATTGTATGTATTTGACAGTTCGAGATTAAATCAGCCGGCGCAGATGAAGTAATCTGGGGATAGTGTAAACGTAATATAACGCTGCAGATGAAGTAATCTGGGGATAGTGTAAACGTAATATTACACTATCCCCAGATTACTTCATCTGCGCCGGCTGATTTAATCTGGAACTGTCAAATGCTTACAATTTTAAACTCACCACACCCAGATTAAGCAGCAGATAAAGTAATCTGGGGATAGTGTAAACGTAATATTACACAGCAGATAATATTACGTTTACACTATCCCCAGATTATCAGCCGGCGCAGATGAAGTAATCTGGGGATAGTGTAAACGTAATATTACTTCATCTGGGGAGCTTCATCTGCAGCTGATTACGCACTCTGATTATCTCAACGTAAACTCACCACACGTATGGTGAAAATAAATGACAAATTAAAATGTCAAAATTGTCAATATGTCAATTACCGTGTAAATGGCGATATGCCCATTTTATTTGTGTTTTTGTGGTTGCAGCGCGGAATAGTGCTCATCAGACCAACAAGGACGTGAAGGATTCATCTACACTCAACGCTACGACAAGTCCATTGGTGGAAAGCTATCGGAGTATTTGAAAATGTGAGTATGCAAGTCATGGCCCTTTTCGTCGTTCGGGTGAAAGTGGGTGCTCTTTGTTATCATGTCATTGATTTTTGTGTTCGTTGCAGCACGGAATAGTGCTCGGTGTTCAGACCAACAAGGACGAGAAGGACAGAAGCCGACGATATTTCCGATTGCATGTTGTCTCGAATCATGGCAACAGCATACCGAAATTGCTCAAAAACGATCCCACATATCTTGCTTGCGACCGATGCTACGCAACATTCCAAACACCTCTGGCGTGACATAAGCATGAGATGAAACACAGTCCGGATGATCCGTATCTGTGCAATCAATGCCCGAAAACTTTCCTGAAATGAGGATATCGCACAACGCATCTTGTCAGTCACGACGACAGCAGGCCGTTTGTTCACCCGCTATGCAACTCTTCATTTCGTATGGTCAGCGAACTGAAGACACACATCCGAGGGCATCTGGGCGATAAACCATACGCTTGCGATCTTTGCGGAAAACGTTTCACCACAGTGTATCGGAAAAAAATTCATGAGAAAATATACAGCAGGGAAATGAAGTACGAGTGTAAGGAATGACGGATGGGATTTCGATTAAAGAGGAATCTTTATAAAACATAGCGACCGACAAACGCCCACGAAGCGGTTCAATTGTGGGGTGTGTATGGCGAGTTTAAAAAAGAAAACCATATTGCAAGCGCATATGCATCGAATGCACCCGGCCATCGTTTCTAACGACGTAGAGAAGATCGATCACGAACCGGATAACCTCGTATTTTATTCTCTGTAAGGATATACATATGTAGGTCTGAAGTCGTTAGGAATATTATTATATTATCTTGTTTGTCTATTGCTTTCATTAAATGTTATTTTAAGAAAAGATTCGTTTCCTTTTTTGTCGATGATGATGATGACTGTAAGATGGGATTGGTCGTTAACATCTTTATTAGTCGAACTAGTTTTGCTGGTATATCAAATTGCAGCGTGATATTGTACAGTACATTTCGATGGATACTGTCGTACGGTTATTTCAAATCGACAACGATTTAGTGTTGTTTTATTGCCATAACGTTCCGAAGATGCAAATAACAAATTTTACATAGTAAAATTACAGGATTAATCCTTCTTCTGAAAGAAAACCCTTATGCTCGAACGAGAATGAACGCAGAATGCAGCAGCACCGGCATGCGAAATGGAAAGTTAGAAAGCATGCATTTCCCTGACCTAGATTGAACGCAGCGGCAAAAGCGGATGTACATGTTGTTGTTATTGTCGCTGCCGCTGCTTTCTGCGTTCATTCTGGTTCGGGCATTACTGTTACTAGGTAATATCTGCGCTGCGAACACGACAAAAGTAGGACCCCCTTGCCTTGTAAAATTTTCCTATTTGTTTGCACCATAATTTGTATTCCCAGATCCAATCCACTCGGAGTCGGAACCAAATATAGGCGCTTCGTCGAGCCGTGCGATAATCGAATATCACATGAATCCTGCATTGTTAAACTTTGAACAATTGGATGGTGAGTGAATCACCAGCAAACTGAAATTTACATACCCAGATTCAACATTTGAATCAGACAATTCGATACACCATAACGAGGGCGTGTATTCAAGTTGTACGACGAACAGACAATTGGACAATGAACCGCCTCGAAAAAGTCAAGTGGAATTTGAATACATCGACCAATTGCATGGTAGTGTGAAACACGAAGTAAATAGCCGATCCATATGAGCATATCAACTAAAATTTAAATATATCTGGACTTAATGTTAGAATCAGATTCGACTCCACCTGATTGAGGGGCGTCTTCTAGCCAGATGACGAGCAGGCAGTTGGCAAATCAAATTGAACAAATGGATGGTAAGTGAAACGCAAAACAAATTGTAGATCGAAACGATTATATTAACTAAGATTTACATATCCAGATTTAATGTTCGAATCAGGACCATTACCCATCGTGCAATTAGATGGTAAAAGTGAAACAGAAAATAAATAGTAGTCCTTACGAGTATTTACACTTAAATTTACAGAATCAGAAAATTTGATGCCACTTAAAGTACGCGCGCCGTCGATCCCAATGACGAGAAGGCAAACAGGAAGCAGACCGGCCAATGATGTGCACCCTCCTAAAAAGAAACAAAAAATGTTCAACCACAAGTATTAAAACAAATTCAAAATGGTAATGAAGTTATTAAAAAGATACAAAGTATCTACACTGCATGCAGATATGTACATCGGAACATGGATATGTCTATGACTACCGACTGCGTGGAACCTGTTGTGTTGAAGATATCGACGTAAGTTTTATAAAGATCCCAGTATAGTTATACTGGATAAAATCATTCGAAAAAACACGTCCCACGCTTTCGGTAGGCATAAGACATATCCATGTACCCATGTATCTGGTGGCAGTGTAGATACTCGTCATAAATTCTGCTTTGCTTTGTCCTGTCCGCTTGGGCTCCTTTCTCTCACGGGATCGTTTCGTTTTCGTTTGCATCGCGTGTGTGCAATATTCACCTCCTCTCGTGCACCCTGTTCCATCTACCAGTTCCATCTACCCGTTCGGTACCGTTTGCAGAATGCAGCCTATCGACATTTCTCTGAGTACGTTTCTGCTTATCGCAATCACGCTTCCCACCATCTTTTCCCGATCGGACGTGTATTGTGTTTGTGTATCTATTGCAAAATCGCTCCCACACTATCCGCCTCATCCCGCCCCTTTAATCAACAGTCCGGGTCCGGCACACACAATCCGTTTCTCAAGTAATGCGTGCGACTCTATGCGATTGTGTCCGGCAAACAGAAAGGGAAACTAACAAAAGTAAACAAAACATTCCAACACACGCACAAAGAGAATGCACAAGAAAAATTTTGGAATTTTTTTCAAAGGGGGGGGGGGGGGCATTTGATCTTCTGCAGACCTCTGAATGTACAATACATCATGTCACGATGAGCTGCCCGGAACTATAACATCCTGCGACGAATATTTCTCTATTTCGGGGCTTGGGAGATTTTAACTCGCGCAGTACGAATCCGCCATTTTGTTTTATGATATGTTTATTGCATGTGTGGTGGGGCCCACATTGTGGGCCAGTCAGACCTCAAATCGCCGCCATTGCAAATGCACAACCATTTGGATAGAATGAACTTCATCCGCGATGGCTCTCGCTCTCTATCTTCGGGGGCGGGAACTATGTAATGTACACACTCTCAAATTGCGTCTGCGCATGTCCAAATGTTAGTCGAACTGACTACTTGCTACTTTTTCTGGGACCCTATTGATTCAGATATGTAGTACAACGCGCGCTATTTTATTTGTTTGCATTCCAGCCATTTTGAACATTTTGGAATTTTTGCGGAAGGGGGGCATTTGATATTCTGCAGACCTCTGAATGTACATCATAACATATAACATCCTGCGACGAATATTTCTTTATTTCGGGACTTGAGAGATTCTAACTCACCAAGTATAAATCCGCCATTTTGTTCTATATGTTTATTGCACGTGTGGTGGGGGCCCACATTGTGGACCAGTCAGACCTCAAATCACCGCCATTGCAAATGCACAAACGCAGTCGCTGGATCACCCAATTTGGCTCGAATGAACTTCATCCGCTCTCGCTCATCTTCGGGGGGCGGGAACTATGTACACTCTCTCAAATTGCGTCTGCGCATATCCAAATGTTAGTCGAACTGACTACTTGCTACCTTTTCTGGGACCCTAGTGATTCAGATAGTACAACACGGGCTATTTTATTAAATGATGAATGGGAATTGGCGGAAATTGAAGGTCATTGAAAGTCCGCCCGTTCACCCGTACACTATGTTATTTCTTGCCGTCCACAACGTCAACCTTTATCGCTATCAAATCAACATCCCAACATGTACACACAAGATCCCCGCAAGCGCACTGCCCGCGCGGATCTACAAGCAACAGCCATGCACAATGACCACTTCACTCAAACGACATGCACAACCAGAAAAGAAAAATTTTCAATGGGCTTGTTTCCTCTTCTGACCCCCGAGTAGAAAAACAGACATTTCGTGTGACGGACAGATTTTTGGGATGACCCCCAGCTATAAGACATATCCATGTCAAAAATACAAAAGAATATAGATATAACAAATTTTCACGTAAGAAACTGTTACAAAAACAACTTTTGAAATACACAACAAGAATGCTCGTTTTGATCGCCTACTCCGATTCTGGACCACTTGGGCCATCCACCAAAAACATCCAGTTTCAGACGTATGTTAATGCGCGCGGATTCGCGGCACAATCACTCCACTATAAAGTATGTACAATAAAGTAATTCACTAACAAATTTTCAGAAGGGAAAGAACTTTTGCAATGCACTAAGCCTCGCAAACTGTCAATCTATGAAATGTCATAGATGTGTCAAACGACAGATTACGCCGGAACCAAGCCGGAACAGTGTAAACACCTTAGCAATTTTAAACTCACCACGGCCGCAGATGAAGTAATCTGCGGATAGTGTAAACGTAATATTACGGATCTATATGAAACACGCACTGGTTTGAAACAGGGCGATCTGCAGCATAATGTTGTACAGTACTCCACGATCGATACTGTCGTATGCCTGCTTGAAGTCGACAAAGATTTGGTATACGTTTACGTTGTATTCCCAGCACCTCTGAAGTATCAGTTTGACTGAGAAGAGCTGATCGGTTGTGTAGTGACCAGGTCTGAAACCGCTTTGATATTCGCCAATGATTCGTTCTGCGTACGGTTTTATTCTATTTTCCAGAATTTTCGTCATAATTTTATAGGACGTACAAACTAGTGAGATGCCCCTGTAATTCTCACACCGCAGTTTATCTCCCTTTTTATGAATTGGACAGATGATGCTTCTGCGCCAATCGTCTGGGATCTCTTCGTCCTCCCATACTCGCAGGAGTAATTGATGTATGGCATCAACTAGACACGTTCCACCGAATTTTAGCAGTTCAGCTGGAATCTCTTCCGCGCCCGGCGCTTTATTTCGTTTTAGTGACCGCAACGCGAGATCAACTTCCTCTACTGTCGGGGGTTGAATGGGTGGGCCTAGATCAACAATATCGTCGAGAGCTTCTTGTGTGGGGATGTTAGATGGTCGGTTTAGAAACTCTTCAAAATAAGAGGCCCATCGTTTGTTAATGCCATCGGTGTCGATGATGTTTCCATCCTTGTCCTTAGGCGGCTATTACACTATAAAAGTTCTTTCACAAATATCTTTGACTCACGATATTTTAAAAGAACTTTTATGAATGATATTAGCCGCCTAAGGGGGAAGGTGTGCAAGCATGTAAGAAAATCATTTGAAACAAGCAACGTTCACGTCGCAAATCTTTTCTTAGGCGGCTATTACACTAGAAAAGTTCTTCGAAAATATCTTTTACAAACGATATTTGTAAAAGAACTTTTATAGTGTAATAGCCGCCTTATGCTGTGTTTTGCTAGACAGCGGCTGGGCGATTTGCGTCTGCGGCTCGAGAGCAATTGATTCATCATTCAATGTCGGGGTTTTGTATGAAAATAGTACTAGTATGTTGGGCAGGTTGTCTATGCAATCAAGGATTTTTAGATGTACGTGAGGAGAATGGATGGAAAGAGACGAATGTACTGTAGATGTAGAGTCCTTCGGTGGTAGCAAGGACATTCGAGAAAGGATATTTTTGGCAGTGAAGCGATATATGGGGAATATGGGTGTCATATGAACCGGGATGAAGAGGCGAGTGCCCAGGAGTAGTGTAGATGGAATTCCGGATCCTTGGGTGGCGACAAGGACACCCGAAAAAGGATATTTTTCGCAGTGAAGCGAAATACGGTCAATATGGGTGTCATATGAATCGGGGTGGACACCCGAATATCCAGGAGTAGTGCGGATGGCATTTCGAGTCCTTTGGAGCGAAAAGGACATTCACGAAAGTCGAATGAAAAATGGACAATATGGGTGTCATATGAACCGGGGTGAAGAGGCGAATGTCCGGGAACACTATAAATGGCACTTAGAGTCCTTCGGTGGCGACAAGGGCATTCGAAAAAGGATATTTTTGCTGGTAAGGCGAAATATAGGCAATATGGGTGTCGTATGAATCGGGGTCAAAGACGAATGTCCAGGAGTAGTGTAGATGGCATTTCAACTCCTTCGGTGGCGAAAAGGACATTCACGAAAGTCGAATGAAAAATGGGCAAAATGGGTGTCATATGAACCGGGGTGATGAGGCGAATGTCCAGGAGTACTGTAGATGGCATTCCGGATCCTTCGGTGGCGACAAGGATGTTCGAAAAAGAATGTTTTTGGCAGTGAAGCGAAAAGCGAAATGGGTGTCACATGAATCGGAAATGGAAGACGATTATTTTATGAGGCAGATTCTTGTCTGAAAACGAAGAACAATAAATCTCATTTTCCAGAGAAAAAACGAGGAGGGTTTCTTTGGCCAACTTATTGTTGTTCGTAAAGACAACAACAGAATTTGTCCGTGCCTCTGTGGAACAATTTGATTTCTTATTAGAGAGCAGAACGCGACATTTCGTGCCGTCATACCTTGCCTTACCGGTCAGATGCCAATCGACGAATTATACGAAGGCGAAAATGGCAGTGGATAGGTCAGACATTGCCGAAGGATGATAACTGCATTGCTTTACATGCTATGAAAGGGAGCCTTATTTCCAACCAAGGCCGACCAAGAGGAGATCATAAAGTCACATGGCATCAAAATCTGTCAAAAGGGTGTAAGTGTCACCATACACTGTCGAACTCGAACACGAACCTAGCACAAGTGGACCGGTTTTCTTCACACCTATGTGAAGTGTGTGTGTGTCTCGCAGAGGAAATTTGTACCAGGTTCGAGTTCGACAGTGTATGGTGACACTTGCACCCCTTTGACAGATTTTGATGCCATGTGACTTTATGATCTCCTCTTGGTCGGCCTTGGTTGGAAATAAGGCTCCCTTTCATAGCATGTAAAGCAATGCAGTTATCATCCTTCGGCAATGTCTGACCTATCCACTGCCATTTTCGCCTTCGTATAATTCGTCGATTGGCATCTGACCGGTAAGGCAAGGTATGACGGCACGAAATGTCGCGTTCTGCTCTCTAATAAGAAATCAAATTGTTCCACAGAGGCACGGACAAATTCTGTTGTTGTCTTTACGAACAACAATAAGTTGGCCAAAGAAACCCTCCTCGTTTTTTCTCTGGAAAATGAGATTTATTGTTCTTCGTTTTCAGACAAGAATCTGCCTCATAAAATAATCGTCTTCCATTTCCGATTCATGTGACACCCATTTCGCTTTTCGCTTCACTGCCAAAAACATTCTTTTTCGAACATCCTTGTCGCCACCGAAGGATCCGGAATGCCATCTACAGTACTCCTGGACATTCGCCTCATCACCCCGGTTCATATGACACCCATTTTGCCCATTTTTCATTCGACTTTCGTGAATGTCCTTTTCGCCACCGAAGGAGTTGAAATGCCATCTACACTACTCCTGGACATTCGTCTTTGACCCCGATTCATACGACACCCATATTGCCCATATTTCGCCTTACCAGCAAAAATATCCTTTTTCGAATGTCCTTGTCGCCACCGAAGGACTCTAAGTGCCATTTATAGTGTTCCCGGACATTCGCCTCTTCACCCCGGTTCATATGACACCCATATTGTCCATTTTTCATTCGACTTTCGTGAATGTCCTTTTCGCTCCAAAGGACTCGAAATGCCATCCGCACTACTCCTGGATATTCGGGTGTCCACCCCGATTCATATGACACCCATATTTGCACGGTCGTAGAAGGTGAGCTTAACTTTTGGAGGGCGAAAGCGAGCCCTTTTTTTAATATTGTAATGTTTCCTCTGTTGAGCGAAACCACGAAACCAAAGCGGGTTCGTTAGATATTCTTGTGCTGAATAATGAAACACTTCGATTGAAAAACACACACTTTATTTACAAAACGAACTAACTATATACACGCGTACTAACAACCAACGTCAAAATGTCAAACTAGCTTTAACTATAACGACGGCACTATAGCGATCCAACCGCCACTGAGTGTCGAGTCCGACGACTACTTCTTCGTGACTGCCCCTTCATTCGGTGACATCTGCCTTTTATAGGTGGAGATCCATGCTTTCGTCAATTAGCGAAGACTCTAGATTTTTCGAGATGTTCGAGTCTCGGGTTTCACTACTCAACGAAGATTCGAGAATCCAATTCATTATCAATGGTTCTGTTTGTCTAGACTACAGATGGCTCGAGAATCGTCTAGTGTCTATTCAATTTGTACTTGTCTCAGAGGAACTTCTGGAGTGGCCCATAGGCTCAATTTATGGGACGAGAGAAGAGCGCGTTTAATTTTTCATGGGGGAGAGAAAGAACGGGACTTTTAATGCCAACCACCAATAGGACGCGGAAATGTGACAGCTATATATACAGCGGGGAGTCAGAAACCAAAACAAACATTTTAATATCGGTTTTCTGACAGAAAACTCACAATAACAAGTAACGCGCACATCACATCTAAATATTTAATGTTTTACCTATAAGCAGACACCCCCGTCTTAGGGATACGCTGGTTATTTTTGCAGTCACCGACGAGGCATTTCAATTTACCACAACTCACTACCGCACCAATTTGTCCTACCGGAAATTTCACTAGTGTCTTCTCTACATAATCGCGGCTCTTTACACTCAAAAACCGGCTCCAAACTTTCGCGAATTCAACCGTATTTCCTTGTTGCCACTTTTATAGCTGAATTATAGTCTGCGCGAACAACGCGGCTTCTGCTGTCAAATAAAGTTGAACCAATGTATTTCATATGGCGATAAGTATACTGTGCGCGAACAACACGTCGCTCACGTCGCGAAAGTTGAGACGAGTTCAACTTTGTCGCAATCAACGAGCCGCGAAATATCAATTCACAATAGGCATGTGGTTTAAAACTGTGGGTGATCATTTGTTTTGTTGTAAGTTACTGTTATGCGCTTGGAAGTGCATGTTTCTATTCTTAATTCAAAAAAGTGTTTCAAGTTTGTTAGGAAGCCAGTTTTTCACAGCTCGAATGTGTCAAAAGAACGCGAACAAGAGATTTGACTATAACTGGCTGAACAGCTGATTTTCGTTGACTGCGACTTGGGGACGTAATTCGCGCACAATATAATTCCGAGGTTAGAACAAAGCGTTCGACAGCCATATGCACAACGTGATCTTAAAACCGTTAACTTTACTCTCCCAGCTCTCGACTTTTTCAAGAAGAAGATCGTCCCATTTTCAAGCTGTCAATTTGTATGGTTTGACAGGCATATACCCATTCCTTTGTTAGTTATATATTCAAATGTACTTGTCATCGATCATTCGAGATTAGTACAGTGTGGGTCGTAAAAGATACCCACCCCGTACACGCAACACTGCCTCCTCCTTAGACCTGTTCGTCCCGAACAGAAGTCACTATGACGCCGCTCACGCGGTGCCATCCGATCCAGATGCACGGCCTTCATTTTCACTGTTGGCCTCCATCGCTTCGGAACGCGACGCACCACATCATCCAGCCAGGCAGCAATCTTATCTGGTTCCTCCCAGGTCTGTCGAGCCCTCGAGCACATTCGTTTTCTCCGATGAGCGCTGCACAATCCTGCAAAGCCACCGTCGCTGATGCCAATCTAGCGAGCTTTCACGTTGAACCTCCTTCTCACGCGATCAATTTTCCACCGAGGTCGTCCTTGGATCAGGCCATGTACGCCATCCAACCGGCGTCCGAAGTCGGCGACCGACGTTGACTGCTCTACACACGAATCATTCTGTGGGGTTGGACTATTCTGCAACACCTCCGTAGTTGGACATCGCAATACCAAATTGACAGCAGTAGTACACTCGTTGTCGCTCCTGGCGTCCATCAGCACAGCGGCCTCAAACTGCGTGCAGGACGCTTCCACGTCGTCGAGAGCTGGTTCCCTTGTAACCTTCGCGGACACTTCGGCCCTAACGAATCCCGACGTCTCCACACGTTCCAGATCGTTCTTCGAGTTTCCAGCATTCTCGAGTCCATCACACACGTTTCCGATCTGGGTGCCCACCCGCATCCGTTTAAACTTCATGGAGTCTCTACGAAGCTTCTCGCCGTTAAGCTTCCAGACTCCCGTAGACCGCTCCTCTAATTGTGGCTTCAAGCTGTTGTCTTTCTGCGGTTGCAACTGTGTTGTCACTCTCCGTGGTGACTTCTCCAACCTCACCAACCGCTCGTTTAACTTTTCCGATTGTTCGGCCATCTTCGTTGTCGGTCCGTTCAACGCCGTTGTAGTCTCATTCAGCGACTCCTCGAAACTCGCTGACCGCTCGTTCATCTGCGATGTCATTTCACTCGGCAACTTCTCCGCTCTCGGTGACTGTTCGCTATCGGTCCGGCTGTTTATTACCGCAGCGGCCTCGAGCTGTGTCTGCGATTCGATCTTGATGACTCCAGATGTTTCGACGCGCCTCGGTTTGCTCCGAAGTCCTTCGACCTCCTCGGTCCTTCGACCTCCTCGGTCCTTCGACCTCCTCGGCAACCGTATCGAACCCGCCATCCACTTTGGCGTCATCCTGCATGAGGTCGTTCTCGAACTTCTTGGAAGTTTCTCGTTGCCTCTCGTCGAGCAATCTCGATATTTCCGACGACTGTTTCCGCAATTGCTCGGATTGCTCATTAAATCGCTGGTTAACTCGCTTGCTAAACTATTCGAATTGCTCGTCAAGTTGCTTGGTTCGCTCTGCTTGTTGCTTCTCAAACCGGTCAAACCGCTCAGATTGTTGCTCTGCTTGTCGCTTCTCAAACCGGTCAAACCGTTCAGATTGTTGCTCTGCTTGTTGCTTGAACATCGACAGTAGCTGCTGGATGCCAGTTTCCCCGAATGAAACCTGTTCCACTCCCGATTCGTCGAGATTTCTTGTCGACTCATCCGGAAATTCGAACGTACACGGATCCTGTTCTTCGGCTCTTATCGCTTGTGCCAAACCAATATACAGCGCGGACGTATTTCCCGTCGTTAACAATTTCCGTCGTGCTAGTTCGTTTCTTATCTCCGCGATTGTCAATTCGCAAAGAGTACCCGGCATTTTAGTTCGTTTTTCACTTCACAAGTTCACAACAGTCAGTCGTGCAAATTCTACCCGCGTAGAATATTCCCGCACTTCACTACGAAGTTTCTCAAACACACACAATCGCGCAACTTCCCGGCGCTTCACTTCAAAGTTTCTTGAAACGTCCCGTGCTTATTTACACCACCGTAAATATCCCGCACGACTTTCACAAAATCCACAATCGCGCAAGTTCTATACTCTCAGAACTTCCCGGCGCTTCACTCTAAAGTTTCTCGAAACTTTCCGTTTATTTACACTTCCGTAAATATACCGCACGACTTTCATTTTCAAACGAACGTTCACTACACGCACGCGAATATCCCACTTCTGACACCAATTGTAATGTTTCCTCTGTTGAGCGAAACCACGAAACCAAAACAGGTTCGTTAGATATTCTTGTGCTGAATAATGAAACACTTCGATTGAAAAACACACACTTTATTTATAAAACGAACTACACACGCGTACTAACAACAAACGTTAAAACTAGCAATACAACAACGACGGCAGATAACGAATATTTCCTTAGCGCTTTATAGCGAACCAACCGCCACTGAGTGTCGAGTCTGACTACTACTTCACGGCTTCGGTGACATCTGCCTTTTATAGTTGGAAACCCATGCTTCGTCAATTAGCGAAGACTCCAGATTTTTCGAGATGTTCGGGTCTCCACTACTTAACGAAGGTTCGAGAATCCCCTTCGTTGTCAATGGTTGTTTGGAGAAGGTTCTAGACTATAGATGGCTCGAGAATCGCCTAGTGTCAATTCAATTTGTACTTGTCATCGATCATTCGAGATTATGATTATGCTTAGTACAGTGCGTGTCGTAAGAGATGCCCACTCCGTACACGCAACAGAACGTTCACTACACGCACGCGAATGTCCCACTTCTGACACCAATTGTAATGTTTCCTCTGTTGAGCGAAACCACGAAACCAAAACAGGTTCGTTAGATATTCTTGTGCTGAATAATGAAACACTTCGATTGAAAAACACACACTTTATTTACAAAACGAACTAACTATATACACGCGTACTAACAACCAGCGTCAAAATGTCAAACCAGCTTTAACTATAACGACGGCACTATAGTGATCCAACCGCCACTGAGTGTCGAGTCCGACGACTACTTCTTCACGACTGCTAAAGCGAAAAGATACCTTGGTTTTGGAGATTTCCTTTGTCCATGATATCAAGCGCTTTTAAGAATAATACTGAGTCTTCAATAACTAACAAAACTTTATTCTATTTAAGATTTCACAGGAGTTTGTGTAACTCGTGTGACAGAAGTGTATATTCTAGTACGAATTGTACATCTGGCAATTAGTACTAGAATATACACTTCTGTTGTATATTTTCTAAGATCATACGATGTCTTCTTTGTGTCGATGTCAGCGCCGCTTCGTGGCAAAAGTGGTGTCCATAACCGCCACACTGCCCCTTCATTCGGTGACATCTGCCTTTTATAGGTGGAGATCCATGCTTTCGTCAATTAGCGAAGACTCTAGATTTTTCGAGATGTTCGAGTCTCGGGTTTTACTACTCAACGAAGATTTGAGAATCCAATTCATTATCAATGGTTCTGTTTGTCTAGACTACAGATGGCTCGAGAATCGTCTAGTGTCTATTCAATTTGTACTTGTCATCGATCATTCGAGATTAGTACAGTGTGGGTCGTAAAAGATACCCACCCCGTACACGTAACAATATTATCAATATAAATCCAAAAACCTTGCAAAAGTAAATTAAAGACCGTTGAATTCTGCGTTCAATGAACTGCTCAAAGTTGAAATTCGGTTCAGTAGCGTAGTCGAAATCGGTAGTAAAAAAATGACAATTCTCGAGGCTCCCGAGAAAAAATCATACTTTTTCACTTTTCAAGCTCACAGATCTTTGCAACGGATCCTCCTAATGGAAAAGCTTGTCTGTAAAAATTGGGGACAATTTGATTGTGAGCCTAACCTGGCCAACATTTTTCAATTCGAGCCATTTTTAGAGTAGCTATAAGCAAAAATTCAAAAATGAATGCTCATCGATGTATGCCTTAAAAGCTCTATCTCCGTAACTACAATATAACAGCTAGAAGTTTTATTTTAGTCTCAAATTGTAGATAAATTACACCAGTTAAATAAAGTCTTATAAGATTTCTTGTGAGACTAACTTAGGAGATACTGAAAAGAAACAGGGCAAGCCAAACAATTAGGCACATTTTCAACATGGTGGCGGGGTCCGTGGTGTTAGGGGGGAAATAGAAAACTCGAATTTTTAAGCAATGTACTGGGTTGGCAACTAAGTACTTTCGCTTTTCATTGATAGATAGCGTTGCTTTATTTTTTGTATAACATATGTTAGTGCTGTACTTTGCCGTTTGTCACGTGATACTTGTCACATTGACGTAACTTTAGAAGCAAGTAGTGCGTGATTTTTATTAAAGCTATTAGTTGCGGGTTAATTTTAAATGGAGTGCAGAAGCGAATATTTTCGGCATATTTTACTTTTTTATTTCCGTAAAGGAAAGAAAGCTGCTGCGGCTCACAAAGAGATATGTGAAGTTTATGGTGCTGATTGCTTAACAGAGCGCACGTGTAAGAATTGGTATAAGAAATTCCGTTCTGGAGATTTTTCCCTCAAAGGTGAGCAACGTTCTGGTCGGCCTACTGAAGTTGATGATGACCAAATCGAAGTCATAATTGAAGAGGATCGTCATATAACTGTTCGAGAGGTTGCGAAAAGGCTACATGTATCGCACACAACAATTGAAAAACATTTAAAATGTCTTGGGCTAGTTAAGAAGCTTGATATTTGGGTACCTCACGAATTGAAAGAAATTCAATTAACACAAAGAATCAACTGTTGCGATATGCACCTTAAACGAAATGAAACCGACCCTTTCTTAAAAAGAATCATCACTGGTGATGAAAAATGGGTCCTGTACAGTAACAAAGTTCGAAAACGATCATGGAGCAAACACGATGAACCAGCACAAACCACATCGAAAGCTGAATTGCATCCAAAAAAGATCATGCTGTCAGTTTGGTGGATTACAAAGGTGTTGTGTTTTTTGAGCTGCTTTCAAGGAACCGAACGATCAATTCTGATGTTTACTGTCAACAACTAATGAAACTGGATGAAGCAATCAAAGAAAAACAGCCAGAATTGTCAAATCGGAAAGGTGTAGTGTTCCACCATGATAATGCAAGGCCTCACACATCTTTGGCAACTCGTGGGAAACTATTGAAGCTTGGCTGGGAAGTGATGCCACATCCTCCATACAGCCCTGATCTGGCACCATCTGATTACCATTTATTTCGAAGTTTGCAGAATTTTTTGAATGGTACAGCTTTCACAAATGAAGATGATCTTCACTCGCACCTGGTTCAGTTTTTTGCTGATAAGGACCAGAAATTTTATGAGCGCGGAATCATGCAGCTGAAAGAAAGATGGCAAAAGGTTATTGAGCAAAATGGAAAATATATAATTGATTAAAAACTATTCTTTGTTAAAAAAAAAGTGTTTTATTTTATACTACAAAACCGAAAGTACTTAGTTGCCAACCCAATACCAACTCAAACAATATATCAAAAATCGAAACTACCCTAATTAAAGCAACTAGTGTTATAACGATTTGACTGACCAAAGTATTTTAACCTTTGCAAAATCACCGCCTTTTTTTTTAAATAAAAACGCAATTACTCAAAAACTATACCCGCTAGCATATTCTAGTTAAGAGTGAATCGCAGGTAATATCCTACCCTAAAAACAGAAAATAGCCTGTAGAAATCAGATAAACTGTTAATTAGATATGACCTTGGAAAATAAAATGAAAAAAAGTGTGAACAAATTATTTTTTTTTAATTTAAGGGTTGTAAATGACTCGAAATTTAAAAATTAGTATTATATAATGTTAAAACAAATTGTTTACAACAAAGCAGGAAGTTTTTATTTTTGATAAAATTAGTATAATATATAGGTGAAACCTCGAGAAAAATAAGATAAAACAGCAAAATTTTGATAGTGGGTTACATATCCTTCTTATTTTTTCGATTATTATTATCCCTAATTATTATTAATAATATTTAATTTGAATGGCCCATATGTCAAACAATAATTATTATCTAGGGACGCGGGAGCGTCCCGCCCCGACAAAGAAAAACAAAAAAATTGAAAAAAAAAATGGAAAAGCGACCAAGACTATGTTTACGCGACACAACAAGTACGGGTTTTCGGACCTCTGTAGCTCCGGCCCCGGATGCTTGTTCGAGCTCAAATTTGGTATGGTCATTGTCCCTGGTCATCTTACGAAGTGCTGCAAATTTGATTCCGATACAAGGAAAAACACCCGAGATATGATAATTTGAAAATGGCTATTTTTCAATTTTTTTTTGTTCTCGTTGTTCTTTGACCGGTCTACAGCCTCGTAGGGAGCGTATCGAGGTCTGCTTTCTTTTCTCACGAATTGACTGTGTCCCAAGGGTGTGCATAGGCTATCATTTGCTCTGATCCGTGCAGTAGATCAAAAGATACATCCAAAAATGTGAAATTTTATAGAAGAGTTGCTCGCTTAAGTCTTTTTGATAATTTGAATGCGACACAGCAAATCACTCGCAGAGATCGCATGCCGACGTGGAGAGACGCAAACACTTGATTGTGTGAGTACGTGACGACGACGGATGCAAAAGTCCGTGCGCTCGTCGGGTGAGGAGAACCATACGAGTTCATGGTTGCGGGCGTGGTTTGTGGCAAGTGCATGAATGAAAAGTGTGTCATGAAAAAATTGAAACTGAATGTTTATGGATCCATCTTAAGCTGTGTTTTGCTAGACAGCGACTGAATGGGCGATTTGCGACTGCGACTCGAGAGCAATTCATTCATTATTCAATGTCGGGGTTTTGTATGAAAATAGTACTAGTATGTTGGGCAGGTTGTCTATGCAATCAAGGATTTTTATATGTACGTGAGGAGAATGGATGGAAAGAGACGAATGTACTGTAGATGTAGAGTCCTTCGGTGGCAGCAAGGACATTCGAAAAAGGATATTTTTAGCAGTGAAGCGAAATGTGGGGGTCTCATATGAACCGGGATGAAGAGGCGAGTGTCCAGGAGTAGTGTAGATGTCATTTCGAGTCATTCGGTGGTGAAAAGGACATTCACGAAAGTCAAGTGGGCAATATGGGTGTCATGCGAACCGGGGTAAAGAGGCGAATGTCCAGGACTACTGTAGATGGCATTCCGGATCCTTCGGTGGCGACCCCAATATCCAGGAGTAGTGCGGATGGCATTTCGAGTCCTTCGGAGCGAAAAGGACATTCTTGGAAGTCAATTGAAAAATGGGCAATACGGGTGTCATATGAATTGTGGTCAAGAGGCGAATGCCTAGAAGTTTTATGGATGGCATTTCAAGTTTTTCGGTGGCAACAAGGACATTTGAAAAAGGATATTTTGGCAGTGAAGCGAAATACGGTCAATATGGGTGTCATATGAATCGGGGTGGACACCCGAATATCCAGGAGTAGTGCAGATGGCATTTTGAGTCCTTCGGAGCGAAAAGGACATTCTTGGAAGTCAAGTGAAAAATGGGCAATATGGGTGTCATATGAATTGTGGTGAAGAGGCGAATGCCTAGGAGTACTATGGATGGCATTTCGAGTCCTTCGATGCCGATAAGGATATTCGAAAAAATAATACTTTTGGCAGTGAAGCGATGTGAATTATGATGTAAGATGATTTTTCCCAATGTGTGGAAGATGGGAAGCGATGTCTAGGCAAGATGGGTATCACATGACTGGAGGTGATGAGGCGAATGCAGTAGACTGTTAAAGGTATTTTGAGTCCTTTGGGCAGGAATAAATATGTTCTTGGCAAGGAAGCGATATCTAGGCAAGATGAGTATTATATTATGGGGGGTGATGAGGCGAATGCAGTAAACTACTGTTAAAGGCACTTTGAGTCCTTTGAACTAGAAAAATGATATTCTTGGCAAGAAAACTATTTACCCCAAATGGGTAACCTGAGTGGACTCATAGTCCGGCACGTAAATCCCCTTTTTTATCGAAGACTACCGCATTCAGTAGGAATCAAACCGGAGCCCAATGTATAGAAGGCGAACGTGTTTACCGTTGCGCCATCTGTATTACCACTACTACTTTGCAAAAAGATGTGATATCTCACAAAAACAACTCTGTTGTAAAAAAATTCCCGCCAAGAAAAACTCCTCAGCCGTAAAAAGGATTGATATGAACACAATACCGCCAAAGTACTCGTAGCTTCGCGCCTCGCTCTAGGGTATGCATATTGAACGCTGATTGCATTAGTTAATTTCTTTCAACGCGGTTTGGCGGGGAGCTTCGTAGCCTAAAGACTCACCGCCGAACGGATTGGCCGCTAGCCATAGTCCAATAGAAACATAAGCACTGAAGAAGGAAGTAAGTTGCTTCCGAAATACTGTATCTGCAGAATAATAAAGAATTGTAGTAGGAACATATGTTTCTGTTTTAGTTTTCAATTTAATACGAACTACAAACCACGGTAAATCTAACTAAAGGATCAGTATTGATATAGTGGGAAAATTCCCCACTACTAACAACAATAATAACTACATTCTCACTACACAGGATGACCTGACGAAACATTCTTCAGCGTTTCCCATCCCTAATATGGAAGCTTGCACAGTAGCGAAAGCACTGATGGAAAACTTCGTAAGCATCTATGGCATACCCCAACAAATCCTTTCTGATCAAGGAACAAATTTTATGAGCAGCCTCTTTAATGAATTTTGCAAACTGCTCAAAATCAGGAAACTTACATCAACAGCCTATCATCCAGAAACAAATGGAGCACTTGAGCGATCCCATAAAACTCTTAAGAACTATTTGCGACATTATGTTGATAAGAATTTACAAAATTGGGATGAATACATCCCTTATGCCATGTTCGTGTACAACACGACCCCTAATTGCTCAACTGGATTCAGTCCTTTCAAACTTTTATTCGGCTGCGATGCCAATATCCCATCAGCTGTCTGCAAAATGCCCAAATGCGGTATCTCTTATGATGATTATTTGACTGAATTAAGAGAAAAATTAAGTACCTCCTGGGAAGAAGCGGAGAATAGCATTATAAAACATAAGAATGTAACCAAAACATATTATGACAGAAACGCGCGCAACGAAATTTTTCATGTAAATGACCTTGTTCTCATGAAGGTCAATAACCGAAAGTCATTAGAACCTCTATGGAGTGGACCACATTTGGTGGTAGCTATAAATTCAAATGAAAACTCCACTATACTCATTAAGAATAAAAAGCGAAAAGTCCACAATAGTCTATTAAAACCGTTTCATGAAGACTAAAGTCACCTCTTTTTGTATATTCCCAGTTCTACTGTACATTAACTCTGTATGGACACAACCGTCATTTGAAATAAAAGATCTTGACTTGAACGTTAGGGCCTACGTAAACCCCCTTAGTAAAATTATATTCAATCATGGTAGATGGAATCTTGTAACAAGTATCAACTTAATTAGTATTGGCAAAGATATGCAATCCATGGTATCTTCTATCAATAATATTAACGAATTTAACTCTATTTCTTTTAATAAAAGTAGGTCTGATTGCCAATACTTATTAGTCGAATTAAAACACATAATGGAAAAATTGGAAATAAATTTCGAATTAATCGAAAATACGAAAAACACTAGAAAATATAAAAGAACTCTCTTCAATGGTATTGGTAGGTTCTCTAAATTCCTTTTTGGTACCTTAAGTGACGAGGATGGCGAATTATATAACGAAAAAATTAATTCTCTAGAACAAAATAATGATGAAACCCTCAAAATTCTTTCCAAACAAACGAGTATTTTCAAATCATCCTTTGAAATTTTGCATAGGAAAATCGATACTGATAGCAAAACATTCTATAAAATGCAACGCGATATAAAAGAATTGGCAGATCAAGTTAACAGTAATACCAATAATTTAAAAATATTAGATCAGCTTTCAATACACATCCCATATTTAATATTAGCCACGCGTGAATTTGAAGCAGAACTATCAAAAATAATTTCAATCATCAGAGACGCTGAAAAACATAACCTGCACCCGTTTTTAATTTCACCAAATCATCTAAGAGTACAATTAAACGAAATCAAATCAGCAATTGGTCGAGGTTTACAACCACCACTAATTAACAATAATTGTGATATCGCTTATCGCTTATCAAACATTGAGTTTAAACAAGTGGATGGTTCAATTATCTTCAGAATCGAAATTCCTTTGCTAGAAACCAATGAATTCACACTATTTAAAATAATACCGCTTCCATTACGACGAGAACAGTTTGGCCATTGTAGACATACGTTTCAACCATCTTTCTGTAGATTATGAACACAAATTATACAAACTTTTGGATGAGAAAGACTTTCTAAATTGTATAAAAATCACTAATATAACTTTTTGTCATTCTTCCGAACTAAATTTAAATCTCAATACTCATGAAACTTGCGAATTAAATATTTTAAAGGAAACACATCTGAATACAGAGCTATGTAAGTTAAAAATAGTAAATGTAAACGCACCAATTTGGTTAAAAATAAAAGAAAGAAACTATATTTTGTACAATATAATACAAAAAGAACTGTATTTGATATAAACTGTAACAATAAAATAACTAAAATTGGAATTGATAATCCTAAACTGATAACTCTAAACGATAATTGCCTCATTGAAAATGAAAATATTATTTTGAAACCGGACACTTTTGTGGTAAATTCTAATATTACTATAAAACAGGATTGGCATTTTAAAATCTTAAAAATATCAAATATAACAAATGATAACAAAATAAAGGAACAACCAATAGTGGAACTAAAATCAGATCAGAGCGAACTATTAAAACTAGGAAATGACACAAATGAATTAGAAAAATACCAAAATGAATCTAAAAAAAATAGAATACAAGAAGAATGTAATTTTATTGTCTTCAATCCTGCCTATCATTTTAATTGTCATCCTTATTGCAATAGCCTTTTGTAAAATTTATATTAAAATTAAAAGCAAAATTAGGGAAAGGTCGGTTAGTATCACTAAACAGCAACAACCAAGTCAAGATCACTCACCAACCACTGACACCGATAATGAACCAGCGCAGGCGTACATACAACGAGAACCTGCAAACAAAAAGGACGACAGCTGCATCGTCAGTCTCTAATTCGAATCTGGCATTCTCATTTTCCTTATATTAATATTAATAATTCCACACTTTCATTTTCCTTATATTAATATAGTTTTCCTCGAGTACCTCTCGTCTTAGGGGGGAGGTGTAATATACACTACGTATATATATTACGGAGTCATCGTACTGCACGTCTACGTACATGATATATTTTATTTCGTAAAAATGCTGACGCTTGATCATGGAAAAATATTGAAGAACGGCCAGCGGATGCGTGCTAAGCATTTTTTCTGTATAAAAAGGAAGGTCATCGAAACGTTCGGGGAGTCGGCAGTTGAATCGCGTACGGATCAATTTCGAATACATAACTAATTACTGTTCAGTTTAGACAAATAAAATGTTATATTATATCTTGACTTCTCGACTTCTTGATTTCTTCATTTCCACATTACATTTTCATACATTCTTTGAAAATTGAAAAACGAATAATAATAATATAATAATATTATTGATTTGAATAATTTTGTCCAACCTCTGCCAGTAGGGTTTCTTTATCCTTGTCCCGGGTGCTACCGGCCAAGGCTCTAAGGATTTTATTCCTTCCACGCATCTTGTTACACACGGTTGAAGCATGGGGGGATGACGTGGCCAGACTGTACAGGGTTAGGCCCTAACCAGATTGAACGCAGAATGCAGCAGCAGCGGCAGAAGCAACAACAACAACACGTAGATCTGTCGCGATGACACAGCGGCGTTTACAGATCTACATGTTGTTGTTGTTGCTTCTGCCACTGCTGCATTCTGCGTTCAATCTGGTTAGGGCCTTACTCCTTGAATTTTAGGATGTTTCACGGTCGAAATAAATTGATTGCCAATTGAGATCCCAAGTTGCATCTTGACTTCCTTCGTTCAGATGGTAAATAAGGTTACCGAGGATTTAGGCGCTGATACGATTAAATTCTTGCCTGTGAAGGAGTTAAGTTCTTCCAGGTTATCATTTATTCGTTCGCACATTTCCGTGATGTTGTTTCCTGTTGCCAGAATGGAGATAATTTCGGCATAGGAGATAATTTCGATTCCTTCAGGTGGAGTTGGAATTCCATTTAGGTGAAAGTTGAAAAAGGAGGGAGACAGAACTCCTCCTTGTGGCACACCTTGTTTAATCTTCCTTAGCTTCGATTTCTTGCTTCTGAATTCAGTGTAGGACTGCCTGCCCGCGAGATAGTTGGCAATTCATTTTGTAGTTTGCGTTGGAAGAGATGCATTGTATAAGTCGGTCAGAAGTGCTGAATGGCTGACAGTGTCGAAGGCTTTCGACAGGTCAAGTTCCACCAGAATTGTTCTGTGACATGGACGAAGTTGATTAAGGACATTGTGGATGCGAGTTGTAATGGCATCCAGGGCCGTCGTCGTACTACGCATCCTCCTAAAGCCATGCTGGCGATTTACAAGCTGTATGTGGGCCGCAAGAACAGGGTGGATTAGTGCTTCAAGCGTTTTGGCAACTGGTGATAGAAGTGTGATGGGACGATAGGATTCGCCGAGTGTCGCTTTTTTCCCAGGTTTTAAGATTGGAACTATTCTCTTTCTTCCAGAGTTCCGGAACGATCAGTGGTGTGATGGATAGGTTGATTGAATGTAGCCGTGAGGTATTCGATAGCTGGTGAGTCGAGGTGTTCAAGCATTGCCATTATGATTCCATCAGGTCCCAAGACTTTCGAGTTGTTCGCTTTTCTGGTTGCTACAGCCACTTCGTCCGCGGTGAAGACAGGTATGTTGTCTGCAGCTCGGTTATGAATCCTCCTGCCGATTATGCGCTTTTGTCTGTATGGTGGAGGATGTTCAATAAACTGCCTATTGAAGCGACTTACATAATGGGCAGGGTTGGTGATTGAATTTTCTCCGAACTGTATGGCGACATTCCCTTTCTGTTTCAGTGGATTAGAGATGGCACGGACTGTCGACCATAGTTTGCTTATACCTGTGGTCAGGTTGCATTCATTCAGATGCGTACTCCATTTTAACCTCTTATGTTCGGCTACTAGTCTTTAAATTTCACAATTCATTTCATGAATTCTGGGATCGTCTGGGTTGGTGCTCCCGATGTTGTCTCTCTCGTCTGCCAATCTGGGATAAATTTCGCAGCCGCTTTATTAAGGACTTTCCTGATATTGGGCTCGGCCTTACGTGCGTCGGTGGAAGTTGGCAGGGCGAGTAATTTAGCACTAGTATATTCAGTAAAGGGCAACCTTTTAGTTTCCGGGGCCCCAGCTGGGGAAATCACTTTTCGCTCGGATTTTTGTCACTTTTCACTCGGATTTTTGTCACTTTTCACTCGCGTCACTCTAAAAGTGAAGAATTTGCAAAAAAAAAAAATTTAATTTTTGCTTTAAGTTTTAATTTTCTTTTATTTTTAATTTTTTTTTTTTTCATAATTTATACTGTGTTTGGAATATTGGAGGCATGGAAAATTGAAATATTCGCAAATCCCCTTGCGTGGGCTCAGCTCGCTACGCTCGCTCCGCGCTTAAGGGATCGTAACCCTCAGTATAGCACAAACATGAACGCTCGCTTCGCTCGCTCTGCGTGCAACAGCGTTTTGATCAGTTTTAAACACACTAAACACTCAGTATAAATTATTAGAACAAGAAAATAAGAAAAAAAATTTAAAAAAATTAAGATTAAAAATAAAAAAAAAATTAAAAAGAAAAATTAAAAATTAAAAAAAAATTTTTTTTTTGCAAATTTGACAAAAAATTCAAGTGAAAAATGATTTTTTCACCCCGGGCCCCGGAAACTAAAAATATCCCAAGTTTTGATATTTACATGGTAACCTGAGGGACAACTGGATACCGGTGGAATATATAGGTATATGTTGTAAATTTCAATATCAACATTGCCTGATTTTATGGCGATGGCTTGCACTTCCATGGTGATGTCGTTGTTGGTGACATCTATTTCCCGGTATTGCACGGAATGGTGAATGATGAAGTCAAGCCCTCCTCCAGCGTTGGTCAACTTGTCTTTCCTGGTGATTATGTAATTTCCATGAGCGTTGAGGGACGAATTGGGATGTAGTTTCATCTCCTGGATGGCTCCAACTTGAATGCGGTGTCTGTCCATGAATGAAGCGAGTTCAGTAATTTTGTTTTGCAGCCCGTTGCAGTTTAGTTGGACGAGTGAGAGCGTATCGAAAATGGCGATCGGTGGTGCAGGCATAAGGTTGGGGAATCTTACTGGGGCTACTGACAGGGTCGTTGGGGATGACTGAAAGCTCGTGTGGGTGCTCACTGGTGTAGGAAGGTGAGGCGTATTTGGCGAGCTCGCTGCTTCTGGACCTCGATTTCTGCACTGACTGCCAGTAAATGAAGGATTCCAGTGCCTGTGATGGTTTAGACCGGAGCAGTTCCTCAGGTGACACCACTCGGCGCAGCAGTTGCATCGACGTCGCATTGGGATGCATCTCTCTATTGCATACGCAACAGATCCAAGGACCTGGGTTGTTTTCAATGGCGACGCGGAGAAGTAGTATTGAGAGCAGTTGCGCCGAGATGTGTTGCTCCCAATAAACACAAGAAACGAATACAGCATGTAACACACAGACGCACATCCTTCTTGCATTGAAGGGGTTTGGCAGCTCTTGGCCGTTGTAAAAACGGGTCACTCCGGTGCGTAGAACCGGCTGCCGCAGGAACGATTTGTTGTTCACGGTTGCTTTTGTTGGTGTTTGTTTTGTCGGAGTCTTGTATAAAAGCGCTTTCCACAAGACGCTAATGGCTCTTTACCTTTCTAACATTTTCTTTAAACCCAAGCGATAAGCCAACATCTGACATTTGTCATATTTATAGTAGTACCGGTCGGTATAAATCATAGATATATATTAAACAGTTATGAAATAGGCACAGAGTGGGGGTAAAAATTTGAATATCGAGTTATGGTTGACATATTCGCGTCTGCGCAGTGAAACACGCACAACACGTATTAATATTTGGTCCAGGGGCCCGAGGAGCGAGGGGCAAAATGCTTCGTAAATGTCAAAATTGTGGCTGAGTGGCCGATGGCGTAACGACATTTACCGAACGTATAGCGACCGCGTGAAAATGGGTACCAGTGCGCATGCGCGAGTTGGTTCGAAAATAACCTGAAGCACAGAGTGGGGATAGTACTATTACCGATCTGTTCAATTTATATCTATGGTATAAATACACCACGAATTAGAACTAAATCTAACATAATCTATTTAATACGCCTTTTAGTTCTTCCACGGTATAAACGGGGCCATCATATACAACAAATGTCGCATTAATGTCCGGCCAGGCCGCAAATAGATTATTACAAGCAATACTAGAGATTTACGAAACAAAATGGCTGGGAGAGACTTGAGAATGCAGCCTACGAGTTGGGGGGAGACCGGTAGCTTAGTGCAGGTGGATGCTAGTAACCAACCGCTTAGAAGTAGTTGACGCGCTCATGCCCCAATAAGGGGTGGGGCAAATAATAGCAGTGCAAATGTACGCAATATTGAAAGGCAAGAATATAACTTTGATATCCATGTATTTAATATATTTCACTTAAATTATTCATGATTATATAACTATTATCATTAGATTACCAACTTATATCTGTTATTGCCTTATCGATAAGAGCAATCAATTTATTTTCATTTCCGTGAGAGTCCATCGTTAGCTGTAATCAATTTATACTTTCTCTTTAGAAATAACTACTCAAACATCATTTTTAAGTTTAGATTATATTTACTCTATATTTCATTTTCAACATAATAATTTTTCATATATTAGCACATAAATTCCTATGCTTATTTCAAAACAATATTCTGCCGTTTCATAGCTAGTGAGACGCACCTTTTGATTGATGCGTGACAAACAGATTGATGTTAAGACCTCTTATAGACATGTTTGCACCAATAAATTGTACACAAAAACTCAAAATTTCAATCAAATAATCTTATAAAGCAGATTTTAGGCAATCGTTTGAGACAAAAATGATATATACAGAACGAAGAAATGGGAAAGGGAAAATTCAAATACGCATTTAGTTTTCAAGTTATCGTTTACAAAAGAAGCGATTAATATACATTTTTTATTTCAAATTAAATTAAAATAGAATTTCATTGGGAGATCCAAATAAAAACGATTAGGCAATTTCCGAATTAAAAAAAAAACAAATGTAAAAACAACCTATTTCTACGAACAAAAACAAAACTACAGTTACTATTCAATAATTAAAGTATAATTCATTCACGTGTATCCGAAATTGAGAGCATTACTTTGACATTTATCTAAATTTTTAGATTTTACACTAAAATTGGGTCACCGAATAACAGCGGGGCTAAAGTCATTTCGTTTCGTATGGAAATAAAAATTCAGACTAAATGTGTTGCCATTGTGTAGCTATCACAGAATTTGTGTTTTCAGTTAATCGAGCAATTTCTTCGTGTAGTCCATGTCCTAGCCACATTAAGTGAAGTTTTTTATACCTTTCGTGACAAAGACGTAGAGGGTTGCCACGACGTAATCCTTGATCCGTTTCTCCATATTCATCCAAATACGGTGGTGACACGAAGCAACCTTTTCCTATACCTAACAACAGTATCTCGCAATCTCGAATCCTCAAAAACATTCCTATTCCAGCCCCACAATAATGGGAGTGGTGTGTGCAAGCCCCAACCGTCCCGTTTCTCTCCAGTTCTGGCTGACAGCAATACGATTGAGAACAGAGCATCGCTCCACAAACCAAACACATCGTTGGATTTCTCGATTCCTCTTTGGGACTGCTTGGGCAAGTGAAGTCGGACACACTGTTAATCAGATCACTGTAATCGTCTGGTAAGTGGACAAGTTTCCGCACGGAAGCTACACATGGTACAACTTCCAAACGACTACTTGCGTTATCGCACTGCTTTATATTCGGATGCGAGGCAAATGACTCTAATGTCCCCAGGTAGTCGTTTTCCGGATCAAAATAGAAGTCGATATCAGAATTCAGACCTAGATACTTGCACATTGTTTCGAACGTATCACCGTAAGCATCACAGAACTGTTCAGGGAATTCAACATCGGTCATAAAGTGGAAAAGTAAACAAGAGCAACGCAGGAAAGTTTTGCATTCTTCTTTTACGTGTTCAATAATCTGCTTTGCCAAAGACGATGAGACTGCAAGATTTTCGGCGGCGCCTGGTGTCTCTTTCAACTGAATATTATAATTCTTGTAGAAGCTAATAAGCCTATCAAACTTTGTGTCATTGAATTCGGCAGGTGATATAGTTTCTTCGTCGGCTACTTCGTATGGGTCCACTTCCATGAAAGGCGTGCCATCATTACGAAACAGCACAATAGCCTTAGCAACATTACCTAAGAACAACAGTTGCAAAAAGTAGTATTCAAAATAATCTCCAGTTGGAATAATATGCGATTTTTGTTGGAAATCTATTACCATTTCCATGAAAATAAAAGAAGTAAGCATATGGAACACATCCCACTCTACTACAGAGGACCCTTTGTGTTTAAATACTGTCTCTAGGAGTCCTCGTAAATGAACCATCAGTTTTCCAGCTACTGCTTCAGTGATGCAAGCTCCAAGTAAGCTACAGACTCGTATCAATCCCGATAAGCAGCTTTTGTGTCGTATAGACATTTCCCCCTTCAACGGCTTGTCAACAGCTCGCAGATACATTTCAAGTGACTGTATTGTATAAGCACATGAATTCCACGCCACTAAAAATGGTTCGCACTCTTTAACTGTATTTTCATAGGGAGAAACACGTTGGACACTTTCCATGAAAACTTCTGCGAAATGTGACCATTCTTTTGAAATATCTAAGTGATCGATAGGTTGGGAAATTCTTAAGAAACTTTCCAGATCTGTGTACTTTTGGGCAATGTTAGCTAATTCGGGATATTTAATCTTCCCTTCCTGCATATCCACATTCTGCTCTGCTACATATAAATCTTCCAGGTAATCTTCCATAATCGAAATCCAAGTCTTAAATGTAACATCTCTTGATTTGCCTGCACTTTCATCATTTATAGTTATCGGTGCGTATTTCGACAATGGTGGTGATACTGGTATCACTCCATTGCTTAAGCAACGACAATAGGGACACAAGAATTCTTTCTTGTCAATCAAATAATGATTTGGAGAACGACTTCGATTCGGGCGACGATTTTCCTTTTGGATTTCATTTTCAAAGTACTCTTTCCAACACGACGCGTGCATCACGTGTCCACACGTTCCCACATGAGGTGAAGGTGCCATATTATTATCCGTCGATGTACTCAGAACCTTCGACTTTTGAATGAATGCGGAATAGACTAAACAAGTCCCGCCTTTATTTACTACACAATCCTCAAAGCAAAGAATGCATTTGAATTTTTGCTCTTCCGGTTGATTGATTTTTCTATTCGGTCCTATGCATGCCACAAGATGATCCTTTTCTTCTGTCTCTGCCGGTTCTTGCCACTCCATTGCATCACTGGACACATATGATGTACTAGTGCTTGCAAACAGCTCTGCATTTGATTTCATAAAATTTTTTTGCGCATTAGCCATTTGTGCCATGATTTTTGCCCGGCGTTCGGCAGCCAGACGAGCACGTTTCTCCTTTTCACGGCGTTCGGCCTCGGCAGTTGTCATCGGCTCACTGTGATCATCTGTCTCCATTTCGCTATCATTGACTTTCGGTTGAAGTTCTTTGAATTTCTTCACTGTCCAGATGATGAAGTCTCGATGGGCCTCCACCTAAATTCAATAAAAAAAATTAAATATATCCATTTTTTAAAAAATGTAAAATAGTATAATGATTTCAATAAATATGAATGAAAGCGGCATATGGATTATAGTCAATGCAGTCTATGAATTTATCCACCTAGTATCCCATGCCACGAAAATTCCCCATTTAAGATTTTCCAGTCTCCATTTTTCATTGCCCAATATTTGATTTTCCATTTTTAATTTCCTATTTTCCATCCGACCCTTCCTTATACTACCTCCACTAAAACATTCCGCTCATGGATCGAGTAAAGTAACTGAATGGAAGCTCGATGATTGAACATTGATGGCATGGTGATCACGGCTAGGTGATATCTGAATGATGATTTTTTTTTGTGATGATGGCTCGGTCGGTGTAAACACATAAGTACATGTAGGGACTCCTACAGTGAGATATATTTCAAGCTGCAGTCGTGCCGATTTCAAATCGACCTGTGTGCGGAGAAAAGAATATCGTGTCGATTACGAATCACAGTTGTGCAGATTTAGGGTCGAGCCGACCTGTGAGTGACAACTTTTTTTTACCATTTGGTTTCCAAATTTCTACCAACTAATTTTTTTTTCCTCCTCCTCACATCTCTTTTCCACTTTTTTTGCGCTAAATATTCATTAAAAAAACTCGAGAAGGAACCAAAAAAAAAAAACTCGAGGGAACCAAAAAAAAAAGACTCCAGAGAGAAACAAAAAGAAGACTCCAGAGGGAACCAAAAAAAACTCTTCTCGATTCATTGAAGCTCAATTTATTTTGGTTATTTGATCGTCAAATTAATTATATTTCAACATTACAGTTCCACTTACGTCGATAATTCCAGAAGTATCAATTGTATCAATGATGTTGCAATTCTTGAATGGAGGGTTCCAGCAATGATTTAGAAAACAAAAGATGTTCCGCTGCTTTAATAAACTGCGGTAGACTACTAAATAATGACTATTAAATAAGTTCATCGATTGTGTGAGAGGATCCGTTCGTAATCGTTCAGTTCTAGGAACTGGAAGTACAAAATTATTAGCTGTTCTTACAGCTTTACTTGTGCGCTATCCAGGTCAGAATAAATTGCTGAGTTTACCGCTAACCTATATAGGGTAGCATTGTTGTTGTATTGCGTGTTATTTCACTAACCTATACAGGTTAAGAAATGCAAAAGAACGCACATTCTGTTTATATGTTGACCTCTGCCATAAAGTTGGGGATCTTTTGGGGTTTTTTTTTTGTGGTAGACCATGTAATAAATTTTGACATCATTTGTCAACAATTCGTTATTAAGCAGCCAATTCGAGTATGTGTTGAGGTGGTCGAGTTAACTACCCCTGTAGTTTTAGAATACAGTAATAACGTGTCATCCGCAAACATTCCTGGCTTTGCATTTAATTCAATATCCTTTATTGAGTTTGAATAAAGTAGAAAAGGCAAAAGTTCAAGTATGGAGCCTTGAGGAACGCTGATGTTGCATACTTCAGGATAGCTTAAAAAGTCAAAATTCTTGGTAATAAGCACAGGGCCGGCCGGTCAAAGTCTAACTTAAGGCACAGGTAAGGATATTTTGGCGTCGTGCCAATGCTCCGCGCTCTATGAATTGATGGCTAATCGTGAATTATGTGCGAGGATCGTGTGCCTAGCAAAATACATCTTGAGGTTCAAAATTGAATCGGTCACGCGTGTAAATTTGAACTGTGAGAATCACTTTCTGTCATATAGCTTGGCAAGCCAAAAAATAATAATCTCCACGTATTCTCATAAACATTACTTTATTAGTTGATTTCATATCAGAATTAAATATAAATAGTTTCTTTCCCTGGTGCAATGATCGACCTAAGACTGACAAATCAGCAAGTAACCTTGTGAAAGTGCATAATCTTGGAAAGAAAACCGATCGCGGACCCCCAATATGAGTGACTGTTGCCATAAATGTGTCAACCTTTTCACGGACCCCGAAAACTTAACTATGTGCACGAAATGTGAAAACTATTTCCATTCCGAGTGTTGTGGCCTTGGTACGGCAGAAAAAATTCGCAAACTGGGCGCAAGAAAAGAACAATGAAAATGCGACCCATGTAAATCTCAATTAAAACAGAAATCCAGCGATGCTCTAATAAACAGTGATGACTTGTTCAATAAAGTACGCATTATTATCAAACAAGAGCTCAATATCGAAGAACTTGTCACATCTGTTCAATTTATGTCGGATAAATTCGACGAGTTCTCCGCGAAAATCGATGAGTCCTTGGAAGAAATCACTTAAATTCGAAAATAATGCTCTGCCAAGGCGGATTGATGCTCTGGAGGCCCAAAATCACAGCCTTGGTGTTGGAGGCGCGATAATATCGTAATAAATGGTGTCAAAGTTACACCGCAGGAGAACGTCACTGAAATTGTGAAAAGCGTTGCACGTTACATCGGTTCGGAACTTCCAAACCAAATGCGACAACTACACCAGCAATAGTAGTTAAATTCACCAGAACAATAGACCGCAATAATTTCATGGCAGCCTACAAGCAGAAAACGGGAGTGGTGCCGGCATGCAAGCAACAGATATCTGCAAACAACTAAGCGACGGGCGAGTCTATAGTATGTTGATCAGTTGACACCGAAAACGGCTCGTCCCTTAAGAGAGACGAAAAAGTACAATATGTAAAGAGAAAAATTTTAAATTTGTTTGGGTGAGGGACAGTGACGTGCAGTGACTTTTTAATCTGGTCAAGCGCTAGAAAATTTAAAAAGAATACAAGGCTCTAAAAGTGCAATTTTTTACATTTTGAAATCTTTTGCGAATTTTTGAAAGTAAATCGATTATTTCCCCAAGAAAATCTCCTAAATTAGTCTTTGGCCTAAACCCAGTGCATCACCTCTCAGGGATGAATGAATATATTTCATTAAACAAATACCGTGTAAAATCATTTTCACACCACTTTTTGAACAGAACTCTGCAATTTTATTACTTGCAAAATATTTGTTTTAGGAAAAATGCTACGATAGCAAATACAGGAGATGGGCGAAACACGGAACAAATTTTACCAACGGATATTTCTCCCGAGCTAGAGTTTGAATTCCTCGAATTTCGGAATTTATTACAGCACAGCTACAAATACATAAATATCTCTCGTGAAAAGTTCAGGTTTTACCGTTTTTGGTTCTTTTTCTCAGAAACAATAAAGTGTAAATTTTAAATAATGGTCCAGGTTTTTCGTTAGCAACATACTCCCTTCTTCAGTTGGAAGATCTAAAAACCTTGACTATTATTTAAAATTTATTTAATATTACGAGAAACAACCAGAAATGAAACCGGGGAAACCGGGAAATAGAGGGCTTCGCCCGCAATCCGAGGGTTTTGTAGTGTCCCATACCAGTAGGAGATGATCTGTTCTACTATTGGGGATGCTTAACCATTCATGTTCAGACGATATAGCAAATTGTAAGCTTGCATAAAAAAAATATTAAAAATAAATTGTTCGAGTTATTATAGAAAGTAGAGGCAACCAGCCTACCTTCCCCCACTCGTATCCCACCAATCTTTAACCTTTCAGAAATGGTTAACCCCAATTCGCTCTACGAAAAACAATAAATAATTTTCAAGTATGCAGTACTCGTAGTACTAGTATGTAGCAGAGGCTGGGTATGTGCATTTTTTGTATGGATGGTATCAAAATGTCCAACTTTAAATGTACTATTATTAAATATTGTGTGATTGTTATGGAGCTTAAACTGATTATTGCCCATGGTGTTGTTTATCGTTGGCCATCAATATTTTTTACCTCGGATGTGTTTGAGGGATGCAGAGGGGTGCTAACTGTAACTATAGAAATATACTATTATTGACCTGTTTTGAGGAGATATCAATTTTCCATTATTTTTTAGTTTTCTATACTGGTCGGAAGCCATCTTTTTTGTAAGTTTTCATATTTCTAAATGCAACGATCTCGAAATGCAAGGGGGGTGGGACAAGTTATGATCTCATATTTTCCCCTCTACCTCTTTTTCCATTTTTTCAAATTTGATGAAAATGCCAGAAATGGAATGTAGTCGATGTTACCTTTTCTATAATACCCCACTTGCTTATAGCAGATTAAACAAAATTTTCGACCTTCATTTCCCCTCTATGGGGACCTCCCCTTTTACGACGCATCGCTTTCTCCGGTGAATTATAATAATTCTACATATTCCCATTCCCACAAAATTTCATATATGTATGTATGTAGCTTCAGCCGTTCCTGAGTTATTCTATGGACAGACAGACAGTTGACCGATTTCATAAGGGTTTTGTTTTTACTACAAAACCCTAAAAAGCAAACGAAAACTATAAAGATTAGCTAACTGCAAATTCTTCATCATTAAATTAGTCTCCTTTTGATCAAAAATTATTTTCCTAACATTGATATACGTCGAAATATAAATTAATTATTGGAATATTTGTTTAATCAGCCGAGAGAAAGAAAAAGATATAAACAATTATCATTTTCGTAATCTTTGAAAAGAACGTTCAATTAAATCTTTATAATTTGCAAAAGGAATAAAGTTTCTAGCATGTGTAATATCCGAGAAAAAGGTAAGGAAAAATTACACTTTTTCAATATAAATTAGAAAGACTTCGGAATATGCATACATATACATTTTTTTTCATATGCATGTATCCACCGTCATCTTTCTTCATGTATAAAGAATCAGGCTACAAATGTTTCAGACAGTTGTTGCTGATTCATCATACAAGCTGAAAATGTAGCGCTTGCATATTACCTATTAAGTCGAAAATGCATTTTAAAGCAACATAAGAAAATTGTACATATTGACCGATTCCAGCGGTCTAGACCGATTATGAGAAATTTTGTTTCGCAACAAACAGCTCTGTTCCCCAACCAACTGGTAGATACAGATAGCGGAGAATGAGGGTAAATTGAAGTCAAGGACAAAAAAGGCTCTGTTTCCCAACAGAGACATCTTAACAACCCGGTTGGCTTTGATACGTTGTAGCTCGCAAGCAGATAGGGGTAAAAATGGATTGCGTTGAAGAAGAACAATGCGTTTGGTATTGTCATTGTACTGAATTGAATGCTTATGTTATGTATGTCTTGTATAAAAAGAGAGTATTGTGTAAATGTATAAATGAATGTATAGTTTTAATGAAATGTTGAGATTAGTGATGGGTAACACAGTAACGAGTCGCTCTTTTTGATCGCCTCAACAGAATGAGCGAAAGATTCGGCACAACGACATAGCCTCCGAGCCGTTCAATTTAAGATTGACACACTGTAAAATGAATACTCAAATTAATTTAAATATTACGTAACGCATGGAAACTCAACGCTCATTCAAAATTTCTGATAACATATATGTATGTATGTATTACATTCATATTCATTCACACCCCATCCTAATGTCTATCTGAAACTAAAACCATCATTATCTATCTACCAAACCAATCCCACCCATCTAAATAATCCCATCCATTCATAATCGTCTCTATGCAGTATGCAATGCACGCATTGTGTATACACTTATAAATATACAAACAACAACCCATGCTGACTGCAAGTAAATCAAAAATCATATGCTTACGTCGCACCGCACATCCAATTTTCCCCAAATATGTACATACAGAAAACAAACCCAACATTCTAAAACAAAGTATGTATGTAGTCGTCTTGTATCATATCATCATCATCACCTCAAGTTCAACTTGAGATGAAAACGATACCAAACCAACAAACAACCAGACAATTTCCTCTGTATACTGTGGACGCAATGAGAAGTTTCTTAAATGTGAGTTTGAGTTTTTAGCACAATTTGTGCTGTTTTAAAACAGCACACTCAGCACACTCAGCACACAGCACACGCTAACACTTCTGTATTTCATTCGCTCTGTACTTTGAGCCATACTGGGCAGTGTCTTGAGTAAAAAACACATTGATTATTTGGGTAATTCAGTACAGAATAGACCCAGATATTTCACTCATAAGCACATATTCCAATCATCACATTCATTTGATTTGAGTCTTTTTCAGCCAGAGAAGAGAGAGAAATAAGGAAATGAAATTGCTAGAGAGAAACGAAGCAATTTTTTGGCAGCATTATTTTGGCCTGGTTCTTCTACTATATGGATCGGGCGGGTGTTCCGGGGAAATGAGATGGAATTGGGGAATGTGAGTTTGGCAGACGGAATGAGGTGGAATTGCTTCAGGGAATTTAGTGTACATAGATTGTGATTATCCTTCCTTATCTCTCTCTTCTCTGTGCATATCCACAGGCTTTATGAAAATGAAAACATTATGAAAAATTTTGAGAAAGCAACAGTCTAGTTCAGAAATGTTAGCCCAGCCGCTGGAGATGTTCATGTTGTTGTTGTTCATGATTGAGGAAGTAGTAAAGGTTAGTGGCTGCATATGCACATATGAATTTTGATTTGTTTTTTTTTTTCGACTATAAGGCTTGTAAGGAGTCTTTTCAAAAAAGATAATGAATACTTTCCACTTCTGGCATTTTTTTCAATTTGCTGTAACTAAGACGCAGCGAGGGGCGCAATGCTTGTATTTAACTACAAAACATTTAATATCGTTATTTATATTTTATTAAACGATTGATTTGGAACTTGGTATAACTTAACTATTGTCTACAATATCGTTTATTACATGAGTATGGAAATTTTCTACAAGCAAGTTAATAATAATATATAGCATTAATTTCTATAACTTCGGTTATTTGTCACCTACGCTTCCTTGTTCGAACCTGGGAATTTCACAACAAGCTAGTTGTATAAATATTTCCTCTCAAATCAGTCATACATCCGCATCCGAAAATTTCTGTGAGGAGTTATCTGCAATGGAAATTTGGGGCGATTTTGACGAAAGAATGGCAAAAATCACATCCGTGTCTAACCCCATTACTGTCGGGATTGCAGAATTAGACAAATATTTGCAGGAGCCATATGTCAAATGGAGCAGCGATCCATTGTTGTGGTGAAAAGAGCGGAAATTGCTTTATCCACGCCTTTTTAAAATTATGAGAAACGATTATGTGTCATGGCTACATCGGTGCCGTGTGAAAGGATTTTCTCGAAATCAGGACAGATTATTTCGGAGAGAAGGAACAGAATAACATCAAATAAAATTTGACAGATTATATTTTTGAATTCCAATCTTTAGCTATAAGTTTTATGTAACGTTATTTCCATATACACTTTAATTATAAAAAACTAGAAATAAGTTGATGTATTGTAATATATAGGTACATGCATTTCACATAATTACGGGTTTTATTGAATATGTTCCCCAAGTCTATGGATTTGTTCGACTCTTTTTGAACGACTCTTTTTGAACGACTCAGTGGAAAGAGTTAGAGTGTATGTGCTGGCACAGTAGAAAGAGTCAATATGCCCATCACTAGTTGAGATACATTTTTACAATTGCTAGGTCAAGCGGCGCTTGACTCGCTTGAATGAAGTGCACGTCACTGGTGAGGGATGGTATGGTAACGTGTTTGTTCGGAAAGAGGAAAATACTTTAGCTATTAAAATTAATAATATCAACGATATCTCAAAAATAAATTTAGAGAACATTACGTAAACAAAAATTACAAAACTCCACTATGGATCAATTCAATACACTTGCAAAGATTAAAGAATTAACTCTCATGAAAGACATTGAAACAATATTTTTAAACGACAATGAATTCAAAATTATTCACTTAAATATAAGAAGCATTAAAAGAAAGTTTGATGAATTAAATATATTTTTAAATGAATTAAACAGCTTTCGACGTTATAGCGCTCTCTGAGACTCATCATGGAAGTTATGCATCTGAATTTGAATCCATTTCAAAACATTTTGAGATAGTTATACAAAAACAAATAGAAACAAAAACGATGGCGTTATTGTTTATATTAAACGGTCGCTACATCAAACATTTTATGAAATTTCAAATAATGAAGTCACAGGTCTAAAAGTCAAAATAACTGCCCACAATCATGAAGTTATCAATATATTGTATAAGCTCTATATAGATCACCAGCAATCGACGGTAACCATTTTGTTGAGTAACTAAGCGCTAAGATTCCTAGAAATCGGGATGGATTATTAGATATAGTTGTAGGAGATATAAACATAAACATTCTTGATAACTCTACATTAGCAAATGAATACCAAAACCTACTAAGTACTCATGGTTTTATGTCATACATAAACAAGCTTACTAGGGTAGACGCTACATCTGAATCCTCGACCATATTTTCCTAAGGCAAAATAAAAACCCAACGTACACTCATAATGTCTCACCAATAATACTACAAAACTCGATCATTGATCATTATTCAATACTGTTGGAAACCACCATACCCACCTCGCCACTTGCGACTAACTTCATTTTTAATATCAAATGTCACTTGTCACCTTTTTTGTAATTCCTTTTCAACTCACGTTCTTGAATAAAGTTAAGTTTATATTAAATCCGTTTGTTTCGTTGAACATCTGCGCAAGAAAACAACAGGTTATGGGCCCAGGATCAACCGAGGCATCGTGGGAATAAAAACAGAAGTGTTATTTACATTTTTTCAACGATACAAATGTCGAAAAACATTGACTTTGTAAAACTCAAAGGCCGTGAGAATTACGGCGAATGGCGTCGCTCGATGCTGGCCTTCTTGCGTATCAAGAAGTTGACCCGATGCATCGCGGAAAGCGACACGGAAAAGGATGCAGAAAAACTCGACGAGGCTATGGGATGGCTGTTCCTCGCGACCGAGAGCAACGTGGCAAGCCACTTTGATGACAAAATGACTCCGCTGGAGGTGTGGCAATTGCTACAGAAATCGTTCGCCGAATCGGGAATCGACCGCGAAGTGTCAGCGTGGATGGAGCTGACAGACGTCAAGTTGTGCGATTGGCTATCGATGGACGATTACATCGGTCGTACGCTGGAAGCGTGGAAACGCTGCACAGATGCCAAAGTGGAAATTTCCGATCGCATTGTGGCCTTGCTACTACTGGAAAAACTCGGCCCAGAGTACCAACCATTCGTCATGGGATTGACGGCCAGCGGACAAGCAGTATCAATCGAGAATGTAAAATCGTCGTTGCTCAGTTTAGTACCAACGACGAACAAGCCAACGGAAAAGGCATTCTTCGGCAACGGCGGTGAAACCAAACGTACGTTTTCGGTGAAGAAAAAGCAGATTAAATGTTTTAAGTGCGATCAGATCGGACACTACGCGAGACAATGTCCGAGAGCAACTAAGGGAGGTGCAGTGAAAGTTGGGGCCAGCAAGCCAACTGAAGCCAAGTTCGCGAACGCATTCAGTGCGACGACAGGATCGCCGGCGAGTGACGTGTGGTATATTGACTCCGGTGCTTGCCGACATCTCACCCCTTTCGGCGAAATACAAGTGGATTACACGCCTATGGCTGGAGCCGAAATTTCAATCGCGAGCAACGAGCGACTGAAGGGAATTAGCAGCGGAACTGCCTACATGAACATTGATGGTGTCGACATAGTATTCAAAAATGTTTTGCATGTGCCCGAGCTCGGCACAAATTTGCTGTCAGTCGGAGAAATAATCAAATCCGGTAATTCAACAAAAGGAACGAGTTGCTAGTCGAAGCTAGCAAAGAAGATGGCGTCTACAAAATCGAGGCGAAACGGATTCGATGCGTGCTGGCGAGGGACGATGGCGGCATCGTAGACTGACACCGGCGTTTGTGCCATCTCAGTTACAATGGAATGTGCAGACTGAAGGCGACAGATAACAACATTACTTTCAACGGATCGAAAGAGTTGCTGAATGGCTGTTTACCTTGCGCAAAGGGTAAACAAACACGGAACGCGTTTGCTAAAGAAAATGCTGTCATCGATACGAATGGCATTTTGGACCTGGTGCACATGGATGTGTGCGGTCCTATGTCGAAATCGCTTGGCAGAGCGCGATATTTCGTAAGTATGATTGATGATTACTCTGGAAAAGTTTTCATCTCTTTCTTAGCAGAAAAGTCAGCAGTTCCCGAGGTTTTCCGGTCATTCAAGCAGATGGCAGAAACGCAGACCGGCCGCAAGATAAAGCGCATTCGTTCCGACAATGGAACCGAGTTCGTGAACAATGCGATGCTGAAGATTTGCACAGACGCTGGAATCATACATCAAAAGACACCACCGTATACGCCGCAGCTCAACGGAGTGGCCGAACGCATGAATCGGACTCTAGTTGAGCGGGCCCGCTGCTTGCTGGACGATGCGGGGCTCGGAAATGAATTCTGGGCAGAAGCAATTCACCACGCGAGCTACTTGGTAAATCGATCAGTCAATCGGACAGTCGGCAGGACCCCCCAAGGAGGATTGATCCGGAAAGCGACCGGATCTCACTAATTTGAGAACCTTTGGAAACGCTATACAGTTCACGTCCCGAAGGAAAAGCGAACCAAATGGGACAAGAAGGCTGCGGAGATGATCTTCGTCGGCTACGCGGAAGCTGAGCTGGGTTTTCGGTGCTACGATTCAAACACTGGAAAGATCCACATTAGCAGGGACGTCAGGTTCCTGCCATCTAAAACAGCACGAATGGACTCTCGAATCACACTCGATTTGTATGACGACGAAGACGGCGGCGATGAACAACAGGACTCAGTTGGGGCTGAGGAAGTCTCGATCGGGGAAGTGGAGGCGGAAAGCCAGTCGGTTACAGAGACTCCAATAAGCGACTCGAATTCTTCGCTCGACGATTTTGAAGATGCTGCCTCAGACTCGGACTACGAGCCACCTAAAATAACTTCGCAGGAGGATCCGGGAGTAGAACCCAGAAGATCGAAACGACAGCGGAAGCCGGTAAATCGACCTGACTTTACGTCATACTTGGCGTGTGATCGTGAACCAAACGACCCGACCACTTTAAATGAGGCGATGGACAGTCACAATTCGGAAAAATGGAAACGGGCAATGCAAGAGGAGCTGTCATCGCTCAAGGAGAACGAAACGTGGGACCTCATGGAACTGCCTGCCAACAGGAAAGCGATCCACACCAAATGGGTCTTCAAGACGAAACGAGCTGATGATGGTTCAGTCGTACGGCATAAGGCCCGGCTGGTCGCAAAAGGTTGCGCCCAGAAGTACGGTTTTGACTACACGGAGACCTTCTCACCGGTCGTCAGTTACACGTCAATACGGCTGTTGATTGCGCTGGCAGCGCAAAGGAAGCTGAACATAGACCAAATGGATGCGGTCACCGCGTATCTTCAGGGAGACATTGAAGAGGACATTTACATCCGACAGGCGGACGGCTTTGACGATGGCAGCGACCGAGTCTGCAAGCTGAAGAAGGCCCTGTACGGTCTTAAACAGAGCGGTAGACAGTGGAACAAGTGTCTTGACGCGGCTCTGAGGTCTTTCGGGCTGATCAAATCGAAGCTGGATCCTTGTGTGTACTACACAATGAAATTGATGCTAATCGTTGCTATCTATGTAGATGATTTTTTGGTCTTATGGGAGAACGTCGAGGAGCGCGACAAGTTAAAGGCTAATCTCAGCAAGCGTTTTCACATGAAAGACATGGGGCGAGCCAAGAATGTTGTGGGCCTCACTATTTGCTACGACGATGACGGAATTTCGATCGGCCAAGAGATGTACGCCAAAGAAGTGCTGGCGCGCTTCGGGATGGCCGAGTGTAAGCCAGCTGTCACCCCAATGGACTTGTCACTGAGGCCTTCGGCGGTAGTATCAGATGCGGATTTGGTAACAGACGTGCCGTATCAGGAGGCGGTTGGAAGCCTACTGTACTTAGTCCAAGGAAGTCGGCCGGATTTAGCCTTTGCCGTCAGCAATGTCAGTCGATACAATTCTCGCCATGGGGCGGTACATTGGACGATGGTTAAACGGATCCTTCGATACTTAGCCGGTACATCAAATTATTGCATAAAATATCTAATCAACGGCGGACCGCTGGAAGGATTTGTCGACGCCGACTGGGCGACGAGCATTGACGACAGACGTTCGCACACGGGATGGGTGTTCCGTCTCGGTAAGGTTGCGATTTCGTGGCTTTCAAAACGCCAGAAGACGGTGGCTCTCTCATCCACGGAGGCTGAATACATGGCGATGTGTTCGGCCGCACGAGAAGTTGATTGGCTGATCCAATTCATGGAGCAGCTCGGAATTAGTGGAAGAGTACCGCTGCACGGAGATAACCAAGGTGCTCTGAAGATCGAACGCGAGGATGCATTCCGTCAGGGAACGAAGCACATCGGAATCCAGTACCACTTTGTTCGAGAACGGGTCCAGAGCGGGGCCATAGAACTGGTGTACGTCCCCACGGAGGAGAACGTAGCGGATGCACTAACTAAAGCAGTACCGTCGACGAAGCTGCGGCTCTGTGGTATGGGGATATGTGCTCCACCATAATAGTTATCGGTGGATCAAGTTGGGGTGTTGGAAACCACCATACCCACCTCGGTCGCCACTTGCGACTAACTTCATTTTTAATATCAAATGTCACTTGTCACCTTTTTTGTAATTCCTTTTCAACTCACGTTTTTGAATAAAGTTAAGTTTATATTAAATCCGTTTGTTTCGTTGAACATCTGCGCAAGAAAACAACAAATACTCCTGTCAGTAAATCTAAACGAGATACATAGCACAAAAACAGATAATCGTGATATAAAAAAGCTAAATTACGAACGACTTTTAGAGTTGACTAATCAAATAAAGTGGGATGATATAATCGTCACCAAGGACAATAGTGAAATATCCGCAAACAAGTCTATAAATACGATTAAAAATATTGTAATCAAGTCAACAATAACCTCAATACCTAAGAAATATACCTCAATCAAACCATGGATAACTGTCGGAATTATGCATTCCATTAGATATAGGGACAAATTGAAGAAACAACTAAATGCGCAACCGTTTAATATAACCATCAAAAAATCCTATAAAAATTACGGAATCAAACTGTCTAAAATCATTCAAGTGGCCAAAAGAAACTACATACAACAACAAATAGTCATCTAGAAACAATAAAAAGCTTTGGGAAATTGTTAACGATTCAGTTAACAGGTCAAAGCCTGATGTTGATATCCATCTTACCATTCTGCCTGAAAGTCAAGTCTTGAAAATACCTCTTGTCCAACCAAAAAACACGAACATAAACCTACCATCGTTCAACACAAACTTAAGCCGCCACCTAACTAAGATTACTGAACCAGAAAGTACTATGTCTCATTAATAATTTAAAAAATAACACTGCTACAGGACATGATAATATTTGAGTATCTGCACTAAAATGCATACAAAATCTCATCTCGCGACCCTTAAAAATACTATTTAATTAATTTCTCAGTGAAGGATGTTTCCCCTTAACATTCAAAAGAGCTTTGGTTATACCTGGTTTTCAGGGTGGCACTTCACATGATCCATCGAACTATCGACCGATATCAGTTCTTCCTATTATAAGTAAAATATTTGAACGTTGGATCAAAAAACGGCTAGTAAATAATATAAATGAAAAACAACAACAATTTCGACAAGAAAAAAATACGGAAGATGCTGTGCTAGAGATAACAATTTTCATTTATTCAGAATTCAACAAAGATAATAAACCTCTGGCTGTATTTATGGATCTATCAAAGGCATGTGACACAATCTCTCACAAAAAGATGATAGAAAAACTTAAAAACATAGGGATTACCCATACTCCGCTGAAGCTTCTCACAAACTATTTAGAGTACAGAACCCAACAAGTGAAACTACAAGATAGTCTAAGCGATAAAAAAATGAATCTTGCCTATGGACTACCCCAAGGAACAGTGCTGTCACCAATATTATACCTATGTCCATTTTATGTAACGTGAACATAAGAAATGGCAAAATAGTAGCTTTTGCGGATGACACAGTGCTGCCTGTCGCCACTGACTCTTGGGAGCAAACTGTAAAAGCCTGTGAGAAAGCAATGACGTCAACCAAAATTCGGTTAGATTACAACTCATTAAAACTAAATGCAAACAAAACCAAATATCGATAAGATATATATTCATTCACTTTGTTGTCAAGACAGACACAGTAGGCATTCTAGTTGTACATGTGTTGAAATTAAAACAGAACATAGAATTAAGTATCTAGGAGTTTTCGTGGACAGTCAGTTGAAATGGAATTCCCATATAGCACACATCAACAGTCAAATAAGAAAATATATATGCCTACTAAGTTATTTATAGCGAACCTTAATACACCAACAACTAAAAGTGTTATACCATGCCTTGGTCTGTACTACTATACTGCATATCAGCTTCGGGAGGGGCTTACAACCATCATCTAAAATGGATAAGAGTAACACAAAAAAACATTATCCAATTCATTTACAATTTACCACGTCTTTATCCCACAAATGACCTATATGACTTCATTCAAATATTTGAAATTAAACACATATACCTAAAAAAAGTAATAACGAGAACATACAAAATTGCGATTACAAGAACAAATAAAATTAGGAATACCTGATACAATCGGTCAAATATACCTGTTCCATCCACACAAACTCAAAGATTCATAGCTTACATTGGTCCAAGAACATACAACGTCATACCTGAATGCATTAAACTTTCCCAATCAACCACAGAATTAAAAATAAAACTTACAAAGTGGCTTCATACTCTAAGTGTTGAAGATTTGAATTATTATTTCCATTCTATTAATTTTTTGTCTTAAAAATCAAATGATCTAACTAAAATTTACAATTTACACATACATACATACATCCATCAATTTAAAACATCTCGCTTCATTTGCCAATGACATAATTTAACATATTGAAATATACGCTTCTTACTCAAGCTTATTGCTTAAAAGGGTCCTCTACACACCAGTGACGTGCACTTCATACAAGCGAGTCAAGCGCCGCTTGACCTAGCAATTGTAAAAATGTAGCTCAACATTTCATTTGAACTATAAATGAATACATTTACACAATAAAATAAATAACTGGCGCAACAGTCCAATTTGAACCACGGCCTCGAGATGAGTTAGCATCATCTCATTTTCTATATCGTGACGGTTTTCGTGCAGAGGTATGTGGTCAGCAACACGCTCAACCGAGTTATTTACCCCATAATGGGTACTCATTTAACAGCTGAGTGGGCTCATAGTCCGACACGTAAATCCCCGGAATCGAACCGGGTCCCACTGCGTTGAAGGCGAACGTGCTAACCGTTGCGTCATCCGGACTACTCTCTTTTTATACAAGCCATACATAAGCATTCAATACAAAACGCATTGCTCTTCTTCAACGCAATTCGTCCATTTGTAATGAACCACCTGTAATGAACCATATTATGGTCTGGTAGTGCTGCTCCCACCGGCAGATCGAAGCAGCACCTGATGAGTAGTGATCTGTTGGTGGTACGAAACCAGAGGCCGAGGGTCCCATTACACCCGGACCCAGGTGCGACCGCGTGGGCGTCTGATCCGTCCGCCAACCATTCCATCCTTATCGACTATTTTTTTTTATTCCCCATTTTTACCTCCCCTGTTTGTGTTGTCTTCCCCAGGCCTATGAATTTTTGTTAATACGTAAAGGACAGGGGCAACGAAAACGGCGAAAACCCCGCCCACATCTCCCGAACTGAGCTACAGCAAGCATAGGCCGCTGCTTAGCTCGTTGAGGGGCCTTTTTCTTCCCCAGATGGCACGGCCCGACCTTCACGGTCATATGCTACCTTAGGCTCCGTCCCCGCGGGCATTTTCGGATGCCCACCAAACCGTCCGTTACACATTTTTACCCCTATCTGCTTGCGAGCTACAACGTATCAAAGCCAACCGGGTTGTTAAGATGTTTCTGTTGGGAAACAGAGCCTTTTTTGTCCTTGACTTCAATTTACCCTCATTCTCCGCTATCTGTATCTACCAGTTGGTTGGGGAACAGAGCTGTTTGTTGCGAAACAAAATTTCTCATAATCGGTCTAGACCGCTGGAATCGGTCAATATGTACAATTTTCTTATGTTGCTTTAAAATGCATTTTCGACTTAATAGGTAATATGCAAGCGCTACATTTTCAGCTTGTATGATGAATCAGCAACAACTGTCTGAAACATTTGTAGCCTGATTCTTTATACATGAAGAAAGATGACGGTGGATACAGGCATATGAAAAAAATGTATCTATGCATATTGCGAAGTCTTCTCATTTACATATATTGAAAAAGTATAATTTTTCCTTACCTTTTTTTCGGACACTTCACATGCTAGAAACTTTATTCTTTTTGCAAATTATAAAGATTTAATTGAACTTTCTTTTGGTTAAAGATTACGAAAATGAAAATTTTCTTTTTCACGGCTAATAAAAAAAAATATTCCAATAATTAATTTATTTATATTTCGACGTATATCAATGTTAGGAAAATAATTTTTGATCAAAAGGAAACTAATTTAATGATGAAGAATTTGCAGTTAGCTAAACTTTTCGTTTTCGTTTGCTTTTTATGGGTTTGTAGTAAAAACAAAACCCTTATGAAATTGGTCAAATATCTGTCTGCCCGTCGCTCCATAGAATAACTCACGAACGGCTGAAGCTACATACATGAAATTTTGTGGGAATATGTAGAATTATTATACTTCGGCGGAGAAAGCAATGCGTTGTAATTTATTTAATTTTTTTAATCTGGTATAAGCAAGTGGGGTATCATAGAAAAGGTAACACCGAGTACATTCCATATCTGGCATTTTCATCTAATTTGAAAAAAAGGGGAAAAGAGGTAGAGGGGAAAATATGAGATCATAACTTGTCCCACCCCCCTTGCATTTCGAGATCGTTACACTTAGAAATATGAAAACTTACAGAAAGGTGGCTTCCAACTAGTATAGAAAATTAAAAATAAATGGAAAATTTATATCTTGTCAAAATGGGTTAATAATAGTATATTTCCATAGTTACAGTTAGCACACCTCTGCATCCCTCAAACATATCCCAGGTCAAAAATATTGATGGCCAACGATAATCAACACCATGGTCAATAATAAATAAAGTTTCGTAACAATCACGTAATATTTAATAATAGTACAGTTGGACATTTTGTTACCATCCATTCAAAAAATGCACATAACTAGCGTCTGCTAGATACTAGATTTCAAAATGTAAAAAATTACACTTTTAAAGCCTTGTATTTTTTTTTTAATTTTCTAGCGCTTGACCAGATTAAAAAGTCACTGCACGTCACTGCTACACACTGCACAATTCTAGTAAATATTATATTATACACATGTTCGTTTGGTGTTTAAATAAATAAATTAAAATTAAATAAAAAACTTTCGATCGGATAAATCGCGAATTATTTATAATTAAATGGAGTGGGTTACCCACACGGAATTTAGACGGCGTTATTCAAAATAATATCCCATAATATGCACCTTCACTTTATTTGTAAGTAAACTATCGGAAATAATTCAGAAAAATGTGGAAATTGTTGTAGTCCCTTTTATATGTCCTAGATACATGTAAACTCATTTTACACGGTCGTAGAAGGCTAAGCTTACCTTTTGGCAGGCCGTGAAATTTGAGCACTTTTTAGATCCATCTCATATAAAAATATAATGGACGAGCATATAATCCGATGCATGCTGTATGTTTGTTCGTTTGTCCGGGCACTTCCTGATTCTGTGTTCTGATCTTAACCAAACTGAATATTAACCAAATTGGGTTTGTAGGTTCCTTGTGTCATCCTGAACAAAAGTCGGGGACCGCAATTTTCATCGTTGATTAGATTAACGGTATGTTCTGTTTTGTTTAAAACAAAGTTTTTTTTTAAAGATTGCTCCTATGTTACAGGCATTTCCCGTGGTCAGATTTCAACTAAATTTTGTTTATAGCTTCCATGGGTTGTTATAAGTACCATACCGTGATATTTTGGTCCTCCTACATGTGTGCGTCAAAAAAACATTCTTGGCAAAAAAACGACATTTTTGGTAATGAACCAATAACTAGGCAAGATGGGTATCATATGAATGGTGGTCATAAAGTGAATGCTCCAGAATAGACTACTGTTGACTGCATTTTGAGTCCTTTGATGTGATATCTGGGCTAGATGGGTATCATATGACTGGGGGTGATGAGGTGAATGTACTTGACTACTGTTGAAGCTAGATTCGAGTTTTTTGATGTAAAAAATGACATTCTTAGCAATGAAGAGATATCTAGGATAGATGGGTATCATGACTGGGGGTGTTGGGACGAATGCACTAAACTACTCTTGATGACATTCTGAGTCCTTGAGTTAGAAAATGAGGACATTCTTGCATTCGGCTGGCACATATTGGTATCTCCTGAATCGGGGCGATAAGGACAACATTTTTCAAAGCAAATCATAGATAATTTCAAAGCAAATCATAGGCAATTTCAAAACAAATCGAATTAAATTAAAATGTACTAGCCTGGGACTGGCCTAATATGCCGATAAACATCATCGCTATTTTTGTGTCATTATTATTTCCTTATAATTTATAAACAGTGCCTCAGATCGAAAAAAGTTATTGGATATAAATTAAAGAACGTTGTATCCATTGACCTACTCAAACTTTTTCTTAATATTTGCATTCAGAGACATTTCTAAATCAAAGTCAAGAAAATCAGAAAATGCAAGTATCGGATATCGTTAAGCACGCGAGAAGAAAATCGCGTGGATTTCAGATTTCGTTTAAATAAACGTCTCTGAATACGGGCCTAAATGGCTTAAAACATACCGCGTGCCGTTGAATAAAATAATAATTTCTCAATGAAGTTAGAAAATAAAATTTTAAAAATCTGATCTCCTTGATCGTCGAAGGCGACTAAAGGGACCGATCACATGCAGGCAACAGCAACACCCCTAGATGAGCCTGCGGCACTGGACCTCCCACAGGTCAGTGTGTGTGAGTGGGTTACCGGGTCTCGAGACCACCGTCGGATGTGAAAGGAAAGTCCATACCAATTTATTTTCCACACACTAGTGCTAAGCCAACTCCACCTTTCTCCAGATAGGTGAAAAGAATGGATGAAAGGCCTTATGGTAGAATACGCTAGAAGCACTACACCCGCTGGGCACTACTTCTGATACGCAGTCGAGTGATCCCAGAGCGAACATTATTCGTGCCAGAGGTCGACGGTTTCGGTGGGCGAGCGCTATGAGACAGTCCAAGTGCACTATAGAGAAACTGAGGGTCGCAAGTTGGAATGTCGGATCCATGACGCGAAAGAGCGAAAAATTTGAGGACGTCATGAAACGGAAAAGGATAGACATTATGTGCGTGCAGGAGACCAAGTGGCGAAATGGCCAAGCCGACTGAGCGCATTTTTTGACGAATTCTCGAATGATAGAAACGGGGTTGGCATTATTCTGTCATCGGCTTTACTTGGCAGCATCGTGATTATCTCGAAGATAAGCGACTGCTGGATGAGTATCAAATTGGTTATCCCCGGAAGAGTGTGGAACATCGTAAGTGCCTACGCTCTGAGACATTTTGGAATGACGTTGACACACTACTTCAAAGTGTATCAGATACCAAGCTGGTGTTTTTCGGAGGGGATTTCAATGGCCATGTTGGTGAATCGAACTGTGATTACGAGGATTGCCATGGTGGGAAGGGCAACCAATCTGATGTGATAAATGCCGGAAGGAAGTAAAGCGCAAGGTGGCTCACGCAAAGGCGATGGCAGCTGAGAAGTGCTATCAAGAATTGGAAGATCAGACTGCGGATAAGAGATCGTTATTGCAGAAGAAACCTAAAGACAATGCCAGAATTTATAAGGTCACAGCCCAAAGGAGAACAAACATCCGACAGATTCAGTCTCCAAAGTACGTGTGCGTTGAAGACTCAGCAATCTGTAGCAGGATGCGTGAGTACTTTGACGAGCTCTTGAACGAAGAATTTCATCGAGAAGCTTTTCAAGCTGGAGAGCTAAACAACAGTTATATCACTGATTTTTCAGAGGAGGTGGTGATAAAGGCAGATGAAACGCAGGAATGTCCGTAGAATTTTGGCTGAAAATGAATATTTTCGGGCTTAGATGGTTCACTGTTCTTTTCAACAAAATTAAAAGAGAGCAACCGATGCCAGACGCAGGAAAAGTTTCCTTCTCCCGTTCTATAAGAACAAGGGTGACTCACGCAAGCTCAACAACTATAGGGAAATTACATCTCACACATTGAAGATCTACGAGCGAGTTGTCTGCAATCGATTGAGAAAGACTGTACGGTTGGATGACAATCAATGCTTTGTGAAGGGTCGGTCCAAAGCCGATGCTATTCAGTACTTGCGTATTACGATGGAAAAGCATTGTGATGCACGGACGAACTTGCACTTGGTGTTTATCGATGCAGAAAAATCCTTCGACAGAGTTCCTCGTGATCTGATATGGGTGGCCCTGAGAGCACTTAAGGTCTCCGAGGCATATGTCAAGATGATACAAGACATGTTTGATGAAGAAACTACTAAGGTTAGATGCCACAGCTGATGAGACCGAGGAATTTCCAGTTAAAGTCGGAGTTCACCAAGGCAGTGTATTGAGTCCCTTGCTCTTCACCATTTTTTTTTTAACGAGGTGATGTAGGAATCTTTAAAAAAAATACTGTTGTGCTTGAGCAAATATGCCCAATTTTTACCGACTAAATCCAAAAACACCTTCTCCTCCGTTCCCCCTGCGGGACTACCTTTCGACATTACTTCGCAGGGATGGCTCTGGCTGATCAGCCATTACGGCTTGTCGACTTACGTCTGGCTTCTTCTTTTTGGAGCTCTTTGTGAATGGTGCATACCGTAAAGCTCACTGCGTCCCAATCTTGTTGTGATCGCAGCATCAAATCAACCAGATTCTGTGGGTTTATGACACTCCCCAGATCCGCTTCTAGTTGTTCAATTTTTCAACCAAATTTCGGGACGTGGTTTGACAGTCAATATGATTGAATAATATAAAATTTGGTAAAGATATCTGCAGAAATAGAACAGTTTTTCTAACAAAAACTAGCATTTGGAACGGTCGTTCCTATTACAACTATACGATAGAGTAGCCCAATTTCAACCAAATTCAGAAATGTGATTTAACTAAAAATATTATTGATTAGTGTGAAATTTGAAAAAGATACCTTTAGAAATAAAAAAAATTTTCTCACAAAGACGTATTTTTGGACCGGTCGTTTCTATGGCAGCTATATGACGCAGTGGTCCGATTCCGACATACAGCGTGTAATAAAAAGAAGGCTTTGTGCAAAATTTCAGCTCGGTAGCTTTAAAACTGAGGGACTAGTTTGCATAGAACCAGAGAGACAGACGGGCAAAGCTTAATCGACTCGTCTCATTATATTGACCAAGAATATATATAGTTTATATGGTCGGAGATGCTTCCTTCTGTGCGTTGTAAACTTCACGACAAAGTTAATATACCCTATCACATCCGTTAAGGGTATAAAAAGGGGACTGACGCCGTAAATTATTTTATATTGAATCAATATTCAAGTCGACAGGTGGCAGATACCCATCGCATGAAATTTCTGGAAACTGTAAGGGCAAATTTACGCACTATGCTATTTTTCTGTGATCGGTCTGTAGATGAAGAAATCGGATAGTGCCGTTTCAGCTAAAGCGTCGCGTTGGGGTTTTATAATTATAGGAAGTTGTTCCAAAGCATTTTCAATAATTTAACAATGATTATTAAGATTTCTGATCGCATAGAAATTTTAAACAAAGAGCTATAGAAATCGAATCTTTGTGTCAGAGAATCATTTATGAAAAAACAGAAGCAGTTAGCGATGTTTTAAATGCTTCTCGTGATGCGAAGAATTTGGCAAGAAAGCATTTAAACTTCTATTGACTTGGAAATCGAAGAAGCTCAAATTCCGCGTCAGAGGAAGCCGAAAATGTAAACTTCAGTTTGCAGTTTTTCGAAACTCTAGAAAGATTTGCTATAGGTCAGACCGCAGACACTGATATTATTAATTATTATAAAAAGGACTTCGACAGAGAAAGGCTGCTCAGTGGCCGGGACATGTTTCTGCAACTTATAGAAAGACAAAATGAGCGGGCTCAAAACTTGAGGGAAGTAGAAAAAAGTGGAAATTCTCTCTAAATGCAATAGAGAGAATTCTCGTCAAAATTGTAAATCCGTAATGTTCCGATTTAAAAAAAAAGGGACATTCCTGTTTCGCCAATATTACGAGAGTTCTCTCTATTGCAATTAGAGATAATTTTGTAATTTCTTAATTTCCGGCATTTTCGCTTTGGGTAGTCTATTTCCTCTTTCGGTGGTAGGAACCTAGAACCCACCCGGGGGATTAGTAGGTCTTAAAGCGGAAATTTCCTGATTTTTGCGAAAATTCTCCCAATTTTTCGAAACAGGAATGTTCCAAAAAAAAAATTAAACCGGAAAATAGAGGGCTACGCCCGCAATCCGAGGGTTTTCTAGTGTCCCATGCCAATAGGAAATTAGCTGTTCTACTGTTGGAGATGCTTAGCCATTAATGTTAAGACGATATTGCAAATTGCAAGCTTGCGTAAAAAATATTGAAAATAAATTGTTTGAATAATTATAGAAAATAGAGTCAGCGACCAGCATACCTCCCCCCCCCCCCCCTCCCTCCTCACCCACCAATCTTTACCCTTTTGAAAATGGTTAACTCCAATTCGAACTACGGAAAACAATATGCAAGTATGTTGTACTCGTAGTACTAGTATGTAGTACAATATACTTACTGTATGTTTTTATATTTCTAAGTGTAACGGTCTCGAAATGATAAGGGGGGTGGGACAAATTATGATATCATATTTTCCCCTCTACCTCTTTACCCCTTTCTTCAAATTTGATGAGAACGCCGAAAATGGAATGTACTCGGTAGTACCTTTTTCATGATACCCCACTTGCCTATACCAGATGAAAAAAAATGTTGACCTTCATTTCCCCTCTATGAGGATCTCCCCTTAAGCAGCAACCCCCCTTCCTCCCCCCTCCACTTCTCTCCCCTCCCAGTCCTATCCCACCAATCTTTACCCTTTCAGTAATGGTTAACTCCAATTCACTTAACGAAAAACAATAAACAATATTCAGGTATGCAGTACTCATAGTACTAGTACGTAGCAGAGGCCGGTTATGTGCATTTTTTGTATGGATGGTGTCAAAACTTAAATGAGTGTACTATTATTAAATATTATGTCATTATAATGAAACTTAAACATATTATTGCCTATGATGTTGGTTATCATTGGCCATCAATAATTTTGACCTCGGGTGCGCTTAAGGGGTGCAGGGGTGTGCTAACTGCAACTATGGAAATGTACTATTATTAACCTTTTCTGATGAGATTTCAAAATTCTATTAATCTAGGTTTTTTACGCTAGTAAAATGCCGCTTTTCTGTAAACTTTCATATTTCTAGGTATAACGGTCTCGAAATGCAAGGGGGGGGGGGCAAACTCGGATCACATATTTTCCCCTCTCCCTCTTTTCCCCTTTCTTCAAATTTGAAAAAAATTCCATAAATGGAATGTACTCGGTACCTTTCTCATGATACCCCACTTGCCTATACCAGATGAAAAAAAAATTTTGACCTTCATTTCCTCTCTATGGGGACCTCCCCTGAAAGTTAGCCTATTACAACGAATCGCTTTCTCCGGCGAATTATAATAATTCTCCATATTCCCACAAAATTTCGTGAGATATTTCATGGACAGACGGACAGACATTTGACCGATTTCATAAGGGTTTTGTTTTTACTACAAAACCCTAAAAAAATACAAATGGACTGGAGGGCTTATTTTAGAATTATTGTCAAACCCCCCACTTGCATTCGAACCCCAACTCGGACTAGAGACGATCTGCCGAAAAATAATAATAAACTCAGATTTGACATTTATCTGTCAATTTCTTCAACTGAACATGTATGATAGTTGGTAAATTGTCTGCACGGATACAATCGTTTTCACAGAGAAAAAAAGATCAATTCAATTTTCTGTTTGGTCTGATGTTGATTGTTGTTATTCAATTGAAGATAAACTGAAGGTATGTATGTGGCATGTGATATAAACCATCTCATTTGACCGCAATACTTACCCTTGCGCTATGTGTTAATTTTTCCAATAAATTCAATATGTCCTGCTCAACTGCTCGTTCATAAAAAGTCAAGAATGGGTAGTGACCAGATTCCTCTTCTTGCAGTCCATAGCCAATTAAGTGTAAAGTCTGATTAAAAGCACAAATATTAGTAATTTAAAATTAGCCAGAATTTATTAAGAATGTGCAATTTACCTTCTGTAAGTGACTTTCTATGAAACTCTTTGCATTCAGATCTAAAGCGCGGCTAAGTATAGTTCGAATTAGTGACAACATTACATCACATTGAAGAAGATTCGCTATTGAGCTATAAAAAAGTCATCATTTACATTTTGCCTTTCCTTAATCAATTTAAAGCCGTATACATACACAAACCCTTCTGTCAACTTAGGTAATTTCGGAGGCGGGCAGCAGACCAACTGATTCTTATTTTTCCTTCGCAATCTCTGATTCTCCTCGGACTTTGATTTATCCTCTTTGGTGTAATGGTAGAAGTACATATTAAAACACTCATAAAATTCATCTCTTAGTTCATAGACTCCCTTTGCGTTGCTTTGTTGCGGCTTCTTGAATACCGCCACCGACTCGATAACATCCTCCAACGCCATTTCGTTATTTGAATCGGGGAAACAACGGTTCAATTCAGAGTGAGAAAAATTCTTTATACACAAAAGTTGTATAATTTCTTTCTTGATTCGATCATCTTCGGTAACGTCACCGATTCCAGGAACATAACGTTCGCCGATGACAACAATTAAAAGTTCCAAAAACTCATCAATCATGTTTAGTTGTCGAACATATTCGTCATCTGTATAATTTCGACAAACACTTTCATAATTTGGATCAGCCCATTCCAACAACGCGAATTTATTCAAAATATGAATCAAGTATTGATTGCTTTCGATCAGAGCGGCGCCTATTTGCAGGGCAGCAATATCACGATCCAACATTTCCGAACGGCAGCGAGCATTTCTGTAAAAGTACAGTTGGTGTAACAGCGAATATCCATTTCGACGCCACATTCCAGCATGCACTTGGGCGATCATTGTTAGAGTACAAAGAACTGGCTCGATAATTTCTTCGGGTGAACGTTTTTGGACGGTTGTAGCATTGTCGAAATTCAAGCCGTATTTTCCCAGATGCAAATATATGCCAGAGAAGAAGCGCGACAAGGGTAAATGAATTGAAACCGGTTTTGATGCAACGTCGTACATAATACAAGGAGCGACATGACCAGCTAATGTTTTCTCTTCGACTACTGTGTTTTTCACAATGAATTCGTTATCCAGTAGATGCTTCATAACTAGGTGATACACTTTCATTAAGCATTCTTTGTCAACGGCACACCAATCCAAAACAAGCGATATGCCTAAAGCCAACTTAATATGTAAGTTAAAAGCTGATTCCCATTCCGGTTCATAGTCCATGTGTTGTCCGGTCTGTCTTTGAACAGCATCCATTCCTTGCATCACATTCAATAGTTTCAGCAACACTTTTACGCCTTCAACAAAACCGTACCGCAATTCGGTTGTCCATCTGTCTGGCTTGAAGCTCAAGATATAACGAAGATCATATAGAATATATGCAGCTCTCTTGAAAACGTTCAAGTTCGCAGTATTCTTTGCAAATTGTAACGTTTTGTTTTGCACGTATTTTGATATCGACTCACAATAGAATGTATGCATGAGTTTATAAAAAATGCCCTCATTTTCAATAAGATAATGAGCAATGGTTGGAGCTGTAAACAGTTGAACGCTCAAAGAAACAATGGAGATCGAATGATCATGGTCGTCACGAATGAAATCTTGAATAATTGTGGCATAGTGCCTGGAAAATTCGATAGCCAAAGTTTTCTTATTTTCGTACTCCATCAGCATGCCCGAAATGAATAAACGGTGCCAGCAGCTACGAGCCGTTTTCCACAACTTCCAATCATATTCCAGTATATGACCGATATTATATTGAGGGCATGTTTTGTCGCTCACAGCTATAGCGAATAGTTCCCGAAAAGTCAAATGAAGTGTAAGGAACTCCTGAAACCATGTCAACAGTTGCAGAGCAAATTGCTGACATGACACAGCTCGCTTATTTAGAACAGATACACGCAGCGCTGACTTATTTACGGTGCTTGAATGACGCATTGGTTGCTTCTCGATAGCCTCCTTGAGGGCTGCACACGTTTCAAAAGAATCGACCTTCACAACGGCTCGCCCTTCCCGGTCAATACTCGTTACAAACTCCATGGCATCTTTTTGATTGCATTTGCAAATTTTGATTAAAGTTTGTATTACCTGCAACAGAAAATATATCATCAAATAAAACTTAACTGAAAATTTAAATAGGTCCATTAAAGAAAATATGTTTAATAATCTATGAGACAAAGTTGTATTTAATTTTTAACATTTCGCTGTATTTCCTAAGTTTCTCAATCAATCAATCGCAGTCATTCGACAATTTACAAATGCGTTTCGTGTCCTACTAGTTGAAGGGAAAGCCGCCCAAACCGTTACACTGTCACCCCCGGAATGACGGCTTATTGCTACTGCCTTCTCCTCCTTCTCTAACTTCTTTTCGTCACTGAACAAAAAATAAAATTATCCCATTCCGTCATTGAATTAGATTTCAATGATTTCTGGTTTTCCTAATTTTGAATCGGAATTTGGTAACCTTGTTTGCCACAGTTTAAAACGTTAACTCGATTTTGCATACACTTTAAATACCAAACAAAATCTTCGACTTCAAATGTTTAACTTCGGTTCTCGACAGCCGGCGCGATAACATCGCAAGCAAGCGGTCTCCTCCCTGTCAGTTTGGCCTCAATTTTAATCTTTTTGATAAATTTCGGTTAACTAGGACAGCAGAGAGTTACCATTTTACTAGATTAGTATAATGGCTAGTTTTGGCAGTTCCGCCGTAAATAACTAGTCAGGAATAAGGAATCGCTCTCACGGACGATATTTAAGTATCGCGCAGGTAAATAACCATACAGTGGCGCACTTTCAGTTCGTGAAATGCTATTTGAATAACAGCAGTGTTTAACATAAGCCAACGTGATTCGTGGTCGATCTTTTTCTTAAAATAAAAATCGGTCGAAAACGAGAAGTGAAATCAGTGAAAAATTCAGTGCATGAGCATTCCCGCTCATTATAAGGCCAGTGGCATATCCCGCGGTAAAATACCGGTCCCCTGTGAGATCAACAACCCATTTACTACTCGGTATCCAAAAGTGCCGCAAAGTCCCGGTCCTCGTATTCGGCAGTGTTGGTGTTGCGTGTCGCATGAGACATGAAATTTTTTGCTGTGTATATCAGCGGCAATTCGTGTTTCGAAATTGAAGATCGTGCGCTTGTTTGTATCTTGCGTCATCTCTGTCGATTCCGGCCTCCGCCGTGCGTAATAAAAGTGCTCTATTCCTCCAGTATCGGTCATAGTGAGGTGATTTTTTGGGTTTTAAGGCCACTCGCGGAGTGCTTTTCACCCTTGAAGCGGTTCACTACTGGGCACACTCGCTTTGTAGCGGGAGCTGCAGGGCACTCATGGGCTAATATATTTTACAAAAATCTTTTGACAGGAATACATATTCAATTGCCCTAACCCCTTGTGGGCATAGAGCGTCAACTGTTCCATGTGGCCCAGTTGACGTTTCGTTGGCAAAAACTGGTTTTGGAAAATGCAGTTGCCAGCATGCACCTCTTGATTGACAGAAATAGATCAGTCAAAATTATCAATTAGCCATGGCAGAATCCGTCGCTAATATAGTAATACCAGTACCACCATAAAAGGATCATAGTAGCTATGGCGGAATCCGCCGCTACCACCTCAGGCTGGCATCAGAAGGTAAGTGTACACACCACTCCTGCGAATACAGCCCTTGAAGATATTTACCTCTCTGACATTGACGAGCCGAGTTCGAGGGGTACAATGAACAAGCAAACAATGAAAACTAAGCCACCTGTGGCACCAAAAAACCGGCCGTATAACCTTCCACCTCCAGATGCACCGGGTGGTATGAAGGACCCTCTCAGGAAAGGACCGAATGGCGCAGGCTGCAAGCGCTACATCAGGTACCTGTTGCAGGGTTCTGAGCCTAAAGAAGCCAGGGAAATAGCATCCAAGCTGCCTGAGCATACCCCGAGGTATCAAGCATTTTCAAAACGGCAACGCTCTATGGATGAAGACTCACAGGGCAAAGTCTTAGATGGCAAAAAGCCACGGACTCTTCAGCAATCATCAAGCGCCGTTTCAATTCAACATGCTTTTGCCAAAGCCACCGCAGGAACGGCTCCGCTGATGCAGGCCAAAACGCACCCTATAAGTCATCGTGAGTCACATACTCATTCGAGCCAAACGAGAGTAAGAAGAGAAGAAGTGGCAACACAGGCGCAACTCACGCTAATGCCAACCAGGTCACTACTTCTTACGCTCGGGTGGCCTCTCTCATAAATGTGACCATAATCCCAGCAAATTATCCAATATCGACGCTATCTTCGGAGCAGCAAACGTCGATTCGAATGCCCTTCTAAAAGAAATCGTTACGGAAGGCGCACGTAAAATTAAGCCGAAGTTTGGTGGCATACGCTTCAAACCTGGCTACTTGTTATTCGAGTGCGAAAATAGCGCCACTGTAAATTGGCTCAAAACGACGACGGGAAATATTGCACCATGGGAAGGGGCTTCACTTCTGGCAGTGACGAGTGACCCCCGCCATAAAATAGTGAGTGTTTGTTTCTCGAGAAGCGCAGAAAGCGACGCATCCAAGGCCATACTCTACCTTGGCCACCAAAACGATGGGCTAGTAACTGAGGAGTGGAGAATCATCCGGGAAGCCCGAGAAAGGGAAGGACTGTCAACAATCCTATCGATAGATCCCAGATCGTTCGCCGAGATTGAACGAAACAATTTCAGTCTTAACCATCGCTTTGGTAGAGTAACTCTGTACCCGAAGACCTGGCGAACGAGCGGAAGACCCTCAGAGGAGGTCCAAACCAACACCACAGTCTCCCACCCAACCACGGAAATGGAGCCACCAACAACAACATCGCTTTGGTAGAGTAACTCTGTACCCGAAGACCTAGCGAACGAGCGGAAGACCCTCAGAGGAGGTCGAAACCAACACCACAGTCTCCCACCCAACCACGGAAATGGAGCCACCAACAACAGCACCTCTACCGATCGACTCGACTCCGATGGAAGCGGAGCAAAATGCTCCATGCAACAAAATATTGGATGTATCGAAACGTCTTAGAAGTACCCCGAAGTGAGAAAACCATCTTGTCCACTCTCTAGTACTCTTACCCCAGAGCAGACCTCGCTTAAACCAATGGACAATAATGCCACAACAAGCATCTAGTTCTAGCTTTGGCGTGATAACCAACTTGCACCACGCCAAGACAGCATCGGAAGTTATGGTAGCCAGGTTTGCCAGGGAGAACCTTGGGATCGCTCTCATACAAGAGCCCTGGCAAGTGAAAGGAGTATTTAAAGGACTACAGGTAAGCAATACTTCGCTAATTTATGACACCAATGCGACTAGATCTCGGTGTTGCGTCATCGTGAGAAAAAGCGTTAAGTACATTTGCCTTTCAGAATTCACCAGCAGTGATCTCGTTGCTATTAGCATTAACCCCGCTGGAGGAAGCGAATCTAAGAAAATGGTGATTGCGTTGGCATACTTCCCTGGGGACTCAGCAGTTCCCTCAAATCAGATCCTGAAACTTGCCGGCCACTGCAAGAAGCATAACGTGCTTCTACTAGTCGGCTCTCCAACGCACACCATACAGCCTGAGGTAGCAATGATATCAATAGCAAGGGTGAGTACCTTCTTGACCTTATCGCTAGTTTAGATCTCAGCATTTACAGCAAGGGCAGCAGGCCCACATTTGTAACGAGGTCTAGACAGAAGGTACTTGACATTACTTTTGGCCGTCATTTGACTGAAAACTGGATTCAGAACTGGCATATATCTGACGAACCGTCCTTGTCCGACCACATGCACATTAGGTTTGACCTAGACGTATCAGAAAGACGGACGAGACGTATACTGCAACTAACGGACTGGGCAAACTACGCAACATCTCTTCGCGAGAGGTTAGAAATGATCCGATAGGACGGTCTCGAACTGGCAAAGCTTCGACAGCCTTACTACTAATGTTACCAACGCCATCACAGCCTCTTACGAAGAGAATTGCTCCCTGAGGGTAACCAAAGACAGTAGGGGAGTTACCTGGTGGAGTTCTGAACTCTCTCGTCGAAGGAAAACTACCAGGAAACTCTTCAACAAAGCCAAAAGAACTGGCAGGTGGGAGGATTACCGTAACTCGCTTTCAAAATACAACATAAAGATCTGGTCTGCCAAAAAAAGCACGTGGAGCAGGTTTTGCGAAAGTGTGTACAACACGAACAAGGCTGCCAGACTGCATCATGTCTTGGCTAGAAAGGGCACAGATCAGATAAGTACGCTCAAGAAAGCAGATGGTAAAACTATCACAGATGCCAAAGCAACGGGCAGACTTCTCCTATGCACCCATTTTCTTAGTTGTAAAGTCCTAGGAGAGGACGCCCCTGTACCACCCGCTATCGGAGGAGTACACAAAGCTTCTCCATCTGACTGGAAAGCGGCGAGGACCATCTTCACGGAAGATAAGGTTAAGTGGGCTATTGGATCTTTTGATCCCTTGAAGTCAGCAAGTACTGATGGAATATTCCCTTCCTTTCTTCAGAAAGGACAAGAGGCACTGAGATTTATTTCTCACATATGGAGATCCGCGAAGGTAGTCTTCATTCCGAAAATGGGAAATCGCCCAAAAGATGATCCTAAATCATACAGACTCACAGTCACAGTTTCACCTCCTTCATGTTAAAAGTGATGGAGAAAATTTTGGATGAACATATTCAACAAACTCTCCTGAAGAGAAAACACCTACACGTAAGAAAGTTTGCCTATCAAGCAAGAAAATCTACAGAGTCCGCTCTCCACTGCCTTTTGAGGGAAATCGAGGCGACGATGGAGGCTAAAGAAACTGCTCTTTCAGCTTTCCTTGATATAGAAGGGGCTTTCGACAACACGTCATTCATAGCCATCGACAAAGCATTGAAGGAAAATAATGCTGACACCACTACAACAAAATGGATAGGACAAATGCTTTCTTCCAGAAGGATCATCACCAATATTGAAGACGTCACCTTCCTTGCTAATGTCACCCGTGGCTGTCCACAGGGAGGAGTCTTGTCTCCTCTCCTATGGTGCATAGTGGTTGATGGCCTGCTTAGGAAACTCACGACGCAGGGCTACTCAGTCCAGGGCTACGCCGATGACTTGGTGATATTGACTAAAGGAAAGTTCGAGGAGATTCTACCAGATATCCTTGAAGCAGCTCTTTACATTGTGCAAGAATGGTGTAATGACAACGGACATCGAGTCAACCCAACAAAGGCAGTTGTCATTCCATTCTCTAGAAGAAGAAATCTCAGGCATATCAGATGCCCCCAAATGTACAACTCTCCCCTACCCATGGGAAATTACACCAAATACCTGGGCGTCACCCTCGACAGTAAACTTCTTGGGCAGGAACACGTCAGGGTGGTGGCGGACAGGGCCACTAAAGCCTTGATAAGTAGGCAATATGTAGGTAAAACGTGGAGAATCAAGCCCTCTGGATTTACAAGGCTATTGTCAGACCAATATTAGAGTACGGTGCAGGAGTCTAGTGGAAAAGAGCCTTTACTGCTGCTGGCAAGACCATTTTAGGCAAAGTCCAAAGACTTGCATGCCTAATGGTGACATGGGCTATTCGCTCTTGTCCATCTAGCGCTCTCGATGTACTGCTCGACCTACAGCCGATACACATTCATTTAAAGGCAGAAGCTAAAATGGCAATTACGAGACTAGTTGCATACAATGCTAATGTAGAGCTAAATCCACTACAGCTCAGTTGGCTTAATGACAGTATAGTCACAAGAATGCCATCAGACCATCTTGTGAAAGAAATATCATGCAACCAACTATCATGGAACAAAGAGCATTGGCAGGAAAAATTTGCGAACCTTCCCCCTCACACCATCAAGTTGTTCACGGATATCTCGAAAACCAATGAAGGAACCGGGGCAGGCGTTGTGGGTCCCAATCATTACCCATGGACAAGTTTGCCACTGTTTTTCAGGCGGAAGTGCATGCCATCGAGGCATGTGCTGAGTTATGCCTGAAGACCGGCTACCACAACAAAAGTTTGGCAATATTCACGGACAGCCAGGCGGCCATCAAAGCTCTGTTAAAAAGGACGACATCATCTAAGATCATACGTACTTGCCAAAAGGCACGGCATTGCATAGATTAGGCTCTTTTAATTAGGGATGGGTATCGATTAATCGATTAATCGAAATAATCGATTATTTCGTCGAATAATCGATTTTTATTTAATCCATTACATTAGGGTCGATTTAATCGATTAATCGATTATTTTATAACGATTATTGAACTTTTTTCTTCGCTGAGACTTCAGATTTCAAGAGCGATATATTTTTCTTTCATTGCGAAAAATCACTTACAACAGTCGTGTATAGTATTGTATTTACCTACTACTTTTCTCATTCTACTTTTACCTATCTACCACAATTTTTCTCTGAAGCTGGTCAAATTCTGAGGGAACAAAGAAGCCGACTGACCGCCGACATGGCCAATACACTTATATTCCTTAAGGACGTTCATGATAAGTATTGGGATTAATAAATAAGCTCAATACTTCTCACAACTCAATAATTACTGCTATTTCTGCAGCTACTGGGAACGTTTCAGGCAACTGCTTCCAGGAGGTGTAATTATTATTTCTCTGATGATCTTTCTTCTGTTTTAATGTGAATAAATAAGGACTATTTTTTACTTGGAGTTCGTTGTTTTCATTGTACCCAGTTTTTAATTTTTTCCCAACCTTTTTTGAAATTGTCTATTAATCGATTTTTAAAGTCACAAATAATCGGTGTATCGATTAATTCGTAAAAAATTATAATCGATTTCATTAATCGATTACTTGTTGCTCGATACCCATCTCTACTTTTAATAGAGCAACACAACACTAGGTCCCTTGCCATGCTGGCATCAATGGCAACAAACAGGCGGACGAGTTGTACAGAACTGCTACCCCCTTTTACAGACCAGAGCCCTTTTGCGGAATTTCAACCTGCATGATAAAGAAACTCATCAAAAACTGGGAATGCGAATCATCATCATCATCGAGCAATGCGCTGAATACGATTCTCCGCTTCACTTGCTTTTCATCGATTTCGAAAAGGCTTTCGATAGTGTGAACCGGGATTCTATATGGGCGGCCTTGCGCAGGATAGGCATCCCCGAGAAGCTTGTGGCTATTATTAAGGCAACCTATGACGGCGCGAAATGTCGCGTTTTGCATAAAGGTAAGGTGTCGGGGGACTTTGAGATTCGCAGTGGAGTTCGGCAGGGGTGCATCCTCTCACCGATCCTATTCCTCATAGTGATCGGCGACGTGTTGCATGCAGCCCTATCCGGACTCGACAGAGGAATTCAATGGACTTTGACATCTTATCTACAACATCTTGACTACGCTGACGACATATGCCTACTCTCCCACAAAATCATGGATCTGTCCGCAATGGCGTTAGATCTCGAGAGGCAGGCAAGCAAGGTTGGGCTAAAGATTAATACCAACAAGACCAAGGTTCTTAACCCGCCGTTGCGAAAAAGAAATCCGACACCTATTGCCATCAATATTAATGGGCAGCCTGTGGAGAAGGTGGACAACTTCGTCTACCTAGGTAGCATTGTTGCCGAAAGTGGTGGTACGGAGCAGGACATCGCTCGTCGTATCAACCAGGCTAAACGCGCATACGGCATGCTGTCCAAAATCTGGCAGAGCAGTTATCTCAGCATCAAGACCAAACTGGGCCTGTTTCGCTCCCTGGTACTATCAGTGCTTTTGTATGGGAGCAGTACATGGAAAGTTTCCGTAGGAGTTACCAGAAAACTGCAAGTTTTCGTCAACTCATGTCTTCGTCGAATTTTAAGAATTTTCTGGCCCGAAACAATATCAAATGAAGAGCTAAGTCGGCGTACGGGTCAGATGCCAATCGACGAATTGATACGCAGGCGAAAATGGCAGTGGATAGGTCCCACATTGCGGAAGAGTGATAACTGCATTGCTTTGCATGCCATGAAGTGGAACCCCATTTCCAACCAAGGCCGACCAAGAGGGGGTCCTCGAATCACATGGCGTCGATCTGTGGCAAAGGAGTGTCAGGCACTGGGTAAGTCTTTTGGGGAGTTGCGTCCCATTGCCCAGAACAGAGTACGATGGCGCGCAGGAGTAGTTGACGCGCTATGCCCCGCTAGGGGTTAAGGCAAAGTAGTAACTGGACACTCATGCCTGAGAGATCACTTTTTTCAAACTCGAGCTGTCGTTTCTGCGGTGAAGACGACGAGACATCCACCCATATCTTATGCGATTGCGCTGACAGCCAAGTCTTAGTGACAAGACAGTTTGGAAAAAGGCAGATAGCTGTAGCCTGAATGGCTGACCAACACCTAAGTGTCTCAGGTTAAGTAAAATAGGATGGAATGACTTGCGTAGTTGGACCTGCAACATAGTTGTGTGAACTCCAGCACGTTTATTAAACCATCTGAAGCAGCTATCTTCCGAGGCCATCTCCTGAATGGGGTTAAGCGATGTGCTGACAACTCGTCCTTGTAAAAACCACTCCATGTCAAGAAACCTGGAACAAAAGCCTCGGATTGGACGGATCAACAACGACGATAACGCAAACGACTAAAGGATTATTTTTTCGGATCCTGGAATGTATAATGTATAAGAGAAGACGCAGTAAAAGACGAGTTCTACGCCGCCTTGAGACTCTCTTCGACTCACTTCCAACAAACAACGTCAAATTTCTACTGGGAGACTTTAACGCGAAAGTCGGAAATGAAAGTTGGCACTGGGGGACCACTGGAGGCCACAGTTTCCATGAAGAATGTAACGACAACGGCCAGCAACTTATCGACTTCGCCTGCAGTAGGAATCTAGTTATAAGCTCTACGTTTTTTTCCGCATCGACGCATTCACAAGAAGACCTGGAAGTCTCCAGACGCACATACCGTCAACCAAATTGACCACGTCCTCATTTGCAGGAGATATGAATCTAGTGTGATGGATGTCCGCTCTTATCGAGGAGCAAAGTGCGACTCAGATCATCACCTGGTGATGACGACCTACAGATGTAGAATTTCCTCAGTGCATCAATCGAGAATCAGCCCTCCCAAAATCTTTGCGGTTGATAAGCTTCTGAGCGATGCCACGTTGATAGCATATACTACCGCCCTTGAGGAAAGACTATCGCTTATGCTACACAACATCAACAACACAGGCGTCCATGGGTTCTGGGAAGAACTCAAGGGTACCATCAAAGATGTCGTAAAGAAGGTCGTGGGATATAAAACCCGGCGAGCGCGAAATGACTGGTTCGACGAAGAATGCAAAAATTCACTTGACGCGAAAAACGAGGCCTATAAACAATGGATTCAACGAGCAACTAGAGCCAAAAGAGAAAAATATGACGAGCTACGACGAATATCGAATAGAATAATTAGACGTAATTGCTGAATATTAATGAAAACTTAGCTAATAGGAACACCAGACAAGCGTACAAACTAATAAATACAATTAAGAACGGCTATCAACCCAGGACTAGCCTTTGTAAGGACAAGGATGGGAACATTATCAGCGACACCGATGGCATTAACAAACGATGGGCCTATTATTTTGAAGAGATTCTGAACTTATCATCTAACATCCCCACACAAGAAGCTCTCGACGATATTGTTGATATAGGTCCACCCATACAACCCCCGACAGTAGAGGAAGCTGATCTCGCATTGCGGTCACTAAAAGGAAATAAAGCGGCGGGCGCTGACGAGATCCCAGTTGAACTGCTAAAATTCGGTGGAACGGGTCTAGTTGATGCCATATATCAGTTACTCCTGCGAATATGGGAGGACGAGGTTATCCCAGACAATTGGCGCAGAAGCATCATCTGTCCAATCCACAAAAAGGGAGATAAACTGCGGTGTGAGAATTACAGGGGCATATCACTAGTTTGTACGTCCTATAAAATTTTGACGAAAATTCTGGAAAATAGAATAAAACCGTACGCAGAACGAATCATTGGCGAATATCAAGGCTGTTTCAGATCTGGTCTCTCCACAACCGACCAGCTCTTTACGGTCAAACTGATACTCCAGAGGTGCTGGGAATACAACGTAAACGTATACCAAATCTTTGTCGACTTCAAGCAGACATACGACAGTATCGATCGTGGGGTACTGTACAACATCATGCTGCAATTTGGTATACCGGCAAAATTAGTGCAACTGACAAAGATGACGATGACCAACTCCGTCTCACAGGTCAGGATGCATAATAGACTTACTGATCTATTTAAAACACGCACTGGTCTGAAACAGGGCGATGGACTGGCACCGACGCTCTTCAACCTAGCACTGGAATACGCTATTCGGGCTATGAATATGGACAACAGCAATACGCTACTCATCAAGTCGACACAATTAGCAGCGTACGCCGACGACATCAACATCATGCCCCGAATATTGGCCAACGCAGAACTTCTGCATACGCTCAATACCGCTGCAAAAGAAGTTGGACTACGTATCAATGAGGGTAAAACTAAAATAATGATGCAATCGACGACAAGGACACCACAATCGAGCATCAATGTGGGGGACCTCAACATCGAGTTCGTGAATGACTTCATATACCTGGGTTGCAACTTGTCAAGGGACGCCAACGAAACTGACGAAATCAATCGACGGATACAGTTAGCTAATAAGACTTTTTTCTCGGTTCTCCCCCATAATGAAATCGAAGCTTGTGCACAGAAACATAAAGCTCCGCGTGTACAAAACCATTATACGACCAGTGCTATGCTATGGCTGCGAAGCATGGACCCTAACCTAACTCAAGCCTCCGGAAACATGCTAGACACATTTGAACGTAAGGTTCTGCGGCGAATTTTCGGGGCTGTTTGCGATCGAGATGGATGGCGCATCCGGTACAACCATGAGTTGTATGAACTGTACAATAAGCTGGAAGTTTCGAAAATCGTCAAACTACAACGACTTCAATGGGCAGGGCATGTACAACAAATGGACGATGATCGCATGCCAAAGACAGTAATGAACGCAAAACGAGTCGATGGAGCGAGACTGCTAGGACGCCCGAGATCTCGTTGGGAGAGCTCAGTATATGTGGACGCCGGGCAACTACTGGGCTTCCAAGATTGGAGGACGCGGTCACGTGACCGAGACAATTGAAGGACAACGACCCAGGCGACCAAGGCCCGACGTCGGGCCGTCGCGCAACGATGATGATGATGATTCCGTACCTTGAATGCTGTGATGGCCTGGTACCCTACATAGGGCAACCAGATTGCTGTTGGAGAGACACTGAAGGGTATTAAAGCACTCTTGGAAACCTGGTGTTCAGTCCAAAGACCCCAGCACTAAATTCCTGTCCCGGTTTTGACCCATCGGTAAACCACCTGGTACACCTAGGATCAGGACAAAGACTGCCACTATCCCATTCCGTGCAGCATGGAATGGGAGACCGAAAATGTTCTACCGAAGCCAAATTCCGTAGTCATGTAATCTGATCTTGACCAGATCTAAAATACATGCCAGGAATCCACTCCAGAATGCTCATGTGGCCCTCATTATACACATGAACACCATAAGTTAGACGCGTTCGAAGAGCGCTTAGAGCCGCAAATTCCTGGATAAAAGTATGCAGCGGAGTAAGTCCAACAATCGCATCAATGGCCGATGTCGAATATCTACGGATGGATCCTGCCATACCAAGACATGCAAGATGTTGCAGTTTGCTACACAACTGTATGGTGCAATGCTGCTGCGTTTTGGGTCACCATACTAGCCCAGCATATGTCACGACTGTTGTTACCAGCATCAAATATAGCCACTTAGTGATTTTAGGGGTGAGACTCCAGATTTTTTCAAAGATTTGCAAGTGCACATGCTCCGAGTGAATCGCGACGCGATTGCTCCAGTTGAGCCTCTAGTCCAACGTATCGTCCTGCATAAACTGAGCGAGTTTAAGTTAAATATTTTCCTCAGAGTGAATGGGAATAAGGCGGTTATTTGAGGGTTAACGCTCAGGCCAACTTCAGTGTACCAACGGAGGGCTAGGTCGAGTGCCGCACCCACCACCTCAATGACGGTTGTTTCAAACTTTCCTCTGACATAATAGTTATATCATCGGCATATCCGATAACATCCACCATCACTCACATAGCAGCCTAGCTAGTAGCTCGTCTACGACAAGTGGGGAAAGAACCCCACACTGAGGGCAACACTTAACCGCGTTAACGCAGGTCAAGGGCCCACCCAACGTTAAATAGAGCTCGCGCCCGCGATCATTGCGTCGATCTACATAATAGTGGTTATGGGTATATCTCCGAGCTCAAGTACACTAGATATACAGCTGTACCCAATATTGTCGAAACCTCCCTCCATGTCAATGAAGGCGCACAGAGCGGATTCCTTGTCATTTAGGGTTTGTTTCAATCGTTCCTACGAGATTGTGTAAGGCATCCACGGTCGAATTACCTTTTGCGTAGGCGAACTGAGTACGATGCAAGCATACCTCTCCATAGTTTTCAAAAGAAACAATGGGAGGCTTATCGGTATGTAAAATTTAGTTAGCTCTTCTGGCTTGTTTCCGTTTTTCGGAATGAACACTACGTTCACCGCCCTCCATAAACGCGGTACATAGCTGAGGGTGTAGCTAGTTCTGACCAAGTCAATCAATGGATTGCTAATGAAACCAATGCTGTGTTGTAGAAGAGCAGGAAACATGCCATCGGCGCTAGGTCCTTCATAGAGTTCAAACTAGTCCACGTCCCATTTGATCTTTCTTTTGTCAAAAATGATCCCAGAGTAGCTTCTTAACAGGCTGACCGAAACCCAATGGTCAGCCGGTGAAGTAGACACGCAGGGCCCAGCTTGCACTGAACCCAGAAAGTGGATGTGTAAGAGGAGCTCGAATGTTTCCTCTGGACCCACAGTGAAGGTTCCGTCCGGTTTTTTAAGATGTCCGATACCATTAAAATACTACTTTGCCTTAACCCCTAGCGGAGCATAGCGCATCAACGACTCCTGCGCGCCATCGTACTCTGTTCTGGGCAATGGAACGCAACTCCCCAAAAGACTTACCCAGTGCCTGACACTCCTTTGCCACAGATCGACACCATGTGATTCGAGGACCCCCTCTTGGTCGGCCTTGGTTGGAAATGGGGTTCCACTTCATGGCATGCAAAGCAATGCAGTTATCACTCTTCCGCAATGTGTGACCTATCCACTGCCATTTTCGCCTGCGTATCAATTCGTCGATTGGCATCTGACCCGTACGCCGACTTAGCTCTTCATTTGATATTGTTTCGGGCCAGAAAATTCTTAAAATTCGACGAAGACATGAGTTGACGAAAACTTGCAGTTTTCTGGTAACTCCTACGGAAACTTTCCATGTACTGCTCCCATACAAAAGCACTGATAGTACCAGGGAGCGAAACAGGCCCAGTTTGGTCTTGATGCTGAGATAACTGCTCTGCCAGATTTTGGACAGCATGCCGTATGCGCGTTTAGCCTGGTTGATACGACGAGCGATGTCCTGCTCCGTACCACCACTTTCGGCAACAATGCTACCTAGGTAGACGAAGTTGTCCACCTTCTCCACAGGCTGCCCATTAATATTGATGGCAATAAGTGTCGGATTTCTTTTTCGCAACGGCGGGTTAAAAACCTTGGTCTTGTTGGTATTAATCTTTAGCCCAACCTTGCTTGCCTGCCTCTCGAGATCTAACGCCATTGCGGACAGATCCATGATTTTGTGGGAGAGTAGGCATATGTCGTCAGCGTAGTCAAGATGTTGTAGATAAGATGTCAAAGTCCATTGAATTCCTCTGTCGAGTCCGGATAGGGCTGCATGCAACACGTCGCCGATCACTATGAGGAATAGGATCGGTGAGAGGATGCACTCCTGCCGAACTCCACTGCGAATCTCAAAGTCCCCCGACACCTTACCTTTATGCAAAACGCGACATTTCGCGCCGTCATAGGTTGCCTTAATAATAGCCACAAGCTTCTCGGGGATGCCTATCCTGCGCAAGGCCGCCCATATAGAATCCCGGTTCACACTATCGATAGCCTTTTCGAAATCGATGAAAAGCAAGTGAAGCGGAGAATCGTATTCAGCGCATTGCTCGATGATGATTCGCAAGGTGTTAATGTGATCGACACAGGAGAATCCGGATCGAAAACCAGCCCTTTCCAGGACGATTTTAGCTATTATCTTGGCAACGGCAGGAAGCACACAAATGCCTCTGCAATTATTACAGTCTGTGAGGCTACCCTTCTTTGGAAGTTTGATGATCAAACCTTCCTTCCACTCAGTGGGAAAGGTCTCTGTATTCCACGCTTTATCAACAAGTGGGTGCATCAAATCGGCAGTTACGCTTGGCGCTGCTTGATAAAGTTCGGCAGGGATACCGTCAAGTCCGGCGGCCTTTCCTCGTTTTAGTGCAATAATTGCAGTGACTATTTCCTCTTTAGTCGGGGCAGTGGACCGTATACGCACACTTTGATGGTTAGCTAAATCATCTATATGAGGGGGAACTTCACCAGAGGTTACACGGTTCAAGACCGCGGCGAAGTGTTCTTTCCACCGCCTCATTTGATCTTCTTCCAAGATAAGTAGCTTTCCATCACTATCTTTCACCGGATGTTGGCAGGAGTTACGACCACCTGTAAACTCCTTGATGACACCGTATACGGCGTTTCAGTTGTTACTTCTTGCGGCTTCTTCTGCTAAGGCTAAAAGAGATTTCGCATAAACTCTTTTATCGCGTCGCACAATACGCTGAACTTCTCGAGCTTTCTGACGGTAAAGGAGTTCGATGCTGCTTCGATTGTCGTCTGATGCTGAAGCCAAACGAACTTTCAAGTCCTTTCTTTCAACAATCCGCTGCCATGCGTCGGACATCCAGGGCTTATTGCGGCAATCCGGGTTTGGGCCAAGGATGGTATTTGCGCTATCAATGTACGCATTTTTTATGGCATCCCAGTTTTCGTTTATGTCACTATCTGAGTGACTAGTTATACCATTAAAATGGTTAAGGACAATGCTTTGTGTATGTGAGGCAGGTAGTGAGTTAATGCTCGCACAATGTTTCCTCCAGCTCTCCCGATTGGAGCATCTGGTGAGATTACATTCCGTGAGCGAATTTCTGTATGCACCTCATTCATCATTGTCATTGTCTTCGTTAATGCGTAGTTCAACTACTTTGCAGCCGTGTCAAGATTATGGAGAAGTCCTTCTGCGGTGGGAAGGTTTCGAAAAATGATGTTAAAGTTATCTGCGTATGCTAGTAATTGCGTCGATTTGAAGAGTAGCGCCCCTCTAGTGTCCGCAATCATTGCCCAGATGGCGTATCCAAGTGCCAGGTTGAGAAGCGTCGGAGCCAGTCCACCGCCTTGCTTCAATCCAGACGGAGTTGGTCATCGTGCCCACGGCAGACTTTTTAGTTCGCAGGAAAACTAAATAGTTTAGTCAGAAAAATAGAGCACACGGTGTTTTATGAGACCGCCCACACAGTGATTACTAAAAAGTTTAGTTTGCTGTGTGTGCGGTCTCATAAGCCGCCATGTGTTCTATTTTGCTGACTAAAGTATTAGGTTTTTTGTGAACTAAAAAGTTTGCAGTGGGCGCGAGCTCTTACTCGTACTAATTGTACTGGTATACCAAATTGTAGCACGATATTATACAGTAAACAACGATCGATATTGTCGAATGCTTGCTTGAAGTCGACAAAGATTTGGCACACGTCAACGTTGTATTCCCAGAACTTTTCCAGGATTTGTTTGACCGTCAAAAACTGGATTTTTGATCGGCCAGGTCATTTTCCAAATATTGGTCAGTATTTTGTAGGACGTACAAACTAGTGAGACTCTTCTGTATTTCTCGAACCGCGATTTATCCTCCTTTTTATGAATGGGACAATGATGCCCCTATGCGAATCTTCTGAGATCACTTCGTCCTCCAAGATTCACAGAACTAGTGCACGTACGAGATTTAATACACCCGTTCCACCGGATTTTAGCAGTGAGCTGGTATTTCGCCTGCGCTCGGCACTTTATTTAATTTGAGTGACTTCAGGGGGAGGGGATTGTGTATTGGAGTTATGATCGATCCTATCGTCATCGATTGGGGCTTCTTGCATGAGGACCTTAGTTGTAGGGTTAGGAAGCTCTTCATATAGGACATCCGTCGTTTGCTGATGCTATCGATGTCGCTGATGTTTCCATCCTTGCTGTTGTTGTAGCAACGCGTTCGGTATCCACATAGTTTCGATGTCCGTGTTGTTTTCCTCAATGTCCAGGTGGAGAAAGGCAGCTGCCTCGATGGGGTTGCCCCACAGCGCAATGGGAGTTAAGCACGTGGGATCCGCTGAACGATTAAAGATGTGGTCAACTTCATGCGGATTGAGATCACAGGCTGGACAGGATTTCTGGATTAAATAGAGGGGATTGGAGAATAAAAAAAAAAATATTTGTCCCGTTGAGGCGCTTAAACCTCAAAAGACCATGTTTCGAGTAGCAAACAATGCTCGGTGCGTTGCCGTGCTAAGCTACAGACTTATACTAAGTTGGTTTGCAGAATCGAACCAAGTGTCACGAAAATTCCAATTTCACTGAAAAATAATTCACAAGTGCACATTGCAAGAACATTGAATACATATAGTTTTGAATGTAACTGTCGATGCGGGACAGGTACGAATTCAGACGCGAGCACCAGCCAGAACGAAGTTGAGCCAACGTAGTCCTGGTTACTCTAGGAAGTCGGGATTCGTCTGAAGATATAGCAAGTGGTTGTGCATTCAGTAGCATGTTTGCTTTCAGGTCCGCAATCGAAGCACTTCCTCACTATGCAGTGTTGCAATGGCCGATTTGTAGCTGGCGTTATGGAAAGAAACTCTTTTGATCCTTGGGATCTCCCTCTCGCGGTCCCTCATGTTGCGTCTTACATGACGTGGCGATGGGGTTTTGTCCATAAGGTTGGAGTTGGGATGGTCACTTCGATAACAGCTAACCAGATACTGCTTGGTGAGAAGCGTGTTGTGGCTTCTTAAGCGCATCATTCTGATCTCGTGGTGAAGATCATCCTGCGACATCAGAACGCAGCCAGTAACAGTCCTAAGTGTCAGCATACACTGTCGAACTTGAACTCGAGCCCGAACCTGGTACAAATGTCCTCTGACACACACATACACTTCACATAGGTGTGAAGAAAACCGGTCCACTTGTACTAGGTTCGTGCTCGAGTTCGACAGTGTATGGTGACACTAAGAGTTGCATTCTGGCAGGTCTATATATTTTTCCACTGAGCGTCGCAAAGTTTTCTGGCCAGATAGGAGCCGCATATTTGGCCACAGATCTCCCGATATATTTGTATGTCGCTAGTAGGGTCTTATTGTCTTTTCCCCAGGAACTGCCAGCTAGAGCTTTGATGATTTTGTTCCTGCTGCTCCTCTTGTCAGAAATGGTTGACGCATGGGTCGATGAGGTGGCCATGCTGTCAAGTGTAACACCGAAGATTGGAGTGGTTATTGGATCAAATAGTTTGACCATTTATTGCGATATCCAGTTTTAGCTTCACTTTTTTGGTTCATGTAGTAAACAGGGTAGCGGAAAACTTCAACGCTGACAGAGGTTTTTATTGACCTTTAGACCTGGCAGACCTGGAGACAAAACTCCTCCTTGCGGGACACCCTGTTTAGTTCTCCTTATTTTATTTCCCAGTGCTACATTCTGTGTAGGACTGTGTCGGCAAGCTAATTGGCGATCCACTATGCTATTACAAATGTCAAACAGAAGAAACGAGTGGTTGATATTGTCAAAAGCCTTTGACAAGTCTAATGCCACTAGAATAAGTTCGCTGATATGGAGATACTTGGGCGTTGTGCTGTGCATGCTTGGAAAGCCATGTTGATGATCAGTCAGTTGATTGTGAATCGAAACTATAGGGTGATAGATAAAAGTGTGATGGGGCGATATGATTCGCCTAGCGTTGGTTTATTCCCTGGTTTTAGAATACTGATCAGCCTTTCTTCCTTCCAAAACTCGGGAATGATAGACGATGAGATAGAGAGGTTGATCGTGGCCATTACGTAATCAATTGCTGCCATGTCGAAATGTTTGAGCACGACCGCATTGATCATCAAATTTCCGAAGAAGGGTAGCCTTACAGTAATAATAATAATTGGAGGGGCATTTGTGTGTTCCTGTCATTGCCACGATAATAACTAAAATCGTCCTGGAAAGACTAAAGGCTCACTTGGAAAGCAAAATTGATGAAAAGCAGGCTGGATTTCGGTCCGGATTCTCCTGTGTCGACCACATGAACACCTCGCAAATCATCATCGGGCATGCGCTGAGTACGATTCTCCGCTTCACTTGCTTTTCATCGATTTCGAGAAGGCTTTCCATACTGTGAACCGGGACAGCTTTACGAAGGAGAGGCACCTAAGAAGGTTGTGACTATTATTAAGGCAACCTATGACGGCGCGAAATGACGCATTCAGCATAAAGGTAAGGTGTCGGGGGGACTCTAAGATGTGCAGTGGAGTTCTGCAGAGGTGGATCCTCTCACCGATCCTATTCCTCATAGTGATCGGTGATGTATTACATGCAGCCGTATCCAAACTAGACAGCGGAATTCAATAGACTATAACATCTTATCTACAACACCTTGACCACGCTGAAGACATATGTCTGCTCTCCCACAAAATCATAGATCTATCCGCAATAGCGTTAGATCTGCAGAGGGAAGCAAGCAAGGTTGGGCTAAAGATGAATGTCAATAAGACCAAGGTTCTCAGCCCGCCATTGCCGAAAAGAAATCCTACACCTATTGCCATCGATATTAATGGGCACCCAGTGGAGAAGGTCGTCTACCTGGGTAGTATTGCTACCGAAAATGGCGGTACGAAGCAGGACATCGCTCGTCGTATCATCATCATCGTTGTATCAATCAGGCTAAATGCGCATACGACATGCTGTCCAAAGTCTGGCAGAGCAGTTATCTCGGCATCAAGACCAAGCGGGGCCTGTTTCGCTCGCTGGAACTGTCTGTGTTTTGATTGCGAGCAGTACATGGAAAGTTTCCCTAAGAGTTACCAGAAAGCTGCAAGTTTTCGCCAACTCTTGTCTTCATCGAATTCTAAGAATTTTCTGGCCCGAAACAATATCTAATGAAGAGCTAAGTCATGATGATGATAACTGTATTGCTTTACATGAAATGGAACCCCATTTCCAATCAAGGCCGACCAAGGGGGTGTCTTAAAATTTCATGGTTTTATTCTGTGAGAAAAGAGTGTAAGTCTCTAGGTTCGACATAGGGGGGGTGCGTCCGATTGCCCAGAACAGAGTACGATGGCGCGAAGCAATAGTTGACGGGCTATGCCCCACAAGGGGGTTAGACAAAGTAGTATCTGAGAGCACGTAATAAGGGCATTAGTTAATTTGACAGGTAAGTAAGTGAAGAGTACCGTTGAAAAGTACATCGAGATATAAGATATAAGGGTCATCATCACACACAATACATATGTGTTTTGACAACAATTTTTTTCATCCCCTCCTCCTTAACTGACTTTCTCTCGCAGGTCAATTGCAGGGAGCCACTTATGGGGTCATATGAGACGATGACAGCCGATGAATAACTCTTGAAAGCTGAGAACAAGACACGTGCCGGAAGAAGAAAATGAACATTTCCCATTGGCTGTGTTGTCAGGTGCCGTAGTGTGGTAACTTTTTTTAATGATCGTCTTAGAAGTATTTATTTCAAAGTGGGTTTTGATATTATTGAGAATTATTACATCCTAAGACCATTACAATATCCATGCTTTACCGACAAAAGTGCAAAACCACTAAGCTTGGCCCCTGGAGGGATCAAGGCAATTAACAATCCATGTTGGGAGCAATTTTATTAGATGGAGCTTCACCAAACCCAATTCATTTAGATGATCCTCTAAATTTCTACTAGTGTTGCACAGAACCGTGGAACCGGATCCGCGGAACCGGTTCCTAACAGGAACCGACCCGACCGACCCAAGAAAGAACCGGGAATCGATTCCAGAAGAACCGAAAATTGATTTTTAAAAAACCCTTTTAAACCGACTAGATCGGACCGGAGCGGAAAATTTACTATTCTTTGGACACGCTAGCATATGCAAAGTATCGCTTTAACTCGGACCGGAAGACTATATTTATGTTGGTTATCTAATGACATATCTCTGTTACTGACATCATTATCAGCGATTAGAAATCGATCTCCGTTTTAACTTTTTCTTATTAAACAACATGAAATAAATAATTAAAATAAATAAAATAAATAACTGGCGCAACAGTCCAATTTAAACTGTGGCCTCGAGATGCGTTAGCATCATCTCATTTTCTAGATCGTGACGGTCTTGTACAGAGGTGTGTGATCAGCAACACGCTCAACCGAGTTATTTACCCCATAAATGGGAACTCATTTAACAGCTGAGTGGGCTCATAGTCCGACACGTAAATCCCCTTTTTTATCGAAAACTACCGCATTCAGTAGGAATCGAACCAGGGCCCAGTGCGTAGAAGGCGAACGTGCTAACCATTGCGCCATCCAGGCTACAAAATAATAATAATAATAAATAATTTTATTTATATTCTTATGTGTAGTTTATTTCTCGAACACTTTGCTAAATTGCATTATGTTTCAATTTTTATTATCAACATTTCGCAATCTATTAAACAGTTCTTTTGGAAATTCTCTTAATGTTTGCACCAGCGCAAAGGTATTGCCAAATGAAAATAAAATCATAAACTATACTGTTTTCCAAAATACGATCATAAAATTCCTCTGCTTTTCAAAAACGATAAGAGAAAGTATATAGGACATTGATTAAGAAATAAAAAAAAACGTTTTATTCAATGTCCATGTTGGGAACCGGAACCGGCCCAAATACCCGGTTCTTCTGAGAACCGGACCCGATAGAACCGGTTCTTCAAAAACCCGGAACCACACATCACTAATTTCTACCACTTTCTAGCTTTAAAATTTTAACACCGCCCGTAACTCCGTATATGGCAAAATATGTATGTATATGTTTAGAAAATGTGTTTTCTTTAATATTTGGCGCGTTTTTTGCGACATGACTTTGCTTGTGCAATGCACGCTCGTCACGCTGAAATAAAGTGATTAAGTCGCAAAAAAGGTGCGTTTTTATCATTCGGAAACAATTAATTTGAATGTATGCGTAACACAATGCAGGCGTTTAAATCGCCGTATTAGTACCATTTTAACTAGTATGTACTATTTCATTACGGATGTAAATGAAGCACTCCAACTAATATCTGTTCTAAATTCAGATCTTAGACGTGGAATGAGCTTGTCCTGTATGTCTCCATAAAAACATTGGCTCCAATATCTGGGTACTAAGTCGATAGTGCGGTCAACGTTATGTCAATACCGAAATGGCAACTGAGTAGGCCGACTGTGGATAATCTGACAAGAATTGAGGTTTTTTGTACATAATTCGACAAAAAAGGTCAACATACGTCAATATCAAATAACAACTGAGTAGGCTGCCTGTCGACTTATTCGTCAAATGTTGGAAACGGAGACATGCAGGACACATACATGTACTGTATGATCTAGGATTTAGATACATTTTAATATTCGTTCTAAACAAATCAAAGAAAGCCGTTTGAACGGTTCGTATCCAGGCTTTCTATGGCGGCTTTCCTTCAAAATATTTACATGACATTTCATTTTTTTTTACTTTAGGCAATTTACTAGCTGACTTTTGTCATATTAAGAGCCGGTAAGATGCTTATTTTATTATTATAGCTTCAAACCATCGCACCGTGAAAAACGATTTGCCGACAGATGTCATAGTTAGTACAGGTTAATGTAAACAGGCTATAAATTTATATTAACACTAATATGTATTAGTTAAAATTAATATTAATACGACGATGTAAACGCCTGCTAAATTTTCATCAAATAACTAAAAAGGAAAACAAATGCCTTTAGAAGTGAAGTTCACCTACCTGTTCGAACGTGTGACTTTCATCGTTATAAAGTACAGTACAAAACGTGTCATCATCAGGACCACCATCCAAACATTCGAGACTAGCATGAGATTCGATCTCCAAATATTTCACACAATACATGAGCATTGCGCGAAAAGCAATATCACAACGTTCTCTCATTCGACTCGTAATAATAGAATTTTTCGGTGGTGTTCGCTTTCCGCGAATATGCTCCTCGCAGTAAGGGTCATTTTTCCATGCCTCCTCATCACCACAATCACAACATCCACCACCGCCAGATGTGGACATTTTATATTTGTGATATCTATGCGCTGACTGTTTAAAACAACTCACACATAGTACACATGTCGAATCCATGCCACATCCTCGGCAACTGTATGTCGGTTCACCGATCCGGAACACTTTACCACAAACAGACGGTGCATTACTCTCTGACTTAAGTTTTTCCACTAACCTTTGTGGATCGCTGCCGCATATGAATTCAATTAGTGGATCGATGATATTCGTTTTTGCTGCTAGCTCGTTGTATACGTAACGAACTGAAAAAAAAATAAATATATACATTTTTTATTAAACATACTCGTAGTTCTAGGTCATGCATTAATGTAATCAATTTAATATTTTACACGGATTTTTTTTAACCGAGGAATATGTCAAGATGATACAGGACATGTATGATGGGGCAACCACTAAAGTTAGATGCACAGCTGGTGAATCTGAAGAATTTCCAGTTAAAGTCGGAGTTCACCAAGAGACCGATACCAGATATCTACATTAAAGGAGAGCAGCTGAAGTCCTGTACAAGGTTTAAATACCTGGGCTCGATGGTCAACAAGGAAGCTACCTGCGATGATGACATCAAACATCACATCAGTGTCGGTTGGATGAAGTGGCGAGAAAACTCTGGAGTTTTCTGCGTCAAGAAGATGCCACGAAAGCTCAAGGGTAAGTTGTACAAAACGGTCGTATGTCCCGCACTCATGTATGCGTCTGAATGCTGGACTATGTATAAGACATACGAAAGTAAAATGACTGCGACTGAGATGAAAATGCTACGGATGTCAGCCGCTGTTACCAAAAAGGATCGTATAAAAAGTACCCACATCCGAGGCAGCTTGTTTGTTGAGCAACCGATTACTGAAAAGCTCGAAGATCGTCGTATGGATTCGTATTGCCACGTTCTAAGGCGTCCGCCTGAGAACCCGGTCATAAAAGCAATATCAATGAATGTTCCATTTGCTGGACCCAAACGCCGAGGCAAACGGAAAGACACGTGGATCGATCAGATGAAAAAGCAACAACAACGCATTAATCTTGGCGATGATACGATCCAAGACCGAGCTGCCTGCAGAAGGAAGCTGAGATTATACCGCCAGAATGGTCGAAGTGCCAACACCATAGGCAGAGCATCGCGAAGCCGCAGAGTGGTAAGAAAGGAAGGGCAAGGAAGAAGAAGAACCGAAGAGAGATATGCCCAACGATAGCTAATGGTTTTGTTATTGACTTATCTGTTTAATGTCATCTCTGACTGCAGAGACTACAAATTTGCTTCTGCCGTTTTTTTTTCTGAAATTAAAAGCGTAATTGGCAAAGAGTACTTACAGATGTATTATTCAAAGTACTGTCCATCGCTAGCGACAACTTGCGCCCATCTCTCCGGCAATTTTCGGATTCCATCTCGGAAAAAGGAGGCGTCTTTCGACGCGATCCATGATTCGATTTCCTCGTACGAACGAAAATTCCGATCAGCCAGGCCTAGCCAAGTATGTCTTGACCACTTTTGGATTATGATGACTTTGTCGTGTCTCTCTTGGTACTGTGGTCGTTTTTCCTTTAATGCTCGACTTAAACGCATCAATTGCGTTCGGTACCGCTCTCCTGTGATAGTTTCATTCGGTTTCAGTAGCTCGTAGTAAATCACACCGAGCTGGTCCCACCAAATTCAAAGCATAACCTTGGCGCCATGAATATTCGGTTTTGCCGTCGACGTTGAGGCATGTCCGGGCATTCCCCATGACTTTCTGCGCTTAGGATTATCGTAACAGACACAGATTTCTACATCGCATCGTAACTGGCAACGAAAAGCCAGTTACGATGCGATGTAGAAATCCCTTCCGATTCTGCCTTTGAAGCAGTTGTTCGCATGCAAATAATCGCCGTTCAATATCTCTCGGTTTTAACTTGTACGGAACCCAATTTCCTTGTTTCTGAATCATGCCCATGGCCTTGAGGCGTTTCGAGATGCCTTGCTGAGTCACTCCCAGTTATTCATTCTTCTTGCGTTTGGCACGAATCTTCATCGAGCAGTGCTTCCAATTCGTTCGTCGTCTTTGAAAATTTGTTCTCTCCCATCGCCATGATTATCCTCGACATTGAAATCGCCACTTTTAAAACGATAAAACCACTCACGTCATAACATGTTCTGTCACTCAGAGCAAACTCACCGTAAGTATCTGAGAGCATTCGATGAGCCTCAGATGCAGTTTTTTTTTTCAAATGGAAGCAAAACATTAAAACTTCTCGCAAATGACGAGAACTTGGCTCGAAAACAGACATTTTGAATCGCGAATTTTATTAAAAATGCGAACAACTAATGCGGGGATGTCGATACGTTCACAGACGTGCAAACTAACTTTGTGACACTTTTGAACTATGTTTTTTGACCAGCCCTCACCGATGCATCCGTCTGTTGGAAAACGGCGGAAGCAAAGTTGTACACCTAATAACAAAAAAAAACCTTTAAAATTGGAGCCGACCAAATTGCACTCATCTTTTCTCGAAATCCCACTCAATCGCAAATCCCAAATTTTTCAAAGAATTTTCTATAAAATATGGCTGGGATTTATTTGAGCAAATCCACGGTTAATTTGTAATTACCATTCCAAAGAATTCTTGGCCATTTTCTGACAAATTAGCTGATACGTTGATAGAGGGTCCGGAAGTGTAAGGAAGAGGGAGTCAATTGTCTTTTTTTTTCAGTTTTCCTTAGTTTATGGTCTAATGTATAATACACAATTTTATGTTCTAATGTGTAAATCATTTTGTAGGAAATTTTGTGATTTAATTTGCCTTTAAAACTCTTTTTTGTAGAACTCATAGACCACCTGTTTCTAAACGGAACTATTCTTCTATCAATTAGACAGTTTTCAATGAAGACCTTGTTGACCTTATCGACAACCCTTTAACGTCCCACAGAAATCTAACTATTTCGGAGATAGACAATTACATAAATATAATCACGTCCTCAATTAATCAGTGTCTGGATATGCACGCACCCTACAAGTGTATCAATCAATCAAAATATGGACATTTATCTTCGCTTACACAGCTACTTATTCAAAAGAGGAGACAAATGCTACAAAGACTCAAAAGGATCTTTCACGCATTAATTCAAATTATCAGCAACTCAAAAGTCAAATTAACTGCTTGAAACTGATAATAAAACAACGCATTAATTGTGAAACTAATTCATTCTACAGGTCACAGCTTCAAGCCCTTAGACCATCGTTTTCCAAACTGGGGGTCGCGGTGTGATTTTAAGGGGGGTCGCGAAGCCACGTTCTTAATTTTGTAAATTGAAGAAACAGTCTCATATCAGATAAAAATTGTATCTATTAAAATAAATATTTTCCATATTACATATTATAACAAACAAAAACATAACGAATTCTTCACTTCATTGTACATGGATTATAATTAAAAACAAAATGCATGGTAACATAAATAGTAAATAAATTCATAGAAACTCTTCTAAGCTTAGCAATCAAATGCAAAAAATAGCAAGTACAAAAATTCAATGCCATGGATGAGCTTGCTTTTCTTTGCATAACAAATCAATATTGGGCGTTTTATCGGTAATGTATACAAGCAAATTGTCTTCTAATGATAGCAATTTATTCTTGTATTTCGTCTTTATAGCCACCATGCTAGAAAATCCTTTCTCGCATAGATACGAAATCGGGAAAGGAATGAGGATCCGCAATGCTTCTGTAACTAAACTCCTGTATTCGCTGCGACTTGCGAGCCGAAAGTCTACCAAATCGTTCGAAGAAAATTGCAATCCCAAAGTTTTTTCCTCGGACAGCTCTATCAGCTTATTGAGAGTGTTAATAGGCAAGGATGCTGCGGCGATCACATTTTTATCGAAGGGGTTCAAAACCCATCTTTTAGGGAAGTCATTTTGATCTTCCGGAAAATACTGTTGGAGCTGTAGCTTCAAGGCGGACAAATGGTTATTTACAACTTGTAAAAATGAGTTTATAGCTGCATTTGTACATTTGATTTCGTCTTCGATATATTTTGAAGCTAGCGGAAATGCATCAAACTTCCTAGCATTTATCCTTGTACTCCATATGTCCAATTTTTGGATGAAAGCACATACTTTATCCTTCATGTTGATTATTGTTTTGCCGTAGCCTTGCAAACTCAAATTTAAATCATTTAACTGGGCAAATATATATGCCAAGTAGGCAAGCGAGATCATGAAATGGTGGTCTTGGAAGAAGTTATTAAAAGTTGGATGGTCTTTAAAATATACCTTTAATTCTTCCCGTAATTCGAATAGCCTTGTTAAGACTTTTCCGCGGGATAACCATCTTACCTCAGTGTGAAAAAGAAGCGTATCGTAGTCTGCTCCCATTTCATTACACAACACTGCAAATATTCGGGACTGCAATGGTGGGCCTTTTATGTAATTTACCATTCTTACAGCATCACTCAGTACATTTTGAAGATCCTCCGGCATTTTTTTGTTGCTAGTGCGTGGCGATGAAGAAAGCAATGGATCCAGCTTACATTCGGCATAATAGTTTTAAACTTTGATATTAAACCGCTATTTTTTCCAATTAGTGATCTTGCCCCATCGCTGCAAATAGCGATGCATTTTGCCCAATTCAAACCGTTATTTTTAACAGCATCATTGAAAACCTCAAACAGTCCTTGCCCTGTTGCATATTCCGGTATTCGTTTACAAAAAAGCATATCCTCTTTTACTGAGCCATTGTTGTCATATCTTACGAAGCATAAAAAATGGGCCATGTTTGCAATGTCTGTCGATTCATCGAATTGTATACTGAAAAATTCACTCGATCGTACAGCATCTAATATTTGTTCCTTAACATCTTCAGCCATTTCTGTTATCCTTCTGCCTACCGTGTTGTTCGAAAGAGGTATCGCTTTTAGTTTATTCGCCTCTTCAGGCCCTACTAAAATGCTTACCATATCTATTGCAGAAGGTAATATAAGGGTTTCTGCGATAGTATGAGCTTTGCCCGCTTTTGCAATCCTCAGTGACACCAGATAGGATGCTCGAAGTGCAGCAACATTGTCTGATTGGGTTTCGATAAATTGTTTTGCTGCTCTCGCAGGCGTTCGGCTTTTCTTTGGAAAAAACTCCAGGGGTTTCCCTATTAAGGAAGGATGCTTGGTTTCTACGTGGCGAATAAGAAATCCGTACTTTAAATATTTTTCGTTGTACGATCTGATTTTCTTTTTCGCACCGCCATCAGATGTTGATACTCAATTGCCCTAACCCCTAGTGAGGCATAGCGCGTCAACTGTTCCATGTGGCCCAGTTGACGTTTCGTTGGCATAATCTGGTTTCGGAGAATGCAGTTGCCAGCATACACCTCCTGCACATCCATGGCCACGAACGTCGTCGTGGACGGGATTCGAACCCGACACGCCGGTAGTCAAACGTTACGTTACGTTTAGTTATAAACTTATCCATTTCTTTCAAGCTGTGAAAACCAGAACCGAGACTTAATGTGACGAAGTTGCTAACTTCTATTAGTAAAGAAAACGCTCACAACTGTACTTACGTCTATTATTTTCGACACTAGCACTAGAACTCACTTTAAAATAGGATCTAGATAAACTTTTAATCAAAATGAATCCAGGAGACTTGTTTTAATTAATGCAAGATTATCCCCTAATATGCACAACTTATTCAGTGCGCGGCTAATCGCTTACTACCCCACACAATGCATTGTCTTACCGAACGAAGAAATTATGAATAGAGAAAAACATTGTGTCAATAGGAAAAACAAATGAATCGAATGTGGTATAACGGTAAAATGGCAGCCTATATTTTTTTTGGGTTTTGTTAGCTATTATTTATTATACAGGGATTACCTTTCATGATGGTAAATACTTTAATAGTAGGTAGATAGTACGGTCCATTTGGGGAAAAATAATATCTGACGTCAACCCTCAAAGAAATTTCAAAATCGATCTTTAACCGAAAATTCGAACGAAATTTTTACAACGGTACGTTGAACTGACAAACCTGCGAATTTGACAAAAGTTGCCCCAATATGTTGGCTTTCGAACGGACTTACAAGGACTTAGATTTCAAAATTTGCGAATATGTATTACGTATTAAAAGGGAAAAACGTAGCCTTGATATGGAACAAATCGACGTAAACATGGTAGTTATACATAGTTGTTAATAGAGGGAGACTAATATGCATTCGCCCGGTGCATAGTATTTAATTCACCCAACACTCTTGTTTGGGCTCAGGAAATCCCTCACACAGTTTGCCCTTCTCGATACAGCATGAGTTCAGCGTGAATATCTTGGTAGGTGTCATTGTCGACCAGATGATTCTTCCTCAACTTGTTAATTTATCCGCCTTTTATCGCATGCGGCAAAATTAAGTTGAACCCAAAATATTGGAGGATATACTTATTTCCTAACGAAGGGACATTTGGCGAGAAATGGACGCATATCCGGCCCACAACCAAAGAATTGTCAAAGAATTCATGAATAGTGAATTCCGAGAAATTGAACGATATGGACCGGCCGGATTGCCTGTTTGAAATCCCGATTTAACATCTCTTGACTTCTTCGTTTGGGGAAATGTAAAAAACGAGGCTTACATTGAACATACTGTCTTCCGGAACATCAATTGCAAAAAATTGAAGCAACTTGCAACAATTTGAGAGAAAAGAGGGAAGATGCCCTTTCAAGCTATTTCATCTGTTGGTAGATGTCGGGTTTGTATCCAACATAGAGGAGGATATTTCGAGCAGTGAAGTTTATGTGTTTAGCTTCTAAGGGGACTTAAAGATTTTTGAAATAGTTGCTAATCTTGCTTTTGTTTTTTTTTTATATCTGTTCAATTGTTTTTCTCAAATAAAAAGGGTCAGAAAGACCATCGATTTGTTCCACATCAAGACCACGTTTGTTCCCTTTAAAAACGTAATATTTGCACATTTTCAAATCTAAGTACATGATTTTTTATGTCATTCGAAAGCTTACATAATGAAGCCACTTTTGTCAACTTTGTAGATTTGTCAGTTAAAAGTACCGTACAATATTGTACATATTTTGAATTTTAAATGAAAAATCGATTTTGAAACTTCTTTAAAGTTTGAACCGTTATATCTCCGAAGTACCGGTGCTCTTTGAAACCGCGAAAATGCGTTGACGTCAGATTTTACTTTTCCCCAAATGAACAGTACTATCTACCATTAAATTAAAGTATTTAAGTCCGTGAACTTCCAAATGATTTTATCAACTCCTCCGTAAATAGAAAATTAGCTGACTTCAACATGTGCCTAAATGGTGCATATCTTACAATATTTGATCTAAACAACACTGCAATTAACCCAATAACTTCAGATCATTACAATTTATTCACCTCAATGGGAGAAGCTGAAGCTATCATGATATCTGCAAATAATCAAAAATCGGCGGGTCCCGACGAAATTTCAAATTTTGTCATCAGGAAATGCTCCAACTCGTTAGCCAGACATTTAACTACTATTATTGTAAATAACTGCATTAATACATCTTATTTTCCTCGATGCTGGAAGAATGCGCTTCTATGCCCTATTCCTAAGAAAAACAATATTAAACATATCGATGCGCTTCGTCCTATCTCCCTTGTGTCCAATTTAGGGAAAATATTAGAGAAAGTAGTACTTTCCCGATTAATTGAATTCACGGATAGCCTCATTCCGGACAATCAGTTTGGCTTTGAGAAATTTCGATCGGCGGAAATGGCTGTTATGACATTATCGGACTGTATCCTTCGCAACCTCAGAAATAAAAATGTCACTGTCGCTTGTTCGTTGGACATCCAAAAAGCTTTCGACACGGTCTCACATAAAGGTCTGATCTACAAACTATTGTACTTGAATCCAATTGCCCATTAACCTTGTGCCGCATCATAGCGGATTTTCTAAAAGATAGGACTTTACATGTATTGATTGGTAAAAATAAGTCTGATCGAGTCCCCGTCCTTTCTGGCGTGCCCCAGGGGTCTATTCTTGGACCAAAACTCTTTAATTTTTACCTACACGACATTCCTTCTGGTATCCACAGCTCATCAAATGAAGAAGGCAATGAAGCGCGTACTCTGCAAGAACTACCTACCAAGAACCTTTTCTTTGCAGACGACATTATTGTCTTTGCAGAACACCCCAAGCCTTCTGAGGGAATCACTAAGCTAGAAACAAAGCTAGTCCCTATTCTACGTTTCCTTTTTAATTGGGGATTCCAAATCAACATTGATAAATGTTCTGTAATTTGCTTCAGGAATGCGAGTGGCAAGGGACACTACAAAGCAGTCCCTGGGAGTAAACGCGTCCAGCTAAGGCTTAATGGCCAGCCAATACCATTAAAAGATAACCTAAATTCTCTCGGCTTTATTTTTAATAATAAAGGCAAAAGCAACCCACATGCTAAACGTGTTCTATTGTAAATAAAGTTAAAAACGCAGCTTGTAGATTGAACACACTACTCTCTTCTAAAGATATTGATTATAGGGTAAAGACCTTAATGTATAAAACGTTAATCCGTCCTGCGATAAATTACTGTTTTCCGGCCTGGATGAATATCTCTCCGTCCGTAGCGAAAGACTTACAGATTTTTGAAAGGAAAATCCTACGCAAATGTCTGCCAAAATACCGACGTCCCAACAAAAAATTTTTCCGTAACTCATTAATTTATGGCGGATCCGGAATCACCCCATTAATGCAATATATGATCCTTGCTAGCAGAACCCGTTTGAAAAAATGGGAAGAACACCCGTTATGGATTACTCGCAGTCTATACCGAAATAATAGCAGCTTGCAACAAGCAAACTCGTATTATAAGTCACCATTCCAACTCCTATTTCCTCCTTCAGATGCTCTGCCTGAGCTATTGCCTTCAGGCTCTTTCTTGCCTCCATACTATGTAAAGGCTTCAAGTGACTCATTGAGAGGCTGAATACCCCATGTTTGCCCCTACTCTGTATCGTTCTTACATATGAATCTCGCTGAGAGATAACTAGAAACTGGCTCCCTTGAACTGGGCTACCTTATGTGGGTAAAAAAACCGACTCCTAGCTTCTACAAACTAGAACTAGCATTATTTACTTTGAGTTACATATTGCGCAGGATAACCACAAGTCATTACCCTAGTTCTTATCTCAATGAAACTTAGAGTGGACCAGGTAGCTCCATGGTTGACCAATCATAATGGAGCATCCTATACCTTCTCTAAGTATTTATTATTATTATTATTTTGTTAAGTTAGATTTAATTTTTAGGGTTTTGTATAAAAACAAAATGAAATCGGTCATGCGTCCGTCTGTCTGTCTGTTCATGAAATATCTCACGAACCGCCGAAGCTACATGCATGAAATTTGGTGGAAATATGTAGAAATACTATAATTCTCTGGAGAAAGCGATGCGTCGTAATAGGTCAACTTTAAGGGGAGGTCCCCACAGAGGAGAAATGAAAGTCGAAAAGCGGCATTTCCCTAGCATAGAAAACTAAAAATAATAGAATTTTTAAATCTCATCCAGAAAGGTTAATAATAGTACATTTCTATAGTTGCAGTTAGCACACCCCTGCACCCCTCAAGCACACGCTAGGTCAAAAATATTGATGGCCAATAATAACCAACATCATAGGCAATAATTTCTCTAAGTTTCATTACAATGACATGATATTTAATAATAGTACATTGACTTAAAATTATACATTTTAACACTATCCATACAAAAATACACCTACCGGCCTCATGCATAGATGCGAGTACTACTTGCATGTTGTTTTTCGTAGTGCGAATTGCAGTTATTTAATGAACCAACTTTTGAAGGGAGAAGATTGGTTGGGGCGGTGATTCTAACAATAATTATTCACACAATTTATTTTTTTTAGGGTTTTGTGTCTTAAATCTTACAAAATCGGTCAAATGTCTGTCTGTCCGTCTGTTCATAGAATATCTTACGAACGGCTGAAGCTACAGTCATTTCCACAAGAGCGTATACTTTGTAACTTTTTAATGCACCATTTCTCAAAGAGTGGTGGGAGACTTTTAGTTACCTGCATTTTTCCTCTTTTTCGCATTGTATAAATTTGGTCATTCTAAGTTCAAGTAGGAGAGTGATAAGACGTCAAGTGAAATGAGTGCGATTTCCAAAAAACGATTCGAAGCTGTGTTTTTAGTAAGTCATCCGAAAGGACCAAAAATGACACCTGCATCGGCCGGAAAGTACCTGAAAGTTTCGACACAGTTTGTGAATAAGTAGATAAAGCGTTTTAAAGATACTGGAAATGTAGACGATCTACCTGGTAGGGGTAAAACCCGAAGCACTTCAAGACCATCATTGATATTTTTAAGAAAAATCCGTCCGTTACTACCTTAGTGCAAGCAAAGGAAATGTTATCGAAGAAGAATATTTACGTGTCCTTGAATACGATTCGGCGAAGATTACAAGAGGAAAACATCAAAACCAGGTATGCCTTGATGAAACCATTACTTACCGAAAATCAGAAGCGAAGACGTGTAGAGTGGGCTAAGGAAAACATCGATCGTGATTGGGACAACGTGAACTTTACGGATGAATCAAGTTTTGCTGTAAATACGTTCTGGAGACGAGTGTGGTCACAAAAAGGAGAAGCTGTCGTGAACCGAACCGTTAAACACCCTGTGAAGGTCCATGTTTATGGATGCTTTTCTGCACGCGGTTTCGGAAAATTAATAACGTTTACCGGAGTTCTTACTGCTGAAAGGATGATCATTTTGTACAAGAAAGAATTATTGAAGTCTGCTAGGATGCTATATGGCAACGACAACACCGATTGGTTTCTACAAGAAGATAACGATCCGAAACATAGAAGTACTTGATTGGCCTTCGCAATCGCCGGATCCAATTGAAAATGTTTGGGGATTAATGAAGCAGAAGCTTCAAGGAAAGCAAATAAAAGGAGAAGCACATTTAAGGCGAACGCTACAACAAATTTGGAAGAACTTATCGACAGACTACGCGGAAAAATTGGCCGAAAGTTGTCACCGAAGATGCTAGTCAATAATCAATAGTGACGGCGATTGGACCATGTATTAAATATAATTACGAAAATGTATTTTGTATTTACTTTCAATAAAAAATAAAATTTCTTTCTTGTAACATTTTGTTTTTATTTTGTGAGGTATACGGTCTTGTGGAAATGACTGTACAATGTGTAGCAGTGACGTGCACTCGTAGTAAGCAATTCCAAACTGCTTGACTTACCGAAATAAGCAATTCAATAATAAACTTTGCTTACACCAATACACATATCATCATTTCAGTCAATGTTTTTCTTTAAGCTGAAGAATACATATTATCATTCAAATATTCCTTTACACATTCAAATTCTGATCCGCGCCTTCTTTTGGTTAAAAAACATTCGTTCAATTACTTTAGATAATATTCAAACCTCCCACATTTTGCACACCATAGACACCAAACTTAGAATAGGAAAATGTGCCTAGATCTTTAGATGCATGTACCATGTGTGCATCCAAATACTAGAGACATGTTGATTCCAGAAAATGGGAATCTTGGATTTCGGTAGTACATTGGGCAACGATTTTTTTTGTTTTGTTCGCAAATTAATATGAGACAAGTCAAGCACTGGCGCGACTGCTTTTGTGTGTGGGATAAAGCCCAATGATGCTTGCTAATGAAATGTTGCCAATGCAGGGAATGTTTATGGGAATTTGATTTTTCCAGTAGAGCTTTTGTTTTTGTTATGTAATGGATTTTCCGTTGCAATTTAAAAGAGGAAATCAGTGCAATCGGGTGATTTTGATTAAATTGTGATTTGAAGTTTTTTTGACCGTTTGTAGTGATTTAATTGATTTGATTTGTGATAAAAGTGGTAAGTTTTCTTTTCGCATTATGCCGGAGTATTGCTGCGCGACGGATTTCGTACTAAAAGCGGGATTTTCAACTCTTTCCTTTGCCAAGAAAAGAGAAATTATAGAATCGGATAGACCGAAGCCAGATCTTAGTTTAGAGTTTAAATTAAAAAATATTACGCGAAAATTCCATATCGAAACGTATGAAAAGTACATTTGGTTAACGGGAAGCTGTAAATTAAATAAGTTATTTTGCTGGCCGTGTCTTTTGTTCACGAATGAAAAATCTGTTTGGAATAAAGCTGGATTTAGTGATTTGAATAATTTTACGGGCTCAGCAGCAAAGCATTCAAGTTCCGAAAAACATCTTCAGTCGTTAATTAAATTAGATAATTTTGGTTCTCAGCGTATAGAGTTTATGCTTAGTAACCAGGTGGCAATATCTGTTAGTTTGCATAATGAAAAAGTTGAGCGTAATCGTAATATTTTGAAACGTTTAATCGATACTGTAATTTTTTTGGCAAAACAGGAGCTTCCTTTTCGCGGAAATAATGAAGACTCTTCTTCAAATAATCGTGGTAATTTTATCGAAACCGTAAATTTCTTGAGTTTGTACGATCCGATAATTGAGTCCCACATAGATTCTATAAAAGCAAATGCAGCGTTTTCGGGTTTGTCTAATAGAATCCAAAACGATCTTGTTTCCGCTATAGCTAATGTGGTTCGAAATAAAATCAATTTGGAAATAAAGGAGGCTCCATTTGTAGCTGTAATGGTCGACGAAACGCCAGATGTTAGCGGTCGGGAACAATTAACGATGATTTTTAGATATACAATATCAAATGAGATTGAAGAAAGATTTATCGGATCTTTGGATGTAAGCGCTAATCGTACAGCTACAGCAATAAGCTCTCACATTTTAAAACAATTGCAAAATTTTAATATCGATAAGAAATTAATTGCACAATGTTACGATGGCGCAGCAGTAATGAGTTCTCAAATTCGTGGAGTTCAGACTTTAATTCGGGAAAAACATAAATCGGCAATTTTCGTTCCATGTTACGCTCATTCACTAAATCTAGTATTGTCTAAAGCAGTTGAGTTTATTCCGGAAATTAAATTATTTTTCGCGCACATCAATAAAATCGCATCATTTTTTAATACATCCACTAAAAGGTCGGACCTTTTTGCAAATATAGTAAATCGTCGTTTACCATCGGCTTCCAAAACGCGTTGGCATTATCATTCGCGTATTATTAACGTTATATTTGAACATAAGCATGAAATTTGTACAGTTTTTGAGACAATTTCGAATGGTTCTCAACACTGGGATGGCGATTCCTTGACTTTTTCCGATATATACTTACAAAAATTCGCAGAGTCAGATTTTCAATTATATCTGTTAATTTTTTCTGAAATTTTTTCGAAAACTGATATATTATTTAATATTATTCAGAGCAAAGTGGTAAACATTTCATATGCAAGCCAAAAAATTATTGAATTTGAAAATTGGCTTGAAAATGACTTTTCTAAAAAGTTTGATAATTTCTATTCGACAGTTACAGCAGAATATCAGCCACCACGTAAGAAATGTAGAAATGCGATAGATCCTTTACAAAATTTACGGCGGATATTTCGGGAGATTATAGATGTTATTCTCGGGCAAATTCGAGATCGATTCCATTCGTTTAAAGATCTTTCATTTTTAGAGTTGCTTGAACCGAATTATTTTTCTAAATTCAAGTCAAATTTTCCCGATAAAAATTTTGACTCACTTATTGAATATCACGGTCAATTTTTCGACAGAATAAAGTTGAAAAATGAGCTAAAAGTTATTTATTCTTCAGATGAGTTTAAAAACCCGAATCCTAGTAAAATTCTCGATTATTTTCAAAAACGGCCTTATGTCGCAAACGGTTTTAAGCAAGTTCATATTTTAGCAAAATTATTAACGTCAATTCCAGTCACAGTGGCAACTGCGGAAAGGTCATTTTCAACACTAAAGCGCGTTCACACATTTTTGAGAAATCGCCAATCCCAAGAACGACTTTCGGATCTTGCTTTTATTGCGGTTGAAAAGGATCTTCTTATACAAATGCGAAGAGAAAACGATTTTTTTGATAATGTGATTAAAGAGTTTTTACTTAAAGAACGGCGCATAGATTTGGAATACAAGTAAATGACAATGGCGAAAGAATATTTATTTATTTCAAATACCCCTGAATTTTTCTTAGTCTTAATTAACATAATATTTATTTATCATTTTTTTTATTAGTAATATTTTATTTATTTATTTTTTTTTTTTTTGTATTCCGAATATATGTGCCAATATTTTATTTATATCTTTCCTGATTTCTTCTTTAAGGCTTAAAGCCGCTTGGTATAAATGTTTTTGTGACTGTCCATATTCTATTATACAGTCCATTTTTGTTTATGCTAAATTGGCTTTAGGGCGCCCAACTGCTTGACTATGAAAAATTTCCACTGCACGTCACTGATGTGTAGAAATGTTATAATTCACTGGAGAAAGCGTTGTGTTGTAATTGGCCAACTTTAAAGGGGGTCCACAAAGAGGCGAAATTAAGGTCAATTTTTTTTTATCCACTGGTATAACCAAGTGGGGTGTCGTGAGAAAGGTAATATTGAGTACATTCCATTTTTGGCATTTTCTTGAGATTTCTAGAAAGGGGAATAGTGGAGGAGGAAAAAATATTAGACCGTAATTTGTCCCAGCCGCCCTGAATTTCGAAGCCGTTACACAAGTTTGCGATTTGCAATGTCGTCTTAACAAGAATGGTTAAGGATCTCGAAGAGTAGGACAGTTTATCTCGTATATATCTATATACAGTACAGCTTCTCGTAATAAAACTATTACTTTGAGAGGTGACAGGTGGTCTTTTTATGAATTGGCATGTAAGATACTATATCATGGATAGGACATTTAATTATGGTGTTTTTATTAGCTGAGTGGCACCAAGAAGAGCAGGGAGCCAATATTTAGATACCAAAATAAGCACGTGCTACAAAACCCTCGAATTGCGGGCGTAGCCCTCTATATTCCGGTTTCATTTATGTTTGTTATGATTAAGTGAATTATTTTTATTTTTTATTAGTATTAATATTTGCTCTTATAAGACCCTGTCCAGCTAGAAAATCAATGAGCAATGATGAAAAATACTTTAAGTGAATAGGCGATTCTAAATCAGATATTAATATGGATTAGCTTCTTAGCTCAATTATTTAATTTTTTCCATAAGACTCTTGACAAACATTGGACTGTCAACTGCCCAACAACCTTATGTATATACTAAACTGTAATAGCCTAAGAAAGAAGTCTCAATAAACGAATTTGGTAGAACTCATAGTTTTCGAAATATTCAAGGAAAACTTAGAAAAAGAACGTTTGACCCTGTCCTCTCCCCTACACTATCCGACCCCCTATCAACAGATATTTTGGAGCATATATTCGCATCAAGACTCGATTCTTCAATCTCTGGCTCATCAAAGTGCAGCCCCCACTGAAGTTAAAGAAGACGCAGTAAAAGACGAGTTCTACGCCCGCCTTGAGACTCTCTTCGACTCACTTCCAACAAACGACGTTGCATCGACGCATTCACAAGCAGACCTGGAGGTCTCCAGGCGCACATACCGTCAACCAAATTGACCACATCCTCATTTGCAGGAGATGAGCGTCTAGTGTGATGGATGTCCGCTCCTATCGAGGAGCAAACTCCGACTCAGATCATCATCGTGAAGACGACCTACAGATGTAGAATTTCCTCAGTGCACCAATCGAGAATCAGCCCCCCCCCCCCATCATTGCGGTTGATAAGCTTTTGAGTGATGCTACAGCGGTGGCGTATACTACCGCCCTTGAGGAAAGACTATCATCTATGCTACACAACATCAGCAACACAGGCATCCATGGGTTCTGGGAAGAACTCAAGGGTACCATCAAGGATGTCGCAGAGAAAGTCGTGGGATATAAAGCCCGGCGAGCGCGAAATGACTGGTTTGACGAAGAATGCAAAAATTCACTTGACGCGAAAAACGAGGCCTACAGACAATGGATTCAACTAGGAACCAGAGCCAGAAGAGAAAAATATGACGAGCTACGGCGAATATCGAATAGAATAATTAGACGTAAGAAACGTAAATACTTTGACGAGCAGTTGCTGAATATTAACGAAAACTTAGCTAATAGGAACACCAGACAAGCGTACAAACTAGTAAATACAATTAAGAACGGCTACCAACCCAGGACTAGCCTTTGTAAGGACAAGGATGGAAACATCATCAGCGACACCCATGGCATAAACAAACGATGGGCCCATCTTATTTTGAAGAGCTTCTGAACTTACCATCTAACATCCCCACACAGGAAGCTCTCGACGATATTCTTAATCTAGGCCCACCCATTCAACCCCCGACAGTAGAGGAAGTTGATCTCGCGTTGCAGTCATTAAAACGAAATAAAGCGCCGAGCGCTGACGAGATTCCAGCTGAACTGCTAAAAGTCGGTGGAAAGAGTCTAGTTGATGCCATACATCAATTACTTCTGCGAGTTTGGGAGGACGAGGAGATCCTAGACGATTGGCGCAGAAGCATCATCTGTCCAATTCACAAAAAGGGAGATAAACTGCGGTGTGAGAATTACAGGGGCATATCACTAGTTTGTACGTCCTATAAAATTTTGACGAAATTCTGGAAAATAGAATAAAACCGTACGCAGAACGAATCATTGGCGAATATCAAAGCGGTTTCAGACCTGGTCGCTCCACAACCGATCAGCTCTTCACAGTCAAACTGGTACTCCAGAAGTGCTGGGGATACAACGTAAAAGTATACCAAATCTTTGTCGACTTCAAGCAGGCATACGACAGTATCGATCGTGGAGTACTGTATAACATCATGCTGCAATTTGGTATACCGGCCAAATTAGTGCGACTGACTAAGATGACGATGACCAACTCCGTCTCACAAGTCAGGATGCATAATAGACTCACTGATCTATTTGAAACACGCACTGGTTTGAAACAGGGCGATGGACTGGCATCGATGCTCTTCAACCTAGCATTGGAATACGTTATTCGGGCCATGAATATGGACAACAGCAATACGCTACTCATCAAGTCGACACAATTAGCAGCGTACGCCGACGACATCAACATCATGTCCCGAAGATTGGCCGACGCAGAAGAACTTCTGCATACGCTCAATACCGCTGCAAAAGAAGTTCAACTACGTATTAACGAGGGTAAAAGTAAAATAATGATGCAATCGACGACAAGGACACCTGCACAACCGAGCATCAATGTGGGGGACCTCAACATCGAGTTCGTGAACAACTTCATTTACCTGGGTTGCAACTTGTCAAGGGACGCCAACGAAACTGACGAAATCAAGCGACGGATACAGTTAGCTAATAAGACTTTTTTCTCGGTTCTTCCCATAATGAAATCGAAGCATGTGCACAGAAACTCGAAGCTCCGCGTGTACAAAACCATTATACGACCAGTGCTATGCTATGGCTGCGAAGCATGGACCCTAAACTCAAGCCTCCGAAAACATGCTAGATACATTTAAACGTAAGGTTCTACGGCGAATTTTCGGGGCTGTTTGCGATCGAGATGGATGGCGCATCCGGTACAACCATGAATTGTATGAAATGTACGATGAGCTGCAAGTCTCGAAAATCGTCAAACTACAACGACTTCAATGGGCAGGGCATGTACAAAGAATGGACGATGATCGCATGCCTAAGAGAGTAATGAATGCAGAACGAGTCGATGGAGCGAGACTGCGAGGACGACCGAGATCTCGTTGGGAGAGCTCAGTAGGTGTGGACGCCGGGCAGCTACTGGGCTTCCAAAATTGGAGGACGCGGTCACGTGACCGAGATAATTGGAGGACAATGATCCAGGTGGCCAAGGCCCGACGTCTGGCTATCGCGCCGCGATGATGATGATGATTCAGAAGACTGCTTTTATTACTTTTGCAAAATTTCAAACTACACGAATTTGCTTTCCCGTTACGATATCGAGGTATATACCTATATATTAATATTATATATTCAAGAAAAACCGGAGAAAATTACCTTAAACCCTCTTTACTCTACACCCGAGATCAAAGGAACGCCTAGCTCCCCTGTAAATGTTATCTTAAATATATGGTAACTTTCCATATAATAAAGCTAATGACTTGAAATTTCAGCCCAATGTTTGCAGTGTGGGCTAGTTAGTTGATTTTAGAAATAGACAAGATCCTATCTCCCCTATAGAGTTGTGGTAAAAAGAGCTCACTCGTCTCAAATGGCACCTACTTTTCCTACTAATGTTACTCCCTCCATCGTAGCTTCATCGATTAACCTCTGCTCAAACTAACCATATAACATTATTATCGAACACGAAGGTAGCAGCAATTTGGACAATTTTCTGCCCCCAGAGCCAACCGGAGTAACTGGGTAGGTGCAACTTCACATATAAACAAGCTAGCCTTCGGCTAGCTTCGCGTGAAGGGCATCATATCTTCGTTGTGTTTTGTGGTATATTTGCCTTTTTGAAATTAGTAGTAAAACTTGTTCCGATTTCACTGTACCTATAAGAGGTATATGAAATAGTGGGCCAATTTCAACCAAATTTAGGAACGTGGCTTAGCAGTCAATACGATTGAATAATATGCAATTTCGTAAAGACATCTTCAGAACTAAAAAAAGTTTTTCTGACCAAAACTTGCTTTTGGGACGGTCGTTCCTATGACAGCTATATGAGAGTAGTCCGATTTCAACCAAATTCGGAAATATGATTTCACTAAAGATACTATTTATTAATCGCTTATCTTGGATTACCGTTGTTTGTAGTCGTTATTAACAGATGAGTTAAAGGAGAAACAAAGGTTCCTTACTACAAAATATATTTATTTCCGCATATACGTATTTCGGGAGTTACTTACTCCCTTCTTCAGTGCTTTTTGTTTCTAAAGATGACAAGGCTTACAATCGGTCTTATATACTAACAATTTTTAAATTACATCATTATACATTCCACTTTTATACTAATTACAATTATACCTAAGTTACATTACGTGTTTTACCTAACATTTTTATTAAGGACGATGGGCAATTCCCTTCATCTTCGTTTAGGCGTTGATTGCTTGGCAGCTTCATGATCTCCAAACTTTCCCATGCGTCTAATTTTGATATTCTGTTTACCTGCTTCACCGCTTGTACATTGTCCCAATCGATTGTGTGTCCTTGTTCGATGATATGTGCCGCGATTGATGACCTCACAGTGGAATTTCCCCTTCGTTCCGCATTTTCAGCTTCTCTTTTGTGCTCCTTAAATCGTACTTTGATTAGTCTTTTTGTTTGACCGACGTACTTCATATTGCATTCTGGACATTCCACTTTGTAAATGCCACTTTTTTCTTCCTTGTTTAGTGGGTCCTTTTCGCTTGCGAGGTGGGCCTTCAGGCGGGAGCTGTAGCTGTTTCCAACAGCTTCTATGTCGAATTTTTTCAGGCAATTTTTCAGCCTGTAGAATTTTGTTGACGTTGGGAGGCTCAATCTCGTTACACTCGCCTTATTTTCGCCTGCATCGTCAAATAATGTGGAATACGTCCTTCTCTGTATGCGTGCTTCCTTTCGTCGTAAAATTTGCAGAATTTCAGGTTCCTTGTATCCATTAATTTTCGCCGTGTCTAGAATGTACTGCTTTTCTCTCTCGTATCCTGCTGGTGTTAACGGATATGTAGTAAGTCGGTGGATCATACTGTTGTACGCGGCCATCTTTTGTGGGTAGGTGTGACTCGACGAACTTGGGATCGTTCTTTGTGTTGCCGTCTTCTTCCTATAAATGTCGAAATTGAGTATTTGTTGTTCTTTCTTGATGATAATGTCCAGGAAAGGTAGGGCACCATTTTCTTCTATTTCGACGGTAAATTGAATGTTCTTGTGGATTTTATTTATGGCTGTTTTCAGTTCTTCAAGCTTATCCTTTTCCACTATAGCGAACACATCGTCTACATATCTATACCAAATTCTTGGCATTATTCCCTTGTCCTCGATCGTCTTTTCTATGTATGTCATGAACATTTCCGTCAACAATGGTGATAACGGGTTGCCCATAGCTACTCCTGCCGTCGTTTTGAAGAATTGGTTGCGGAAAGTAAAATAATTCTCATTCATACATAGTGCCGCTAGTTTTATATAATGTCTAGTTTTTTTTAAGCCATTCCACGGTTGTATCGAATTTTTTCAGCCATTCTTCCAATTGAAATATCGCTTGTTTCACTGGGGTGTTCGGAAACAGAGCCTTAACGTCAAATGATACCATCATTTCGTTATTTTTGAGTGGTTCGATGTTCTGCAATTTCTTCATTAGTTCAACCGAATTTTGCACTGAATGTTTGCTCTGTGTGTCGCCCAATTCCTGGAATTGTTGTATTGACCACTTCGCGATCTTGTACGTGGGTGAATTCATGTCTGCAATGATCTCTCTCAACTCGCTACCTTCTTTGTGCACTTTTGGTTGACATCGTATCCTTGGCAGCGATGGGTTGGGCATACGTAGTTTAGTCATATTATCGAAAACCACACTAGCTTCCTTTAGAGCCTTATCTACTCGTTTAATGGATTCTGGTAACGGATCTATGCGTAATTTGAAGAAATTGCCACCAGCAAGCTTATCCACAACTAGCTCGTCGTAATTGGTCTTGTCCATTATAACTATTTTATTCCCTTTGTCTGCCTTAAGGTAGTACACGGGCTTATCCCTCAGGCTCTTCAATGCTGCTTTGTCTTTCCTGCTAGTGTTTTGGCTGCAATCATCTCGTTCATCTTTGAAGATTTTCCCTATAGCTCTTCTTATTTCTTTAGAAACAAAAAGCACTGAAGAAGGGAGTAAGTAACTCCCGAAATACGTATATGCGGAAATAAATATATTTTGTAGTAAGGAACCTTTGTTTCTCCTTTAACTCATCTGATACTATTTATTATTGTGAATTTTGAAAACAATACCTTTAGAAATAAAAAAGTTTTTCTCTTTTTTCTCGTTTCTATGGCAGCTATATGACGTAGTGGTCCGATTTCAACCAAATTCGGGAATGTGATTTAGCTAAAGCTACTATTTATTAGTGTGAAATCTGAAAACGATATCTCCAGAAACAAAAAAGTTTTTCTCACAAAGACGAATTTTTGGACCGGTCGTTCCTATGGCAGCTATATGACGTAGTGGTCCGATTCCGTTGGTTCCGACATATATACTGCCTGCAATAGAAAGAAGGCTCTGTACCAAATTTCAGCTCGACAGCTTTAAAACTGAGGGACTAGTTTGCATAGAAACAGACAGACGGACAAAGCTTAATCGACTCGTCTCATCATACTGACCAAGAATATATATAGTTTATATGGTCGGAGATGCTTCCTTCTGTACGTTGCAAACTTCATGACAAAGTTAATATACCCTATCACATCCGTGAAGGGTATAAAAAGTCAAGTTGGCATTTGATACATTCGAGCCCTACAAATCGACTAGAACTGACGGAATTTTCCGTCCTTCTTTAAAAAGGAGTCAAATTCACTTATCCCATTCCCCATAAGCATCTTTAGATGAAGTTTTGCTTTGGGCTACATTCCCATGTTCTGGTGATGATGCGCCACACCAGGAGTTCGCTCCTTGTGAGTAATCCGCTTCACCCCTAGACAAGTTGCCTATTAATCCGGCAAATCCACTGAATACGCTCTGCACAACTTTTTTGGTGAAAAGTCGAAGCGGCTTTGACAGCGAACGAAATGCGTGCCTTGATATTAGTGGTTCGACAACACCTCTTACGATTCTATCGACAGCACTCAAATAGCAAAAGGTGCTGACACCCCACCGCGGTCAGGGTGAAACGAATTCTCTCCTCCAGAAGGGTTTATTCGCAGGGGTCGTTGGAGTTGACTGAAAGCTCATGTGGGTGCTCGAGGCGTGTTTGACGAGCTCGCTGCTTGTGAAACACGATTTCTGCACTGACTGGCAGTAAATGAAGGATTCCAGTGCCTGTGATGGTTTAGACCGGAGCAGTTCGTCAGGCGATACCACTCGACGCAGCAGTTGCATCTCACTGACGTCGCATTGGGATGCAGCTCTCTATTGCATACGCAACAAATCCAAGGACCTGGGTTGTTTTCAATGCCGACGCGGAGAAATAGTATCGAGAGCAGTTGCGCCGAGATGTTTTGCTCCCAATAAACACAAAGAAACGAATACAGCATGTAACACACAGACACACATCCTTCTTGCATTGAAGGGGTTTGGCAGCTCTTGGCCGTTTTAAAAACGGATCGCTCCGGTGCGTAAAAGGGGGAAGACAACACAAACATCCATGGCCACGAACGTTGTCCTAGACGGGATTTGAACCTGAAACGCCGGTAGTCAGACATGAGACAGATACCTCGACGCACTGAGATACCGGTCGCCCCAAAGACAGACAGGCATCTGCAGCCCCTACATTGGCGAAAACCCTTTCTCCGGTGTACCAATCTGTCAGAAAGCAGATCAGAGATTGGGAGAGAGCTACCTCGCTGTGGGAAGCTCTTGGTAGCTCCTGGCATGACGCAAACCAAATTGTTTATCGCGCGCTACTTCCGTTACCGCGGGCTACTCCTGTTGCCGCATGCTACTCCTATTGACACGGGCTAGTCCCGTTGCCGTTCCCTTGATCTGCTCAACTTGTGCAGAAACAGGGACAGAATTATATGTGGACTTCTCATAGGTCACTCCCATCTACAAGATCACGTTAAAACTATGTGTATTGTTTCAGATGCACGCTGTCCTTTTTGTGAGGCCGACGACAATATTCCTGAACATATCCTCTGTGAACGCGGAGCTCCTGCTAGCCGCCGAACAGAATGCTTCGGCATTGCCGAAGGACTTAGATCAACAGATTTAGTCCTGCTCTCTAGGTTCAGAGCATACAACAGACTGACTGTCGCAGTGCTAGTGGTTTTTTTGGCGATCCATTTACTATCTTTCTATCTATGAAATCCTCCCTGTGGGGTGGGGCGTAAGAATAATGCCCCGTCCTTTCCCGGCATGTCATAGAAACCGACTAAAAAGGACGGGATGTGTATGCCATCAACTTGCATCATCCAAAATCTGTTATTTGTTAACAATGCTTCCGATAGGGATAGGTTACGACTTTTGGCTATCGTTAAACGACGAAGATTGAAGACAAAGCAAAAATGACTAATCTCTCACCCAAACATCCCCGAAATCAATTTTGACAAAAGCAAACTATTCAGATAAATTGTATTTCAAATTTATTATTTAAATTTCTTATTATTAATGGGTGCATTCCGGAGTCACGGTTGCTAGCTAGCTTTAAGTGCTGCCTCGTGATTTGTATTCCGAATGTTGCGCTAAACCACTGCAAAACTTAGCGCAAATAGCTAGGCGCTAACACTTTTAGGCAGCACAAAATTTGTTCGCTGTCTTGGCTTAGCGGAGATTTGACAGTTCCAACGAACTGCCTGCATTCACAAATCATACCGCTACCCGAGCGCTCCCATTTTTATTGTTGTAATTCAGTGCAAAATTGGGTCAAAAATAGGAGCGCTCAAGTAGCGCTACCGATTTGTGAATGCAGGCATGTCAATTTACAACAGGAGAGCCAGCATACCATTTGGACGTCACAAGAAAAATTGTTATGTGCTGCTTAGGAATTCGCTATTTCTATGCAGCGCATTACGCTTTTTTCCGTGACGCCCGAATGCGCCCAATATTTCTTTAATTGTTAATTCTCTACAAACATATTACATTTTTTATATTTTTCACTTTTCATTTTGTTCTTTACTTTTCAAACGGTATTATTTGTTACTTCTAACTGACTTAACTTTATAATTTTCATTTTGCATGACATTTAATGTTTTTGAATTAAAATTCTGAATTAAAACAACATGTAAAAATTGAGTTGTAACATTACGATCACTCCTCCTTCCATACCATGAGTTTCTATGTATATGGGGCGACCGGTAGCGCAGTGTGTTGAGGCATGAGTCTCATGTTTGACTACCGGCGTTTCGGGTTCGTATCCCGTCCACGACGATGTTCGTGGCCATGGATGTGGAGGAGGTGCATGCTGGCAACTGCATTCTCCGAAACCAGTTTATGCCAACGAAACGTCAACTGGGCCACATGGAACAGTTGACGCGCTATGCCGCACAAAGAAACACTAACTGTGTGCCAGCTGAATATTCATCACAGTAAAGCGGCATCAGCGATGATGACGAGATGCTTTGATGAAGAGAAACTGGACATAGCTTTGATACAGGAACCCTGGATTTTACAAAACAAAATTAGGGGTTTGTCACAACAAACCGCAAATCTGTACCATGCACAGGTGGACGGTAAAATAAGGACATGCATCCTGGTGCGTCATGGAATACGTGCAGTACAAATGATGCATCTCTGCTCGCCTGATCTTACGGTAGTAATGATCGGCAGTGGTGCAGGATCATTCCTAATTGCATCAGCATATCTCCCTTATGATGCACCAGAACCACCTCCATCAGAGGAAGTAGAAAATCTGGTAAGGTATTGTAAAGAAAGAGATATGGCCCTGATCATAGGCTGTGATGCCAATGCGCACAACACTGTGTGGGGCAGCACAGATGACAATCCCAGAGGACAGCAGCTGCTAGAATTTGTGGAAAAGTACAATCTGCTGGTAGCAAACAAGGGGGTCGCTCCCACCTTCGTGGATGCACGAAGGGCTGAAGTGATCGACATTACCCTAAGCTCTGTTAATATGCTTGACAGAGTTCAGAATTGGAGAGTGGTGGACAGGCTAACCATGTCTGATCACAGGGCTATCCAGTTTGAAATTCTGTATGGCAGAAAACGGAGTAGCGAACGCAAACGTATAAGAGTGCCAAAAAATACTGATCGTGTTAAGTACGAGACATATTTATTGGAACAAGTCGATGATATTCAAGACGGAATACCTCGGAATACGGTCGAGATAGAGCGAACAGTGGAACAACTGAACTCCGCTATTAATCGCGCCTTCGAACACGCTTGTCCCTCCACAGTAGTGGACGAAAAGGACCCAACGCCATGGTGGAGTAGGGAACTGGAGTCTATGAAAAAAGAGACAAGGAAAGCCTTTAACCGTTACATGAGGGAGAGAGACTCTCACTCTTGGGAACTATACAAGGATAAAAAGAGGTAGCTGAAAAGAACCTTACGTCTTCGGAAACGAAATACGTGGAGGGAATTCTGCTCTAGCATGAAGGATACGTCGGAAGTATGCAGATTACAGAAGATGATATCGAAAGACACTGCTTCGAAAATGGGGCTGATACGCAAAGTTGATGGTTCCATGACAGAAACAGTGGAAGAAACGTTGCAGGCCCTGATGGAGGTACATTTTCCTGGAAGTTTCAAGTCAGACCAACCATGGCCTCAAACTAACATGGGAGCTGGTGGGGTAAGTCAACAAGAAGCTGAGAGGATAATAACTCCAAATGGAGTCAAAAGTGCTATAAACTCTTTTGCTCCATGTAAAACGGCTGGAATGGACGGAATATTCCCGGCACTATTACAGTGGGGCATGAGCGCTCTACTAGATAGGATCCGGAATATATTCGTCGCCTGTCTTTCAGCAGGCTACATCCCGAAGGCATGGAGGGAGGCTAAAGCGGTCTTTCTGCCTAAACCGGGAAAGAAAGACTATACAGAGGCAAAGTCCTTCAGGCCGGTTAGCCTTACATCATTCCTGTTGAAAACAATGGAAAAGGTGTTGGTGGACTACCTGGAGAACACCACGCTAATGTATAGTCCTCTGAGTAGGTGCCAACATGCTTATAGAGCAGGCAGATCTACGGAAACCGCTCTACATGAACTTGTTAGAGTTGCAGAGAGAGAGATTAACAATGGCGGGATCGCTATGTCTACTTTTATGGATATAGAGGGTGCTTTTGATCAAATCTCCTTTACCAAACTAAGGAACGCCCTGTTTGAGCGGGGGGTTGATTACATTATAATTAAGTGGATCGACTCTATGCTTAAGCAGAGAGCGGTAAATCTTAGCAGTGGATGTGACAGAATACGGGGTAAGGTAGTCCGAGGATGCCCACAAGGAGGTGTTCTTTCGCCTCTACTGTGGAACATCACCGTGGACAGTCTTCTCTGGAAGCTGGACTCGATGGGCGTACACACTGTAGGATACGCCGATGACTTGGCACTCACGGTCAGTGGAAAGTTCATGGACACAATTCTAGGTTGCATGGGACAAGCTCTCAAAGTAACCGAAGAATGGTGTAATGAGCAAGAGCTAACCATAAACGCTAGTAAATCAAACACTATGATTTTTACTCGTAAGAGGAAAGACATAGAGATAACTCCCTTACGGCTTTTTGGTTCGGAAATCAAGGTGTCCAAGGAAGTGAAGCATCTAGGAGTTACCTTAGATGCGAAACTAACTTGGAATGTTCACGTTGATGAAAAGATCCAAAAAGCGAAAAGGATTTTGCATCAATGTAAGAGAGTGTGTGCTCGTAGGTGGGGAATTTCACCTAAAGCGACACACTGGATTTACACAATGATGGTAAGACCTATTCTAGCCTATGCATCAGTGGTATGGTGGCCAAAAGCCATGCAGAATACCACAAAGCAGAAGCTAGATGGGGTACAAAGGATAGCTTGCGTAAGCATATGTGGTGCAATGCGCACCACACCAACGCGCACCACACCAACGCGAGCAATGGAGGCATTGCTGGGACTGCCGCCGTTGGACTTATTTATAAAGAAAACGGCGGCGCTTTCGGCAATACGCATGGAAAGGGATGCCATGTGGCATCGCTTTGGAACTAGCAGCGGTCATAAGAGCATCCTAGACATTATTCATGATGAGGTCAGGCAGACTCTAATGCCGGTAGAAGGCATGAGTAGACGTAGGGTAGTTGAAAGACTACACAAGACTCACATTGCAGATGGAAACATACATAATGAGTGTATGTACAATGACATCAGCATTTTTACTGATGGATCTTTAATGGACGGTAAAGCGGGGGCGGGGGTTTACTCTGAAGAGCTAAACCTAGCATGTGCGCTTAGTCTAGGAGAGTATGTGTCCGTATACCAGGCAGAGATGCTTGGCTTGTTGCATGCGTTGGACCACTTGCTTGAAGGTCAGGTGCGGGGGAAGAAAATCCTTATTGCACTGGACAACCAATCGGTGATCAGACGCATGCAGCAGACGAACATAAACTCTAAACTGGTACTAGAGCGTGTCCGGAAGCTCAACACGTGTGCCTCAGAAAATGAGGTTACGCTGATGTGGGTAAAAGGACACATAGGTACAACAGGAAATGAGGCGGCGGATGCCCTAGCAAAACAGGGATCTGCGGCAACTTTCATTGGCCCAGAACCCAGAGTTGCTCTGGGGAACGGCGTGATTGGAGCGAAGGTTGGGAAGTGGATGGACTCCATGCATCAACAAAGATGGCAGGAGCTAGTCACTTGCAAACAAGCTCGGAATGCAATGACCAGCCCTTTAGGCAGGGAAGCGAGAAAGGTACTTAGTTATAAACGGAGAACCCTAAGCTGGATAACTGCCTTGGTCACAGGGCATGGTAATTTTAAGGCTCATCTGGCCAAGATGAAAATCGGGGAAGATGACGTTTGCAAGCTATGCCTGGAGGAGGCCGAGACGGCAGCACACATTGTGTGCGAATGTCCAGCACTGGCTAGCACGAGGTTGAGGATCACAGGCAGGCACACGATAAGTGTAGAAGCCATGAGTGAACTGAGCTTCAAACAAATGCTAGCAATAACACGGGACTCAGTGATGAAGAAAGAGGTCGACAATTATCAGTCGACATCTGGAAGCCACTGATGACCGGGAGGGGGCGAAAAGGGACCCAAACGTTAGTGGTCTGCTTCGGCTATCCCCCAGAGTATATAATAATAATGCCCCACAAGGGGTTAGGGCACTTGAGTAGTATATGGAGGGGGTAAAACAAATACATAAATGAAATGAGGCTGTGGAAAGAGCATTTCGCAACGGTTTTGAACGGTGAACTTCTGGCGAAGTTCCCCCTCATGTAGATGATTTAGCTGACAATCAAAATGCGCGTATAAGGTCAGCTCCCCCGACTAAAGGGGAAATAGTCGCTGCAATTGTTGCACTGAAACCAGGTAGACACACGATAGTTGCATATTGTGGCGATTAGCGATAAACCCATAGATCACGGAACACTATTTGTATGTATGTTTTTGATCGTCGCCTGCGATAGACGCAGAGTGGTGCCCAGCAAAACGCACCTTAAGGCCGCCTGACTCGACGGCATTCCTGCCGAACTTTATCAAGCAGCGCCAAGCACAACTGCTGAATTGCTGCACTCACTTCTCGATATAGCGTGGAACACAGGGTCCTTTCCCACTGAAGGAAGGAAGGAAGGCTTGATAGTCAAACTTAAAAAAAAGGCAGCCTTACGCCATGTCCAGCATAAGCACGGGCACGATTTTGCGGCCGATGCGGTGCCCGCACGCATCACAATTATTTGCGGGGAATGCGGAGAGTGTCCAATTATAAGACGATAAAACCAAATAGTATAGACTGCACAAGAGTGATCACTCCATAGAACTTTCGCCTCCGCCAGTAGATTTGTTTGTATGGACAAATAGTATAGACTACACAAGAGAGACAAGAGAATCAACACATACAAATCTACCGGCGGAGGCTTAAGTTGTATGGAGCGAGCACTCTTGTGCGGTCTACACTATTTTGCATTATCGTAATATAATGCTGCTTAATAAAGTTCGGCAGGAATGCCGTCGAGTCCGGCGGCGTTTATGCGGGTTGCGTTAGCAACGACTTTTTCAATTAAGTCATTCTATGCCACTGAAATCATTTTACTTCATTTACTTCAGTTCGGTCATGAAAGATTTTATGGATGGAAAATAAATTATTAAAAATAAAATTATCGAATAATAGAAAAAATGAAACCGAAATATAGAGGGCTACGCCTACTCGCTTACATTTTACATGCCAATTATTGCCTAAGGTGTTGGTTATCGTTGGCCATCAGTACTTTTGACCTCGAACGTGTTTAAAGCATGCAGGGGTGTGCTAACTGTAACTATAGAAATAAACTATTGATCTATTCTGAGAAGATATACAGATTCCATTATTTTCCGTTTTTTTTTTCGGAACCCACCTTCCTGTAAGTTTTCATAATTCTAAGTATAACGGTCTCGAACTGCAAGGGGAAGGGGACAAATTATGAACTAATTCCCCCCCCCCCCCTACTGTTCCCCTTTCTACAAATTTCAAGAAAATTCGAAAAAATGGAATGTACTCAACATTACCTTTCTCACGACACCTCACTTGTCTATACCAGTCGATAAAAAAAAAATTGACGTTAATTTCGCCTCTATGTGGACCCCCCCCCCCCTCCCCACTAAAGTTGTATTAGCCCCCCCCCATCTTTAAACTGCAATTCACACTACGAAGAACAACATGAAAGTAATACTCACACCTATGAGGCCGGTAGGTGTATTTTTGGTGTGGATAGTGTCAAAACGCCTAACTTTAAATGAATGTACTGTTATTAAATATAACGTGATTGTAATGAAACTTCGAGACATTATTGCCTATAGTGTTGGTTATCATTGGCCATCAATATTTTTGACCTGTGATGCGTTTAAGGGGTGCAGGGGTGTGCTAACTGCAACTATAGAAATGTACTATTATTAACCTGTGAAATGCCGCTTTCCTGCAAGTTTTCATATTTCTAAGTGTAACGGTCTCAAAATGCAAGGGGGGACAAACTAGGATCACATATTTTCCCCTCTACTTCTTTTCCCCTTTTTTCAAATTTGATGAAAATACCAAAAATGGAATGTACTCGGTGTTACCTTTCTCATGATACCCCACTTGCCTATACCAGATGAAAAAAAAAATTTTACCATCATTTCCCCTCTATGGGGACCTCCCCTTAAGTTAGCCTATTACAACGAATCGCTTTCTCCGGCGAATTATTGTATAATAATTCTACATATTCACACAAAATTTCATGTATGTAGCTTCAGCGGTTCATGAGATATTTCATGGACAGACGGACAGACAGATGGACGCATGACCGATTTCATAAGGGTTTTGTTTTTACTACAAAACCCTAAAAAGAACAGCAAATACATCCAATAGATTAAAAAAACGTTATATACAAAAACAGACTAATTTATGGCGAGTTTCATCATCTGTACCCGCAATTCCGAGCGGAGGAAAGTAAGTTTCGTGAGTATGTACATGTATAATAATGATAAATACATTCTACTATATTTTTAAAAACATACATGATTTTTGTTATCATGATCATGACACAATAAACTTTCAAAGACCTATCTTCATTGAAGAAAGGCTTTTGCCTACATTAAGATCTCTTTCTCTCTCTAGTTCCTGTTAACCCCTTGTGGAGTATAGGGAATTAACCACGCCTACTTTCCACCTCGTCCTGTTCTGAGCAATCGCATTTAATTCTCTCCACGATTTGCCTATAGAGGCACCCTCGCTCTCAACTGACCTTCTCCACGTGTTTCTCGGTCGTCCAACACGGCGTCTTGCCTTGGCTCCAATCGAGGGCCTGTCGAGCAATATGGTTCGGCCCTTTACGAAGGTGACCTATTCATTGCCACTTTCTTCTTTTGACCAAAGTGTGTATCTTATCCTGGCGAGTAATAGTAAGAAGGTCGTCGTTAGAAACGACCTCCGGCCAGCGAATGTGTAGGATAAGTCGTAGACATTGGTTCACGAAGGTTTGCAACTTAGTTGTTATCTCATTGATTGAACAGCCATGTAGAAGCACGGATTTTACGTTGGTACCGAAGATGCGGAGTTTGGTGCGTCTGGAAATATTGTTGTTTCGCCAGAAAGGAGTCAAACTGAAAAAAGCTGCTCGAGCCTTGTTGATGCGAGACTGTACATCAGCATCCGCTCCACCATCTGCTATAACTACGCTTTCCAGGTAGCAGAAATTGTCAACTTTTTCGACTGCCTGCCCCGAAACAAAAATTTCGCTTTGTCTTCCTGGATCCAAGCTCAAGTACTTAGTCTTGGCTGCGTTGATTTTAAGCCCCGCATTACGGCTTTCGAAATGCAGAGCATCAGACATTTGAGCTACTTGATCCGATTTATTTGATAGAAGACAAATATCGTCAGCATAGTCTAGATATTAAAGGTATTTGAACAACTTGCATGTTATACCTTTGTTCTGGTGTTCTTGAAGCGCGTCGCTTAGTACATCATTAATGGCAATTAAAAACAGTATAGGTGACAAAATGCAGCCTTGTCTCACTCCACTGTACACCTCGAAAGGATCTGATAGCTTACCCTTATGTAAGACGTGGCATTGGGCTCCCTGGTAGGACTCCTTGATGATGGAAATTATTTTATCTGGTATCCCTCTCCTATGTAAAGCCCTTCAAATGTATTTCCGGTCAACGCTGTCAAGCGCCTTCTCGAAATCGATGAACATAGATGTAATGAAGATCGCCGCTCTGCGGATTGTTCAATAATAATTCGGAGGTGTTGATGTTTTTTTCGGGATCTTAATAATGACGCCCTTCTTCCACTCTTTAGGGGAAGTTTTGGTTTCCCAACACTCTTGGATAAGGGGGAGAAGAATATCCGCAGTAGCTTTGGCATCCGTTATAAAATGTTCCACCGAAATTTCATCTATCCCGGGGGCTTTACCCGCATCCATCGATTTTAATAGACGCAGCTACTTCCAGCTTAGATAGTGGGCTGGTATCAACTCTGACTATTTGCAGAATATTTTCTGCTACTAATGAACATGCATTCGAAGGTCCAAAGGTGTTGTTGAGAACCTGAATGAAGTGTTCTCTCCATCTCCGCAGATGGTGTTTTTCGGTGACCAGTAGAGACCCATCTTTATCTTTCAAGCATGTTCTGTTGCAAAAGATTTGCCAGTTAATTGTTTGATAAGCTTAAAAAGGGTTCCATTGTCACCGCGATAAGCCGCTTCCTCTGCCTTCTCCGCTAATACGTTGATGTAAAATAATTTCGCTTGTTCCGTCTTACGCTTCTTTGTACGCCTTTCTGTAGTGAACGGTATTCAGCTCTGAGTTGGTCTTTGGCTGAGCCGTCAGCAGCTGAGTTAATCTGTTCCTTAACTCTCTTGCGTGCTGAGATTAGAGACACGGCGCTCCAATCGACCCGCAAATATCTTATAGATGGGTCTTTAAGCTTTTGAGATAAGATTAAGATAATTAAAAAAAAACTTATTTATTTTAAATAATACATTTGCATCCAATTCGATATCTGCAGTCCTTTTGTCTTTTGCTTTTCCACTTCTGAAATTATAGCTTCCAGCTTCCATCATCGATTTTCCGCACAATAATGCGGGCAAAATCAAACCAGTTTGATTTTTAAACAATGCGTGCGATGCGAGGACGTCGCACCGCACGCATTTACCGAAATGTCGTGTTTACGTTGGACATACACATAAGCCAACATACAGTATCGGCCAAAACCTAAGCACCCCCTCAGTACATTTTTTTTAAATGATAATTTTTTTAAGAAAACAAAGTTATTAAAAATTTTTTTTTTATTTATTTATATCTTTATTATTGCAAAACACAAACTTAAGAAATTCAGAATTTAATAAAAAAAAGTTAAAATTCAAAAAACATTTTAAGTCGCAAATATAAGCGGACTAAACTAAAGCACCCCCAATTTAAGGTACAAAAAAAACTATTGAAATCAATATTTCGTTGCGAATCCTTTATTCTGGATGACACACGCACATCTTTTAGGCATAGAGGATATTAAATTATTAATTATTTCAGGTGATATTGCTTCCCAGGCTATTTTTACGGCTTCAAATAAATCTTCTTTGGTTTTGCAATTTTCTCGGTTGATTTTTAAGTTAACGATCTCCCACAAGTTCTCGATTGGGTTAAGATCGGGGGATTGGGGATTGGGCAGGCCAAGGGAGAACTTCTATCAAATTGTTCAGGAACCACTCCTTAACCATTTATGATTTTAAAAATTATTGAAAACACCATTTACTTTGAATTCGCAACTTTTTATTTCGAGTCGAAAACTTTGTATGCATTTCGGGCAGCCTTCCGCCCATCATCAGCAACACGACTAAAATTCGGGTTTGTATGTCAAAATTTACATATGTCTCATTTAAATTTTATGATACAGTAGAAAACTAATACATGTATATAAAAATCAATCAAAAGAATGACACCTCAAAATTTTTATATAAAAACAAATAAAAACGTGACTATATGACTAGAAAATTAAATTAATTGATAAAAGGACTAGAATCTAAAAATGTCAAAAACCAACAATTAAGTAATATTAACTTATGGCAAAAGATAAAAAAATACAATAAAGCGTAAAAGTAACAGCTACAAAAAATAAATAAAATAACATTAAGGCAGTTAAAAATATAAATATAACAAACAAAGAACACAACCAAGAAATGCATACAAAGTTTTCGACTCGAAATAAAAAGTTGCGAATTCAAAGTAAATGGTGTTTTCAATAATTTTTAAAATCATAAATAGTGTGGAGTTCGCGTTCCTCATTTCTATTAAATTATAAATATTCAAAAGCGAAATGAATTTACCCGACTAAAAACGAAAGTTGAAATGTTAAAATTAGACATTGCCTTTTTGAAAAAATGCAAACGTTTTAAAGTATTCCCTAGTTTCATAAAAATTAAAACCGGTGTTGAGAACTTGGTAACAAAGAAAGTAATCGAGATGGCAAAAATTAATTGGTTAAATTTAGAACTGAAATCAAAATATGCCAACCTATCGAAAATAGAACTTCGGCTCTACTCGCTACATTTGGAGTTAGCGGCGGTTCATCACAACAGTGAAGTGACAGCAACACACAATTGCGACTGGTATATGTTTTTACGAACTGTGGCAACGGAAATTCAAAATGTTTCTACAAAGAAGAGAGCAGCGCATAACAACAAATTCAACGAGCTACTGAAGAGATCATCAAATAAAGAAAAACGATTTACTACTCCGCTCAAAGTTAATGATGCTGTTGTCAATATTTCTAGCGTTTATCTGTCTACAGATGAGTTAAACCTTTTAAACAATGGTTTAAATTATGGAATCCATCCTACGAAATCTCCAGTGATAGATGTAATTGCAGATATTGAAACGTGCTTAAAGTTTAAAACTGAAACCACCAAAAAAGAAATACGTGCACGCACAAAAGCATGCATTGAAAACAACAAAACCAAAGTCTCTCGTAGATCGAATGACGCGGAGATCATGAGAAATCCCCGGAAAAAAGATATTTACATTATGAAAGCCGATAAAGGCAATAAAATCGTCATCATGGACATTTCCGAATACGACAGACGAGTATGGAAATTGATAAAGGAAAACGGCTACAGAGAAATATCCAAATCACCTCTAAATAAAATGGTAACAGCTGCTAACACCGTACGGAAAAATATCAGTGACACATTTGGCGATCGTTTCAAATGGCGGCTGTTGGTTTCTAATCCCGAAGTGCCGAAGTTGTATTGCCTTCCAAAAATACATAAACCAGGAGAAAAAATGAGGCAAATCGTATCAGTTATATCCGCGCCGTGCACCAAAATTGCATGTTGGTTAGTTGACGAGATAAAGAAGTTCCCGATCTTCCAAAGTTGTGCGGTCAAAAATTCAATCGAATTTGCACACATCATCAAACAAATCTCTTTGAATGAAGACGAAATGCTAGTGTCATTCGATGTTGAAGCTCTCTTCCCATCTATTCCAATTAAAGAAGCGTTGTCAGCTTTACGTTTACACTTGCTTAACCAAAACATCTCGGAAAATCAGTTAAACGTGTACATGCAGGCCGCAGAAATGTGTATGGAAATGAATTTCTTTGTTTTCAGAAATCGATTTTTCAAAATTGAGTCGGGAACGAGCATGGGCAACCCGCTATCGCCATTGATATCAGAAGTGTTTATGGCAAAATTTGAAATGGATTTAAAAAACCGTAATTTGTTGCCGCGAGTTTGGCTCAGATACGTCGATGATGTCTTTGCAGTTGTAAAAAAGAGTGAGTTAAATGAGACCCTAACTTTATTGAATGAACAGTATACCGAAATTAAATTCACATGCGAAGTAGAAAAGGAAAATAAGCTGCCCTTTTTAGATCTTGAATTGCACAGAATTAACAACGAAATAGACATTGCAATTCATCATAAACCTACAAGTACTCTTCGATATATTCCGAGTAATTCGTATGCCCCTATCCAACACAAGCTAGCTGCGTTCCATTCTTTGGCGCATCGTTTAGTAAACCTTCCTCTTTCTTTGCCAAATTATATTAAAGAACACACATATATAATGGATGCTGCAAGAACAAACGAATACAGTACCACCACTATTGAAAAGATTATCCGAATGCATTCGCATAAAAAATTGAAAGCTGATTTTTCAACATTGTTCAGCCAAAACAGCAAGATTGATAGAACAGCTGATCTGAAACGAGTTTCTATCACTTTCGCACCACACATCACCAATGGCTTGAAAACAATTTTCCACCGGAATAAAATGAGCATTGTACACTCGAACCCTTTCAAATTGAAAAATCACCTCATCAGCCTGAAGGATCGAACAGACCCCCTAGATAAAACCGGGATTTACCAAATCTCATGTGGTATGTGTGACAAAAAGTATTATGGACAAACGAAACGTTCAATTAGAAAAAGATTTGATGAGCATAAAAAACACGTTTACAACAACGAGCCGAGAAGATCGGCTTACGCGGCGCACGTATTAGAACAACAGCACTTGCCGGCATCCAGAAGTGAAGTACGAATGATAAAATCAGTTACCGACGAACGAAAACTGGATGCGTACGAAAGCATATACATTCAAAAAGATCATGCTGCAATGAATGTAGATAGAGGCAATATTGAGTCGGAGTTATTTTACTTGCTTTGATACGACTAACTTTTTAAATTTTTTTTTAACTTGTTAATTTTTCATATTCAATGATTATTTCTCGTTTTATGTCTAACTTATTCTTGGTTGTGTTCTTTGTTTGTTATATTTATATTTTTAACTGCCTTAATGTTATTTTATTTATTTTTTTTTTGTAGCTGTTACTTTTACGCTTTATTGTATTTTTTTTATCTTTTGCCATAAGTTAATATTACTTAATTGTTGATTTTTGACATTTTTAGATTCTAGTCCTTTTATCAATTAATTTAATTTTCTAGTCATATAGTCACGTTTTTATTTGTTTTTATATAACAATTTTGAGGTGTCATTCTTTTGATTGATTTTTTATACATGTATTAGTTTTCTACTGTATCATAAAATTTAAATGAGACATATGTAAATTTTGACATGCAAACCCGAATTTTAGTCGTGTTGCTGATGATGGGCGGAAGGCTGCCCGAAATGCATACAAAGTTTTCGACTCGAAATAAAAAGTTGCGAATTCAAAGTAAATGGTGTTTCCAATAATTTTTAAAATCATAAATAGTGTGGAGTTCGCGTTCCTCATTTCTATTTAATTATAAATACTCCTTAACCACTTTTGACGTATGCTTTGGGTCGTTATCTTGCTGGAATGTCCATTTAAGTGGCATCTCTTCTTCAGTATAAGGCAACATCACGTCTTTTAATATGTCACGATACATGAAACGATCCATAATTCCATCAATCTTGTGAATTGGCCCAATCCCTTGCCCAGAGAAACAACCCCAGACCATTATGTTGCCGCCTGCATGCTTTACAGGGCCTTTGCAATATTTAGGATTCAACCGTTGCCCATTTGGTCTGCGTACACGCCTTATGCCATCTGAATCCTTTAAATTAAACTTAGATTCGTCAGAAAACAGCACAGTCCTCCATTTTTGGACACTCCAGTTGAGATGGGCCTTGGCGAATTCAAGTCCGGCTTTTTTATTTTTTGACGATATGAAAGGTTTTTTTGCTGGTCGTCGACTGAATAATCCGGCCTCTACCGCCCTTCTGCGAATCGTTCTTTCGCTAATTTTTAAATCTAAGCAGTTTCGTATGTGACTAGAAGATGCTGTAGGACCAGTCTGTAAAATCTTTTTAATTAGCCTAGAAATAATTGATCTGTTGATCGAATATTTTGCACTCAATTGATGTCTTGATAAGCCGGCTCTCCAATCATCAAGAATTCTAATTTTAAACTCACTTGAGTACTTATTGCGTGCCATTACTCTTACCTCAACGAAAACTTTAAAACAATGACAATTTTCGCATAAATTCTAACAAGTTCTTCTTCTTTTAATAACTTTGTTTTCTTAAAAAAAATTATCATTTAAAAAAAATGTACTGAGGGGGTGCTTAGGTTTTGGCCGATACTGTAGGTTTGATTTTGTTATCTGTCCGCATCCAACGCACCGCATTGCCCGTATCTACGCTTGACACGGCGTTACAGATTGCAATAATTGGAGAAGCGAGGAGGGGCGACCGGTAGCGCAGTGTGTTGAGGCATCAGTCTCATGTTTGACTACCGGCGTTTCGGGTTCGAATCCCGTCCACGACAACGTTCGTGGCCATGGATGTGCAGGAGGTGCATGCTGGCAACTGCATTCTCTGAAACCAATTTATGCCAACGAAACGTCAACTGGGCCAGATGGAACAGTTGACGCGCTATGCCCCGCAAGGGGTTAGGGCAATTGAGTAGTAGTATTTGCGTGCTTCCTGCCGTTGCAAAAATAACAGCTGAAATTGTCCTGGAAAGACTAAAGGGGCACTTAGAAAGCACAATTGATAAAGAGCTGGCTTTCGATCCGGATTCTCGTGTGTCGATCACATTAACACCTTGCGAATCATCATCGAGCAATGCACTGAGTACGATTCTCCGCTTCACTTGCTTTTCATCGATTTCGAAGTAGTTTTTGATAGTGTTAACCGGGATTCCATATGGGCGGCCTTGCGCAGGAGAGGCATCCCTGAGAAGCTTGTGACTATTATTAAGGCAACCTATAACGGCGCGAAAAGTCGCGTTTTGCATAAAGGTAAGATGTCGGTGGACTTTAAGATCCAGAGTGGCAGGGATGCATCCTTATAGTGATTGGCGATGTATTGCATGCAGCTCTATCAGGACTAGACAAATTTACTTTAACATCTTATCTATTGTACAACATCTTGACTATTCTGACATTTGCCTACTCTCCCACAAATCATGTATCTGTCCCCAATGGCGTTAGATCTTGAGAGGAAGATTGGGCGAAAAATTAATTCCAGCAAGACCAAGGTTCTTTGCTCACCATTGCGAAAAAGAAATCCTACGCCTATTGCCATCAATATTAATGGGCAGCCTGTGGAGAAAGAGGACAAAAATGGTGGTACGGACCAGGACATCGCTCGTCGTATCAACCAGACTAAATGCTTATACGGCATGCTGTCCAAAATCTGTCAGAGCAGTTGTCTCAGCATCAAGATCAATTTTCCAGCACCGAGTACGATGGCGTGCAGGGGTAACTGATCCGCTATACCCCACTAGGGTTTAAGGCAAAGTATGTATGTACATAGTAGTATCTATGACGATTTATTATAATTAATGCTGCCAGGCGATCAGGGCAAGACGTCTGGTTGTTGCGCCACGCTGATGAATATAGTGCTCGCAAACGATATGCAAACACTAAGTAATTCTCAAGATAAGGCAGTTGTTTTTATTGCTAAAGAGTAATTGCTTTCATTTGATCCATACAGTTTAGAGTTAACGGTGCGGTCCCAGAAAAACTGAATTATTTGGAAAGCTTATAGTCAAGTCAATCGAGATGCAACGAAGGCGATAACTCTTTATATTTTTATCTTAAAAAAAAATTTTAGTGGGAAATATATTTCCGACAAGGAGTTATGGTGATAAAATTGAGATAGTTTGGACAAATAACCAAAACAGATTATTAAATTTTATAACAGCACTAATTACGCGAAATGCCGGGAAAAAACTAACCAACCGGCCCGCCTCGTAATATCAATGTGGCAGACTGGGAAAAATATATGTACATATATTCAAAAAGCGAGACGAAATTCAATGAGGGACTAGCAAAAAATGGTCGGCAATAGCTACATATGTGCAAAATGTTAGAAAAAGTCAAATGGGTGACGCGAACCACAACAATTAAATCAGCGCTAGCTACTTTCACTTTCATTGCCAGCGCAAGCTACCCATATTGGGTGCGACACGCAGACCACACTTTTCGAATATACTACGTGCAATGGAGAAGCAATAATCGTAAGAAAAGTGAGTATGGCTAGTGAAAATGCGATCGTTACGTGAATGAGACGATCTCCGGCCGAACGCTGATTAGTGCAAGTCTGCCAATCAGCTGTTCTAACACACGTTGCACGGTTGCTGATCATTAAAATCGATTTCCAATTCGAGCGATCATGCTCTTACTAGCGCGACAACAAATTAGCTAAACCAAAAAAGATACTTACCGGAGTCGCCGTCCCTTTCCAGTTCGGCATAAAGCGGAGAGTTTTCTGCAAAGAACTTGGTCAAATCGGCGCTTGTCAGAAGCCCTGCTTCAAACTTGGAGCACCATTCCTTGACAGGTTTTTCGGACGCGTCCGGGCTTGATGTGGTAGAGTCCTCAAAATTGATCATTTTCAAGTCACTCGACGCTGGCCAGGCATGAAAATCAAACACGCAGGTCACACAATGCTATAAATCACCCACCACTTTGCACGGCAGTCTTACGATTTTCTTTATCGCGTCACGAAACTGCAAGAAAGAAGTGAGAAGAGACCACAATGAGTTGGGAAAATTCCAAAAATGTACAGCGATCGTCGGCTGATTATTTTGACGCGTAGTTCCTTAACCTAAATGACGAATCGGATTCAGAGTTTTCACGCAATCAAAGAAAGAAAAGTGCTTCTTTCGTGTCGCACACTGGTGCGATGTATTCAGAAGCTATTTCAGTCGCCAAGCGTCAATGAAATGGACCGTCAATGCCGTCAGTCGCTTCTTTTGTATTTTATTTACTTTGGTTACTCGATAGTGTCAGCTGAGAGTAGTCCTGGAGGAACTCAATCGGAATAAAGGCGCCGCTTCTTTGTACAAGACGCGAATAATAGTTTTTCGTCAGAATTTCCGCTCTACCCAGTCCAATTGAGCACTAAACAAATTTAAGTCTTCCTAAAATTTTCACGGGACACTGACAACTACGCACAGGAAAAATGAAGGCCCTCACTCACTTTCTTCGAAGCTTCGACGCAACAATGGAACCAACCCACTTCTTCGCGGCAACAAAAGTTACCACCAGTATATCCCGAAACAGTACTTTAACGATGGCACACAATTTTGGACTAGGGCACCTATGGATTATTTCTATTCCGTGGATTTAATTTCAGAAATTCGCAACCAAGACAACGTCTAAAAATCCAACTTTTCATTGATGAGAAATTTCCCTGTTCTTCTTCTTTTTCACTTCGGAATCGTGTCGCAACTCGTCAGCTCACTTTCTCGTTGTTGGTGTTTGGCAGAAACAAACAGTTTATGCTGAAATTATATTCGATGCGAACAACGTCGTGTAGTAGCAATGAGTGCGTTCAGAAGGAACTGAGCAACTTCCGCTCAGCGAACATGTTCAGAACGAGCGGGTTCAGAAGTGACTGAGCAACTTCTGCTCGGGTGAGCATGATCAAATTTCACCGAGCAAGAAATATTTCTGCTCACTATTCAGTGCTCAGTGCTCAGGTTCTTCTTCTTCTTTTTCAACCTCACGCTCATGTTGCGAGTTTCGAGTTTTGACAGTTATCAAATTGGTAGTTGTGTTTTCGCCGTTTTCGGCTTCTAGTTCTTTGGTTTTCGGGTGCTTTTGAATTTGTTTTCTCGTTGTTCGTGATTTTTGTAATGGACAGCGTGGGATTCATGTATTTTCCACTTTTCGGCACTTGACGTCTAAAATTGTCATCGTCATCTTTCAGATTTGAATATATAACTAAGGAATGGGTATATGCCTGTCAAACCATACAAATTGACAGCTAGAAAATGGGACGATCTTCTTCTTGAAAAAGACGAGAGCTGGGAGAGTAAAGTTAACGGTTTTAAGATTGCCATTTTCACGTGTTGTGCATATGGCTGTCAAACGCTTTGAGCAAAAAGTGGCAAAAGTAAATACGGTTGAATTCGCGAAAGTTTGGAGCCGGTTTTTGAGTGTAAAGAGCCGTGATTATGTAGAGAAGACACTAGTGAAATTTCCGGTAGGACAAATTGGTGCGGTAGTGAGTTGTGGTAAATTGAAATGCCTCGTCGGTGACTGCAAAAATAACCAGCGTATCCCTAAGACGGGGGTGTCTGTTTATAGGTAAAACATTAAATATTTAGATGTGATGTGCGCGTTACTTGTTTTTGTGAGTTTTCTGTCAGAAAACCGATATTAAAATGTTTGTTTTCGTTTCTGACTCCCCGCACAGCCGAGCATTTGTCAATTCGACAGATTCGCATCTTTGGTTGCAAACCATAGACTCAAACCGTTTGACATAAAACACGTGAACGCGACACGCGAACGTGTCCCAACGTGCGCGCAGCCTAATGGTACATTTTTGGTGAAATTTCTTAACATCAGCATCAATATAGATGGAAAGCCATTCATCTCCAGAGAATCATCCCCGCTACGAGAGTTGCCGCCGATCTTCCAACATCCATTTGAAGGCAAGGGGATCAAAGAAATACTCTCCCTGGAAAAGATGCAAGAACTACAAATTAACAACACCGAGACCATCAAACTATTAAATGACGAAAAAGTAACCCATCTATCTACGACGTACGGCCTAATCGCACTCATTGCAATCATCCTTGCTATCTCAACTATTTGGAACACCTGCAAAACCAAAAATCCGAAGGAAGTTATTATAAAAACATAACTATGTCCCGAACAAAATCAATTGTCAAAACAACTAAAGGAACAACAAATTCCGATAAATCTGAGACTAGAACCATCAGTGAAATTGTAATGAACGGTTGACCAAGTCCAATTCGGGATGAATAAAATTTCATCCTCAGTCTGCGAGGGAGAGAGGCATCTGCTGGTGGGCGTCTCAGTTCAGTAGAGTAACGGGGTGGGTGTCCTCGCTGATGGACCAAACACATCACAACTAAACTTCAGATGCCATCGGGGTAGTGCAATAATAGAAATGACATAAAAGATAGGGGAAAACCAGGGGCGGCAACTCCCAACCGGTCGACATACGGGGGTCCCGGTATATTTCCGTGTTGACGGCGTCGCACTTCCGCTCTTCGTTCACCAACGAATCCATGGAGCCGCTGACCTAAATTGGAGAAGGAAATGGCGGCAGTGTGGAGTTCCCCGAGGCAACCAGGCAAAAATACCCAATGCAACCTAGCGAGCCTAAGCTAAGTAGCTGCTAAGGCGCCATCGCGCCAGACCACCCTCTATAAGCAATTGGTGGAAAGCGAAGGGGAGGGCTAGGGCAGGACATCTTTTCTTCGTATTATTAACACATTTTTCTTTCTTTTCAAATCAACGGTTTAATTTTACATTTTATAATATACGTTGCGTGCCGAATAAGTTTGAACAAGAGCACCACGACACGGGCGAATAACGCGGTTACGTAACTGAATAAATTATTATTATCACTGATACAGATCTCGAATAAATTACTAGATAATACTAAGTGCTCCTGGGAGCATGTTCTCGCATCACACAGTAATGTATAATATAGATAATATATATTTTTTTTTTTATTTACTCACGGTTTTTTTGCCTTCTTTTTTTTTTTCGTTGTTGCAGGATCCGGTGGCGGCCGCTACGGGATGATGATTCGAAAAATAAACCTAGGCGGATTTTCCCTTTTTTTTTTTTTGTTAAATAGAAGAAATTGTGATGCGAGTCGCTCCTTAAAACGAAAACAATAACTTAACTAATTATTTCAATTAATCACAACTACACAAAACACATAATACCCCAATCCAGGGTTTGACCGGGCTCTTGCAGTAGGGCGGAGGCCGACTCGCTCGTCAGATATATGGTGTCGGCTGAGCGGAGCGCCTATGGGGCTCAGTGTGGGTCGTTGGCTTGGCGGAGCACCTATGCGGCTCCCTATGTGGTGCTGGCTTGGCGGAGCGCCTATGCGGCTCCCTATGTGGTTAGCTTAGCGGGGCGCCTATGGGGCTCACTAGGTGGTTAGCTTGGCGGAGCGCCTATGCGGCTCAGTGCGTGGTCGCTTAGCTTAGCGGAGCGCCTATGCGGCTCACTAGGTGGTTAGCTTGGCGGAGCGCCTATGCGGCTCAGTGCGTGGTCGCTTAGCTTAGCGGAGCGCCTATGCGGCTCAGTGCGTGGTCGCTTAGCTTAGCGGAGCGGAGCGCCTATGGGGCTCAGTGCGTGGTCGCTTAGCTTAACGGGATTTTTACTCGGGTTTCGTCCCTCCCGCTAGGACGCAGCCCGCTAGGGAAGGCCTACGGCCTGTTGTCCCGCACAAAAACTATCACACAGCGACCACCGCACTTCCCCGACACTAAAAACCGCGATAACACGCCTAAAAATCAGGATTTTTAGATATAATCTCACTTAAATTTTATTCCTACTTACTCTTTGTTTCTTTCTCTATTACGAATTCCTTTATTTCCCGTTTTATTTCCTTTAATTCTTACTTTCGGCGGTACTATCTGATCTATTCCCCTGCCGGTCGAAACTAACCATGCGGCCGTCCAAAATTCTCCTCTGGCTCCCTTTCCGGAAACGCCTTTTGAATGAGGGAACACAAATTCCCCTTTTTCCTGCAGCTTTTCCCCTGGGTGGTGAAAAGGAACCTAATTCTTTCGGAACACCACCCAGAGGGAATTGCCACATCGCGCGTTCTGCGTTCCACATGCCTTGAAAAATTTCGGTTCAGTGGCGTCAGTGGAATGAACGTCACTGACATTATGACAATTGGTAAATTGTTTACATGCCATCTTGTGTTGGAATGGAGACCAATCTCTTTGATGGAGACCGAGAAGGCTTTCAGCGAGGCAGAACGTCGAGGGAACCACCGAAATTCCGGGAATCTTCCTCCAAAAGGTCCATTGATAAAGCCGGTAAATCCTTTTTTTTTTTCGTTTCAGTGTCCGTGGTTGAGGATGTCCGTTTCATCTGTCAACTAAATCGCAATCTGGAAGCGCTAAGAGACCGCCCTGTTATGCCGCATTTAGAGTCGAACCATACTCACAGTCGCCTCCGGGTCCTCCGATGTCAGGAATGCATAACAGATACCAACTATCAGGGACGGGCTATTGGTCCCTAGCGGAATTGGCGGTGTTGGCGGTCCAATGTCAACCCACACGACGTACCGATCGCTCCTTGAGGATAGAAAGACTCGCGAAGCAATGGATCGATACCTACACGGGCGGAATGAAATGGTTATCGTCATCCCGCCTGCAAAGGTCGTTCAAGCATCCTATGGCGACGAAAAAGTGTCTTCTGCTCGCCACCCTGCATATATCTGTTCGGGCAACGGTTGGCGCGACGTCTAGAGAAGTGCTACGAAAAGGAGCGCCTGCCATTTAGAGTGGCAGGACTACGTCCGACTAACTCGTTAGTGGTGAGGTGGTGTCACCTTGGAACGAGCGTCAGGTAATTCTTCTTTTTCTTTATTTTTTTCTTTTGAACTATATTAGATCGCCAAGTGACAATTCAATTTTGGAGTGTATTCGTCTTCCGACTCGATGGCCTGTGTAAATACTATTCATGTCATCGATTGGAATCCGAAATTGACACTTTAATATTTAAAACATCATACAAGCTGTCATCATCATTAATGATACATTACAGGGCAGGAAATTTTACCTCAACGACTCTCAAGCCTACATCTTCTTCCTTCCATCTTAACTTAGAAATAATATTTCGATATTTGACTATGGTAATACTTTAATACTTTTACGTATGAAAGTTGATAATATTTGATCTGACCGCTTCAAACATATTTAAGCCTAACTTATTTTACAATTAACCTAATACTACTCTAAGGGAGATGCTTCCAGGTATTCCGAGGATGATACCGCATAGCGTCGGCTGAATCCTCCGAATGAACATACTTAATGTAAACTACAGCTAAACTTAACAGAAAGAAAGAAGAGGGACCTATAAAGAGTCGTGGAAGGAAAAGAGCCTGAAGGAGTACTAGCAACGTCTGATGTCTTTCTGATTATATTTGCCTAAGAACTTGCCCGACAGGTCAGACAATAAATAATCGACGGTTCCGACTCTTTTGACGATTTGCGCTGGTAAAAACTTTTTGTCCAATTTTGCATTGTAATTGTGGGCGAAGTTGCTTTGCGAGAAGTTGCGCCTAAGGACGATATCTCCCGGTTTAAAGGTGGAAGGGTTGGACCGGAGATTATAAGTTTTTGCATTTACGTCATAAGCGTGTTTGATAGCTTTCTGTGCATTTGATCGAATCAACTCTGTTTTTAGGTCCGGCGTTACATCAGCAGAAGGTTCCTGAAGCAGATTAAGGTTGCGCAACAAAGAGTACATTTTCCCATGTGTGATCATGTTCTGTCCGAAAACAGCGAAATATGGCGAGAAACCGATGACGGAGTGGTACGCAGAACGAAGCGCCATATTGATGCTGGATAATTTTGCATCCCAGTCCCGTTGCGATGGGTGAATGTAAGACCTAACAGCGGCAATAACCGACCGATTTAACCTTTCGGCTGCGTTTGATTGGGGTGAGTAAACGGCTGTAAAATTGTGTTTCACTCCATATGTTTCAAGCAGTTTAGCCACCAATGCCGACTTGAACTGGACTCCATTATCGGAGATCAATACTTCGGGGACTCCGAAAACGTGAAAAATTTTACGTTCGAGGAACTTAACCAGGTTATCAGCTGTAAGCTTTCGTACTGGTTCCACGAACGAGAACTTTGATAACTGGTCTAAGGCAACTATTGCCCCGATATTTCCCGACTGGGATCTGGGGTATGGTCCAATGAAGTCCACGTACAGACGCTGGAATATGCGCTCCGGAATAACTAGATTCCCCATTGGAGGTCTCAGAATCTGGTTGGGAGCTTTAGTCTCCTTACACTTGATACACGCAGAGATGTAGTCTTTGACCGCCTGAGCCATTTTAGGCCAGAAAAAGAACAGTCTAAGACGTTTCAGGGTTTTCCCAACACCACCGTGAGCACTCAACGGGTGGTCATGTGCGCGTGCTATCAAGGTCGACGTCAGCTCCTCCGGAATCCAGAGTTTCCAAGAACTCTCCTCCTGAGTTTCATCGCCGGTCGCATATTCCGAGCGCCGGTACACAAACCCGTCAACAACTCTCAAATCCGGAAGCAGGTGTTGATTTTGTTTCACCCTTTCGACCAAGGCGGTATATTCATCCGTCGAAAAATGTTCCGATGTTAAATCCACCTCCAATGACGAGTCAGACAGTTCCAACGAGTCGATGCACTCAGTAGCATGCACTCTTGACAAAGCATCCGGAACGACATGTTGCGTGCCTTTTCGGTGCCTGATGCTAAATGAAAAGCCTTGAAGCTTTAATGCCCATCTGGCAAGCCTTCCATGAAGATCAGGTTGTGTCATAAGCCACTTCAACGATGCATGGTCCGTGACTACTTCAAAGGTGTGGCCTTCGACGTACGCTCGAAATTTTTTTATTGCCGTCACCGCTGCCAGACACTCTTGTTCCGAAACCGTGTAATTACGCTGGGCTGAGTTGAGCTTTTTAGACATGTAAGCCACTGGAGCTTCCGCACCCTCTTCGGTCATCTGCACCAGAACTGCGCCAATACCACATTGGCTGGCATCGCAGTGTATAGAAAACGGTTTTGCAAAATCTGGGCTGTGCAACACCGGTGCGGAAACTAGTGTTTGCTTTAACGTGTTGAAAGCCGTGAGCCCTTCCTCCGTCCAGGTAAACACACGTTTTTTTTTCAACATGTCTGTCAGCGGAGACGACAATGTTGCGAAGTTCTGCACGAAGCGGCGGTACCACCCGCACATGCCTAAAAATCGTCTTAACTGTTTGACCGATTTAGGCAAGGGAAACTCAGCTATACCCTGTACCTTACCCGGATCAGTACGAATAGTACCATTACCAACAATATACCCCAAATAACGCACTTCCTTCATCAGGAATTTGCTCTTCTCTACATTCAGAGTGAGCCCAGCCTTCCGAAGACAAAGAGCGACCTCCTGCAACAGCGACAAATGCTCGTCAAAGGTTTCGGTAATCAAGAGTAAGTCGTCGAGGTAAATGAACACTTGATGACGAAGGTGTGCAGGGATTACCCGATCCATCAATCTTTGCATGGTTTGAGGCGCGTTGCACAGTCCGAACGGCATAGTTACGAACTGGTACAACGGCCTCCCTGGTACAGTGAAGGCGGTTTTATCCCTAGAACACTCATCAAGAGGTATCTGCCAAAAGGCATCCTTTAAGTCCAAGCTTGTTATAAACTTGGCTTTAGGGAGCCTGCTCAGAATACCTTCAATGAGTGGCAAGGGATATGCGTCCTTCACTGTGACTGAGTTCACCTTTCGGGCATCCAAGCACAATCGAACTTTCCCTGGCTTCACTATCAATGTTACCGGGGACGACCAAGAGCTTTGGGACTCTTCGATTACCCCTAGGGCTAGCATTCTGTCGACTTCCTTATAAAGCTGCTCTTCTATGGCCGGTGATACAGCGAAATGCCGCTGTTTAATGGGCTTGTTATCGCCGACATCGATGACATGTTTCGCCAGCTCAGTTCGTCCCAACCCCTCTACAGCGAAGGAAGGGAATAAAGCGATGGCCGCTTTGAGTTTGGCTTGCTCTCGAGAATTGAGGAAGTGACAGTTGTCGCTATTACACGTGGACGCACTTAGCAGGGACTCCGAATGCAGAGAAGATACAAATAGGTCAGCAGCCAGTGCAAACCTTCGTACAAAATCCACGCCGAGATACAAATTTTGAGACAAAGATGGAATTATTAAAAAGGTAAGCGGATGAGTTTGTCCTCTAAAGGATACATCTGCTGTCACTGCACCCACAGCCGAATGTGTTGTCCCATCTGCCGTATGAACGGAGACAGTAAAACGTTTCCAAGGAGATGTATTTGCCTCCAAAAAGTTCTGGGCAAAGCCTGCTGATATGCAACTGACGGTTGCGCCAGTGTCAATCAACCCCGATACATTTTTTCCCAGTAGGGAAACTTCCGCATAAGGGCGAATATCATCTCGCGGAGAACCCGGACCAACCGCCGAACAATATAAGCGCCGAGCTTGCTTCACCTTCCTCCAGAATGCCCTCAATCGCAGGGTACTTCGCTTCGGAGTCCGAGATTGCAGAGTGACTTCTGCAAAGATTCGTCGCTTAGCTTCGGAGTAGGCTCGCAACCGTACATGTAAAGGCAGAAAGCTGTGATGTATTTTGTCATGACTTTGCAGAGCTTCGGGCAAGACATTATTAGAGATGGAAGTCATTGTTTTTGATTCGAGGGTCGTGGTGGAGGGTCGACCCTCGACGCGTTCCAGTTTTTTTGGTTTTTGGAACACTTGGCACATTGCGGTTTATAGGTGTCGGGAGCCCCGCAGCCATAACAAAAGATGGCACGAGGTGCCATACAATCTGCAAAACAATGACCGCTTTCACGACAATTCCAGCAAATGTAGGAGCCGGTACGGCTTATAGCCTCTACACAAACTGGAGTGTCAAGTTCAGCTGGTTCAGCGCTACCCAGTTCCGAAATATTCCTCTTTCCACGATCAATGCGAGGATTATGGGATGTTGTTTTTATCTCGTACTGCAAATTTTCCCACTGGTAGGCATAAAAACGAAGCTGTCGAATAGAATTTATCGGCTGATACAAAAGCTCTTGACGCAGTTCCAAATGTAAATTGCGCTTCAAAATCTCGATCAGTTCCCATTCTGGAAGAGGTCTTGTCAAGCGATCCAGCCACTCCATTACGCTATCATGAAATGCGTCGAACGTCTCATGAGGTCCTTGCTTTCGATTGCGGATCAGTTCCAATAGATCATAATTAGATAATCGTTCTTGGAACTGATCGCGCAACGCATCGCAGAAGGTGTTCCACTCTATGTACCCAACCCCTCGATGAAATCGCCAGAACCACTTTGAGGCAGGGCCAATTAGCAAGGTATGAAGATGTCTGGTAACCAAGGATAGGTCTCCGTCAAGCGTAACGGAAGCCAAGGTACGAATTTGATACAAAAATTTCTCAACTGGCATCCCTGGATCTTCGCCACTAAAGCGAATATTCCAGCCAGCAATTATTTTTCCTATTCGTTCATCAGGAAACTGACTCGACCGACGAACGTTACGAGTTGCTGTCTCGGATGGTCCCGCAAAGTCCTGGGGGCCTGGCAGATTATAATTTGAATGTGATGCCCTATAATTATTTCCGTGTACTCCCGAAAGATCGTGATCGTATAAGATACGGTTACTTGCTCGAAAAGGTAGATCCGTTCTGGCTTGCTCTAGGTTAACTCCATTAGATGGACGCAAGGAAGGCGGAGCGGGTTCATTTCTAACAGACTCAAGTTGGCTATCACTCGGCAATGAAGGTAACGAGGAAGGAGCAGTACGGTTATTTAATGATAACACTGCCATTTGTCGGCTTATAGCCTCGGTAACTAACGCGTTAATTTGAGCAATTACATTATCACTAATCCGATCCGAGGATATATTAGCAGCTTGATGAACGGGCAAGCTGGCTTGGTCTTGTGGAGGTGGTCTCAGAGATTGTGAAGTCAACGCTTCCTCTCGGGTTCGGGACCTGGTGACCATCCTGGGTTTTGGGATTGCGCCTTGATTATTTGCCACCCCAGCTTCCTGTGTAATACCACTAGAAACTTTCTTAAAAAGAAAAGACTCTAGATCGTCTTCTCGAACAGACCGTCTGCAAAGCGGACAAGTGGAATGGTGTGTTAACCAATTGGTTAAACAATCCCGGTGAAAAACATGTGCACAAGTGGTCACAACCGCCTTGTCAGATAACAGAAAGTCGTTACTGCATATTGTACATTTGGTCGGACTATCTTCCCACAGACTTGGCAAGTCTTCTGTGCTGTGCCGAACAGCCATTATTACCAACACGCTTAAATAATGTACTCAAAGCAAGAAAACACTTATTTAACAAAACGTACGGAATGGAAATACTAAAACTAAACACCTATTTCGTTTTAGACAGTGTACGCAACATCAAAAAAAAAACAGACAATATTCGAAATAAGCAGCAAATTTCTTCAAAAAAAAAATAATCAAAAGATGTCCACGCTCATGCCTTTCCCCAACGAACGAGTGTAGATACTTGACAGTATAGAAATCTACATCTCTATGGCTATAAAAATTTTGGATGGCTCAAGCTACTCTGGTCTAATATTAACAAAGGGATTCTGCAAGGTAATGAGAAAAGAGAAAAAAAAAAAATGAAAATTTTTGATCTGTCTTGTAGCAAAAATAAACATAAAAAGTATCGGTCATTAGCTAATGCTCCTTATCTTTTTCCAGAAGAGTCGAAATGGGGCGTAAAATAACACCATCATTCCGCAATTCTCAACCATCAAGCGAAAAAGAGCACGAGAACTAGTTTGCAATACTTCCTATGGATCTAGGACCACTGAAGGAGAATCACCCATACAAAAAGGCGAGGAAAGACCCAATCCGAAGCATACCAGAGACGAATATTCGATATAAACATCAAACAAATCGTAATTCTCCAGTAGCAGGATGGAATCCACCGCAGAGTTTCAAACTCTAGGACAACACGTGAGTGGTTTCCTGTAGAGATAAAAAAAAAAAACGTTAATACAAGACAGACTTCCGCAGTTCTCACGGCCCAAAGAAAATGCGTGCAGCAAAGCTAAAGAGACAAAGCTCTTGAATTGTGAGAACCCGGAAATGGAGCAAAAAAACCGATTTAGTCAAAATCTATCCTTTTCCTAATTTTTTTAAAGTTTTATGACTAAAGATGTGATATAATTCGATTTTCGGGCCCCACGTTGGGCGCCATTTATGTAATGAACGGTTGACCAAGTCCAATTCGGGATGAATAAAATTTCATCCTCAGTCTGCGAGGGAGAGAGGCATCTGCTGGTGGGCGTCTCAGTTCAGTAGAGTAACGGGGTGGGTGTCCTCGCTGATGGACCAAACACATCACAACTAAACTTCAGATGCCATCGGGGTAGTGCAATAATAGAAATGACATAAAAGATAGGGGAAAACCAGGGGCGGCAACTCCCAACCGGTCGACATACGGGGGTCCCGGTATATTTCCGTGTTGACGGCGTCGCACTTCCGCTCTTCGTTCACCAACGAATCCATGGAGCCGCTGACCTAAATTGGAGAAGGAAATGGCGGCAGTGTGGAGTTCCCCGAGGCAACCAGGCAAAAATACCCAATGCAACCTAGCGAGCCTAAGCTAAGTAGCTGCTAAGGCGCCATCGCGCCAGACCACCCTCTATAAGCAATTGGTGGAAAGCGAAGGGGAGGGCTAGGGCAGGACATCTTTTCTTCGTATTATTAACACATTTTTCTTTCTTTTCAAATCAACGGTTTAATTTTACATTTTATAATATACGTTGCGTGCCGAATAAGTTTGAACAAGAGCACCACGACACGGGCGAATAACGCGGTTACGTAACTGAATAAATTATTATTATCACTGATACAGATCTCGAATAAATTACTAGATAATACTAAGTGCTCCTGGGAGCATGTTCTCGCATCACACAGTAATGTATAATATAGATAATATATATTTTTTTTTTTATTTACTCACGGTTTTTTTGCCTTCTTTTTTTTTTTCGTTGTTGCAGGATCCGGTGGCGGCCGCTACGGGATGATGATTCGAAAAATAAACCTAGGCGGATTTTCCCTTTTTTTTTTTTTGTTAAATAGAAGAAATTGTGATGCGAGTCGCTCCTTAAAACGAAAACAATAACTTAACTAATTATTTCAATTAATCACAACTACACAAAACACATAATACCCCAATCCAGGGTTTGACCGGGCTCTTGCAGTAGGGCGGAGGCCGACTCGCTCGTCAGATATATGGTGTCGGCTGAGCGGAGCGCCTATGGGGCTCAGTGTGGGTCGTTGGCTTGGCGGAGCACCTATGCGGCTCCCTATGTGGTGCTGGCTTGGCGGAGCGCCTATGCGGCTCCCTATGTGGTTAGCTTAGCGGGGCGCCTATGGGGCTCACTAGGTGGTTAGCTTGGCGGAGCGCCTATGCGGCTCAGTGCGTGGTCGCTTAGCTTAGCGGAGCGCCTATGCGGCTCACTAGGTGGTTAGCTTGGCGGAGCGCCTATGCGGCTCAGTGCGTGGTCGCTTAGCTTAGCGGAGCGCCTATGCGGCTCAGTGCGGGGTCGCTTAGCTTAGCGGAGCGGAGCGCCTATGGGGCTCAGTGCGTGGTCGCTTAGCTTAACGGGATTTTTACTCGGGTTTCGTCCCTCCCGCTAGGACGCAGCCCGCTAGGGAAGGCCTACGGCCTGTTGTCCCGCACAAAAACTATCACACAGCGACCACCGCACTTCCCCGACACTAAAAACCGCGATAACACGCCTAAAAATCAGGATTTTTAGATATAATCTCACTTAAATTTTATTCCTACTTACTCTTTGTTTCTTTCTCTATTACGAATTCCTTTATTTCCCGTTTTATTTCCTTTAATTCTTACTTTCGGCGGTACTATCTGATCTATTCCCCTGCCGGTCGAAACTAACCATGCGGCCGTCCAAAATTCTCCTCTGGCTCCCTTTCCGGAAACGCCTTTTGAATGAGGGAACACAAATTCCCCTTTTTCCTGCAGCTTTTCCCCTGGGTGGTGAAAAGGAACCTAATTCTTTCGGAACACCACCCAGAGGGAATTGCCACATCGCGCGTTCTGCGTTCCACATGCCTTGAAAAATTTCGGTTCAGTGGCGTCAGTGGAATGAACGTCACTGACATTATGACAATTGGTAAATTGTTTACATGCCATCTTGTGTTGGAATGGAGACCAATCTCTTTGATGGAGACCGAGAAGGCTTTCAGCGAGGCAGAACGTCGAGGGAACCACCGAAATTCCGGGAATCTTCCTCCAAAAGGTCCATTGATAAAGCCGGTAAATCCTTTTTTTTTTTCGTTTCAGTGTCCGTGGTTGAGGATGTCCGTTTCATCTGTCAACTAAATCGCAATCTGGAAGCGCTAAGAGACCGCCCTGTTATGCCGCATTTAGAGTCGAACCATACTCACAGTCGCCTCCGGGTCCTCCGATGTCAGGAATGCATAACAGATACCAACTATCAGGGACGGGCTATTGGTCCCTAGCGGAATTGGCGGTGTTGGCGGTCCAATGTCAACCCACACGACGTACCGATCGCTCCTTGAGGATAGAAAGACTCGCGAAGCAATGGATCGATACCTACACGGGCGGAATGAAATGGTTATCGTCATCCCGCCTGCAAAGGTCGTTCAAGCATCCTATGGCGACGAAAAAGTGTCTTCTGCTCGCCACCCTGCATATATCTGTTCGGGCAACGGTTGGCGCGACGTCTAGAGAAGTGCTACGAAAAGGAGCGCCTGCCATTTAGAGTGGCAGGACTACGTCCGACTAACTCGTTAGTGGTGAGGTGGTGTCACCTTGGAACGAGCGTCAGGTAATTCTTCTTTTTCTTTATTTTTTTCTTTTGAACTATATTAGATCGCCAAGTGACAATTCAATTTTGGAGTGTATTCGTCTTCCGACTCGATGGCCTGTGTAAATACTATTCATGTCATCGATTGGAATCCGAAATTGACACTTTAATATTTAAAACATCATACAAGCTGTCATCATCATTAATGATACATTACAAAATTCAACGACATCCCTTATTTTTAGCGATTGAGGACAATCGCACTTAAAAAGGGTAGAGTTAGCACACGCGCATCCGGCCCAACAAACGAAACCATTGCTGACCTTGCTGCAATATCCATTTCCCACGACAATAACCATTTTCCACGGAAAATATTCTGACGACGTTGCAGTTTAGAAATAAATTCTGTAATTTGGAATATTGTAATTTAGTCTTAAGCTCCGTATACACATAAACATCCGTGCGCGCACAAATGCTATGCGCGCACGAATGATCATATGTGTACGAGATATTTCCCCGCACGAACGCTGTGCGAAGCTTTAAAGATTCGTATACATATGAACCATATGAGAATCTCGTCCAGACCAAATTGCACGCACAAATTTGTGCGCGCACGGAGATCCACTAGCGATGGATCGTGCGGATGAAATTGTGCGCGCACGCATGCTCCTACCGTACACATATGAGTGCGCGCACGATTGCTCATTTGTATACGAGGCTTTAGAGGGGAATCCGAATAAAGAACATTGTAATAAACATAATATCGCAATCTTTTATTTTTTTTGATTCGCGTCGAAAGTATTTTATTAACTTATACAGGTCTGCGCTTAGCTGATCGTGTACGTCATTAATTCCTTTGGCAAGGCAGAGACTACACACGACGATGTCCTCGGCACGACATATGTTTACAATTGAAATTGTATCAGACGGCATTTTAGTCCTCTTAAAACACACTTTCTGGGCACTTGCAGCAATTTGGTCGAAGCCGCAGCCCCGGGGATCAGTCGCAGAGTATCGTGAAACAGTTCACACTTGACAAAATACATCTTTTGACCGCACGACACACTTTCATCGCGCACGTGTTTGTTTTCTCGGATCACTAGATGAAATTTTACTAACAAATAAACACTGAACGCGGAAAACTAAACACGGAACGCACAAAAACCGGGGACTCGCCGCCATCAGTCGCTGGCCAATGGATTGTGGATACGATCACTGCCATCTTTACTCTCAGGCCGGAGTGTCAGCTGATTGTCAAAGCACTAACGACATGACAAGCACTCAACCAAGTGTGAACTCGCGCGGTCGCCCGGTAAAATTTCGCGATATTTGTGCGTAAAAGTGAGTTTAGTGTCAGGATTTTAAGTGAAAATAAAAGAAGTGGCTATCAGTGCCGTGTGAAAGTGAAAAAAACGTGAAGTGCCGGGAAATATCGAGTAAAATGGTATATTGAAAAGTGCGAGGTTACGAAAGTGCGACACGGGAAATTTAGGATTTTTCGTTAATTTTCCGGCAATTTGGCTAGTGTGAATGGTGCAGCACTACCTTAGGTCGAATCCTCGGGCCGGTGAGCTCAGCGGAAACTCCCGGAAGTGCCCCAAAAAGTGAATTCAAAGTGGTTGTCAAATGACAACATTACAGGTGATTTCCGGCCTTTTCATCGGAATTCATAGGGTAAGTATACAAAATTGTGCTAAAATTTTAGTGGATTGATGCGCCCCAAAATGCGGATTTTGACGACGATGTTGACGAACCGGACGAAAGTTACACCGCCAGGCATCTAGTCCTGTCAGCTGCAGTGAAACTTTCGTCTGGCTCGTCAACAACGCGTGCAAGATCCGTATTTTGGGGCGCATCAATCCTCTAAAATTTCAGCACAACAAAAAAAGTATACTTACCCTATGAATACCGATGAAAAGGCCGGAAATCACCTGTAATGTTGTCATTTGACAACCACTTTGAATTCACTTTTTGGACCACTTCCGGGAATTTCCGCTAAACTCACCGGCCCAAGGATTCGTCCCATGGTAGTGCTGCACCATTCACACTAGCCAAATTAAGGAAAAATGCGAAATTTTCAGTGTCGCACTTTCATAACCACACTCATGTCTCGCGCACTTTCGAGCAGTTCATTTTGGTCGGAAGTTCGCGGCACCTTGCTTTTTTTTTCACTTTCAAATATCAGTGACAAGCACTACTTTCAATTGCACTTAAAATCGCGACACTAAAATCACTTTTACGCATGAAAATCGCGAAATTTCACAAAATCGACCGCACGTGTTCTTCACTTTACATATGTTTACATATGGTTCACTGCTTGTCATGACGTCATGGCTTTGACACTCCGGCCTGAGAGTAAAGATGGCAGTGGATGAAGCAACGCAACGCCATCTAGATAGACAGGCCTGCGCTCAGCTGATCGTTACGTCATTATTTCCTTCGCCAAGGCAATGCCAAGGCAGTGACTGCACACGACGATGTTCCCGGCACGACATATGTTTACAATTGGAATTGCGCCAGACGGCATTTTAGTCCTCTAAAAACACACTTTCTGGACACTTGCACCAATTTGGTTGAAGCCGCAGCCCCGGGGATCAGTCGCAGAGCATCGTGGAACAGTTCACACTTGACAAAATAAATCTTTTGACCGCACGACACACTTGCATCGCGCACGTGTTTGTTTTCCCGGATCACTAGATGAAATTTTACTTAAGTAGCGTTTACACTTGCCAGTAGAGCGTGCAAGTACATACATTTTACAGGCATTGCAAGTGCCTTGCAAGTAACTTGCAAGCTGTCACTTGCGTATGTGTAAACACTCGTGCCTGTGAACTGCCAGGCCAGTAAAACCGCACGGCGCCTGGCAAGTAGCTGGCCTCCCGGGCCAATTGATTTCCTACAGGCATTCCAGTAGACTTGCGAACATATGTTTGCTGTCATTGGTACGCCAAAAAACGATCAAAGATCAACGTCGCCTGCAACTGAATATCGCAATGGTAAATACGTGATAATCAAATTGACACTCAAGAAAAAATCCCAACCAACTTGCAAGTCGAATTGTGTGTGTAAACACCTACTGGCACACATCATGCAAGCAGCTACACGCGAGGCACTTGTCGACAAGTATACAGGCATGCCGGTGCACTGGCAAATGTAAATGAGCCATTACAAATAAACACTGAACGCGGAAAACGAAAACTAATCACGGAACGCACAAATACCGGGAACTCGCCGCAATCAGTCTCCGACCACTGGATTGTGGATACTGATGGCGTAATCAAAGGAAATGATTGCGTCAAAACCAGCTGAGCGCAGGCCTGTCTATATAGATGGCGTTGAGCAACGCCATCTAGATAGACAGGCCTGCGCTCAGCTGATCGTGTACGTCATTATTTCCTTCGCCAAGGCAGCGACTGCACACGACGATGTCCCCGGCACGACATATGTTTACAATTGGAATTGCGCCAGACGGCATTTTAGTCCCCTAAAAACACACTTTCTGGACACTTGCACCAATTTGGTCGAAGCCGCAGCCCCGGGGATCAGTCGCAGAGCATCGTGGAACAGTTCACACTTGACAAAATACATCTTTTTACCGCACGACACACTTTCATCGCGCACGTGTTTGTTTTCCGGATCACTAGATGAAATTTTACTAACAAATAAACACTGAACGCGGAAAACGAAAACGAAAACTATACACGAAACGCACAAATACCGGGGACTCGCCGCCATCAGTCATCGACCACTGGATTGTGGATACGATGGCGTCATCACCGGAAATAATTGCGTAATTTAGCCGTCAAAACCAGCTGAGCGCAGGCCTGTCTATCTAGATGGCAGTGGACAACGCCATCTAGATAGACAGGCCTGCGCTCAGCTGATCGTTACGTCATTATTTCCTTCGCCAAGGCACTGCCATCAGCGCCATTCATATAGACAGGCCTGCGCTCAGCTGGTTTTGACGCAATCATTTCCTTTGATGACGCCATCAGTATCCACAATCCAGTGGTCGGCGACTGATGGCGGCGAGTCCCCGGTATTTGTGGGTTCCGCGATTAATTTTCGTTTTCCGCGTTGAGTGTTTCTTTGTTTGTTAAATTTCATCTAATGATCCGATAAAACAAACACGTGCGCGACGAAAGTGTGTCGTGCGGTCAAAAGATGTATTTTGTCAAGTGTGAACTGTTCCATGGTGCTCTGCCACTGATCCCCGGGGCTGCGGCTTCGACCAAATTGGTGCAAGTGTCCAGAAAGTGTGTTTTTAGAGGACTAAAATGCTGTCTGGCGCAATTCCAATTGCAAACACATGTCGTGCCGTGAACATCGTCGTGTGCAGTCACTGCTTTGGCATGGCCTTGGCGAAGGAAATAATGACGTAACGATCAGCTGAGCGCAGGCCTGTCTATCTAGATGGCGTTGCTGCCATCTTTACTCTCAGGCCGGAGTGTCAGCTGATTGTCAAGGCACTAACGACATGACAAGCAACAACGCCATCTATATAGACAGACCTGCGCTCAGCTGGTTTTGACGCAATTATTTCCTTTGATGACGCCATCGTATCCATAATCCAGTGGTCGGCGACTGATGGCAGCGATTCCCCGGTATTTGTGCGTTCCGTGATTAGTTTTCGTTTTTCGCGTTGAGTGTTTCTTTGTTAGTTAAATTTCATCTAGTGATCCGAGAAAACAAAGACGTGCGCGATCAAAGTGTGTCGTGCGGTCAAAAGATGTATTTTATCAAGTGTGAACTGTTCCACGATGCTCTGCGACTGATCCCCGGGGCTGCGGATTCGACCAAATTGGTGCAAGTGTCCAGAAAGTTTGTTTTTAGAGGACTAAAATGCCGTCTGGCGCAATTCCAATTGTAAACATATGTCGTGCCGGGAACATCGTCGTGTGCAGTCACTGCCTTGGCGAAGGAAATAGTGACGTAACGATCAGCTGAGCGCAGGCCTGTCTATCTAGATGGCGTTGCAAGCAGTCAACCAAGTGTGAACTCGCGCGGTCGCCCGGTAAAATTTCGGTTATTTGTGCGTAAAAGTGAGTTGTTGTGCTAAAATTTTAGTGGATGATGCGCCCCAAAATGCGGATTTTGACGACGATGTTGACGAACCGGACGAAAGTTTCACCGCCAGGCATCTAGTCCTGTCAGCTGCAGTGGAACTTTCGTCTGGCTCGTCAACAACGCGTGCAGGACCCGTATTGTGGGGCCCATCAATCGACTAAAATTTTAGCACAACAAAAAACGTATACTTACCCGATGAATTCCGATGAAAAGGCCGGAAATCATCTGTAATGTTGTCATTTGACAACCACTTTGAATTCACTTTTTGGAGGACTTCCGGGAATTTCCGCTGAACTCACCGGCCCAAGGATTCGTCCCATGGCAGTGCTGCACCATTCACACTAAATTGGCGGATAATTACCGAAAAATGCGAAATTTTCCGTGTCGCACTTTCATAACCACACTCAAGGCTCGCGCACTTTCGAGCAGTTCATTTTGGTCGGAAGTTCGGGGGACCTTGCTTTTTTTTCACTTTCAAATATCAGTGACAAGCACTACTTTCAATTGCACTTAAAATCGCGACACTAAAATCACTTTTACGCACAAAAATCGACAGATTTCAAGAGGTCGACTGCACGCGTTCTTCACTTTGTTTACATATGGTTCACTGCTTGTCATGACGTCATTGCTTTGACACTCCGGCCTGAGAGTAAAGATGGCGGTGGTTGAACACACCGATCTCCGACCATTTGCTACAACAGTTCCAATTTTTCCGTCCAGTTCTGCATCACAAGTGGAGCTAAAATTAGTACCAAAACTAGCTAATACGACATGTTTATATTGTCGGGTGTTAGCTCGAGTTAGTTAATACTCGAAGATAGTTTTGCAGCATAACGAGGCCAGTAGTATTTTGCGAGCAATGGAGCTATTTTAGAGCTTTTCATTTCCCCTTTTACGGAATCAGCTGATTCTCCGAAAAGCTTTTGTCAGGTGTCGAGTCAGTTACTCCGGCACATGGAGATAGTAGAATATAAAGGTCTTCTTTCTCTAAGCTCCGGCATCGTTTTTGTTTTTATTATGACATTCGGAGCGCATTCTCTGTTTACGTTTCAATTTCATGTAAACAAAACAGCGGGCGGATCTGCGTTTTCCGTGCGGAGAGTCCTTCCTCAAGAATGCGAGTCGGTCTGTTTTAACTTGTGGCTATTTGACAGTTAAATCTATCTGCTAGAAAGCATCCTGGATCACGATATAAAATTTCGGCACCGTACCTTCTTCCCCATAGTAGTGGTAAAACGCAAATCAGCTTTTGTGGTTTTCGGTCCCTAGGCAACGGCGAAAGAGTGGTGCAACACACTAACTTCCATAATCCATATTCGTGATTGAAAAGGAATTGCGATTCAAATAATTCAGGTTGTCGTTCCAAAGGATTTGATTTTCGTTTTTGGTCTTTAGTTGGCTTTGACGACACTGAGTGAAAGTGTGTACTTATACCAAGGTCAATATTCGACAAAGAATTGATAGTACAGGTATAAATGTTGTGACTAATTTATCTACTAACTGACGGCTGGTCCACTTACAGTTCAATAAACAATACGGATACGGGATACGTCCTCGCTTCTGGAACAATGGCTGGAACTCAACTGCTAACCAATGACCCGGTGGCCGGAAACCCGGAAACAAATTCTTTGTCTAGACCGCCTTTGGATATACAACAACGTCCCAGGTGGCTGTCGTCACTTTATAGTGTTCTATTTATAATTTCTTGGCTTCTTGTCGGATTTGCAGCGTTTCGTAACACATTGACTTGGTAAAATTTGACTTTTTTTGGTAGGCAAAAACAAGAGAATTTTCTTCGTGATCTTTTTTTTTATATCCTGGTAACTATAATATGATATTCATTGTTTCGTGTGTATCAGCACGGTCAGCCACTATTGACATTCTCTACACCTACACCATGGTGCAGTCTAATCTGATTGCTATGGAGTTTGTGTGAGGAATTGTCAAGTGGCTGTTTCCTTTCTTGTAATAATGTGGATTTTCGCGGTGGCGCGTGACGTAGGCAGGTCGACTCGGGTGGATAACTTAGAGCATGTATTCAGGGGACTAACCTCACTAATTTTACAAAGTTTCAAAACTAGCTGATTTTTGTTTTGTTTTTCGTTCGGAGGTAGATAAAAAAATCTAATAAGTATGGTAGTTGGAAGCACCTTGTAGGGAAAGTAGCATTGCTTTTCATCCGATTGAACTATTTTTTTTCACAGATGAGTTTAGTGAGGTCTTCTTCCTCCTTTATCCAATAAGATTGGTACCCTAATGTCACCGCAGCAAAGCAAATGTCCACAGGTGGGGCTCCTAATATCGGCTGATCTAACTGTATTCTAGCAGGAGTTATGGTTTCGTTTTCCTTGTAATTAAATCGATATATGTATTCTATACTATTTTATGGTCTAGCTAGAGTATGGTATATACCCTATATCTAGGGTATATCACTTCGTAGGAAAATCAATGAAATTTAATTCGGCTATGGGAAATTTTTTTTTGTTTGTTTGAAATTCATAGTTTCCCTCCTGTGGTGTGGGGCGTAAGAATAATGCCTTTCCCGGCATTTCGTAGAAGGCGACTACAAAGGACAGGATGTGTATGTGTCAGCAACTTGCATAATTTTAAAACTTACATAATGCTAACGAAACATCAACTATGCCTCCGATAAGGACTGATAACGATGAAAGACTTGTAGAGTTCTGCATCTTCCATCTTCTCTTCATCGGTGGTATCATGTTTGTCGCGCTCGGTGGCCGTGATCGTTCGGTGCTCCGAGCTTGTCAGTATAAAGACGGCGCGGATAGGAGGTGCATGCTAGCAACTGCACTTCCGAAAAGTAGATATGCTATTGAAACGTCAAACAAGGCATTGAAATGCTAGAGATGTTGACGCGCCCATGCCCCTGGAGGGGTCAAGGCAATTAGAGATAAAGACTGCCGCAAAATAAGTTGGTCCTCTGTTTATCGGTACGGAACACAAAATCAGATCAACCACTTTGATATTAGCGAAAGATTCAAAGGTTGCCTTCTGGACGTGTGAAATAAGAGGGGCGCCGATATTGGAATGGGAAGAGACCATTATCTTATGATCGCTAATATTCGATTTCGAACAGCAGTCGGTCGCTGTCCTAGTAATGAAAGATTCAGACGCCGCAAATTGAACATCCTTGCCATTAACCCGGATTTCAGGCATAAGCCTTGGATGTCCGGGGTTGAACGGAAATAGCTAAAGACACGATTACCTACAGCGGCAGACACAATCGAAGTTGCATAGAGCTCCTTTACCGTCAGAAAGCTCGTGAAGTCCAGCATAGTGTGCGACGCGATATTCTCTTTTATCGCGAATTTTCTTCTAGCCTCAGCAGAAGAAGCCGCAAGAGGCAATCATTTAACGCCATATACGGTGTCATCAAGGAGTTTAAAGGTGGTCTTAACTCCTATCAACATCCGGTATACCGCCTGTATACCCAACCTCCAGTCGCTGCCATGTAGACACACTCTGGTATCGTCGGTGAACAATACGGACCGCCATTGCTCGAGGATCCAATTTAAGTGATTCCTGGCAAACGTGAGTCGCGTTTGTCGGTGATGTGGGGTCAATTCTGGGCCTGTGACAGGCCGTCTTGGAGTCAAGTTCGCTTTCTTTAGTCGTCTCCTCACTGTCCACTCGCTTGCAGCTACTCCACGAACGTCCCTCAGATTCTGCTGCACGTCAACTCCCGTGAGGTGCCGATTTCGTAGCATACTTGTCACAATAAAACGATCGTCTCTATCGGAAGTGCACCTAGAGCGGCCGGGTCGGGGTCTCTGATTGTAGCTACCTTCCCCCGAAACACTCTTGACACAGTAGACTGACTCATTCTTAGCTGACGAGCGACTGTTCTCTGAGTAAGCCCTTCCGAAAATAGGGCGACAACTTGAGCCGCCTGCTGAGGTACGCATGAATGACAAAATTGTGATTTTTATTGCTTTAAACTTATTCAATCGACCTTCCAGATTCAACTGACCATTGAAAACCCTTTGCGGATGCATTTGTAGGGCTAGTTTGCCTTGTAATAACCCATTCATAAATGTTCAATTTCCCGACTTTTTAGCTCCAGGTAGCGTTCATTCATAAAACACTCTTTAAATGGTGTTAAAAAAGATATCATTGTAAAGCTAAGATCTCAAACTTTCAAATGACATACGATTCGTAGGGATACACGTGCTTTCGGTTTGATTCAGTATTTTTGCTCGCAAGTGTAGATAATTTAGCTAACCATCAAAATGTGCGTATACGGTCCACTGCCCCGACTAAAGAGGAAATAGTCACTGCAATTATTGCACTAAAACGAGGAAAGGCCGCCGGACTTGACGGTATCCCTGCCGAACTTTATCAAGCAGCGCCAAGCGTAACTGCCGATTTGCTGCACCCACTTGTTGATAAAGCGTGGAATACAGAGACCTTTCCCACTGAGTGGAAGGAAGGTTTGATCATCAAACTTCCAAAGAAGGGTAGCCTCACAGACTGTAGTAATTGGAGAGGCATTTGTGTGCTTCCTGCCGTTGCCAAGATAATAGCTAAAATAGTTCTGGAAAGACTAAAGGCCCACTTATTTTATTTTATTTATTTATTGATTTACCAAACAAATGTCGCGTTCTGCATAAAGGTAAGGTGTCGGGGGACTTTGAGATTCGCAGTGGAGTTCGGCAGGTGTGCATCCTCTCACCGATCCTATTCCTCATAGTGATCGGCGATGTGTTGCATGCAGCCCTATCCGGACTCGACAGAGGAATTCAATGGACTTTGACATCTTATCTACAACATCTTGACTACACTGACGACATATGCCAACTCTCCCATAAAATCATGGATCTGTCCGCGATGGCGTTAGATCTCGAGAGGGAGGCAAGCATGGTTGGGCTTAAGATTAATACCAACAAGACCAAGATTCTTAGCCCGCCATTGCGAAAAATAAATCCGACACCTATTGCCATCAATATTAATGGGCAGCCTGTGGAGAAGGTGGACAACTTCGTCTGCCTGGGTAGCATTGTTGCCGAAAATGGTGGTACGGAGTAGGACATCGCTCGTCGTATCAACCAGGCTAAATGCGCATACGGCATGCTGTCCAAAATCTGGCAGAGCAGTTATCTCAGTATCAAGACCAAGCTGGGCCTGTTTCGCTCCCTAGTACTGTCTGTGTTTTTGTATGGGAGCAGTACATGGAAAGTTTCCGTAGGAGTTACCAGAAAGCTGCAAGTTTTCGTCAACTCATGTCTTCGTAAAATTTTAAGAATATTCTGGCCCAAAACAATATCAAATGAAGAGCTAAGTCGGTGTACGGATCAGATGCCAATCGACGAATTGATACGCAGGCGAAAATGGCAGTGGATAGGTCACACATTGCGGAAGAGTGATAACTGCATGTTTTCCGACCACAGCAGATTTTCGTATAACACTCCATATGGCCAAACCCGAAAAAAAAAATCAACCGCTCTTCGTTCGTCATTTTCGATGATCACTACGTTGACCGCGCCAGTATTATCTGAACTGTCAATACGGAATCCTGATTCTACAAATTGAACAAAAAAAAATCTAATCCAAAAACTAGCACGACGTAATGCTAAAGCTAAAAAAGTGTGTTAATTAAATGTGTTTGTGAAGATGGCGGTAGTGCACCCTGGCGACTTTGGCCTCCCGCACACCGCCCAAGTTGAAAGTTCGCAAGTTCGGTGTTTGTGAAAGTAAGATGGCGGAGCTTCAATTCTAGAACATATTGAATACACTGCTATGCTACTCGGAAATTTTCTTGAAACCGATGAGAGATATGCCAAACGATAGCTTACGGTTTTGTAATTAACAAACATATCAATTTGTTAAAGTTCAGCTCTAAACGCAAAATCTAAAATTAACAAAAAAACGCCAAAAAATTGGGCCTGATCAAGTTGTACTTATTATTTCTGGAAATATTCCCAATAAATCGCAAAAATAAAAGCGCAGAGATTTTGCTATACAATATGGCTGCAGACTACATATATGAGCAAATCTACGGTTAATTTGCAATTATCACTCCAAGAAATTCTTGGCCACTTTTTGACATATTAATCAGCGATATCACAAAATAAGTTTATTCCAGGCCCGCATCAATTGTAGCATAGACTACCATTTTACCGCCAAACCACATTCCTAAATTTGGTTCGGCCCACTATTTCATATTCCTCTCATAGGAACAGTGAAATCGGAACAAACTTTACTACTAATTTCAAAGTAGCATAATGCGTTATAAATTAAAATGAAGGTATATACGAGTATATACATAAATGAAGGCACCAATGGGGTGACGGGCTTAGAATATGCACCCCTAGGTGAGTCCTACCTTGATCGTAAGAGGCGACTAATAGGACCGATAACGTGCAGGCAACAACAACACCTCTAGATGATCCTACGGCACTGTTCAACATCTTTAGGACCTCCCACGGGTCAGTATATGTGAATAGGTTGCTGGGTCTGGAGACCACCGTCGGATGTAAAAGGAAAGTCCATTCAAATTTATTTTCCACACACTAGTGCCATCCAACTCCACCTTTCACCAGGTAGGTGTCAAAGAATGGATGTAAGGCCTTATGGTAGAACACGCTAGAAGCACTACCCCGCTGGGCACTACTTCTGATGCGCAGTTGAGTGATCCCAGGGCGAACATTGTTCGTGCCAGAGCTTGACGGTTTCCGGGGGCGGGGGCTATGAGGCTATCCATGTACACTATAGAGAAGCTGAGGGTTGCAAGTTGGAATGTCGGATCCATGACGCGAAAGAGCGAAGAACGGGAGGACGTCATGAAACGGAGAAGGATAAACATTATGTGCGTGCAGAAGACCAAGTGGCGAAATGACCAAGTCGACCGAGCTCGTTTTTAGACGAATTCCAAAAGGTACAAGTTGTACTATTATGGAAACTCGAATGATAGAAACGGGGTTGGCGTTATTCTGTCATCGACTTTACTTAGCAGCATCGTGAGATCTCGAAGATAAGCGACTGCTTGATGAGTACCAAATTGGTTATCTGCGGAAAAGTGTGGAGCGTCATAAGTGCCTATGCTCCCCAAGTGGGTTTGCAGCAAAGTGAAAAAGAGGCATTTTGGAGCTTTGTTGACACACTGCTTCAAAGTATACCAGATATCGAGCTGGTTTTCTTCGGAGGGGATTTCAAGGGTAGCCAATCTACAGCCAGAAATGATGAAGGTGAGGCTATCCTAACTATGTGCAGATCACACGGTCTGGTCATCCTCAACATATGGTTCATTAAGAACCAAAGGCACCTGATTAAATACAGCAGTAGAGCTCATGCGACGCAGATAGACTATCATCTGTGTCTAAATTTCATAAGACGTTGGGTGAAAGCCTGCAAAGGGATCTTGGGTGTATCTGCGGTTACTCAGCACCGGTTGTTCCTGACAGAATTTATTTTGAAAGGAGAAACAAGACCTCAAGCAATCCCCAAGCCAGTCGAGAAAATCAAGTGGCATAATGTCAACAACGAAAGCTTTAAATCTGTTGTAACTCCATTCATTGTTAAAATGGAGGAGTGGCTTCAATAACACCAACTGCGACGGGCAAAGTCCAACACAAATGTGAAATACTTTGGAGGAAATGTTAGTAGGTGAGGCTGAAAAGACACTGGGAGTTTCGAGAAGCCCACTCCACATGAACAAGGAGACATAGTGGTGGAATAACGAAACTAAAGAAGCGCTGCAGGTCAAATCGAACGCATTCAAGGCTTGGACAACATGCAAGACATGCAGTGAAGCCGAGAAGGTTCAACTTCGGGAGAAACATGATAAATGCCGGAAGGAAGTAAAGCGAAAGGTGGCTCAAGCAAAGGCGATTGCAACCAAGAAGTTCTATCAAGAACTAGAAGGTCAGACTGCGGATAAGAGATCGTCATTGCAAGAGAAACCTAAGATAAGATATGAGAAACCTAAAGACAATGTCGGGATTTATAAGGTCGCAGCCGAAAGGAGAAGAAACGCTCGAGAGATTCAGGCACCAAAGTACGTTGAAGACTCACAAGGAATGCTACTGGTTGAAGATACAGCAATCTGTAGCAGAATGCGTGAGTACTTTGACGAATTTTTGAACGAAGAATTTCTCCAAAAACACCGCGAAAAGTGTGGCTAACCAAATAGGGTAGGTAGCTGGGTGGCCAAAACTTGAAAATCGTAGCCCCCGCAGGGGTGGTACGAAACGTTAAGGATAGGGTAATAACAAAATTCATCAATGTCACAGGTATTTTGCCAACCAACGATGCCCGCCAATGTTACGAACGTAGGCTACTACCGTATTTACCTTTCCTAAGTTGGTCCCCTAAATACCCACCGTAAGTTAAAAAAAAAATCAGCTACATCCGGTTGGTATGCCTATTTCATTTTGCGGTTGGATCGTTTTCTTATGAATTGTTTTTATAATTTTTTCATCATTTAAATCAAATTTTTGGGTTTGCATGTCCGACTGGAATTCGAACTCGGGTCATTCTGCCTCAGAAGCCATCGTGTTACCACATACGCCAACGGGACTAATATATAATGGTTTCCAAATAATGCTTTATAAGCAATACCCAGCAAAAAGTGTGACTACCCAAGTAGGGTAGGTAACTGGTTAACAAAAACATGAAAATCGTAGCCTCCGCATGAGTGTTGCGAAATGTTATGGATATGGTAATAAAAAAATTTATCAATGTCACAGGTCAACCAACGGTGCCCCCAATGTTACTAACGTAGGCTACTACCGTATTTACCTTTCCTAAGTTGGTCCCCTAAATACCCACCAAAAGCAAAAAAAAATCAACAACAGCCGGTTGGTATGCCATTTGATTTTACGATTGGATAACTTTCTTAAGAATTTTTCTACAACTTTTTCAATATTTAAATCAAATTTTTGTGTTTGCATGTCCGACCGGGACTCGAACTCGGAATTTTGGTTGAAGATGAATCATGCCAGGCTTAAGTGGCTCACTGTTCTTTTCAACAAAATTAAAAGAGGACAACCGATGCCTGACGCTTTCAGGAAAAGCTTGCTTCTCCTATTTTATAAGAACATGGGCAACTCACGCAAGCTCAACAACTATAGGGCAATCAAGTTAACATCTCACACATTGAAGACTTACGAGCGAGTTGTCTGCAATCGATCGAAAGAGATTGTACGGTTGGATGACAATCAATGCGGCTTTATAGAGGGTCGGTCCACAGTCGATGCTAATCAGTGCATGCGTGTTACGATGGAAAAGCATCGTGATGTACGGACACTTTGTGTTCATCGATTTGGAAAAAGCCTTCGACAGAGTTCCTCGTTATCTGATATGAGTGGCTCTAAGAGCACTTAATGTCCCCGAGGCATATGTGAAGATGATACAAGACATGTATGATGGGGCAACTACTAAAGTTAGATGCACAGCTGCTGAGTCTGAAGAATTTCCGGTTAAAGTCTGAGTTCACCAAGTTAGTGTATTGAGTCTCTTGCTCTTCAACTCATGTTCTATTTATTAACACTCATCTCTGACGGCCGTCTTCGCCGATGATGTTGTTATGGGTAGCAAAGATATCGCTGCTTTGCAGGCTGCACTGACCAAGTGGTGTAAGATACTGGAGGATCATGGACTGAGGATTAGCATACCAAAGACTGAGTACCTTTGCTGTCCTTTCTCAGATCCAAAAAGACCGATACCAGATATCTACGTTAAAGGAGAGCAGCTAAAGTCCTGTACAAGGCTTAAATATCTGGGCTCGATGGTCAACAAGGAAGCTACTTGCGATGACGACATCAAACATCGCATCGGTCATACGTCCCGAACTCATGCATGCGTCTGCTGGACTATGTACAAGACATACGAAAGTAAAATGACTACGACTGAGATAGAAAAGCTGCGGATGTCAGTCGGTGTGACCAAAAAGGATCGTATCAAAAGTACCTACATCCGAGGCAGCTTGTTTGTTGAGCAACCGATCACTGGAAAGCTCGAAGATCGTCGTATGGATTGGTATTGCCATGTTCTAAGACGTCCACCTGAGAAGCCAGGCATGAAGGCACTATCAATGAATGTTCCATTTGATGGACCCAAACCCCGAGGCAGACGAAAACACACGTGGATCGATCAGATGAAGAAGCAACAACAACGCATTAATCTCGGCGATGATACGATCCAAGACCGAGCTGTCTGCAAAAGGAAGCTGAGATTATACGGCCAGAATGGGTGAAGTGCCAACACCACAGGCAGAGCAACGCGAAGCCGCAGAGTGGTATGAAATGGCAAGAAAGAAGAAATGAATTCGCACAGAAGGTACTTTAGGGTTTATTTCGTGCAATTCCTGCACCCATCGCTAGTTATTAGCTTTAGTCTGTACGCGTGTTCCCCTGTCAGGCAGTGGCCCGTTAGTATGCCCACTAATAGTGCACACTGACTTCCGGGTAGTCCTAAGAGGCTTTTGGTTTTTCTTTTGTCATAAGAGCTCCAGAATATTTTCGTTACTCTGGAGTCGTTTGTGTTAAGTCGCCACCCACGAACGAGCACAACCACGACCAAACTTCGATCGAACCATCAAATATCATAGAACGGTGGAAATAAGGGGAATTTTTTTTCCACGCGTTCTATGAAATTGATGGTTCGATGGAAGTTTGGTCGTGGTTGTGCTCGTTCATGGGTGGCGACCTTTAAGCCAATTAGCATTGACTTTTTCGTACATACTGTCGTCCAGCATCGTCTTGCACGTTTGTATTGGCGTCGGCAGCTCTTGGGTTGTTCGTCGTTCGAGCCTAGCCCCCGGTTTGGCTAGTCTGTTCACTATTTCGTTGCCTAGAACTCCGCTATGGCACGGAACTCATCAGAGTTCCACAGTCCTAGCTGATCCCAGTGCTTGTAGAGCTATTGGGCAGTAATGCACTGTCTTCGACTTGATAGTAACGGACTGTAGCGCCTTAAGTGCTGCTTGACAGTTCGAGTGTATGACGATTTTACCCCTTTTCCGGGATGATATCATCACCTCGGCTACGTTTTGGATGGTTGCGCTCGGTGGCCGTGGTCGTTCGGTCACCGCTCTACGATACTAATCTAGAGCTCGGAGTTCAAATCTCGGCGCGATCAAAAATTGCCTGTGAGTACTAATAGAACTCTGCTCCGAGCTTGTCAGTATAAAGACGGCGCGGATAGGAGGTGCATGCTAACAACTGCACTTCCGAAAAGTAGATATGCTATCGAAACGTCGACAAGGCATAGAAATGCTAGAAACTTCTAGTTGTTTTACTTTCTGGGATAGTGCTATTAAGCTGAAATCGCTTAACATTTTTGCTCACAATCACACTAAAAATGGGCCGAATTGAAAATTATTAGTCACGTTATCACGATCACGATCCGTCGCCCGAAATCGATATCGGCCGATGGATCGGCCTGTGTATGTGGAAATCGCACCGATCGGCCGATCAATTTTGATCTGCCGATATTTTTGTGCGATTTTCGTGCGATCGATCGGTGACGATCGATTGGGTATGTGATTATCGCAAGTGAATGTCAAATTACCAAATTATTAAATGATGAAATTTCAAGGATTCTAATGATTTAAATGGCACTGCAATTGAAATATCAAATATGTGGTATACAAAAATACCACACACATCCAAATAGTTAACAAAAATGAATCTAGGTTGGATTGGGAGTGAATCATAACCTATTTTTTTAATTGTCATTCGTTATCGCATCGCACGAAAATCGCTCAGTGTGTGTGCAGTGGAGATCGGCAGATATTTTGTGGCGATCCATCGGCCGATCGATCGGGCGACGGATCGGATAATGTATGGCGGCTATTAGACTTGAAATTATTTATGAGTTTTTCATTTGGAGGATCCGTTTCACTTTTCAAGCTCACATATCAGATTGAAAAGTGGTAAAGTGTGATTTTTTTTATATATAAGCCCAAAAATTGATGTTTAAACTACTGGGCCGATTTAGATGAAAATTTCAGTTTGTTCGAATTCACAGTCCTGTTCGAAAAATTCAAAAATAATATAATATACCACAAAGAAAACACACCATTTAATGGCCTATACAAAACGATCTTATCAATTTATTCACAGATGAATTGTGGGGTTTTTGTCATGTGGTTCGCAGTGCAAGCCACCCAGTATGCATAATTGAAGCATTATATAGCACAATAGACCTCTCCTGATCGCAGTGCTTGTTAGCCTCTCGGAATCACTGCCCTCTTCCTCTAATCTAATACTTAATTGAATAGGAATGAACGGTTGGTGTTGTTGATGTCAAGTTGTTGGCTATCCATGCCAGCCAGAATGCATAGTTGAAGGATCTTGGGTGTGTACATGCTGATGGTCGGCAAGTAAGTGTATATTTGTGGGTCGAGCTGAGTATTAGGTGGCTTTCACACACACGGAACGCACGACGCACGGTATTCTAGCAGAAACCAGCAGTGGCGAGCGAGCTTTTTATACGAATGCAATTTTAAATTAAACGTCGCACATACACAGCTCGATCGTCAATGATGCTTTCTGCTAGAATTTCGTGTATCGTGCGTCCCGCCTCATTAGGCCGAATTAGATGAAAATTTCACAGTTTATTGGAATTAGCCCTCCGAGGGTTTTGATGGTGATTTGCAAGTAGCAAGTAAGACAAAAACATACAATTTAATGACCCATAAAACACAAAGAAAAGCTAAAAACTTTTCAACTTATAACTTCGAATAGAATGCATAGGTGAGCGGTTGGTTTTATCTCAAGTAGTTTGCCGTGCAGGTCATGCATAATTGAATGTGACTGAACTGTAGTTTGCGGTGCATGTCAGCCAGAATGCATAGTTTAACGTACTTATGTATTGATCGGAATTCATACTTGAAAGTATACTTTGATCTTAAATGGGGATGACACTATAGCCAGATTACTTCATCTGCGCTAAATCTGGGTGTGGTGAGTTTAAAATTTTTTGCATTTGACACTTTCAGATTAAAGGATCTGGCGCAGAGAAATAACGTGGCTATAGTGTGAACCCTAGTTTAGGGGTGTACACGCTGATGTCCGACCAGTAAGGGGATATGTATTTCCGAATTGAAAGTTGTGCAGACACAATAGTTAAGTCCTAAGCATACCAACTCTATCGGGATCCTAGGAAAAAACCGTTCATGTTATATCCTGGAACTGGAATTGGTTAGATAATGACTTGAAAAACAGGGAAAAACAAACCAGAAGAATACTGCTACTACATTCACAGATCTTTGCGGGAAGTTTTAATGAGACCAACATACCATTCTTAATATGTAAAAAAATGTACAAAAACACTTTTCTTAATACATATTACGTTCACATTATAGCCAGATTACTTCATCAGCGGTGTAATTTGCGTGTGGTGAGTTTAAAATTATATGTATTTGACAGTTGCAGACTAATATTACGTTTACACTATCCCCAGATTACTTCATCTGCTGCGTAATCTGGGTGTGGTGAGTTTAAAATTGTATGTATCTGACAGTTGCAGATTAATATTACGTTTACACTATCCCCAGATTACTTCATCTGCGCCGGCTGATTTAATCTTCAACTGTCAAATACATACAATTTTAAACTCACCACACCCAGATTAAGCAGCAGATGAAGTAATCTGGGTATAGTGTAAACGTAATACATATAATCTTCAATCTACAATACAATATATGTATGTAAATAAAAATGTTAAATATTAATAAGGGACTTTTAAACCAAAACCTATTTTGTTTGTGTCTTTCATAGAGAATACCTATGGAGGAGCAATCCGCATATACTCAACACTAAACTACTTGAAGCAATTCCAGTCGTAAAAAGTAAACAGAGAGACACACGCCCTCCACTGCGCAACACCCGCGCAGTCTATATAAAAGCACAGGAAGCACGCAAGATGTCATCCCCTCTCCTACTTTTCCAGTTGGAACAACATTCCAGTCTGTCTCTCTGCCGCGGATTTCCTCTTATACTCTCTCTTCAAAGGTGTCTTTATACTATTTAAATTAAACTGCTAACAAAAATATTCCCGATATTTCAGTTTACTAGCAGACGCATACGGGTTAAATGTAATCATTCTATTGTAGTCTGGCTCAATGGATAATACGGTTTGGGTTGTATTCGTTTTGTGGTAGTATCTACTCACACACTAGACGAAGTACCCGGGCAGGGGAAGCCGTTGTTGACGCGGCGAGTATCTCGTTCTCTACTCTGATCTTCGATGGAGAGCTCGTATCTTTATATGATTCATTCTGCCGACTCGACGGCGTGTGTACTCACTACATCGTCTGATATTGATGGTCTAGCTAGATTCTAGAATTGCAGACATCGTACGTGTGCATCGTTGGCAGAATGATAGCGCGCATGTTATCGGGTCGGATAAGCGATGCAGTACGCAGTCATCATGTTCAGCACAAAGTTTGAGAACATGTGCGGGACAACAATCGCGTGGATGGAATGTTTTCCATTGTAACTTGAGATTGTTGGTCCGCAACAAGGCGCTTAATAGCAAGGGAGCTGGCATTATTTTTGGTTACGTTGTAAGTAACATGTAACCAAAACCGAGTCTTCTTGTGTTGGGTGCCAGGCCACCAGGGCATTGAGGGGAACGAGGCTGCGGATGAACTTGCTAGACAAGGATCATCCAGTCGTTTTCATGGACCTGAGCCTTACTGTGGCTTTGGACTGGCCTCGGCCAAACTGCGGATCACAGATTGGTTTGCACGATTGCGTCAACAGTACTGGAATAACCTTCCAGGGCTTCGTCAATCAAAGGAGCTGATAATGCCCTTCAGTCACAAGGGTACTACTCAAATGAGTAGAACCCACCTAAGACTCCTAGTGGGGTACTTATCTGGCCATCACCTGGTCAGATATCACCTGAACAAGATGGGTCTGTCAAGCGAGACTGAATGCCGTCTTTGTCTGGAAGACGTGGAAACGACCAAGCACATCTTGTGCGAATATCCCGCCATCGCGCGTTTTAGGATGTCACTCCCCGGGCAGGCTACTATCAGCACTGCAGAATTCAGGTTGATTCCTGCTAAAGACTTACTGCCCGTTATTAGAAGGGTGGACGGTCTTTTGGATTAATGAGCTACGGCACAATAGATCTTTATGGTCGCAGTGCCTTCCTGCTGGGAAAGTAGCTCGTATTTTTATATCTATCTATCTATCTAACATGGCTAGAACTTTCCCGATCGGTTCTTTGTAATACAGGAATAAGGGAATGGAGAAGTCTTAGGGAAGATTATACCGAATGTGCTCGTGATTATGAAGTGAACTTTTGGCAGAATCTAGGAAAACCACCAAAAAGGACCTTTTTTGTTTTCCTCAAATGTTTTGAAAACTCTAGCGGGAAAAAATTCTTAAAAAAAATACAGTAGGCACCGCTTATTGTGATCATGTTTGGATTGAGCAGAAGTGATAACAATAAACGGACGATAACATTAAGCGAAAAGGACCAAAAATGTAATCCTCCCAAATTTGATAAAATACATATTCAAGCGAATAGTCGTTACACCAAGATAATTAAATATGTATGTATATGTATGTCGTAGTAAATGCATAACTCATTTATTTATTGTTATTTGTTATTATTACATTAAGTTAGCATGTAATACGTAAATAGGAAAGTTATTGTATAATGCAGAAATTAAGTGATGCTTTATTTGGAAAACTCATCCAACTTGCATATTACCAGAGGTTGGACAAAATTATTCAAATCAATAATTATTATATTATTTTTATTCCTTTTTCAATTTTCAAAATGTAGTCCGGATGGCGCAACGGTTAGCACGTTCGCCTTCAACGCACTGGGCCCCGGTTCGATTCCGGGGATTTACGTCTCGGACTATGAGCCCACTCAGATGTTAAATGAGTACCCATTATGGGGTAAATAACTCGGTTGAGCGTGTTGCTGATCACATACCTCTGCACAAAAACCGTCACGATCTAGAAAATGACATGATGCTAACTCATCTCGAGGCCGTGGTTCAAATTGGACTGTTGCGCCAGTTATTAATTTTTTTATTTAATTTTCAAAATAATAATTATTGCTTGACATAATCATTCCCTAGAAGAAAAATAATTATTACAATTGCAATTATTTGTTCAAATTTGTAATAAATATTTTTTTTTTATTACTTTTTTTTCACGAAGTCAAGACTATTCATCCTGCGATTATAAATAAATAACTGGCGCAACAGTCCAATTTGAACCACGGCCTCGAGATGAGTTAGCATCATCTCATTTTCTAGATCGTGACGGTTTTTTGTGCAGAGGTATGTGATCAGCAACACGCTCAACCGAGTTATTTACCCCATAATAGGTACTCATTTAACAGCTGAGTGGGCTCATAGTCCGACACGTAAATCCCCCGAATCGAACCGGGGCCCAGTGCGTTGAAGGCGAACGTGCTAACCGTTGCGCCATCCGGACTACCTGCGATTATACGATTGTTATATACACGATTTTGATAAAAAAGTGCAATCTCTGCACTGATTTTTGTCACAAGTGGTGCATTTTAAAGGATCTTGCAAACAACGAGTCGAGGAAAGGTTTTGACACCGGAAGAAAAAGGCTAAATAGTTGCCTTTAAACAGTTCGGACTAACGTAATACTGCCCAAAAATTGGAAAAAGTTGATCGGTAGTGTATTTTTTTTTGTTTAAATCAGTTCAACTACGGAAAAAACATGAAAGGGGTGTACAAGAAGAGTGACTACACACAGTGAAGAAAGAATAATTATTAAAGAAGCCTAAAATTCCCACTGCTCTCCACAATATCATGGACCGGCTAATGAACAAAATCCACTTTTAGGGGTATGCGGCTGCGTCTGCGATGTGTATTTGAGTAAGAAAGCGAGTACAGTGGCTAGCCAAAACATGCTCACGCGCAGTGTCGATGAAATGAAATTCCTTTCGTTCGTTCCACTGAACGTAATCTGGGCACCACACGTTACGTCTGTGTCTAGGAAGAAATAATTTCTATTTCAGAAGAAATAATAATTGTTGAAGAATCCGCTATCTGCATTATTCATTTGTAATTATTATTATTGTTATTATTTGATGTTTGATGAGATGATAATAATTTTAAATATTCACCGAAATTTTCGTAATAAATATTTATTATTTAGTTGAAAAATTATTATTTCCATTCTCTGCATATTACACCGTCGATTTGGCACTAGGGTTTCCAAAATTTGACGATTGGTAGGTAGTTGGTTCTTCAATGTCACCTCTTCAGCCTCCAACTTTAAATCTTACAAATGCCTGCAGGTTACACCATTGCCACGTCTCCCATATAAAACACACCCTATCATAGTATAAGATAGGAAATTATTCTGTTATCAACAGAATAAGAAGCAGCCACATTTATGGTCTCCCACATAAATCACATCCTATGTTCATACTATCATAAGATAGGAAATTATTCTGTTATCAACAGAATAAGAAACAACCACATTTTTAATTACATCCGACATAAAGATAATATAGGTGTGTAAACGAATTACTAAGAACGTATTCCGGATAAGAATATATCTATCATATGTATATAGCACTATAAATACCGGACTACGGACAACCTACAAGGGGTTTTCTTAGTAGTACGGAGCTACTGTAAACATCTCCGCTACTTGTACTGCTGTTCAAAGAAATTATTTTAATAAAGAAAGAACATTTTAAATTTATCATTATTTTTTTTTTTCCTAAAACGTTACATACGTAACTTGCATGCCTCTTTATCGCTAGATTTTTGAGGTCTAGCATAGGCGAGTTGATAACATTAACCGGAATATTAGTTTTCAAATTTTGATAACAATAAACGGTTACGATCACAATAAGCGGGGTCCACTGTATATATTATATACGTACATATGTATATGTATATATAAAATTCAATGTCAAAAAAGTGGGTTCAGACTGAGCGCCTAAACTAATGGGCCAATTTAAATGAAAATTTCACAGTTTGTTCGGATTATAGTTCTGTTAGTGTTTTGATGTTGTTGCAAAAAAATACAAACAGGATAATATAGCACAAGGAAAACATACCATTTAATGGTCCATAAAAAACCAAGCAATGGAAAAAACACTCATTTCACTATTCCGAACAGAATGAATAGATGGGCTGTTGGTTTTATCTCAAGTGGTTTGCGTTACAGGCATAATGAATGGGGCTGAACTGTGCATGCCGCCACGACCACGTATGTGTTGATCTTAGGTGTATACATGCTGATGGTCGGCAAGTAAGAGGATGTTTCTGACTCGAAAGTTGCACGGACACAATTGCTGAGTCTTATAGATGCAGAAACTCGAATCATTGGCTGGGATCCTAGAAGAGACTTATTCCGACCCCGACCCAGTGTGTGGCATTGAAGTGGATGTTAGGCGAAATACAGACTAACGACATTTTTAGCACCAACTCCGAAACGCAAAATAGCCAAGCATATTTTGGTTCACAATTGTCGCGACGACTCAATATCTATAGGCCTAACTGGAATGGTCATATATTATTATTTAAGAATTGCTTGTTTGATACCACCAAATAATAATTAAAACATGATTTATCTTCAAATCCGAATATTTTAACTCCTCTAATTCTATAATTATATATTTGGTACAAAAGATTCATAATTCACAGTATGATCAAGCATACTATACTGAGCACTATACTGAGCAATCATAGTCAAATTGAATGAGAAATCTTAAGTTGCGATTTTACTATTGAAGCCTATGTTCACAGAGCGAAAACGAATCTAAAAACCAGACGAGTCCGAAGCGTATATACCCTAGACTTGTACAGACCTAGTGGTGATACCAAAAGTACCAATTGGCAACGACCATTCCATATGCATTAAAAGTGAGTTTCCTATATGGCCAGTTTATAGGGGAGGTTGGCACTCATTCAGGAGGATATTTGTTAAATTTTTCAAGTCGCTAGCTTCATTCTATCGAAAGTTATTGCCTATTTGAAGCCTCACTTGCAGGGGAGGTATAGGCTCTTTTTGTCGAATCTTGCACATTTTTAATAACAACCAGCTAGATCCTAGTACAAACATTTGACCAAAATTTCGAGTCACTAGCTTCATTCTATCGAAAGTTATCGCTTATTTGAAGTTTCATTTGTAGGGGAGATAGGGGTTCCTTCGGTCGGACCTTGCCCATGATTGCAACTAACCCCTTAGATCATTCTACAAATATTTAATCAAAATTTCAAGTCTCTTGCTTTATTCTATCGAAAGTTGTCGCTTATTCGAAGTTTTATTTGTGGGGGAGGTTGTGGTTTCGTTGGTCGCATTTTACTTATTTTCAATATCAGCCAGCTGAATTCTACTACAAACATTTGACCAAAATTTCAAGTCGCTAGCTTAATTTTATCGTAAGCTATCGCTTATTTTATGTTTTATTTGTAGGGGAGGTAGGGGTTCCTTGGGTCGGATGTGGCCCATCTTTAACAACAACTAATTCAATCCTACTTCGAACAATTTCATGTCTCTGGATTCATTCTATCAAAAGTTATCGCGTATTTGAAGTTACATTTGGAGGGGAGGTAGGGGTTCCTTAGTTCGGACCTTGCCTATTTTCAATACCAACCAACCATATCCTACTAGAAACTTTGGTTGTATTGAAAAATGCTCCTTTCTCCAGCAATGATATTTTATTTTGTCCTTCTCACGGCGTTTCGCCAGTCAATTTGGCATCATCATCATCATAGTGGAGCGTCAGCCCGACGTCGGGCCTTGGCCGCCTGGACTATTGTCCTCCAATTATCTCGGTCACGTGGCCGCTTCCTCCAATTTTGGAAGCCCAGTAGCTGCGCGGCGTCCACACCTACTGAGCTCTCCCAACGAGATCTCGGTCGTCTAGGCAGTCTCGCTCCGTCGACCCGTTCTGCATTCATTACTCTCTTAGGCATGCGATCATCGTCCATTCTTTGTACATGCCCTGCCCATTGAAGTCGTTGTAGTTTGACGATTTTCGAGACTTGCAGCTCATCGTACAGTTCATACAACTCATGGTTGTACCGGATGCGCCATCCATCTCAATCGCAAACAGCCCTGAAAATTCGCGGTAGAACCTTACGTTCAAATGTATCTAGCATGTTTTCGGAGGCTTGAGTTAGGGTCCATGCCTCGCAGCCATAGCATAGTACTGGTCGTATAATGGTTTTGTACACACGGAGCTTCGTGTTTCTGTGCACATGCTTCGCTTTCATTATGGGGAGAACTGGGAAAAAAGTCCTATCAGCTAACTGTATCCGTCGCTTGATTTCGTCAGTTTCGTTGGCGTCCCTTGACAAGTTGCAACCCAGGTAAGTGAAGTTGTTCACGAACTCGATGTTGAGGTCCCCCACATTGATGCTCGGTTGTGCAGGTGTCCTTGTCGTCGATTGCATCATTATTTTAGTTTTACCCTCGTTAATACGTAGTCCAACTTCTTTTGCAGCGGTATCGAGCGTATGCAGAAGTTCTTCTGCGTCGGTCAATCTTCGGGACATGATGTTGATGTCGTCGGCGTACGCTGCTAATTGTGTCGACTTGATAAGTAGCGTCTTGCTGTTGTCCATATTCATGGCCCGAATAACGTATTCCAGTGCTAGGTTGAAGAGCGTCGGTGCCAGTCCATCGCCCTGTTTCAGACCAGTGCGTGTTTCAAATAGATCAGTAAGTCTATTCTGGATCCTGACTTGTGAGACGGAGTTGGTCATCGTCATCTTTGTCAGTCGCACTAATTTTGCCGGTATACCAAATTGCAGCATGATGTTGTACAGTACTCCGCGATCGATACTGTCGTATGTCTGCTTGAAGTCGAACATGATTTGGTATACGTTTACGTTGTATTCCCAGCACTTCTGGAGTATCAGTTTGACTGTGAAGAGCTGATCGGTTGTGGAGCGACCAGGTCTGAAACCGCTTTGATATTCGCCAATGATTCGTTCTGCGTACGGTTTTATTCTATTTTCCAGAATTTTCGTCAAAATTGTATATGACGTACAAACTAGTGATATGTCCCTGTAATTCTCACACCGCAGTTTATCTCCCTTTTTGTGAATTGGACAGATGATGCTTCTGCGCCAATCGTCTGGATGTATGGCATCAACTAGACTCGTTCCACCGAATTTTAGCAGTTCAGCTGGAATCTCGTCAGCGCCCAGCGCTTTATTTCGTTTTAGTGACCGCAACGCGAGATCAGCTTCATCTACTGTCGGGGGTTGAATGGGTGGGCCTAGATCTACAATATCGTCGAGAGCTTCTTGTGTGGGGATGTTAATGGTAGGTTCAGAAGCTCTTCAAAATAAGAGGCCCATCGTTTGTTAATGCCATCGGTGTCGCTGATGATGTTTCCATCCTTGTCCTTACAAAGGCTAGTCCTGGGTTGGTAGCCGTTCTTAATTGTATTTACTAGTTTGTACGCTTGTCTGGTGTTCCTATTAGCTAAGTTTTCGTTTATATTCAGCAACTGCTCGTCAAAGTATTTACGTTTCTTACGTCTAATTATTCTATTCGATATTCGCCGTAGCTCGTCATATTTTTCTCTTCTGGCTCTGGTTCCTCGTTGAATCCATTGTCTGTAGGCCTCGTTTTTCGCGTCAAGTGAATTTTTGCATTCTTCGTCGAACCAGTCATTTCGCGCTCGCCGGGCCTTATATCCCACGACTTTCTCTGCGACATCCTTGATGGTACCCTTGAGTTCTTCCCAGAACCCATGGACGCCTGTGTTGCTGATGCTGTGTAGCATAGGTGATAGTCTTTCCTCAAGGGCAGTAGTATACGCCACCGCTGTAGCATCACTCAAAAGCTTATCAACCGCAAAGATTTTGGGAGGGCTGATTCTCGGTTGGTGCACTGAGGAAATTCTACATCTGTAGGTCTTCTTCACCAAGTGATGATCTGAGTCGCAGTTTGCTCCTCGATAGGAGCGGATATCTATCACACTAGACGCCCATCTCCTGCAAATGAGGACGTGGTCAATTTGGTTGACGGTATGTGCGTCTGGAGACTTCCAGGTCTGCTTGTGAATGCGTCGATGCGGGAAACACGTAGAGCTTACGACTAGATTCCTGCTGCAGGCGAAGTCGATAAGTCGCTGGCCGTTGTCGTTACATTCTTCATGGAGACTGTGGCCTCCAGTGGTCCCCCGGTGCCAACTTTCATTTCTGACTTTCGCGTTAAAGTCTCCCAGCAGCGATTTGACATCGTTTGTTGGAAGTGAGTCGAAGAGAGTCTCAAGGCGGGCGTAACTCGTCTTTTACTGCGTCTTCTTTAACTTCAGTGGGGGCATGAACATTGATGAGCCATAGATTGAAGAATCGAGTCTTGATGCGAATCGCACACAGCCGTTCATTTATGGGTTTGAAGTCAGTAATATGCGGTTTGAGGTGATTGTTCACTATAAATGCTACTCCAAACTCCTTGCGGCCCGATGGTTTGCCACTTGTAAAAATTGTGTGCGATTTCTTGTCATTAATCTCGCTGCCAAGCCAATTTGTTTCCTGGACTGCAGTAATGCTCAGTTTGTACTTTTTGACCTGTTGAAGGAGGGCCTTTTCGGCCCCCGGTTTGTTCAGGGAGCGTACATTCCAGGATCCGAAAGAATAATCCTTTAGTCGTTTGCGTGGTCGTCGTTGTTGATCCGTCCAATCCGAGGCTTTTGTTCCAGGTTTCTTGACGTGGAGTGGTTGTTACAAGGACGAGTTGTCAGCACGTCGCTTAACCCCATTCAGGGGATGGCCTCGGAAGATAGCTGCTTCAGATGGTTTAATAAACCTGCTGGATTTCACACAACTATGTTGCAGGTCCAACTACGCAAGTCATTCCATCCTACTAAACCTGAGACGCTTAGGTGTTGGTCAGCCATTCAGGCTACAGCTATCTGCCTTTATCCAAACTGTCTTATCGCTAAGACATTGGCCGTCAACGATTTGATACACTGCTGTTACCAGGGGGTGCCCACGCGGAGGACTATGGTAAAGGTCTTGTGCCCCCCAATTTGGCATCATCAGGTCTATAAATTTCATTACATTATTTGTATTTTTTGTTTATGACAATAATGGTACCTACTTACAATTATTCATAATTCTAGTGCTAAATTTTCCACTTGTTTAATTATAATTCACACAGTTTTTTCCCATTGTACTTGTTCAATCGTTTTAATAATAAAATTTTGTGTTTTTTTGGCGGTGACTAGTAGTTGTAATGAGTTGTAATTGATCGAACAACCTACTAGAAACATTTGACCAAAATTTCAAGTCTCTAGCTTAATTCTATCGAAAGTTATCGTGCGAACGGGTTTCATTTGTAGGGGAGGTAGGGGTTCCTTGGGTCGGACCTGGCCCATCTTTAATACGAACTAACTCAATCCTACTTTAAACATTTGACCAAAATTTAAGTCGCGGGCTTCATTATATCAAAAGTTATCGCTTATTTGAAGTTACATTTGTAGGGAAGGTAGGTGTTCCTTGGGTCGGATCTTGTCCATTTTCAATACCAATCAACTAGATCTTACTACAAACATTTGACCAAAATTTCAAGTCTCTAGCTTGATTCTATTGAAAGTTATCGTGCTAACGGACAGACAGACACAGTGGCTAAATCGAATCAGGAGGCGACCCTGATCATTTATGTACATTGCTATACCTCCGGAGCCTCCTTTAAGGTATTAAATATTTTCTTCGTGACAAAAACAATATACCCTGTACTAGTCTAGGGTATAAAAAATGTATGTCTGCCTATGCCGGGGACTTGGTTGGAAGGGGGTATGAAACTCGTATGGCCGGTTGGTTTTAGACAATATTTTGTTTTTGACTGAGTTCGTAAGCTTGATTTCGTTTTATTATGATTTCAAACAAATGTATGTCTATTTGAAGATTGATTGAAATCAATGCATATCTAGTCTAACTCTGCGCATAATCGCAATTTATTTATTGTGAAACATGAGCTTATTAATAGCCAATTCTCCTCTTGACAATATCAATTTAATATAGGGGTGCACCCAATAATGTTAGTAGTGTGGGCGAGGTGTTAATTGGTAATAAACTGTCTCGATCATCGTTACAAAGAAACTCGCCCGTCAACACGAGTGCCGAAAGAAAACAAAACTAGCACAGGTGTCCCTGTCCCCTGATGCGTGTGGGGCACCGTGGTCCCTCCCCATTCCTTGGGCTATTCTGTGTATTTTACCTAGCACCCCTTGCTGAATCAGTGAAATTAACGCGAGAAAAAGGAAGAGAGTAGGAACGTCCTTCAAAGGACCAGTAAGCAAACCTCTTAAGATAATTCAGATGCCATATTTATTCTTATTATTCATTACTATTAATTATCAATTAATTTTGAATACAATTTCACTCCGAGCCCAAAAATTATTATAGTTCCGCTATAAGAACATCGTAAAAATACTTATTTTTAAACTGAGAATATGAAGACTATATAAAGAACGGAAATCAGCTTAAATTTTTGGTACCCGTTTACACACAGTGACATATTACACACACCACAAAAAAGTTCCCCCGGCTGTCAAATAATTTGTTGTGATTTTCAATCATACCGCAACCCAGGGAACACCAACTGATAGGAGAAAGTAGGCAATGAAAAAAAATATTGTAAAAAGCTGAGACAAATTGCAAGTTTCAGGCCCGTTTTCTCAATGTCCAGTTAAAAGTTAAACTCGAGATAAAATTTGTTGTTGTTGTTGTTTTCCCTGTAAAATTTGACAGATGGGTACGTTCAATGTCTGTTTAACTGGAGTTTAAATTTTAATCAGACATTGAGAAAACGGGCCTCAGTCAGTTAATTTGATAAACGAGGGAATAAAAAATAAAGATAAAGTGTGTGATGATAAACTCTATTCAATACATGTTCCATACTCTCAGTTTTGAAATCATTTACAATAAATGATAATTACTTTCATTGTTCTTGGTTTAGAATATAAGGCCAATGATTACATATTGTATCATCATTTACTCCTTTAGCGAAAATTCTGGATGATGAAATAGTACTATGTATATAGGAAAACGCTTGATTATATTTTAAAATTGCTCTACCTATGCCTTTTATTTATTTATATATTTATTTACACTCTCAGTTAAATTTTTCGTAACACCTATCGTCATATTGGCTGTGTTTTTTTTCAATAGTCCAGATCAGAGCAGAACAACAATAGCAGGTTTTACACTAACGAAATTGTTCTGGATAGAGCTGCTTGTTGGTGTAATGTGTGCAATTTTTGTTCTGCACTTGATCTGGACTGCCCAAAAACGCAGCTAATATTTTTTTTGTACATCAATTCGTTGCATCGTATAGTAGGTATATATGTACATATTACTAATTAATGACATAAAAAGAGCGATGAAGTTCATCGGCACTTAAGCCTCGTCCCATACAAATACATTTTAGGTTTGAACCATTAGCTGTTAAGATGTCTATGATTTTCTTTGAAAAATGTTATCCTTATCGCCCCGATTAATTTACTGAGGAACAGATACAGTATTTATCAACCAAAAGATACAACGTCTATTGGGCATACTTATTGACCAGCAGATACATCACCCAGTAACCAACAGATCAGTTGACCAACAGATACAGTATCAGTTGACCAACAAATACAGCATCTGCTGAGCAAAAGATACAGTATCTATTGAGCAACAGATACGGAATCTGCAGGGAATACCGCCAGTCATATGATACCCATCTTGCTTATATATCACTTCATTGCCAGAAATGTCCTTTTTCCTCGCCGAGAGACTCAAAATGCCATTAGCAGTAGTCTAGTGCATTCACCTCAACATTCTCAGTCATATGATACCCATCTTGCCTATATTTCACTTAATTGTCAAAAATGTTATTTTTCCTCGCTGACCGACTCAAAATGCCATCAGCGGTAGTTTAGTGCATTCGCCTCAACACCCCCAGTCATATGATACCCATCTTGCCTGTATATCACTTCATTGTCAAGAATGTCATTTTTTTCCCACTAAAGGACTGAAAATGCCATCGACACTAATTCAATAAAAAGTCCATTGTCCTTACCGAAGTATTCAAAATGACTTCAACAGTGATCTAGTGCATTCGCCTTAGCAAAACTTGTCATATGATACTCATTTGTCTAGAAATCAATTTAATATCAAGAAGGTCCTTTTATCTTGACGCAAACATGCAGCAGGGGACCAAAATTCAACCATGTATAAGAACCTAAGAAAGCTACTTGTCAAATTTCGTTGAAATTGGTCCACGGAAAAATCCTGGAAGAGTGATTTTTGCAAAGATTTAGGCGAGTAACTCAGTTGAAACATAGCAGAATATACCGTTAGTCCAGTCAGTGACCGTTTCGAGATCAAGGTCACTCAAGGAACCTACATATCTAGTTTGGTTCAACTTTCATGCCTCGCGGCGTTCCTCTTTCTTAGTAATTTCTTCCCTTCAATAATAATGTATGCGCCGATGTGCGCAGGCACAGAGATGTTGTGGCGGCGGCGATCACTTGCAGTATCGGGCACTCGTTACAAGGAACAAATTATGTACGAGTATGTCACGAATAACTGAGATTAGTGTCAAATTGTGAGCGAAGCAAGCTCCCGCAGCTAGTGTTAAATTATATTTTTTTTCGTATTTGAAATAATTTCCGAGATAATTTGAAATTATTTGGAAAACGGTTGATCATAGCGGAAAAATTTCTGAAACGAAATGAAAGATCACAGCGATATTCATGAAAAAAAAAACAATTTTTTTTTCTTAGTGCCACCATACACTGTCGAGCTCCAACTCAAACTCGAACATGAACCTAGTACAAATGTCCTCTGAATAGCTCAAAACACACGCACTTCACATAAATCTGAAGAAAACCGGTCCACTTGTACCATGTACGAGTTCGAGTTGGAGTTCGACAGTGTATGGTGACACTAATACTACAAGCGCTTATACAGGGTGGCGCAAAAGAAACGAAGGGGTTTGAATAGTCCATAATTCCTTTATTTTTGAATGAATCGAATTTCTTTTCTTTTTGTAGTACACTTCATAAATGGGGAATTTTGTTAATTTAAACGTGAACAATAACATCGCGTAATTGGTGCCCATTCCCAGCTTCGCAAATTGCGCTCTTTTTAAACGTTTTCATTATTTTTTCAAGATTTCTGGAGGTATCGCTCGAATTTCTTCTCGAATATTATTGTTTAGTTGGGGTATGGTCTGTGCCTTATTCATATGCTATACACATACTCCAGACCAAACTCCAACGAAAAAATAATATTCGAGAAGAAATTTTAGCGATACCTTCTGAAATCTTGAAAAAATTCATGGAAAATATTTTAGAAAGAGCGCAATTTGCGAAGCTGGGAATGGGCACCAATTACGCGATGTTATTGTTCACGTTTAAATTAACAAAATTCCCCATTTATGAAGTGTACTACAAAAAGAAAAAAAATTCGATTCATTCAAAAATAAAGGAATTATGAACTATTCAAACCCCTTCGTTTCTTTTGCGCCACCCTGTAGTATAAGGAATAAAAACCTAGTTTTGTAATATCTATAACCAATTGTAAGAACGATGGACAACAAAAAAAAAATATTCTAAAGGTTGGTACATATTAGCGTCCATTTGGACGCGGCAAAAAAGGGCGCACTCCGAATGTTCCCTGTTCAAATTTCAGGGACACGCGCTGCAATCCAATCCATCTTAGGCGTTATTTTAAAAGTAAAATTCGATGACGACCTCAATTTTCACTTATCCGATTTAATTTCACTCATTGTTAACAGCATTGAAAACGTTTTATATTAATACTCCTACCATGGCAGCCGCCAATACTTAAAAACGTTTTCTTTGTTGCTATTTACAACTGACAACACAAAACATAAACAAAATTTGACTCAGTTAAGTTCGGATCTCGCGCACAAACTTCGTGGCAGTCGGGTTCTGGCTCGTGGGTTTTGGGCAAGTTGGTTATTTAACTTGGATTGCGGTGGATTTCGGAGCTGTCAACTTGAACCACACAGACTGTTTTAACAATATTTTTCATATCTGAAATAATTTTTGAGTTAACATCATTTTAAGAGTTGTAAATTTCAACGTTTCCTTGGTTCCCGACGGTTTGTAGTTTTGTTATAATAAAACAAGCTTACCTTCGGCTAGCTTGCCGAAGGTATGAGAGCTATATATGAAATAGTAGGCCGATTTCAACTCAATTTAGGAATGTGATTTGGCGGTAAATATGATTAACTAGCTGCGCTCTGAAGAACGAAAATGGGTTTTATTTGACAACATGAGGCGAGATGTACATATTATTGTATCAATTAATACTTAGACTATGAGCCAGGTAAATTGCTATTTAGGCCAGTAAAATTAAGCCAATTTTGGGGCTTTTTAATAATAATTAGGGAATATATTATATACTTTGGGGGATAGCCGAAGCAGACCACTAACGTTTGGGTCCCTTTTCGCCCCCTCCCGGTCATCAGTGACTTCCAGATGTCGACTGATAATTGTCGACCTCTTTCTTCATCACTGAGTCCCGTGTTATTGCTAGCATTTGTTTGAAGCTGAGTTCACTCATGGCTTCTACACTTATCGTGTGCCTGCCTGTGATCCTCAACCTCGTGCTAGCCAGTGCTGGACATTCGCACACAATGTGTGCCGCCGTCTCGGCCTCCTCCAGGCATAGCCTGCAAACGTCATCTTCCCCGATTTTCATCTTGGCCAGATGAGCCTTAAAATTACCATGCCCTGTGACCAAGGCAGTTATCCAGCTTAGAGTACTCAGTTTATAACTAAGTACCTTTCTCGCTTCCCTGCCTAAAGGGCTGGTCATTGCATTCCGAGCTTGTTTGCAAGTGACTAGCTCCTGCCATCTTTGTTGATGCATGGAGTCCATCCACTTCCCAACCTTCGCTCCAATCATGCCGTTCCCCAGAGCAACTCTGGGTTCTGGGCCAATGAAAGTTGCCGCAGATCCCTGTTTTGCTAGAGCATCCGCCGCCTCATTTCCTGTTGTACCTATGTGTCCTTTTACCCACATCAGCGTAACCTCATTTTCTGAGGCACACGTGTTGAGCTTCCGGACACACTCTAGTACCAGTTTAGAGTTTATGTTCGTCTGCTGCATGCGTCTGATCACCGATTGGTTGTCCAGTGCAATAAGGATTTTCTTCCCCTGCACCTGACCTTCAAGCAAGTGGTCCAACGCATGCAACAAGCCAAGCATCTCTGCCTGGTATACGGACACATACTCTCCTAGACTAAGCGCACATGCTAGGTTTAGCTCTTCAGAGTAAACCCCCGCCCCCGCTTTACCGTCCATTAAAGAGCCATCAGTAAAAATGCTGATGTCATTGTACATACACTCATTATGTATGTTTCCATCTGCAATGTGAGTCTTGTGTAGTCTTTCAACTACCCTACGTCTACTCATGCCTTCTACCGGCATTAGAGTCTCCCTGACCTCATCATGAATAATGTCTAGGATGCTCTTATGACCGCTGCTAGTTCCAAAGCGATGCCACATGGCATCCCTTTCCATGCGTATTGCCGAAAGCGCCGCCGTTTTCTTTATAAATAAGTCCAACGGCGGCAGTCCCAGCAATGCCTCCATTGCTCGCGTTGGTGTGGTGCGCATTGCACCACATATGCTTACGCAAGCTATCCTTTGTACCCCATCTAGCTTCTGCCTTGTGGTATTCTGCATGGCTTCTGGCCACCATACCACTGATGCGTAGGCTAGAATAGGTCTTACCATCATTGTGTAAATCCAGTGTGTCGCTTTAGGTGAAATTCCCCACCTACGAGCACACACTCTCTTACATTGATGCAAAATCCTTTTCGCTTTCTGGATCTTTTCATCAACGTGAACATTCCAAGTTAGTTTCGCATCTAAGGTAACTCCTAGATGCTTCACTTCCTTGGACACCTTGATTTCCGAACCAAAAAGCCGTAAGGGAGTTATCTCTATGTCTTTCCTCTTACGAGTAAAAATCATAGTGTTTGATTTACTAGCGTTTATGGTTAGCTCTTGCTCATTACACCATTCTTCGGTTACTTTGAGAGCTTGTCCCATGCAACCTAGAATTGTGTCCATGAACTTTCCACTGACCGTGAGTGCCAAGTCATCGGCGTATCCTACAGTGTGTACGCCCATCGAGTCCAGCTTCCAGAAAAGACTGTCCACGGTGATGTTCCACAGTAGAGGTGAAAGAACACCTCCTTGTGGGCATCCTCGGACTACCTTACCCCGTATTCTGTCACATCCACTGCTAAGATTTACCGCCCTCTGCTTAAGCATAGAGTCGATCCACTTAATTATAATGTAATCAACCCCCCGCTCAATCAGGGCGTTCCTTAGTTTGGTAAAGGAGATTTTATCAAAAGCACCCTCTATATCCATAAAAGTAGACATAGCGATCCCGCCATTGTTAATCTCTCTCTCTGCAACTCTAACAAGTTCATGTAGAGCGGTTTCCGTAGATCTGCCTGCTCTATAAGCATGTTGGCACCTACTCAGAGGACTATACATTAGCGTGGTGTTCTCCAGGTAGTCCACCAACACCCTTTCCATTGTTTTCAACAGGAATGATGTAAGGCTAACCGGCCTGAAGGACTTTGCCTCTGTATAGTCTTTCTTTCCCGGTTTAGGCAGGAAGACCACATTAGCCTCCCTCCATGCCTTCGGGATGTAGCCTGCTGAAAGACAGGCGACGAATATATTCCGGATCCTATCTAGTAGAGCGCTCATGCCCCACTGTAATAGTGCCGGGAATATTCCGTCCATTCCAGCCGTTTTAAATGGAGCAAAAGAGTTTATAGCACTTTTGACTCCATTTGGAGTTATTATCCTCTCAGCTTCTTGTTGACTTACCCCACCTGCTCCCATGTTAGTTTGAGGCCATGGTTGGTCTGACTTGAAACTTCCAGGAAAATGTACCTCCATCAGGGCCTGCAACGTTTCTTCCACTGTTTCTGTCATGGAACCATCAACTTTGCGTATCAGCCCCATTTTCGAAGCAGTGTCTTTCGATATCATCTTCTGTAATCTGCATACTTCTGACGTATCCTTCATGCTAGAGCAGAATTCCCTCCACGTATTTCGTTTCCGAAGACGTAAGGTTCTTTTCAGCTCCCTCTTTTTATCCTTGTATAGTTCCCAAGAGTGAGAGTCTCTCTCCCTCATGTAACGGTTAAAGGCTTTCCTTGTCTCTTTTTTCATAGACTCCAGTTCCCTACTCCACCATGGTGTTGGGTCCTTTTCGTCCACTACTGTGGAGGGACAAGCGTGTTCGAAGGCGCGATTAATAGCGGAGTTCAGTTGTTCCACTGTTCGCTCTATCTCGACCGTATTCCGAGGTATTCCGTCTTGAATATCCTCGACTTGTTCCAATAAATATGTCTCGTACTTAACACGATCAGTATTTTTTGGCACTCTTATACGTTTGCGTTCGCTACTCCGTTTTCTGCCATACAGAATTTCAAACTGGACAGCCCTGTGATCAGACATGGTTAGCCTGCCCACCACTCTCCAGTTCTGAACTCTGTCAAGCATATTAACAGAGCTTAGGGTAATGTCGATCACCTCAGCCCTTCGTGCATCCACGAAGGTGGGAGCGACCCCCTTGTTTGCTACCAGCAGATTGTACTTTTCCACAAATTCTAGCAGCTGCTGTCCTCTGGGATTGTCATCTGTGCTGCCCCACACAGTGTTGTGCGCATTGGCATCACAGCCTATGATCAGGGCCATATCTCTTTCTTTACAATACCTTACCAGATTTTCTACTTCCTCTGATGGAGGTGGTTCTGGTGCATCATAAGGGAGATATGCTGATGCAATTAGGAATGATCCTGCACCACTGCCGATCATTACTACCGTAAGATCAGGCGAGCAGAGATGCATCATTTGTACTGCACGTATTCCATGACGCACCAGGATGCATGTCCTTATTTTACCGTCCACCTGTGCATGGTACAGATTTGCGGTTTGTTGTGACAAACCCCTAATTTTGTTTTGTAAAATCCAGGGTTCCTGTATTAAAGCTATGTCCAGTTTCTCTTCATCAAAGCATCTCGTCATCATCGCTGATGCCGCTTTATGCTGTGTTTTGCTAGACAGCGGCTGGGCGATTTGCGTCTGCGGCTCGAGAGCAATTGATTCATCATTCAATGTCGGGGTTTTGTATGAAAATAGTACTAGTATGTTGGGCAGGTTGTCTATGCAATCAAGGATTTTTAAATGTACGTGAGGAGAATGGATGGAAAGAGACGAATGTACTGTAGATGTAGAGTCCTTCGGTGGCAGCAAGGACATTCGAGAAAGCATATTTTTTGCAGTGAAGCGAAATATGGCGAATATGGGTGTCATATGAACCGGGATGAAGAGGTGAATGTCCAGGAGTAGTGTAGATGGAATTCCGGATCCTTCGGTGGCGACAAGGATATTCGAAAAAGGATACTTTTGGCAGTGAAGCGAAATACAGTCAATATGGGTGTCATATGAATCGGGGTGGACACCCGAATATCCAGGAGTAGTACGGATGGCATTTCGAGTCCTTCGGTGGCGAAAAGGACATTCAAGAAAGTCAAGCGAAATACGGTCAATATGGGTGTCATATGAATCGGGGTGAACACCCGAATATCCGGAAGTAGTGCAGATGGCATTTCGAGTCCTTCGGTGCCGATAAGGATATTCGAAAAAGGATACTTTTGGCAGTGAAGCGAAATACGGTCAATATGGGTGTCATATGAATCGGGGTGAACACCCGAATATCCAGAAGTAGTGCAGATGGCATTTCGAGTCCTTCGGTGCCGACAAGGATATTCGAAAAAGGACACTTCTGGCTGTAAAGTGCAATACGGTCAATATGGGTGTCATATGAATCGGGGTGAACACCCGAATATCCGGAAGTAGTGCAGATGGCATTTCGAGTCCTTTGGAGCGAAAAGGACATTCACGAAAGTCGAGTGAAAAATGGGCAATATGGGTGTCATATGAACCGGGTTGAAGAGGCGAATGTCCAGGAGTACTGAGATGGCATTCCGGATCCTTCGGTGGCGACAATGACATTCGAAAAAGGATGTTTTTGGCAGTAAAGCGAAATATAGGCAATATGGGTGTCATATGGACCGGTGCGAAGAGGCGAATATGCAGGAGTACTGTAGATGGCATTCCGGATCCTTCGGTGGCGACAAGGATATCCGAAAAAGACTTTTTGCAAGTAAAGCAAAATATATAGGTAATATGGGTGTCATATGAATCGGGGTGAAGAGGCGTAGATGTAGATGGCATTTCGAGTCCTTCGTCTACTTGCGCAGCATTTCCTCGAAAATTGTGGTGCGGACCAGGACAACGCCCGTTCTATCAACCAGGCTAAATGCGCATACGGCATGCTGTCGAAAATCTGGCAGAGCAGTTGTCTCAGCATCAACATCAAGCTGATATTTTTTCGCTCTCGGGTACTGTCTGTAGTTTTGTATGGGTGCAGTACATGGAAAATTTCACTCAAAATTACAAATTACACTCCGTTGCCACAGTTCGTCGCCATGTGATTCTAGGACCCCCTCTTGGTCGGCCTTGGTTGGAAACGGGGTTCTATTTCATGACGTGCAAAGCAGTGCATTTATCACTCTTCCGACATGTGTGACCTACCCACTGCTATTTTCGCCTGCATATCAATTCGTCGATTGGCATCTGCCCCGTACGCCAACTTAGCTCTTCATTTGATATTGTTTCAGACCAGAAAATTCTTATAATTCGACGAAGACATGAGTTGACGAATACTTGCAGCTTTCTGGTAACTCTTACTGGAACTTTCCATGTATTGCTACCATACGCAAACGCAGAAATTACCAGGGAGCGAAACAGACCCAGCTTGGTCTTGGTGCTGAGATAACTCCTTTGCTAGATTTTGGAGAGCATGCCGTATGCGCATTTAGCCTGGTTGATAGAACGAGCGTTGTTCTGGTCCGCACCACCATTTTTGAGTAAATGCTGTGCAAGTAGACGAAGGACTCAAAATATTATCTACATCTACGCCTCTTCACCCCGGTTTATTTGACACCCATATTACCCATTTTTCACTTGACTTTCGTGAATGTTCTTTTCGCCACCGAAGGAGTTGAAATGCCATCTGCACTACTTCTGGATATTCGGGTGTTCACCCCGATTCATATTCACACTACTCCTGGACATTCGTCTTTTCACCCCGATTCATACGACACCCATATTGCCCATATTTCGCCTTACCAGCAAAAATATCCTGTTTCGAATGTCCTTGTCGCCACCGAACGACTCTAAGTGCCATTTATAGTGTTCCCGGACATTCGCCTCTTCACCCCGGTTCATATGACACGCATATTGTCCATTTTTCATTCAACTTTCGTGAATGTCCTTTTCGCTCCAAAGGACTCGAAATGCCATCTGCACTACTTCTGGATATTCGGGTGTTCACCCCGATTCATATGACACCCATATTGACCGTATTTCGCTTCACTGCCAAAAGTATCCTTTTTCGAATATCCTTATCGGCACTGAAGGACTCGAAATGCCGTCCATAGTACTCCTAGGCATTCGCCTCCTCACCCCGGTTCATATGACACCCATATTGCCCATATTTCACTTGACTTTCTTGAATGTCCTTTTTGCCACCGAAGGACTCGAAATGCCATCCGTACTACTCCTGGATATTCGGGTGTCCACCCCGATTCATATGACACCCATATTGACCGTATTTCGCTTCACTGCCAAAAGTATCCTTTTTCGAATATCCTTGTCGCCACCGAAGGATCCGGAATTCCATCTACACTACTCCTGGACATTCACCTCTTCATCCCGGTTCATATGACACCCATATTCCCCATATATCGCTTCACTGCATCCTTTCTCGAATGTCCTTGCTGCCACCGAAGGACTCTACATCTACAGTACATTCGTCTCTTTCCATCCATTCTCCTCACGTACATATAAAAATCCTTGATTGCATAGACAACCTGCCCAACATACTACATAGTACTATTTTCATACAAAACCTCGACATTGAATGATGAATCAATTGCTCTCGAGCCGCAGACGCAAATCGCCCAGCCGCTGTCTAGCAAAACACAGCATAACTATGATGAATATTCAGCTGGCACACATTAGGGAAAGATCTGGAAATAATTTTAATCCCTTCTATAGATACTGAATACATGGAAACTGAGTTTGCACGGTCGTAGAAGGTGAGCTTAACTTTTGGAGGGCGAAAATCCGAGAAATTTGAGCCCTTTTTAGGGTTTTGTAGTAAAAACAAAAACCTTATGAAATCGGTCAAATGTCTGTCTGTCCGTCTGTCCATAGAATATCTCACGAACGGCTGAATCTACATACATGAAATTTTGTAGGAATGTGTAGAATTACTATAATTCGCCGGAGAAAGCGAATCGTCGTAATAGGTCAACTTTAAGGGGAGGTCCCCATAGAAGGGAAATGAAGGTCGAAATTTTTTTTTCGTTTGGTACAGGCAAGTGGGATATTATAAGAAAGGTACCGTCGAGTACATTCCTTTTTTGGATTTTTTTTTTAAATTTGAAGAAAGGTGAAAAGAGGGAGAGGGGAAAATATGTCATCCGAGTTTGTCCCCCACCCTTGCATTTCGAGACCCTTATACTTAGAAATATGAAAATTTACCGAAAAGCGCCATTTTACTAACGTAGAAAACCTAGATTAATAGAATTTTGAAATTTCATCAGAAAAGGTTAATAATAGTACATTTCTATAGTTGCAGTTAGCACACCCCTGCACCCCTTAAGCACACCCGAGGTCAAAAATATTGTTGGCTAATGATAACCAACATCATAGGCAATAATACCTCTAAGTTTCATTACGATCACGTAATATTTAATAATAGTATATTCATTTAAATTTTGAAATTTTGACACCATCCATGGAAAAAATGCACATAAGTGTCACCATACACTGTCGAACTCGAACACGAACCTAGTGCAAGTGGACCGGTTTTCTTCACACCTATGTGAAGTGTGTGTGTGTGTCAGAGGAAATTTGTACCAGGTTCGAGTTCGAGTTCGAAATCGACAGTGTATTGTGACACTAACCGGCCTCTGCTACGTACTAGTACTACGAGTACTGCATACTTGAATATTGTTTATTGTTTTTCGTAAAGTGAATTGGAGTTAACCATTTCTGAAAGGGTGGAGATTGGTGGTATAGGAGTGGTAGGGGAGAGAAGTTTAAGGGGGGAAGTAGGTGGATTGCTGCTTTAAGGGGAGGTCCCCATAGAGGGGAAATTAAGATAAATTGTTTTTTTCATCTGCAGAAAACAAAAAAATTATGGAATTTTGATATCTTCTCAAAATAGTTTAATGATAGTATATTTCTATAGTTACAGTTAGCACACCCCTGCATTTCTCAAAATCATCCGAGGTCGAAAATATTGATGGCCGACAATAATCAACACCATGCGCAATAATATCTCCAAATTTCGTAATAATCACGTAATATTTATTAGTAGTACATTCATTTAGATTTGGTCATTTTGATATCATCCATACAAAAAATGCACATAACAGGTCTCTTGTACTATATACTAGTACTACGAGTACAACATACTTGCATATTGTTTTCCGTAGAGCGAATTGGAGTTAACCATTTTCAAAAGGGTAATGATTGGTAGGAGAGGAGGGAGGAGGGGGGGGGGGAGGTAAGCTGGTCGCCGACTCTACTTTCTATAATTATTCAAACAATTTATTTTCAATATTTTTTATGCAAACTTACAATTTGCAATATCGGCTTAACATGAATGGTTAAGCATCTCCAAGAGTAGGACAGTTCATCTCATAGTGGCATGGGACACTACAAAACCCTCGGATTGCGGGCGTAGCCCTCTATTTTCCGGTTTCATTTTAATATTATCATTATAACTCCTAAACGGTGCCTCGAATCGAAAAAACTTGCATGAGTAAATTAAAGACCGTTAAATTCTGCGTTCAATGCACTCCTCAAAGTTGGAATTTAGTTCAGTAGCGTAGTCAAAACCGATAGTCAAAAAATGACAACTTTCTAGGCTTCGGAGAAAAATCACACTTTATCACTTTTTAAGCTCACAGATCTTTGCAACGGAAGCTCCAATTGGAAAGCTTATCCGTAAAAGTTGGGGATAATTTGATTGTTAGCCTAAAGTGGCCAATATTTTTCAATTCGGCCCATTTTTAGAGTGCGCATCGATTTATGCCTTAAAAGCTCTATCTCGGTAAGTATGTATAACATTATTTTAGTTTCAGATTGTAGATAAATTACTCTAGTTTAATAAAATTCTGCAAGATTTTTTGTAAGACCAATTTAGGAGATACTATAAAGAAATAGGGCAAGCCACAAAATGAGGCCTATTTTTAACATGGTGGGTCGATGGTGTTGGGGGGGGGGGGGGGGGGATAGAAAACTCGAACTTTTAAACAATGTACCAACTCAAACAATATATAAAAAAATCGATAAAAAATCGAAACTACCTTAATTAAAGCAACCAGTGTTATAACAATTTGACTGACCAAAGTAATTTAACCTTTGCAAAATCATCATCATCATCGTGGCGCGACAGCCCGTCGTCTGGCCTTGGCCGCCTGGAAAATCACCGACTTTTTATTAATAAAATAAAAAAAAAAACTGGCGCAACAGTCCAATTTGAACCACGGCCTCGAGATGAGTTAGCATCATCTCATTTTCTAGATCGTAACGGTTTTTTTGCAGAGGTATGTGATCAGCAACACGCTCAACCGAGTTATTTATCCCATAATGGGTACTCATTTTAACAGCTGAGTGGGAATCGAACCGGGGCCCAGTGCGTTGAAGACGAACGTGCTAACCGTTGCGCCATCCGGACTACTACTACTACTTTTATTAATAAAATAATAAATAATAATAATAAATAATAATAATAAATAATAATAATAAATAATAATAATAAATAATAACTCCAAAACTATACCCGGTAGTACATTCTCGTAAAAACTGAATCGTAGGTAATATCCTACCCTAAAAATAGAAAATAGCCCGTAGAAATCAGATGCTTTGTTTACTAGATATTTCTAGCTCGAAAAAATAAGAAAGATTTGTAGCCCACGACCAACATTTTGCTGTTTTATCTTATTTTTCTCGGGTTTTCACCTATATATTATATTAATTTTATTAAAATAAAAACTTCCTGTTTTATAGTAAACAATTTGTGTTAACCATATATAATACTAATTTTTAAATTTCGGGTCATTTACAGCCCTTTAATTAAAAAAATAATTTGTTCACACTTTTTTTATTTTATTTTCCAAGGCCATATCTAATAAACAGTTCATCTGATTTCTACGGGCTATCTTTTGTTTTTAGGGTAGGATATTACCTACAATTCACTTTTTACTATTTTAGAATATATTAGGAGTATAGTTTTTGATTTATTGCGTTTTTATTTTTAAAAAAAATCGGTGAAAAGTTGTTATAACACTGGTTGCTTTAATTAAGGTAGTTTCGATTTTTTTATATATTGTTTGAGTTGGTACATTGTTCAAAAATTCGAGTTTTTCCCCTCAACGAGCTAAGCAGCGGCCTATGCTTGCTGTAGCTCAGTTCGGGAGATGTGGGCGGGGTTTTCGCCGCTCGTTGCCCCTGTCCTTTACGTATTAACAAAAATTCATAGGCCTAGGGAAGACAACACAAACAAGGGAGGTAAAAATGGGGAATAAAAAAAAATTGTCGATAAGGATGGAATGGTTGGCGGACGGATCAGACACCCACGCGGTCGAATCTGGGTCCGGGTGTAATAGGACCCTCGGCCTCTGGTTTCGTACCACCAACAGATCACTACTCATCAGGCGCTGCTTCGATCTGCCGGTGTGGGAGCAGCACTACCAGACCATAATATGGTTCATTACAGTCTAGAAAATTGTTATTTTTTGACTACCGATTTTGACTACGCTACTGAACCGAATTTTAGCTTTGAGGAGTGCATTGAACGCAGAATTTAACGGTCTTTAATTTACTCATGCAAGTTTCTTCGATGCGAGTCACCGTTTAGGAGTTATAGTGATAATATTAAGAAAAGGGCTCAAATTTCTCGGATTTTCGCCATCTAAAAGTTAAGCTCACCTTCTACGACCGTGCAAACTCAGTTTTCATGTATTCAGTATCTATAGAAGGGATTAAAATTATTTCCAGATCTTTCCCTATTTATTATTAATAAAATTTAATTTTACTGGCCTAATTTTATATGGAGCTACTTTTTATTGGTATCCTTGAACACCGGAATCTTGGTCCTTGCGGTCCATTTGTACTCCTTGATCACATGAAATTTATGGACTTGGTCAGTAGCGTATGCAATTTTTTTTTTGTTATATATAAACCTTGGTCATGGCGATCCATTTGTATGCTTGTGCATGCAGCACATAATTATCAACGTGTACCATCACCCACCTGCTTACTAGCACAACTTGTGTAATCACACGAAACATTTTCCAGACCGATGCCTTGCACACCCAGATGAATCGGACATAAGATTGCAATATTGCGTAAGTGCGAAAGGGAGCAATTTGACGTTTTATATGAAGAGGCCATTTGAAGCAAGCAAATATTATCGCCGAGTGAAATGTATGGAAATTGAATTTCATATGGAGCATGGTGAACGTGTGTTGTCACACCAAGAAAATTTGCAGCCCGATGCCTTGCACACCCAGATGAATGGGACGGAAGATTGCAATATTGCGCGAGTGCGAGAGGGTGCAATTTGGCGTTTTATATGAAGAGCCCATTTTGAGCAAGCAAATTTTGGCGGCGGGTGAAATGTATAGAAATTGTATGTTATATGGAGATTTCATATGAAGCATTTTATATTTTAAGAAACAGAAGAAAATATGGTGGACGTGGTAAACAACAGGCAACAGGTGGTCCCTTTTTTAAAGCAGGTTATCCCTTTTAGTAAATTTGAGGTGGATAAGGATGCACATGCAGCGTGAAGAAGCGGAAGGAAAATGAAAGAAAAATGTGAGACAAATCGAAGGAACGACCGTTTTCATTTGAGGCAAGAGGTCGCCCTTTTTATGAGAGACCAGTGGAAACAAAAAAAAAACAAATTGCATTGAGGAAATGTATAAAGTACACATGCAACTATTGGATGTATTTGCACGAAGGACGCCAAGTCGTCCTTTTTCGCAACAGGTCATCCTTTTTTGGGAATTTGGGCTCGGTAAGAATGCACGTTGAGCGAAAAGGAGCACAGCTAAAAATTGAAGCAAATCGGATGTAGGAGAATTGAAGTGGAAGGAGAAACATTTCTTCGTACAAAGTCGTCCTTTTTTTGACCATGTCGTCTTTTTTTTGGAGTTTGAGCTGGGTATGGATCCGAGTTGAACGTAAAGAGACAGAACAAAAAAAATTCAGGCAAATCGGAAACACGTCAATTTTCATTTCAGGCAAGAGGTAGTCCTTTTTAGGAGAGACCACGGGAAAAAATTAATTGCATTGGGAACATGTGTAAAGTACATGCAACGTACTGTATATATTTTCTCCAAGGACAACAGAATGTCCTTTGTTGTCAGCAGGTCGTCCTTTTTTAGGACTTTGGGCTCGGTGTACATGTAAGTTGAGCGTGAAGGATCAAAAGGGAAAAAATTTGAAGCAAATCGTATGTAGGGTTAGGGAGATAGAAGGGAAAACATGCCTCCATACAAAATGTATGGGAAAATGGAATTTCCCGAATTTCCCAATTTCCCGGGAAAAGTTCCAATTTTGAATGACGTAAGGTTTCAAGTGAAGCGTAAAGAAACCGAATACAAAAAATTTGAAGCAAATCGGATAAAGGATAACGACGCCAACCCTGTACATACGTAGATGACTTTCTTTTATATATAAGATTAATGTGAAATTGTAAAGATATCTTTATAAATAAAAAAGCTTTTCTAAGGAAAACTTGCTTTTCGAACGGTCGTTCCTGTAACAGCTATATGATATAGTAGTCCAATTCCACGAATTTCAGGAATTTAGTTTGGTAGTAGATAAAATTGAAAAATATTAAATTTGGTTGCGATATCTTTAGAAACAAAGAAGTTTTTATCACTAAAACACACTTTTGGACCGGTCGTTCCTATGGCAGCTACATGACGCAGTGGTCCGATCTCGTTGGTTCCGACATATATGCAGCGTGCAATAGAAAGAAGGCTTTCAAAATTTCAGCTCGATATCTTTAAAACTGAGAGACTAGTTTGCACAGAAACACACGGACAGACAGACGGACAAAGCTTAATGGACTTATCATACTGACCCATGATACAAGCAAGACAAGATATGACCTTGCGCATGCCGGCTCTCTGAAAACCTACGTCAATGGATCGTTCAATTGTATGAATACTTAGTTTTCGGCTTTTATCTCTGTAACTATTAATCCTAGCAAAAAACTTTCTGAGGCGAAATTGAAGATGACAAAAATATACAGAAAAAATGTCTGCACAAATTTTTCCCATCTTAAATAGTTTTCGAGATAATCTCATTCAATTCATTCATTCGCACAAAATTGAAAAAAAAAACATATTAAGCAGAGCCAGCACAAGAGCATTGCGTCGCAATCCTCACGACAGTATCACTTCGCTTGTTGAGGGTGCAGCACGCACACGATGCAGCGGTCTCTTGTGTGGGCTTTGCTTGATGTGTATGTTATTTGAGAAGCGAATTTCCTTTTGTGTTTATATCGCAATAATCTTAATCAGAGACCGCTGCACCGTGCGCGTCCTGCACAGTCCGCGGCCTGCACTATGCGCGTCCTTCACCCTGCTCGTCCTTCACCGTACGCGTGCTGCTTCCTCAACAAGCGAAGCGATATTGTCACTGTCATGAGGATTGGAATGCTGAGAGTTATGAACCACCACTCTCTCAAGTGTATACGAGTCATTGACGTGATGCGCAGAAAAATACGTATTCTTCGTGAACGTCTGTCATCCCCACAGTAAAATGCCAGCAGTTTGCGAATATACTATATGACGTCGACGACGTTTACGACATAAGCATGAATCCCCCTGTTATGTCGAAAACTATTTTGAGATACGAAAAAGTTTTTACATTTACCCTTTTTTAAAATTTCTTTGTTATATCTTTGTTTTAGAACGTTCTGCGATACGGTTGAATGATTTCGAAATATGTATTGTCAAAAAAAAACAGTTATTTTTTGTTTTCCGAGTTTTTGTCAAAAATCGTTATAACATGTTTTATGAATTTCTTGTGGTTTCTGTGATCTTTTATTTGGTCTCACAACTTTTTTCGCTATGACTAACCGTTTTCAAAATATTTTCAAAAAATCAAAAAAGTTTTTCTGCTCTTTGTTTTCTCGTGATTATATATCTAGCTTGGGTTAACCGTTTTTAAAATATTGAAAAAATGAAACCGGAATATAGAGGGCTACGCCCGCAATCCGAGGGTTTTGTAGCAAGCGCTTATTTTGGTATATAAATATCGGCTCCTTGCTCTTCTTGATATCACTCAGATGGAGAGAAAAAACGTAATTAAAATGTCTTACCCACTTACATTTTACATGCTAATTCATATTACGTGATTGTAACGAAACTTAGAACATATATTGCTTAAGGTGTTGGTTATGGTTGGCCATCAGTACTTTTGACCTCGAACGTGTTTAAGGCGTGCAAGGGTGTGCTAACTGTAACTATACAAATAAACTATTATTGACCTATTCTGAGAAGATATACAAATTCCACTATTTTCCATTTTATATGTTTTTCGAAACCCACTTCCTGTAAGTTTTCATAATTCTAAGTATAACGGTCTCAAAATGCAGGCAAGGGGGGGTCAAATTACGAACTAATATTTTCTCCTCCCCCACAGTTCCCCTTTCTATAAATTTCGAGAAAATGCGATAAAATGGAATGTACTCATCATTACCTTTCTCACGACACCTCATTTGCTTATTCCAGTCGATAACAAAATTTGACCTTAATTTCGCCTCTATATGGACCCCCCTCCACCCGGTAAAGTTGGCCAATTAAGATACAGCGCCCCCAACAAATCTTTACCCTTTCAAAAATGATTAATTAAATAACTGCAATTCGCACTACGAAAAACAACATGAAAGTAGTACTCACACCTATGAGGCCGGTAGGTGTATTTTTTGTGTGGATAGTGTCAAAAAGCCGAACTTTAAATGAATGTACTATTATTAAATATTATGTGATTATAATGAAACTTAGAGATATTATTGCCTATGATGTTGGTTATCATTGGCCATCAAGATTTTTGACCTCGGGTACGTGTAAGGGGTGCAGGGTTGTGCTAACTGAAACTATAGAAATGTACTATTATTAACCTTTTCTGATGAAATTTCAAAATTCTAGAAATCTAGGTTTTCTACACTAGTAAATAAAATGGCGCTTTTCCGTAAATTTTCATATTTCTAAGTATAACGGTCTCGAAATGCAAGGGGGGGGGACAAACTCGGATGACATATTTTCCTCTCTCCCTCTTTTCCCGTTTCTTCAAATTTGAAAAAAAATTTCAAAAATGGAATGTACTCGACGGTATCTGTCTTATGATACCCCACTTGCTTGTACTAAACGAAAAAAAAATTTCGACCTTCATTTCCCCTCTATGGGGACCTCTCCTTAAAGTTGACCTATTACGACGATTCGCTTTCTCCGGCGAATTATAGTAATTCTACACATTCCTACAAAATTTCATGTATGTAGCTTCAGCCGTTCGTGAGATATTCCATGGACAGACGGACAGACAGACATTTGACCGATTTCATAAGGGTTTTGTTTTACTACAAAACCCTAAAAAGGTTCTTTTTGAAGTTTTTCCGAGATTTTGCCGAAAATTCACTTTGTATTCATGAACCCCACTTCAAAAATAGAAAATAAATAATATCTTGGAACATCTATCTTTCATATTCCAAAGTCAATTTTAACGTTCTTCTACAAACTTTTACCTTCTACAGCCGCCATCCCCACTCACGGAGGCTCGCCAGACTTCTCATTCTAGTGTTTATGCCTACAGGCGTGCTTTTTTGTACTGCGGTTCACCGCAGTACAAAAAACACGCCTAAAGGTCACCACACATGATCGCGCACAACCACTACCGAACTTCCATCGAACCATCAATTTCATAGAACAAGCTGGGAAAAATTCTCATTTCCACCGTTCAGTGATATCTGATGGTTCGATGGAAGTTCGGTCGTGGTTCTGCGCGATCACGTGTGGCGACCTTAAAGTATCGATCGTTAAAGTTCTAGCCATGTTGTTGGCTCCCTAGCTACTAATTGACTCAACTTTACTTTAGGAGAATTTTAATTAAAACCATTCCCGCCTAATGTATTTTCATTACTATTAAAATAAAGTCTTCAATTATTGTTGAGATACCTGTAGGTCAGCTTGCGTGAATATTTTTAAATCATGCTAGATTGCTTTTGCCATACAATGGAGAGCAGAACAGACTATCGAGAAATTTTACATCAACAAAAACAAAACAGAAACTACGCAGATACTGACGTATTGCTGATTTTATGTTACCCCTTGGACCAACTAACTGATCATTAGTTACCAACATATGTAGGTACCCATTCGCACAAGAGAGAAGTGTTCTTTATGACGCAGTCCACCCATTGAAACACTACAAAGACCCCTCAAAATAAACTTGCGGTGCGGTCGCGAAATTCATGATATGTATGTAGTATGAGACAATCTCGCACTCGTGAGCCACCTTGTTAGCGCGAGAGTAGACTTCTTTGTTGAATTAAGCCGGTCTGCGGTGTTTTTTTTGTGGTCGGTGCTCGTTAACTATTCTCCGCGATTGATATTTGTGTAAATCTTATCACGAATTAGTAGTTTTTTTTTGCAATTTTCTTTGACTCTAGTTGATTAGAAGGCATCTCTCTACATTGGGGGCAAGTGTGATGGACGGCGGTAAAACGGAAGGACTTCGATCTGAACCCCCATGATTGTTTTGAGATATGTGACTATTTTAAAATTGTATGATAAGCTTGAAGTTTGGAAGTACGCTGAAGTGAAGAATTAGTCTTACACAGACAGTGCTCGTTCCAATTATAAATTCTCTTGTTTTTGTATTTGAGACTGCTTAAAGTGTGAATTCTTTGTTGAATGGATTCGATCGTCTCTGTCCCCTTTGACCTTCCCGGCAGGCATCTTCAACGATTTTGGGGCGCTTCCGGCGACTTTTGGCAGTCACAATGGGATAAATTTCTAGATATTACAGGTAAGTAACAGTAAAACTCAGCCGTAACGAAAATCGGGTATAACGAATGCTGGTTATAACAATCGAATTAATAAGTCTGGTTCCCAAATTGAAATCCTAAAATATCCATACGTTTCTGTTCGGTTTTAAAACGAACCCGGCTTTTAGTTCGTCTAGAGCTCTGCTATAATGAACTATCGACACTAATTTGGTGAAACTTACGGAAAATTGTTACGATTTTAATTTTCCAAGAAGTGCGTATGCATTTTTATTCATGTCTTCACGCGATTCGCGACATCGATTTATGGTTCAAAACCTTTAAAATTCGTCTTAGGAAAGTGTTAGAGACTTTTTACATGTTACACCATCCAGTCGTCAAGGTCGCCACGCATTATCGCGCAGAACCATGTAACGGACCGTTTGGTGGGCATCCGAAGATGCCCGTAGGGACGGAGTCTTAGGTGGCATAATGACCGTGAAGGTCGGGCCGTGCCATCTGGCGAAGCAAAAACGCCCCTCAACGAGCTAAGCAGCGGCCTATGCTTGCTGTAGCTCAGTTCGGGAGATGTGGGCGGGGTTTTCGCCGCTCGTTGCCCCTGTCCTTTACGTATTAACAAAAATTCATAGGCCTCATAGACAACACACACAGGGGAGGTAAAAATGGGGAATGAAAAAAAAATAGTCGATAAGGATGGAATGGTTGGCGGACGGATCAGACGCCCAAGCGGTCGAATCTGGGTCCGGGTGTAATGGGACCCTTGGCCTCTGGTTTCGTACCACCAACAGATCCTACTCATCAGGTGCTGCTTCGATCTGCGGGTGGGAGCAGCACTACCAGACCATAATATGGTTCATTACAGGGCAGCTTCTACTTCGAGGCTTGCCAAGAAGAAGAAGCTGAGGACAAAGTGTGCTGCTAGAAATAGAAAAAAAAAGACAAAAACGAGCTGGGCACCGGAGTCAGCCGACAGCCATTGTAGAGGGGAAAAATTAGCAAAGAGAAAAAAAAAATGCTGCTGGTTACAAAGAATTCTGAGGTCAGCAGAAGCGCAACACTGCACTCCTTGCCGTAATTCACTCATAAACTCTGTAAGCTGCTGAGAACATGAACAATAGAAAAATGCAATACTGTGTAAAGAATTTTTTTTTTAAGTTACTTAGAAGGACAATCCTGGCAAACAAAAAGGTATCCAGGGTCCTCCGCGCTTCGTCTGGTCACCGAAGAAGCTCCAAATGCCGGCAATTCAATGCATTTATGGAGGCCTTAAATACGTGGCTAAACCACAAAAGACGAACACAAAACCAGGACTGCCTTGTTAAACTGAATCTAAAAGGAAAAACTACTCTATAGGAAGAATGGGGTGCTACAGAGGAAAGCACAGCTACTTGAAGGGAAAATACGTGAAGTAAAGAGGGCTAAGTCCTAAGACTTAGAGCAAGTAGCCTTGTGGGGATGCATAACGGTGGAAGGACCAAAAAGGAACCCAATGAGGTCCTTTTCAGTCCAGTTCTTGACCAGAAATGGGCCCCACGTTGGGCGCCAGAATACTCTCAATCGCAGAGTATTTCGCTTCGGAGGCCGAGATGGCAGTGTGACTTCCGCAAAGATTCGTCGCTTAGCTCCGAGGTAGGCTCGCAAACGTACATGTAAAGGCAGAAAGCTATGATGTGTTTGGTCATGGCTTTGCGGAGACTCGGGCAAGCCATTATTAGTGAGGGAAGTCATTGTTTTTGATTCGAGGGTCGTGGTGGAGGATCGACCCTCGACTGGTTCCAGTTTTTTTGATTTTTGGTACACTTGACACATTGCGGTCTATAGGTGTCGGGAGCCCCGCAGCCATAAGAAAAGATGGCACGAGGTGCCATACAATCCGCAAAGCAATGACCGCTTTCACGACAATTCCAGCAAACGTACGAACTGCTACGGGTTATAGCCTCTACACAAACTGGAGTTCAGCAGGTTCAATGTTAACCAGTTCCGAAATATTTCTCTTTCCACGATCAATGCGAAGAAGCTGTCGAATAGAATTTATCGGCTGATACAAAAGCTCTTGGCGCATTTCCAAACGTAAATTGCGCTTCAGTATCTCGATCAGCTCCCATTCTGGAAGAGGTCTTGTCAAGCGATCCACCCACTCCATTACGCTATCATGAAATGCGTCGAACGTCTCATATGGTCCTTGCTTCCGATTGCGGATCAATTCCAATAGATCATAATTAGATAATCGTTCTTGGAACTGATCGCGCAACGCATCGCAGAAGGTGTTCCAATCTATATACCCAACCCCTCGATGAAATCGCCAGAACCACTTCGATGCATGGCCAATTAGCAAGGTATGAAGATGTCTGGTTACCAAAGATAGGTCTCCGTTAAGCGTAACGGAAGCCAAGGTACGAATTTGATATAAAAATTTCTCTACTGGCATCCCCGGATCTTCGCCACTAAAGCGAATATTCTAGCCAGCAATTTATTTTTCCTATTCGTTCATCAGGGAACTGACTCGATCGACGAACGTTACGAGTGGCTGTCTCGGATGGTCCCGCAGAGTCATGGGGGCCTGGCAGATTATAATTTGAATGTGATGACCTATAATTATTTTCGTGTACTCGCGAAAGATCGTGATCGTATGAGATATGGTTACTTGCTCGAAAAGGTTGATCCGTTCTGGCTTGCACTAAGTTACCTCCATCAGATGGACGCAAAGAAGGCGGAACGGGTTCATTCCTAACCGAGTCAAGTTGGCTATCACTCGGCAATGAAGGTAACGAGGAAGGGGCAGGACGATTATTTAACGATAACACTGCCATTTGTCGGCTTATAGCCTCAGTAACTAATGCGTTAATTTGAGCAATTACATTATCACTAATCCGATCCGAGGATATTGATGAACTGGCAACCTGGCTTGGTCCTGAAGAGGTGGTCTCAGAGATGGTGAAGTCAACGCTTCCTCTCTGGTTTGGGACCTGGTTACCATCCCGGATTTTTAGATTGCGTCTTGTTTATTTGCCACCCCAGCTTCCTGTGTAACACCACTAGAGTCTTTCTTAAAAAGAAAAGACTCCAGATCGTCTTCTCGAACAGACCGTCTGCAAAGCGGGCAAGTGGAATGGTGTGTTAACCAATTGGTTAAACAATCCCTGTGGAACACATGTGCACAAGTTGTCACAACCGCCTTATCAGATAGCAGGAAGTCGGTACTGCATATGGTACATTTTGTCGGTCTATCATCACCAAGACTTGGCAAGTCTTCTGTGCTGTGCCGAACAGCCATTGCGAAGTGTTCCGTGTTTTAATTGTATTAGAAATACTCGCTGTATGGAACGGGATTCAGAACAAAATCCGTGAATAATACGACAATCAAGCAGATATGTCTCAACCTGCGCCACCTCATGCCACATCTAACCGAGAATGATACGTTGGAGCTATTGAGCTATCGAGATACTTATAGTCGCGAATGAAAAGAAGAGAAATCGAAAAAAAAAAAAATTTTAAGAATTTACTAGAATTACCCTCATTATAGGAATTAATTACTACATAGAGGCTAATTGGTCAGAGCATTTCGGTCCACCTATTCCTCAGAGAAGGGTCAGAGTGCAGCGAAAAACCACCACGACTCTGTAATTCCCAGCCGTCGGGAGAAAAGTGAGCGCGAAGGAGCATTTCCCAATTACCCTATAGATTGGACCACAATAGGAGTTGCTCTTTCACAAAAAGGTGAGGAAAATTCAACCAAAGAAACATTGTCGGTCTCTTCAGACAAATCCCAAACAGACTCAATTTCAACTGATTCTTGGATGATATCCATCACATGGTGAATACACCAAGCCAAACACAAAGAGACTCCTGTAGAAGAAAAAATATGAAAAAATACGGACACCAGAAATCTTTCCTGCCCAATAATGCGGCGTTCAGCCAAAATAAGTGAGATTAAAATAATCCAAAGGGAAAGATCCGGTGGTGGGGCCATTGTTCCTTTACCCAAGATGCAGTAGAATAGCCATGGAACAATGTGTCATCATTTAATCGGGCCCCACGTTGGGCGCCAAAATTTGTAACGGACGGTTTGGTGGGCATCCGAAGATGCCCGTGGGGACGGAGCCTTAGGTAGCATACTGACCGTGAAGGTCGGGCCGTGCCATCTGGCGAAGCAAAAACGCCCCTCAACGAGCTAAGCAGCGGTCTATGCTTGCTGTAGCTCAGTTCGGGAGATGTGGGCGGGGTTTTCGCCGCTCGTTGCCCCTATCCTTTACGTATTAACAAAAAATCATAGGCCTGGGAAGACAACACAAACAGGGGAGGTAAAAATGGGAAATGAAAAAAAATAGTCGATAAGGATGGAATCGTTGGCGGACGGATCAGACGCTCAAGCGGTCGAATCTGGGTCCGGGTGTAATGGGACCCTGGGCCTCTGGTTTCGTACCACCAACAGATCCTACTCATCAGGTGCTGCTTCGGTCTGCCGGTGGGAGCAAATCTCCTAATTTTCACCTTCTGTGAAATCGATGGTTCGATGGAAGTTGGGTCGTGGTAGTGCGCGATCATGTGTGTCCACCATTAAGCTCGACATACACGGCAACCGAAAATGGTTGCCGTGTGTATCGAGCTTAATGGTGGACACACATCGAACCCAGTCAAAATGAATAGAACGTGTTGAAACTCATTTCCACTGTTCTATTGATTTTGACGTTGTTCGATGGTGGTTCGTGGCTAAAATGGTTTTCGTATGTAACGAACTTTGACAGCGCATTAAGGTCGCCACACATGATCGCGCATAAATACGACCGAACTTCCTTGGAACCATTAAATTTCATAGAACGGTGGAAATAAGGAGACTTTTCTATTGAGTTTGACGCGGTTCGATGGATGCTCGTGATCAAAATGAAGGTCGTGTGTGGCGACCTTTAGACCACCTATTAGGCCACGTATCAGAGCAGCTTAGTAGATGGTCTAATGCGGTGTATAATGCGTAGTTTAACGCGGGAAGTTGGTCTAGCATGTAAAAAGCCCTTCAGAAATAAAAACTAAATTTGTTTCATTATAATAAAGTGAATTATCAAAACTACTTTTTAATATATAACTCTCATTGATATGATGAGCTTATGAAATTCAGTTTATTGCTTAATACGAACCTCGTATGTTGAACGATTGCGGCAGTCCCTTGGAGGTTCGTTATATCCGAGTTTCACTATATTATTATTAACGACTATGTTTAGTAATAAACTTACAATTTGTTTTGGGATTCATGGCGTAAGATTAAACTGTTTTTTTTTCGATGATGATAAATAAACTACAATATTCATTCCGTAGAACAAAAAAAAATATTATAATGAATAATCAGATAATAACAATTAAAATGTCTACAGCAGCTAAAATGTTAAGAAATCGAAAAACAAATTTCTAATAGTTTTTGCTTGGAATCTTGATGACAAATCGCCTGGTGCATTTGTCACTTTGAAATAAGTAATGTTCCGATTCCTCCGTTCCTATATAAAGTCTATGAAATAATGAACCGTTTTCAACCAAATTTAGGAATCTGTGTCGGCGACAAATGTGATTGGAGCACTCATACCTATGACAGCCATACAATGTAGTGATCCGATTTCGTTATAAGTACAGCGTGCAGTAGACATAAGGATTTGCACAATTGGAATATGTATAACATAAAGCATTATTTATTTTATTAATATGAGGATAGTTTGGAAGACGTCGATTGACTTCAAACAATTTGTATGTATGTATATGTTAGCAAATGTTCATCCCTGTTTGCTTACATGAGCAATGTCAAAAATAATACCCTTAAAGGATTTTTAAAATGTGGCTCCTGGTTTTGTCAACCAAAACGAAACTTCAACTAGTCGAGGTGCAATGGAGAGGCGCGACCAGGAAACTACTGGGTGGATAGTATTGTATTTTGACGTGTATACCACGCGCATGATACCAAAACTACCTTTACAGTGGTTTCTGGTTTCATCAACCGAATTAAGGCATGAACTTTCCAATCAATTTGACAATCAAAACCTTGCCCTTCATGTAAGCGAATGAAGTGGTGTCGCATCCACTAAATGCGTGAATAAGTACAATAGAATACGTTTTGCGATTTTCAATTTTTTTACTTGCAATGAGGATATGTTTTATCTCCACTTTGCCTCTCCGTGGTTTATTTTAAGTAATATTGGTTTGCGGTGGAGCTAGTGCTGTCAACAATACTAACAAATCAATGTCTTCACCTATGATCCCGACACTAGCTTCGGATGTTGCTTTGTCAATTCCGCATCGGACAGTAGAAGTATCTGCATCAGCCTCGTAAATACCCGCTTAGGTCATTTTGAGAAAGCATATTAATAAATCTTAACTTTTTTTTCCTTATAGCAAGGAAGAGCTCTTGGTCACAGTCACGTTTTCCCTAAAGTCTATATCAACTATAGATGTTGAGGCACTTCGGCGTTTTGGTTCATCACGTTAAGTGCTATTGGCGGTGCCTGCGCCGCTATCCAACATTTCAACGCTAACAGAAATTATGTTTAATTTTCTGAATTTCTAACTGAAGTTCGCCACATACGACAACGATTTGGTCGCGCGACCATTTCATCGTTAAAGGAACTTGCGGATAAATAGAGGGATTTTTCCGCACGTTTTTATGAAAATCTCCGCACGACCAAATGGTTGTCGTGTGTGACGAACTTTAGACTCCTTGACCTTTTCGCTTTACCGGCACCACACCATTCCATGATTCTATTAGTTTAGATAAGCTCTTGGAAATGTATACAACTTTTTAATTTCTACTTGGCTTGTTGAAGAGTTTGGGCCGAAATTGTGTCAAGTTTTCAAAATTTTTAACTTTAAGCTCATATTACATTACATCCATACACGCACTCGATAGATGAAAGGCAATTGGTTGAAGGTCGACTTATTTCTCTCTAATTGCCTTGACCCCTCCAGGGGCATGGGCGCGTCAACATCTCTAGCATTTCTATGCCTTGTTGACGTTTCAATAGCGTATCTACTTTTTGGAAGTTCAGTTGCTAGCATGCACCTCCTATCCGCGCCGTCTTTATACATACTGATAAGCTCGGAGCACTGTGAGAGTTCTATTAGTACTCACAGGCAGTTTTTGATTGCGCCGAAATTTGACCTCCGAGCTCTAGATTAGTATTGTAAAGCGGTGACCGAACGATCACGGCCACCGAGTGCGACATCTAAATGTATACTGAGTCCGCAATTCCCCCCACGACTGCGAAGTATCTGTATGGTGGCTGTTTAAGTTCGCTCGACGCAGATCCATTAAGTTCTTCTCATCCGTGTTCGGTCTGAGACCGAAATCCTAGCGAAACGAACACGGCTATTCAGTTGTCCAGCTACACCCACGCTACTAACACTGGGTGGACCCTACAGGGTTGTACATATTGGAAACATCGCTGTAACAACAACATTGAAAGTTATACGATGCGGAAGCCGCGTATTATTACTTTGCCTTAACTCCTAGTGGGGCATAGAGCATCAACTACTCCTCCCGCCATCGTACTCGGTTCTGGGCAATGGGACGAATCTCCCCCCACTACTTACCCACAAACTCACACTCCATTGCTACAGATCGGCGCCCTGACTTTATAGGAAAACCCCTTAGTTGGCCTTCATTGGTAATGGGGTCCCATTTCATGACATATCCAGCAATGCAGTTATCATCCTTCCACAATGTGTTACCTATCCATTGCCACTTTCGCCTGTGTATTACAATAGTACGCCGATTGGCATCTGACCCGTACACTGACTCAGCTCTTCAATTGGAATTCTTTCGGGCGAGAAAATTCTTAAAATTCGACAAAGACATGAGTTAACGAAAACTTGCAGCTTTCTGGTAACCTTCACGGAGACTTTACATATGCTGGTCCCATACAACAGCACGGACAATACCAGGGAGCGAAACAGGCCCGGCTTGGTCTTAATACTGAGATAGCTCCATTGCCAGATTTTAGACAGCATGCCGAATGCGCATGCAGCCTGGTTGACACGACGAGCGATGTCCTGCTCCGTCCCACCATTTTCGGGAACAATGCTACTTAGGTAGACGAATTGATCCACCTTTTCCACAAGCTGTCCATTGATACTGATAATAATTTGACGAGTTGGACTTCTTCTTTTTCGCAACGGCGGGCTAAGAACTTTAGCCTTGTTGGTGTTAATCTTTAGCCCGAACGTGCTCGCTTCCCTCTCGAGATCTAAGGAGATTGCATTTAAATCCATAATTTAGTTGGAAAGTAGGCATATGTCATTAGCCTAGTCAAGATGTTGGATATAAGATGTTAAGGGCCATCGAATTCCTCTATGTGGCCCGGATAGGGCTGCATGCAACACATCCGCAATTACTATGAGGAGTAGGATCTGTGAGGGCATGCACCTCTGCAGAACTCCACTCCGGATCTCAAAGTCCCCTGACACCTTCCTTACCTTTATACAAAATGCGACACTTCGCGCCATTGCAAGTTGCCTTAATAATAGCCACAATCTTCTCAGGGATGCTTTTCCTGCGCAAATCCGCCCATATGTAAACCCGGTTCACACTGTCGAAAGCCTTCTCGAAGTCAACGAAAAGCATTGCTCGATGATCAGATTAAATTCTGCGAATAATTTTAATCTGATTGACACAGGAGAACCGGAATCGAAAACCGGTCTGCTCTTCATTAATTGTGCTTTCTAAGGGCTTCTTTAGTCTTTCCAGGACAATTTTAGTTATTTTGCAATGGCAGACAGCTGCATATTCAATCACAATTCAATGCAGTGCCGAACCTTTTGTTCTCTATCTATCTATCTATCTATCTATCTATCTATCTATCTCCTTTTTTAATGACACCAAGCCCCAGGGTGTGTCAAGTCAACGCCTACGTTCACGTTCTTGAGCGTTGCGGTTATTCAGCAATTCAAATGCATGTAAATGGAATAAATCAGTGATTTTTTCCGTTTATATGCATTTGAATTGCTGAATAACCGCAACGCTCAAGAACGTGAACGCAGGCAACCTTAAGAAGAAATTATTAATGTGGAGCTGATGATTCTCTTGGCTGTTCGAATTTGTGAGATGGAAATCCGCAAATGATCTATGTATAGGTACAGACCTGAGTATAGAACCGTGCGTCAAAACGAATACATGCAGTAACGACAAATACAACATTTGCATGAAATTTTCGTTGCGCTTCTGGGAATTGCATGATTCAATAATAGAGGGTTACGCAAAGAAGTGTGCAACTTTTTCGCTCTCTCTGCGCATGACGTCCTAGTTCCACTTTTTTAAAGCTTTCAATGAATTTGATATGAAATCACATACTTTTTGAAAGAGAATTCGCTTACAAATCGAAAGCTTTAATTGGATTTTCATGAAATTTTGAAAATGGACCTCAAGACTAGGAGAAGGTTATTTTTTACATAAGATTTCAAGAAACCACCCTCATCCCCCTTCCCTCCCTTAAAAGAAAATCTGCGAAAATATCTAGTTTTATTGCGATCTTAATGAAGTTTTGAATACGAGACCTTCAAGGCAAGGGGAAGGTGTTTGTCCGATTTTGGGAAACCACCCCTAACCCCCTTCTTAAAAGTACAATAAATCTGCAAGTGTATTTACAGTTTTATTCGGATTTTGATGAAACTTTGTACATTAGACTTTCAAGGCTAGGGCAAGGTGGCTAGTCTACATAGGATTTCGGAAAATCGCCCAATCCCCTTCTCACCCCTAAAAGAAAATTTGCAATTTCATTTTCGGGTGAGAAGGGGGATAGGAGTGTTTTTTTTTAAATCTGATATACAAACTTTCATTAAGATCGAAATAAAACTGCAGATACATTTGCAGATTTTCTTTATGGAATGAGAAGGGGAAAGGGGGGCGGAGTCCGAAATCCGATGTGGACCTTTTCAGCTTGTCCTTGCCTTGAAGGTCTGATATACAAAATTTCTTCCAAATCAGAATAAAACTGTACATATGTATATGTATTTGCAGTTATATATATAGTTATTAGGGGTGAGAAAGGGAATGAGGGTGTTTTCTGAAATCATATGTTTATCCCTTAGTCTTGGAGTTCCAATATACAATATTTCATCAAGTAGGAATAAAACGTAGGTACAATTGCCGATTTACTTTTACGGGTGAGAAGGGTGTGGTTTTCCAAAATCCGATGTACTCGCCTTCCCATTGCCTAGAACGTCTCATATGCAAAATTTCGTGAAGATTGGAATAAAACTGTAGATAATTGCGGAAATATACTTTTGGGGGTTTGGAAAGGGGATGAGGGTGTTTTTTTTTAAATCTTAGGTTAATATTAACTTTGGCCTAATCTTGGGGGTCCAATATACAAGCCAAGATAAGAATAAAACAGCATATAAAAATGTAAATTTCTTGAAAGGTGGGGTGGACTTTCAAAATGCCCTACAAACGGTAACCTTCCCGTTGTTATGGAGGTCCAAAATTAAAAATTTCATCAAAAATAAAACTAGATTTGAGGTAATTTTTCTTTTAAAAACCATGAAATCTCATACAAAATGCACTCGCGCATATGAAAAATTGAAACCGTTACGTCATGAGCTTTTTCTCTAATTCGGTGGCTGAATAACGGACCTGCGCGTTGCTTAACCTTCTATTCTTGAATCATGTGGGAACTACGTGTCAGTTATTGTATTTGCTTAGGCTTGTAAATAATTTAAATAAATTTTGATTAATATAACGCTTTCAATTATATTGCGCAATATGATATTGCACAGTAGTGATGTGTAGCACAGTAACGAGTCGTTCAAAATGAACAGAATAAGCAAAAGATTCGGCACAACGACATAGCCTCCGAGTCGTTCAATTTACGAATGGCACACTGTAAAATTAATTCCCAAACTAGCCCCCCGCATAAATACTACCCAACGCATAACCAATCTACGCTCATTTCTCATTACATATAATGTAAAGGGTGTTTCAATCGTTGGTGTGGTACTTTTTTATCGATTAAAATCAGCATCATCGACCCTTTTCCGCCATATTTTGTGTTATTGTCATCGTGACAGCAATCACCACATTAGTGAAACAGCTGTGCGTAACATTGTGAATAAATTTTATCAAACTGGGTCCGTACTTGATGTTCCGAAGCCAACCAGAGTGCGGAATGCACGCAGTGCTGAAAATATTACCGCCGTAAGTGAAAGTGTCGTCGAGTCCCCCGAAATGTATATTCACCATCGTTGACAACAATTGGCCATTTCCGCGACCTCCATGCATGGAATTTTGTGCTTGGACTTGAAGTTACATCCATATAAAGTCCAATTGACGCAGCAGCTGTTGCTTCGTGACCATGCACAACGCCGTACATTCGCTGATTGGGCCCTGCAAATGGTTGCTAAGATGATGATTTTTTTCAAAAAAAAATCATCTTTTCGGACGAGGCTCATTTCCACCTCGGCGGCTATGTTAACAAGCAAAACTGCCATATCTGGGGCTCGGAAAATCCACAAGTGATCGTGAAGAAGCTAATAGAGCAAGATCCCAGGGCCGCCAGACGTTACTTATTTTCTGAGTAACAAAATGTGTGGGATTGAGTAGTGTTAGTAAGTACTTTGAACATATGCATACTTGTTAGCTTGGACCGACGGCCAATTTACAGCTACGAGGTGCCAACCCAACTAACAATTTGCTCTTGAGGTGAGAACCAAAACTCTTATAATATCGGTATTAAACCTTTCGGAACGAAATATTACGTTAAAGATATTTATTAGGCATTCTGCTAAAAAGTAAAACTAATACCTGAATCTGTTGTAACTTTTAAAAGAAAAGACGTCTAAAAAGTCTTTAGTGCAGATTGGAAGCTCGATGAAAACTTTAAAGGCATTTTGTTCAGATTATAGCCTTAAAAGTAATTTTTGCAAGTGTGTTATTAAAATAGAAAAGATCCTCTTAAAGTTTTTGCTTTAGACCATTCTAAGTGTTAATGCAGTGTACAGTCATTTCCACAAGAGCGTATACTTTGTAACTTTTTAATGCACCATTTCTCAAAGAGTGGTGGGGGACTTTTAGTTACCTGCATTCTTCCTCTTTTTCGCATTGTAAATATAAATTTGGTCGTTCTAAGTTCAAGTAGGAGAGTGATAAGACGTCAAGTGAAATGAGTGCGATTTACAAAAAACGATTCGATTAGTAAGTCATCCGAAAGGACCAAAAATGACACCTGCATCGGCCGGAAAGTACCTGAAAGTTTCGACACAGTTTGTGAATAAGTGGATAAAGCGTTTTAAAGATACTGGAAATGTAGACGATCTACCTGGTAGGGGTAAAACCCGAAGCACTTCAAGGCCATCATTGATATTTTTAAGAAAAATCCGTCCGTTACTACCTTAGTGCAAGCAAAGGAAATGTTATCGAAGAAGAATATTTACGTGTCCTTGAATACGATTCGGCGAAGATTACAAGAGGAAAACATCAAAACCAGGTATGCCTTGATGAAACCATTACTTACCGAAAACCAGAAGCGAAGCCGTGTAGAGTGGGCTAAGGAAAACATCGATCGTGATTGGGACAACGTGATCTTTACGCATGAATCAAGTTTTGCTGTAAATACGTTCAGGAGACGAGTGTGGGCACAAAAAGGAGAAGCTGTCGTGAACCGAACCGTTAAACACCCTCTGAAGGTCCATGTTTATGGATGCTTTTCTGCACGCGGTTTCGGAAAATTAATAACGTTTACCGGAATTCTTACTGCTGAAAGGATGATCATTTTGTACAAGAAAGGATTATTGAAGTCTGATTACTGTAAATCACTTATACGTACTTTTACTGATATCTTTCTGATAAGTTCTCTAGTTAGAGCTGTCAAGAAGACTTGAAGAATTCTTAAAATACTTTATACTCATAATTTCATACGCCACTTTTTGGCTAGAAACGTTCTTTAAGATTTCTATCAGAACAATTTGCAAGTCAATAAGTCTTAGCTGAAACTAAATGTAGTTCTTATAAAATCCTTGAAGATCTCTATAAGAACAAAATTGTTAGTTGGGAAAGGTACGTACAAAAATTATTAACTTTTCTTAAATTCTGAGTGCTGATTTTTACGTATGTTTTACAGAATATTGTCAAAAGTTAATAATCAACACTGCCAGACACTTCCCGCCGGCAGTTATTGCCGCCAGACGCTTTAAAACTCGCAAAAAAAATTTTCATTTTACTAATAGTCTGATTCTTTATTTTTATATATCATACTTAGGGAACTATTTCAAGACTTTTTGTAAGCTGCCAGACCAATCCAACGGGCTGAAAATCGCCCAGACACAATTAAAATGTCGTTGTCAGTATGAGCGCGGTGCATTTCTAGCAAGAGATTTGTCTCCGATACCCAGTGGAATCGAAAAGTTTTCGATCCTATAGCGGTTCCATTCATCGGTTTGCCTCCGAAGCTGGAAAAATTTAAATGTTTTCGATTATTTACCGACCTTTGTCATCGGTTTGTCTCTGATGTGGAAGAAATCGAAATATCTTTGATCATGCATCAATTCTGGTAACCAATTTGCCTGAAATTTGAATTCATTTTAAAGTATCTTTGGTGACGCATGTTGTCATATAATCAAATACGGAATATGTTTTGTTTGTTTGGTGCGGTTTATGGGTCGGAGGCATCATCGGGCCGTATTTTTTCGAAGATGAAGACGGAAACACCGAAAATGTCAACTCTGAGCGGTACCACACTATGTTGGAGGACTATTTTGAAGCTCAGGGTCTGGACGATATGTGGTTTCAACAGGACGGCGCCACACCACACACAACTCACCTCAATTTGGACTTTTTGCGTCGCAAATTCCCGAACCGTGTAATTTCTCGTTGTGGTGATGTGAATTGGCCCCTCAGATCATGCGATTTGACGCCGTTAGACTTTTTTCTTACCTTTTCTGATGATATTTCAAAATTCTATTATTTTTAGTTTTCTACGCTAGTAAAATGCCGCTTTTCTGTAAATTTTTATATTTCTAAGTATAACGGTCTCGAAATGCAAGGGGGGGGGGGGGGGGACAAACTCGGATCACATATTTTCCCCTCTCCCTTTTTTCTCCTTTCTACAAATTTGAAAAAAAATCCAAAAATGGAATGTACTTGACGGTACCTTTCTTACGATACCCCACTTGCCTATACCAAACGAAAAAAAAATTCGATCTTCATTTCCCCTCTATGGGTACCCCCCTTAAAGTTGACCTATTACGACGCATCGCTTTCCCCGGCGAATTATAGTAATTCTACACATTCCTACAAAGTTTCATGTATGTAGCTTCAGCCGTTCGTGAGATATTCTATGGACAGACGGACATACATTTGACCGATTTCATAAGGGTTTTGTTTTTACTACGAAACCCTAAAAATGACTGAAAAACCATTCAGATTAAAATTATTTTTATAGTATGTAGATGTATTGTCTCAACATGTAAGTCTCTTATTTCAGTGTGTTTTATAATTATTTTTTCTTCTTAGTACACAAAAAATGATATAAACTTCAAAAGTTCGAAAATACACCTCACAGTCAAAATAATCCACGTAAATAAAAGTAAATAGCATATACAGATCGTAAATACAATACTTTAATGGTAGTACCGCTCATTTGTGGAAAATCAACACCAAAGTGGCCACTCTGTTTTAACCGTTAATCTGAGATTTTACCACAATTTCTGAAACTATATTATATAAAATTTCATATAAAACATATAATTCACCGTTACTTAAAAGTTGTATCTTGAAGTAACGGTGAATTTCAAACTATCAGAATCGATTTTTCATTGAAAATTCAAATGGTAATTTTACAGCGGTACTTTGAACTGACAAATCTGCAAATTTTACAAAAGTTGCCCCAATGTGTTGGCTTTCCAACGGTATATTTCTTTGATACGTTTGGATTTGAAAATTTTCGAATAATACGCATGAAAGAAAAAAACATGGTCTGCAGATGAAACGGGTTTACTTCAACCTTGACTTAACAGGTAGTTTATGCTATCAACGAAAAATCGGAAAAAAGATCGTATACTTTTAAAATTTGGTACAATTAATTTCAAAAGTCCTCTGGATATATGCTTCAAAGTCTCAGTTGCTAGGGGGTCCAGAAGTTTAGGGCAAGGGAGTCAAAAGTCCTTTCTTTTTTAATATTTCGGGTCGGTTTCTCCAGGCCATGTTTTTTTCCTTTAATGCGTATTATTCGGATATTTTCAAATCCAAACGTATCAAAGAAACATACCGTTGGAAAGCCAACGCATTGGGGCACCTTTTGACAAATTTGCAGATTTGTCAGTTCAAAGTACTGTTGTAAAAATATCATTTGATATTTCGATGAAAAATCGACTTGGATAGTTTGAACAGTTGTATCTTTGTAGTAACGGTGAGTTTCGAAACCGGGAAATTTCATATGTTTTATTTAAAATTTTATGTAGTTTTAGAAAGTGAGATCAAATCTCGGATTAAATGATTGAAAGAGTGGCAAATTTTGATTTTGTCCGGAAACTCAAACTTTTTGACATATGTAATTTCCAAAAAAGGATATAACATATAAATAACAATACATATAACAATAAAAATAATTTTAATCTGAATGGTTTTTCCGTTATTTTTAAAGAACGATAATTCTTTCTCTAACATAAGGTTGTTCATTTTGACTGTGTGTCACTGTATGTTTTAATCATCATCATCATCGTGGCGCGACAGCCCGACGTCGGGCCTTGGCCGCCTGGATCATTGTCCTCCAATTATCTCGGTCACGTGACCGCGTCCTCCAATTTTGGGAGCCCAGCAGCTGCGCGGCATCCACACCTACTGAGCTCTCCCAACGAGATCTCGGTCGTTCTCGCAGTCTCGCTCCGTCGACTCGTTCTGCATTCATTACTCTCTTAGGCATGCGATCATCGTCCATTCTTTGTACATGCCCTGCCCATTGAAGTCGTTGTAGTTTGACGATTTTCGAGACTTGCAGCTCATCGTACATTTCATACAACTCATGGTTGTACCGGATGCGCCATCCATCTCGATCGCAAACAGCCCCGAAAATTCGCCGTAGAACCTTACGTTCTAGCATGTTTTCGGAGGCTTGAGTTAGGGTCCATGCTTCGCAGCCATAGCATAGCACTGGTCGTATAATGGTTTTGTACACGCGGAGCTTCGTGTTTTTGTGCACATGCTTCGATTTCATTATGGGGAGAACCGAGAAAAAAGTCTTATTAGCTAACTGTATCCGTCGCTTGATTTCGTCAGTTTCATTGGCGTCCCTTGACAAGTTGCAACCCAGGTAAATGAAGTTGTTCACGAACTCGATGTTGAGGTCCCCCACATTGATGCTTGGTTGTGCAGGTGTCCTTGTCACCGATTGCATCATTATTTTAGTTTTACGCTCGTTAATACGTAATCCAACTTCCTTTGCAGCGGTATCGAGCGTATGCAGAAGTTCTTCTGCGTCAGCCAGTCTTCGGGACATGATGTTGATGTCGTCGGCGTACGCTGCTAATTGTGTCGACTTGATGAGTAGCGTCTTGCTGTTGTCCATATTCATGGCCCGAATAACGTATTCCAGTGCTAGGTTGAAGAGCGTCGGTGCCAGTCCATCGCCCTGTTTCAAACCAGTGCGTGTTTCAAATAGATCAGTAAGTCTATTCTGGACCCTGACTTGTGAGACGGAGTTGGTCATCGTCATCTTTGTCAGTCGCACTAATTTTGCCGGTATACCAAATTGCAGCATGATGTTGTACAGTACTCCGCGATCGATACTGTCGTATGCCTGCTTGAAGTCGACAAAGATTTGGTATATGTTTACGTTGTATTCCCAGCACCTCTGGAGTATCAGTTTGACTGAGAAGAGCTGATCGGTTGTGGAGCGACCAGGTCTGAAACCGCTTTGATATTCGCCAATGACTCGTTCTGCGTACGGTTTTATTCTATTTTCCAGAATTTTCGTCAAAATTTTATAGGACGCACAAACTAGTGATATGCCCCTGTAGTTCTCACACCGCAGTTTATCTCCCTTTTTATGAATTGGACAGATGATGCTTCTGCGCCAATCGTCTGGGATCTCCTCGTCCTCCCATACTCGCAGGAGTAATTGATGTATGGCATCAACTAGACTCGTTCCACCGAATTTTAGCAGTTCAGCTGGAATCTCGTCAGCGCCCGGCGCTTTATTTCGTTTTAGTGACCGCAAGGCGAGATCAACTTCCTCTGCTGTCGGGGGTTGAATGGGTGGGCCTAGATCAACAATATCGTCGAGAGCTTCCTGTGTGGGGATGCTAGATGGTCGGTTTAGAAGCTCTTCAAAATAAGAGGCCCATCGCTTGTTAATGCCATCGGTGTCGCTGATGATGTTTCCATCCTTGTCCTTACAAAGGCTAGTCCTGGGTTGGTGGCCGTTCTTAATTGTATTTACTAGTTTGTACGCTTGTCTGGTGTTCCTATTAGCTAAGTTTTCGTTTATGTTCAGCAACTGCTCGTCAAAGTATTTACGTTTCTTACGTCTAATTATTCTATTCGATATTCGCCGTAGCTCGTCATATTTTTCTCTTCTGGCTCTGGTTCCTCGTTGAATCCATTGTCTGTAGGCCTCGTTTTTCGCGTCAAGTGAGTTTTTGCATTCTTCGTCGAACCAGTCATTTCGCGCTCGCCGGGCTTTATATCCCACGACCTTCTCTGCGACATCCTTGATGGTACCCTTGAGTTCTTCCCAGAACCCATGGACGCCTGTGTTGCTGATGTTGTGTAGCATAGGTGATAGTTTTTCCTCAATGGCGGTAGTATACGCCACCGCTGTAGCATCACTCAAAAGCTTATCAACCGCAAAGATTTTGGGAGGGCTGATTCTTGATTGGTGCACTGAGGAAATTCTACATCTGTAGATCTTCTTCACCAAATGATGATCTGAGTCGCAGTTTGCTCCTCGATAGGAGCGGACATCCATGACACTAGACGCCCATCTCCTGCAAATGAGGACGTGGTCAATTTGGTTGACGGTATGTGCGTCTGGAGACTTCCAGGTCTGCTTGTGAATGCGTCGATGCGGGAAACACGTAGAGCCTACGACTAGATTCCTGCTGCAGGCAAAGTCGATAAGTCGCTGGCCGTTATCGTTACATTCTTCATGGAGGCTATGGCCTCCAGTGGTCCCCCGGTGCCAACTTTCATTTCCGACTTTCGCGTTAAAGTCTCCCAGAAGCAATTTGACGTCGTTTGTTGGAAGTGAGTCGAAGAGAGTTTCAAGGCGGGCGCAGTACTCGTCTTTTACTGCGTCTTCTTTAACTTCAGTGGGGGCGTGCACATTGATGAGCCAGAGATTGAAGAATCGAGTCTTGATGCGAATCGCACACAGCCGTTCATTTATGGGTTTGAAGTCAGTAATATGCGGTTTGAGGTGATTGTTCACTATAAATGCTACTCCAAACTCCTTGCGGCCCGATGGTTTGCCACTTGTAAAAATTGTGTGCGATTTCTTGCCATTAATCTCGATGCCAAGCCAATTTGTTTCCTGGACTGCAGTAATGCTCAGTTTGTACTTTTCGACCTGTTGAAGGAGGGCCTTCTCGGCCCCCGGTTTGTTCAGGGAGCGTACATTCCAGGATCCGAAAGAATAATCCTTTAGTCGTTTGCGTGGTCGTCGTTGTTGATCCGTCCAATCCGAGGCTTTTGTTCCAGGTTTCTTGACATGGAGTGGACGAGTTGTCAGCACGTCGCTTAACCCCATTCAGGGGATGGCCTCGGAGATAGCTGCTTCAGATGGTTTAATAAACGTGTTGGAGCCCACACAACTATGTAGCAGGTCCAACTACGCAAGTCATTCCATCCTACTAAACCTGAGACGCTTAGGTGTTGGTCAGCCATTCAGGCTACAGCTATCTGCCTTTTCCAAATTGTCTTATCGCTAAGACATTGGCCGTCAGCGAATTGATACACTGCCGTTACCAGGGGGCGCCCACGCGGAGGACTATGGTAAAGGCCTTTGCCCCCCATTATGTATGTTTTAATGCTGAAATATTTATATTTTATATATTTAACGCGAAAAACATTGACAAATAGCTGGCATCGAAAATCAGCTGTTTGCCGATTATACTCGAATTTCTTGTTCGCGTCGATTTGATACATTTGACATGTGGAAAATAAATTCAAAAAAACTTGCAATACTTCTTTAAATAAGAAATATAAGTATGGACTCCCAAAAGAATGAAAGTAACATCGATAAACACAATTAATCGACCACAGTGCTAAAACCCAAGCATTATGAGAATTGACAGTTTGGGTCGTCATTAAGATTCAGATTGATAAGAACGGCCTGGATCAACTTACGGGCGAATTCATACATCCACCATACAGATGATTTGCAGCGGTGGGGGCGAACTGCAGACTTTGTAAATGTACAGAGCGAATTGCCAAGAAACAAGTTGACGATCAACCAACTGACTTTCAACTCTGATCCAGATGTGATCCAAAACGAGAACTGGTTCATCCACGGTGAGTCGTTTTGTATGGAAATTGATCTTGATCTGGTGAAAGAAACACGGCTATTGACTTGAAATGACCAACTGTATGCAATGTAGTCTAATTGAATGTAGCTAGTTGGTATTGAACATGGGTGCAAGCCAATCAAGGGAGTACCTACCTTCCCTATATACACATATGTATATATAAATAAAATAAATAACTGGCGCAACAGTCCAATTTGAACCACGGCCTCGAGAAGAGTTAGCATCATCTCATTTTCTAGATCGTGACGGTTTTTTTTGTGCAGAGGTATGTGATCAGCAACACGCTCAACCGAGTTATTTACCCCATAATGGGTACTCATTTAACAGCTGAGTGGGCTCATAGTCCGACACGTAAATCCCCGGAATAGAACCGGGGCCCAGTGCGTTGAAGGCGAACGTGCTAACCGTTGCGCCATCCGGACTACCATATGTATATATATAACATATTTTATTTTAAGTACTTATCGATGCGGCCCGTAGGAACTCGAATTGATGTGGCCCGTAGAAATAGACAAAATTGATTGTTGCTCTGTAAACACAGGAAAATTAATATTTTCTTTATTGTCACACTAAACACTATTACATTCTAATTCACATCATATTCTATTAGTAAACAGTTCAACAGGAAACGATATTAAGGCCCGTTTTCTCAATGTCTGATTAAAATTTAAACTCCAGTTAAAGAGACATTGAACGTACCCATCTGTCAAATTTTACAGGGAAAACAACAACAAATTTTATCTCGAGTTTAAATTTTAACTGGACATTGAGAAAACGGGCCTAAAAGTTGTTAATCCTACTTTACCACTTCAATTCCGAATTCACCGATAATGAGAGGTTAACTGATCTGTCATTTCAAAGTACGAAGATAAAAAGAAGTACGACGAACTAACACATTGACTTTCTTTACATATGTATGTAAAATAATTAAATGTATCTGTAGCTCCCAATCGAATAAATGTGAAAAGCGCTAACTGTGATAGATGACTATACATATGGAGCCAAATTATACTGCCTCATAAAAAATAGATTATAAGGAAACCAATGATAATTTCCTAAGTGCCCTGTATTACCCTACTTTTCATGTTTTTGTCTACAACTCTTACAAATTGACATAGAGAGCTGATTTTTAGCATGCAAACTTTAAATGAGACTTTAATTTATTGTAGTTATAGTAGCTCGCTCCAAAACAACGCTAACCTCCCTCCAATTAGCAGGGTGACTATTGAAAAACTTTCTAGATCATCAAGCTAAAATTTTCAGACTACAATAAGTTACGTAAACCATACGATAACATTGTGATTCTAAATGCGCAAGTGTGGCATCTGGGCTTTCGTTTGGAAACGACCTTATATACAAATTGTCGTCGCCTTTTGTTCAATATACGACTATGTTACAGTGCAATATCCGCTAATGAATGCAATGCAATTGAAGTGCAGTGCGGTATAAATGAATGCATTCGTATGTGTTTAAAAACAAGAGTGGATAGCGCTTTGTTTATTTATTGCTAAACGCGAGCCGCCGGATTTCATTTGTTGATAAACGAAGTCTGCGCATTGATACATATGTAGGTATATACGCATACGGTCAGGGTTAAACTGAGGCTAAAGATAGAGGGTTGGTTAGTCATACAAGTGAATCAAATATTAAAGGTTATCGTTGAAATTAACTGAAAACGTTCAATGTCCAGACATTCGGTGCGTTCACAAAGGGGAACATGTTTAATTCAGCAATTCAAATACTTATAAACCAGGAATAGGGGAAATTAATCGCAAACCCATTGTCACCGAGTATCTTAACGGATAGCCTATACTGGTGATGCTGATAAGTGATGATATACAAAGAATGGCTCGTAATTGCTTTTGAAGCCATTTTCTATCAGCCACCATCGCCACTATCCCAACACGATGACAATGGCTTTCAACTGCCAGTGATGGTCCATTGTAAAAGACTTAACATGTTACCTAAATGAGCAAATGTGTTGCATGGAAATTATAGTTAGCGTGACGAAGACGAATTCTGCCGACAAAAAAATTTGAACCAATGTATTTCAAATGGCAGTGAGTATACCTAACGCGACCAAGACGAGATTTTATACGAGTTCAACTTTGTTAACTTTTGTCGTAAAATGGATGCAAATAAAAGGCAGTTAACGTAAATTTTTTGAAAACCTTTTTTTTTATACCCTTCACGGATGTGATAGGGTTTATTAACTTTGTCATGAAGTTTGCAACGCACAGAAGGAAGCATCCCCGACCATATAAACTGTATATATTCTTGGTCAGTATGATGAGACGAGTCGATTAAGCTTTGTCCGTCTGTTTCTATGCAAACTAGTCCCTGAGTTTTGAAGCTATCAAGCTGAAATTTTGTACAAAGCCTTCTTTTTAATGCACGCAGTATATATGTCGGAACCAAAGGAATCGGACCACTACGTGATATAGCTGCCATAGGAACGACCGGTCCAAAAATTCGTCTTTGTGAGAAAAACTTTTTTATTTCTAAAGATATCAGTGACGTGCAGTGGAAATTTTTCATAGTCAAGCAGTTGGGCGCCCTAAAGCCAATTTAGCATAAACAAAAATGAACTGTATAATAGAATATGGACAGTCACAAAAACATTTATACCAAGCGGCTTTAAGCCTTAAAGAAGAAATCAGGAAAGATATAAATAAAATATTGGCACATATATTCGGAATACAAAAAAAAAAAATAAATAAATAAAATATTACTAATAAAAAAAATGATAAATAAATATTATGTTAATTAAGACTAAGAAAAATTCAGGGGTATTTGAAATAAATAAATATTCTTTCGCCATTGCCATTTATTTGTATTCCAAATCTATGCGCCGTTCTTTAAGTAAAAACTCTTTAATCACATTATCAAAAAAATCGTTTTCTCTTCGCATTTGTATAAGAAGATCCTTTTCAACCGCAATTAAAGCAAGATCCGAAAGTCGTTCTTGGGATTGGCGATTTTTCAAAAATGTGTGAACGCGCTTTAGTGTTGAAAATGACCTTTCCGCAGTTGCCACTGTGACTGGAATTGACGTTAATAATTTTGCTAAAATATGAACTTGCTTAAAACCGTTTGCGACATAAGGCCGTTTTTGAAAATAATCGAGAATTTTACTAGGATTCGCGTTTTTAAACTCATCTGAAGAATAAATAACTTTTAGCTCATTTTTATACCCTAGACTTTTAGTATAGGGTATATTGTTTTTGTCACGACGGAAATATGTAACACCTTAAAGGAGGCTCCGGAGGTATAGCAATGTATATATATAAATGATCAGGGTCACCTCCTGATTCGATTTAGCCATGTCTGTCTGTCTGTCTGTCCGTCTGTCTGTCTGTCTGTCTGTCTGTCTGTCTGTCTGTCTGTCTGTCTGTCTGTCTGTCTGTCTGTCTGTCTGTCTGTCTGTCTGTCTGTCCGTCTGTCTGTCCGTTCGCACGATAACTTTCGATAGAATGAAGCTAGAGCCTTGAAATTTTGGTCAAATATTGGTAGTGTAATCTAGTTGGATGGTATTGAAAATGGGCATGATCAAGCCAAGAGAACGCCTACCTCCCCTACATATGTAAAATAAATAAATGTATCTATAACTCCCGATTAAATAAACGTGAAAAGCTCTAGCTTAGGTAGATTACTCATGAGGGTAATCTTATACTCTCCTGGGAACGATCAGTTGGAAACTAACGGTAATTTTCTTACAAAGAACCCCGTACTACCCTAATTTTCAGGTTTTTTGTATATAACTCCTGAACCAATTGACGTAGGCACCTGATTTTTGGCATGTAACCTTGAAGTGAGAAGCTGCTTAAGGTTTTGTAAGTTGGGCATAATCAGATCAAAGGAACGCCTACCTCCCCTACAAATTTCAAAAAATTAAATATTCCCTTAATTACGATAACTTTCGAAAAAATTATACTAGCAAGTTGAAAATTTGACAAAATGTTGCTAGTAAGACCTACTTTGTTGGTATTGAAAATGGGCAAGATCCGACCCAAGGAACCCCCACCTCCCCTACAAATGAAACTTCAAATAAGCGATAACTTTTGATAGAATGAAGCCAGCAACTTGAAATTTTGGTCAAACGTTTAAAGTGAGATTGAGTTAGTTGGCATTAAAGATGGGTAAGATCTGACCTAAGGAACCCCTACCTCCCCTAGAAATGAAACTTAAAATAAGCGATAACTTAACGACAAAATAAAGCTATCGACTTGAAATTTTGGTCAAATGTTTGTAGTATGATCCAGTTGGCTAATATTGAAAATACGTAAAATCCGACCAGCGAAACCCCTACTTCTCCTGCAAATGAAACTTCAAATAAGCGATAACTTTGGATAGAGTGAAGCTTGAGACTTGAAAACTGCGACAAATATTTGTAGAATGAGTCAGTTAATTGATTTTGAGAATGGTCAAGATCCCACTGAATGAGTGCCAAACTCCCCTATGAACTGGCCATATAGGAGACCCACTTCTAGTACATATGGTCGTTGCTAATTGGGACTTTTGGTATCACCACTAGGTCTGTACAAGTCTAGGGTATATACGCTTCGGCCTGGTTCAACTTTATTCTGTCGAAAAATTGACCGTGATATTCAATAAGTGAGTCAAAATTTTTATCGGGAAAATTTGACTTGAATTTAGAAAAATAATTCGGTTCAAGCAACTCTAAAAATGAAAGATCTTTAAACGAATGGAATCGATCTCGAATTTGCCCGAGAATAACATCTATAATCTCCCGAAATATCCGCCGTAAATTTTGTAAAGGATCTATCGCATTTCTACATTTCGAACTCCACGAATTTGAGAACTCATTACTGCTGCGCCATCGTAACATTGTGCAATTAATTTCTTATCGATATTAAAATTTTGCAATTGTTTTAAAATGTGAGAGCTTATTGCTGTAGCTGTACGATTAGCGCTTACATCCAAAAATCCGATAAATCTTTCTTCAATCTCATTTGATATTGTATATCTAAAAATCATCGTTAATTGTTCCCGACCGCTAACATCTGGCGTTTCGTCGACCATTACAGCTACAAATGGAGCCTCCTTTATTTCCAAATTGATTTTATTTCGAACCACATTAGCTATAGCGGAAACAAGATCGTTTTGGATTCTATTAGACAAACCCGAAAACGCTGCATTTGCTTTTATAGAATCTATGTGGGACTCAATTATCGGATCGTACAAACTCAAGAAATTTACGGTTTCGATAAAATTACCACGATTATTTGAAGAAGAGTCTTCATTATTTCCGCGAAAAGGAAGCTCCTGTTTTGCCTAAAAAATTACAGTATCGATTAAACGTTTCAAAATATTACGATTACGCTCAACTCTTTCAATATGCAAACTAACAGATATTGCCACCTGGTTACTAAGCATAAACTCTATACGCTGAGAACCAAAATTATCTAATTTAATTAACGACTGAAGATGTTTTTCGGAACTTGAATGCTTTGCTGCTGAGCCCGTAAAATTATTCAAATCACTAAATCCAGCTTTATTCCAAACAGATTTTTCATTTGTGAACAAAAGACACGGCCAGCAAAATAACTTATTTAATTTACAGCTTCCCGTTAACCAAATGTACTTTTCATACGTTTCGATATGGAATTTTCGCGTAATATTTTTTAATTTAAACTCTAAACTAAGATCTGGCTTCGGTCTATCCGATTCTATAATTTCTCTTTTCTTGGCAAAGGAAAGAGTTGAAAATTCCGCTTTTAGTACGAAATCCGTCGCGCAGCAATACTCCGACATAATGCGAAAAGAAAACTTACCACTTTTATCACAAATCAAATCAATTAAATCACTACAAACGGTCAAAAAAACTTCAAATCACAATTTAATCAAAATCACCCGATTGCACTGATTTCCTCTTTTAAATTGCAACGGAAAATCCATTACATAACAAAAACAAAAGCTCTACTGGAAAAATCAAATTCCCATAAACATTCCCTGCATTGGCAACATTTCATTAACAAGCATCATTGGGCTTTATCCCACACACAAAAGCAGTCGCGCCAGTGCTTGACTTGTCTCATATAAATTTGCGAACAAAACAAAAAAAAAATCGTTGCCCAATGTACTACCGAAATCCAAGATTCCCATTTTCTGGAAACAACATGTCTCTAGTATTTGGATGCACACATGGTACATGCATCTAAAGATCTAGGCACATTTTCCTATTCTAAGTTTGGTGTCTATGGTGTGCAAAATGTGGGAGGTTTGAATATTATCTAAAGTAATTGAACGAATGTTTTTTAACCAAAAGAAGGCGCGGATCAGAATTTGAATGTGTAAAGGAATATTTGAATGATAATATGTATTCTTCAGCTTAAAGAAAAACATTGACTGAAATGATGATATGTGTATTGGTGTAAGCAAAGTTTATTATTGAATTGCTTATTTCGGTAAGTCAAGCAGTTTGGAATTGCTTACTACGAGTGCACGTCACTGAAAGATATCTTTTTCAAATTTCACAGTAATCAATAGTATCTATAGCTAAATCACATTCACAAATTTGGTTGAAATCGGACCACTACGTCATATAGCTGCCATAGGAACGACCGGTCCAAAAATTCGTCTTTGTGAGAAACACTTTTTTATTTCAAAAGATATCGTTTTCAGATTTCACACTAGTCAATAGTATCTTTATATAAATCACATTCCTGAATTTGGTTAAAATCGGACTACTCTATCATATAGCTGTCATAGGAACGACCGTCCCAAAAGTAAGTTTTTGTCAGAAAACCTTTTTAGGGTTTTGTAGTAAAACAAAACCCTTATGAAATCGGTCATGCGTCCGTCTGTCTGTCTGTCTGTCTGTCCATGGAATATCTCACGAACCGCTGAGGCTACATGTATGAAATTTAGTGAAAATATGTAGAAGTACTATAATTCTCTGGAGGAAGTGATGCATCGTAATAGGTCAACTTTGAGGGGGGGTCCCCATAGAGGGGAAATGAAGGACGAAATTTTTTTTCATTTGGTATAGGCAAGTGGGGTATCGTAAGAAAGGTACCGTCGAGTACATTCCATTTCTGGAATTTTCTTCAAATTTGAAGAAAGGGGAAAAGGGAGAGGGGAAAATATGTGATCCGAGTTTATCCCCCCCCCCCCTTGCATTTCCAAACCGTTATACTTAGAGATATGAAAATTTACAGAAAAGCGGCATTTTACTAACATAGAAAACTATAAATAATAGAATTCCAAAATCTCATCAAAAAGGTTAATAATAGTACATTTCTATTTTTTCAGTTAGCACACCCCTGCACCCCTTAAGCACACCCGAGGTCAAAAATATTGATGGCCAATGATAACCAACACCATAGGCAATAATGTCTCTACGTTTCATTACAACCATGTAATATTTAACAATAGTACATTCACTTAAAGTTAGGCATTTTTACACTATTCATACAAAAAATACACCTACCGGCTTCAAAGGTGCGAGTACTACTTGCATGTTGTTTTGCGTAGTGCGAATCACAGTTATTGTTACATATTATGGTTAATCACATTTATGAAAGGGTAAAGATTGGTAGGGGGCGATGTGTGGTAATTGGCCAACTGTAACGGGCGGGGGAGGGGAGGGTGAGGGGGGGGAGGGGAGGGTGAGGGGCAAAATTAAGGTCAAATTTTGTTTATCGACTGGTATAGGCAAGTGGGGTGTTGTGAGAAAGGTAATGTTGAGTTTACTTTACTTATATTTGAAAAAAAGGGGAACAATGAGGGAGGATAAATTATTAGATCGTAATTTGCCCCCCCCCCCCCCTTGCATTTCCAGACCGTTACACTTAGAATGAAACCGAAATATAGAGGGCTACGCCCGCAATTCGAGGGTTTTGTAGCAAGTACTTATTTTGGTATGTAAGTATCGGCTCCTTGCTCTTCTTGGTACCACTTAGATGGATAAAAAAAAATAAAATGTCTGACCCATAATATAGTATCTTATATGCCCAATCATATTACGTGATTGTAATAAAATATAATATTATTGCCTATGGTGTTGGTTATCCTTGGCCATCGGTACTTTTGATCTCGGACGTGTTTAAGGGATGCAGGGATGCGTTAACTGTAACTATGGAAACAAACTATTATTGACCTTATTTTGAGGAGATATACAAATTCCAATATTTCCCGTTTTATATACTGTTCGAAACCCACCTGCCTGGAAGTTTTCATTTTTCTAAGTGTAACGGTCTGGAAATGCAAGGGGGGGGGAGGGCGAATTACGATCTAATAATTTATCCTCCCTCATTGTTCCCCTTTTTTCAAATATAAGTAAAGTAAACTCAACATTACCTTTCTCACAACACCCCACTTGCCTATACCAGTCGATAAACAAAATTTGACCTTAATTTTGCCCCTCACCCTCCCCTCCCCCGCCCGTTACAGTTGGCCAATTACCACACATCGCCCCCTACCAATCTTTACCCTTTCATAAATGTGATTAACCATAATATGTAACAATAACTGCGATTCGCACTACGCAAAACAACATGCAAGTAGTAGTAGTAGTAGTATTTTTTGTATGAATAGTGTAAAAATGCCTAACTTTAAGTTAATGTACTATTGTTAAATATTACATGGTTGTAATGAAACGTAGAGGCATTATTGCCTATGGTGTTGGTTATCATTGGCCATCAATATTTTTGACCTCGGGTGTGCTTAAGGGGTGCAGGGGTGTGCTAACTGAAAAAATAGAAATGTACTATTATTAACCTTTTTTGATGAGATTTTGGAATTCTATTATTTATGGTTTTCTATGTTAGTAAAATGCCGCTTTTCTGTAAATTTTCATATCTCTAAGTATAACGGTTTGGAAATGCAAGGGGGGGGGGACAAACTCGGATCACATATTTTCCCCTCTCCCTCTTTTCCACCTTCTTCAAATTTGAAGAAAATTCCAGAAATGGAATGTACTCGACGGTGCCTTTCTTACGATACCCCACTTGCTTATACCAAATGAAAAAAAAATTTCGTCCTTCATTTCCCCTCTATGGGGACCCCCCCTCAAAGTTGACCTATTACGATGCATCACTTCCTCCAGAGAATTATAGTACTTCTACATATTTTCACTAAATTTCATACATGTAGCCTCAGCGGCTCGTGAGATATTCCATGGACAGACAGACAGACAGACGGACGCATGACCGATTTCATAAGGGTTTTGTTTTACTACAAAACCCTAAAAATGAAAACTTCCAGGCGGGTGGGTTTCGAACAGTATATAAAACGGGAAATATTGGAATTTGTATATCTCCTCAAAATAGGTTAATAATAGTTTGTTTCCATAGTTACAGTTAACGCATCCCTGCATCCCTTAAACACGTCCGAGATCAAAAGTACCGATGGCCAAGGATAACCAACACCATAGGCAATAATATGTTCTAAGTTTCATTACAATCACGTAATGTGATTGGGCATATAAGATACTATATTATGGGTCAGACATTTTATTTTTTTTTTATCCATCTAAGTGGTACCAAGAAGAGCAAGGAGCCGATACTTACATACCAAAATAAGTACTTGCTACAAAACCCTCGGATTGCGGGCGTAGCCCTCTATATTCCGGTTTCATTTTATTTCTGGAGATAACTTTACGAAATTGCATATTATTCAATCGTATTGACTGCTAAGCCACGTTCCTAAATTTGGTTGGCCCACTATTTCATATACCTCTTATAGGAACAGTGAAATCGGGACAAGCTTTACTACTAATTTCAAAAAGCAAATGTACCACACGCTTCGCGTGAAGGGTATCATACCTTGTCTCATTTCAATATTTGTTTAATTTTTTTTTCTGAAATTTTTCTGGCAGTTTAAGTTTTAGCCATAAATTTATAGCATGCATGCCACAGAAGTTAAATCCATTTGACAAAGGTTAATTAGATTACAAATGGGATCCAAAGCTTCAATGTACTCATTAACTTCTTCTATAAACTCTTCATTAAAAAGTGATTGCACCGTTGTCTGTTTAATTTTCTTATGTCTGCCTTCGACAGAAATTTCTCTTATTAAATCTAAATTTTTAATCAAACATGCTTAGCTGTCCCGGCAAGAGCACCACCGAGTCTCACAAGGAAGTTTTGTCCTTTGATCTCCTTTGTCAATCAACGCCTTTTTGATGTCAGTGTGCTTGAACTCCTTGAGAATTGTGGTGACTTTTTTTCACTAAATGTTTTACTTACATTCTGTCAAAAAAGTACCGGGAATCAATCAGTAAAAAAGCCTTCCCGACAGGATAGTCAATATTCTTTTTGTCGCTAAATTGGCAGAAATGTCCTCTATACTGTCACGGAGTTTGACAGTCATCTGTCATTTAGTTTGTTTACAGTACTCGATATTGTCAGTTTATCTCAAGTGTGTTTAGCGAATTGCAGTGAATTCTGTTTTATGTCTTCTATCGACTGAAAGCGGGTGCCTCGAAGTTGTAATTTCAGTTTCGGGAAGAGAAAAAAGTCGGACGGAGCCATGTCAGGTGAATACCGTGGTTGTTCAATGGTATTTGTTAAGTTTTTGTTCAGAAATTCTTTCACAATGATAGCCTTATGTGATGGTGCGTTGTCGTGATGCAAAATCCAAGAGTTTTCTTTCCACAAATCTGGCCTTTTTCGACGAATTTGCTCTCTCAATCGCCAAATAATATTCTTTATTAACCGTCTGACCTTCGGGCATGAATTCTGAGTGCACGACACCACGGTAATCAAAGAAAACTGTCAACATTAGACTTTTGATCGACTTTGACGTGGTTTTTTCGGTTTCAGGTTAGTTGGAAGGCGCCATTCCATTTGGTTTGCATGTCAAACTCGTAAACCCATGTCTCATCACTAGTTACAATGCGTTTTATGAATGTGGGGTCGGAATTGCAATGCAAAATTTAAGGCAAAGTCTTTTTTCGATAATGTCATCCAATGCAAAAATCACAAAACACACTTGAGATGAACTGACAATAACGAGTACTGTAAACAAACTAAAAGACAGATGACTGTCAAACTTCGTGACAGTATAGAGGACAGTTGTGCCAACTTAGCGACAAAAAGAATATTGACAATCCTGTCGAGCAGACTTTTTTAATGATTGATTTCCGGTACTTTTTTGACAGAATGTACAATGTCTTTTGCTAATAAGTTAGCAGTATGGCTGCTACATGTAGTATGCCATGTAAAGTGGCTGTAAATTTGGCTAACAAAACAACTGCATCATCATCACCATCGTGGCGCGACAGCCCGACGTCGGGCCTTGGCCGCCTGGATCATTGTCCTCCAATTATCTCGGTCACGTGACCGCGTCCTCCAATTTTGGGAGCCCATTTTGGGAGCTGCGCGGCGTCCACACCTACTGAGCTCTCCCAACGAGATCTCGGTCGTCCTCGCAGTCTCGCTCCGTCGACTCGTTCTGCATTCATTACTCTCTTATGCATGCGATCATCGTCCATTCTTTGTACATGCCCTGCCCATTGAAGTCGTTGTAGTTTGACGATTTTCGAGACTTGCAGTTCATCGTACATTTCATACAACTCATGGTTGTACCGGATGCGCCATCCATCTCGATCGCAAACAGCCCCGAAAATTCGCCGTAGAACCTTACGTTCAAAAGTGTCTAGCATGTTTTCGGAGGCTTGAGTTAGGGTCCATGCTTCGCAGCCATAGCATTGCAATGGTCCTATAATGGTTTTGTACACGCGGAGCTTCGTGTTTCTGTGCACATGCTTCGATTTCATTATGGGGAGAACCGAGAAAAAAGTCTTATTAGCTAACTGTATCCGTCGCTTGATTTCGTCAGTTTCATTGGCGTCCCTTGACAAGTTGCAACCCAGGTAAATGAAGTTGTTCACGAACTCGATGTTGAGGTCCCCCACATTGATGCTCGGTTGTGCAGGTGTCCTTGTCACCGATTGCATCATTATTTTAGTTGTACCCTCGTTAATACGTAATCCAACTTCCTTTGCAGCGGTATCGAGCGTATGCAGAAGTTCTTCTGTGTCAGCCAATCTTCGGGGCATGATTTTGATGTAGTCGGCGTACGCTGCTAATTATGCCGACTTGATGAGTAGCGTCTTGCTGTTGTCCATATTCATGGCCCGAATAACGTATTCCAGTGCTAGGTTGAAGAGCGTCGGTGCCAGTCCATCGCCCTGTTTCAAACCAATGCGTGTTTCAAATAGATCAGCAAGTCTATTCTGGATCCTGACTTGTGAGACGGAGTTGGTCATCGTCATCTTTGTCAGTCGCACTAATTTTGCCGGTATACCAAATTGCAGCACGATGTTGTACAGTACTCCACGATCGATACTGTCGTATGCCTGCTTGAAGTCGACAAAGATTTGGTATACGTTTACGTTGTATTCCCAGCACCTCTGGAGTATCAGTTTGACTGAGAAGAGCTGATCGGTTGTGGAGCGACCAGGTCTGAAACCGCTTTGATATTCGCCAATGACTCGTTCTGCGTACGGTTTTATTCTATTTTCCAGAATTTTCGTCAAAATTTTATAGGACGTACAAACTAGTGAGATGCCCCTGTAGTTCTCACACCGCAGTTTATCTCCCTTTTTATGAATTGGACAGATGATGCTTCTGCGTCAATCGTCTGGAATCTCCTCGTTCTCCCATACTCGCAGGAGTAATTGATGTATGACATCAACTAGACTCGTTCCACCGAATTTTAGCAGTTCAGCTGGAATCTCGTCAGCGCCCGGCGCTTTATTTCGTTTTAGTGACCGCAAGGCGAGATCAACTTCCTCTACTGTCGGGGGTTGAATGGGTGGGCCTAGATCAATAATATCGTCGAGAGCTTCATGTGTGGGGATGTTAGATGGTCGGTTTAGAAGCTCTTCAAAATAAGAGGCCCATCGCTTGTTAATACCATCGGTGTCGCTGATGATGTTTCCATCCTTGTCCTTACAAAGGCTAGTCCTGGGTTGGTAGCCGTTCTTAATTGTATTTACTAGTTTGTACGCTTGTCTGGTGTTCCTATTAGCTAAGTTTTCGTTTATATTCAGCAACTGCTCGTCAAAGTATTTACGTTTCTTACGTCTAATTATTCTATTCGATATTCGCCGTAGCTCGTCATATTTTTCTCTTCTGGCTCTGGTTCCTCGTTGAATCCATTGTCTGTAGGCCTCGTTTTTCGCGTCAAGTGAATTTTTGCATTCTTCGTCGAACCAGTCATTTCGCGCTCGCCGGGGTTTATATCCCTCGACTTTCTCTGCGACATCCTTGATGGTTCTTCCCAGAACCCATGGACGCCTGTGTTGCTGATGTTGTGTAGCATAGGTGATAGTATTTCTTCAAGGGAAGCTGTATACGCCACCGCTGTAGCATCACTCAGAAGATTATCAACCGCAAAGATTTTGGGAGGGCTGATTCTCGATTGGTGCACTGAGGAAATTCTACATCTGTAGGACGTCTTCACCAAGTGATGATCTGAGTCGCAGTTTGCTCCTCGATAGGAGCGGACACCTATCACACTAGACGCCCATCTCCTGCAAATGAGGACGTGGTCAATTTGGTTGACGGTATGTGCGTCTGGAGACTTCCAGGTCTGCTTGTGAATGCGTCGATGCGGGAAACACGTAGAGCTTACGACTAGATTCCTGCTGCAGGCGAAGTCGATAAGCGGATGTTCACACTGCGTGCGATGCCGAGCCGAGCCGGGTCGAGCGATGCAATGCGATTACAAGCTTTTAAAGCAAGAAAATGGAAAGTCTTCAATTTTAAATGGAATCACGCTTTGAGTGTACACACTGCGCGCGATGCAATGATGAGCCGAGCGATGGCCCGATGTTTTCACAAACTTCTTTGCTTTTTCGTGCGAGTACCGGCTGCTGATTTTTTGCGATGGAATTTAATGGGCTTTGCGATGGAGTTTATGGGCTTTGCGATGCTTTGCGATGTGAAGCTTTTTGGAGCCAGTATGGTGCAAGTACGAGCTGTAAAGTAATATTTGATGTAAGATCACACTGAAAAAAATGCATGTATGTCTGCTTTTATATCCTAGACTTTTAGGCGCGGCGGTGTGGCAGTGTATACATGGAAATTATGAGGGTCATCTCCTGATTCGATTTAGCCATATCTGTCTGTCTGTCTGTTCGTTTGCACGATAACTTTCGATAGAATGAAGTTAGAAACTTGAAATTTTGGTCATATGTTTGTAGCATGATCTAGTTGGTTGGCATCGAAAATGGGCAAGATCCGACCGAAGGAACCCCTACAGATGAAATTTCAAATGAGCGATAACTTTCGATAGAATGAAGCTAGCGACTTGAAATTTGGTTCAAATATTTGGATTTAGATTTAGTTGGTTGGTATTGGAAATGGCCAAGCTCCGTCCTAAGCAACCTATACGTCCCCTACAAACGAAACTTCAAATGAGCGATAACTTTCGATACAATGATGCTAGCGACTTGCAAAATGCGATAAATATTTATAGTGTAGGTTGTTAGTTGATTTTGAGAATGGGCAAGATCCTATTGAATGAACGGCAACCTTCCCTATAAACGTTAGTTCAAATGTACAATAAATATCCAAAATTCGAATGGATGAACGATGAAACTTTTCATTGGATCCACGCCCACAGCTCAAACTGACCATATGGGAAATTCACTTTTAATGCAATGGCCGTTGTCAGTTGGAAGTTTTGGTATCACAACTAGGTCTGAACAAGTCTAGGGTATATACGCTTTGGACTCCGGTTTTGATTCAGTATGGCTCAAGTGAAAGGTTATTACCACCGTAATAAGGTCGCGTGGTTTCACAAGCGGTTTGAGCAGCGGACACCGCTGCGTATAAAGGCATAGAGCAGAAGCGGCGGTTTACATATTTAGTGCCGGTGCACATGGACGTCGAAATGCCGTCTGACGCTGCGTCACTTTCAATCGGATAGGAAGAAATACATTACGGGCAATGAAGCGATGCACATGGTCGCAGATAGCTATCCGATAACAATGTCACAATGTTTGATTTGTATGATGTTTCTTAAACCATTCGCTTGAGGATCACTTTTAAGTGCCAAGTAATTAATTGTTCATCGTCGATCGTGACTACTACAATTGACAATTAATTTTGAGAAAAAAAAATGGTGGGGAGGGAGCTCTCAGCTCGGACGGGGGTTCGTAAGGGGGGTGAAAATGGTGTTAAAAATGCGATATTCCTTATATTTTAGAAGTTATGGTTAAAAAGCAGTTTATTTAAAACTAAAAATAACATAAATTGTAAATTCAGGTTGCAGATAGGTATCAAAGAGGGAGGAGCTTAAATGACGAGGCGTCCGGCGTCATTTGGACGTCCATGTGTACCGGCTCTTACACTGAATTCAAATGCAATCTCGCCGCTCCACAAACCGCGGCGGTGGCCGCAACGGCGAGTCGAGCGGTTTATACATTCATCGTCCTAAAGCCGCCGCAGCTGCCGCTTTTTGCGTTTATACACAGCGGTGCGCCGCTGCTCAATCCGCTTGTGAAACCTCTTGTCTGAGGTCGCGGAAGAGATAATGAAATTCACCAACACTGGGCCTTTCTTCATTAATGGGATGCACCCAATGGCGACGCCCTTCCATTTTTAGAGCACTGTTTTGAAACAGAAATAAATTTACTGGGTCAAGCACAAACGACATGATGTCGAACAGCTTCTATTCCTTGAACTAAATTGGTCTCTACTCTCCATCATTGCGTGCAGTGAACATCCCAGATCATCTTTGCATCGCAAGCCATCGCTCGGATCATCTTTGCATCGCAAGCCATCGTTCGGCTCGGCATCGCACGGCGTGCAATGTGAACACCCACCACATCGCATCGCTCGACCCGGCTCGGCTCGGCTCAGCATCGCACGCAGTGTGAACATCCACTAAGTCGCTGGCCGTTGTCGTTACATTCTTTATGGAGACTGTGGCCTCCAGTGGTGCCCCGGTGCCAACTTTCATTTCTGACTTTCGCGTTAAAGTCTCCCAGCAGCAATTTGACATCGTTTGTTGGAAGTGAGCCGAAGAGAATTTTTCAAGGCGGGCGTAGAACTCGTCTTTTACTGCGTCTTCTTTAACTTCAGTGGGGGCATGCACATTGATGAGCCAGAGATTAAACAATCGAGTCTTGATGCGAATCGCACACAGCCGTTCATTTATGGGTTTGAAGTCAGTAATATGAGGTTTGAGGTGATTGTTCACTATAAATGCTACTCCAAACTCCTTGCGGCCCTTTGGGCGTTCGGGTTTCGGCATCATGTTTTTTCTCAGGACGATATGACGATGACACATAATAATCCGACTGATATGCAATGTCATGATGACTGATGATTACAGAAGTCATACACAGCTGAATCGAGTGACGGTTGGACAACAATAGTTTTGCAAACAAAAGTGCTCCATTGGCTTTTTGAATCGGTCCTGCTCCCCATATTTATGTATGGGTGGTTATTAATATTGGTACACATGTGCAATTGAAACCCTGGGAAATAGATGATCTGGCGGCCATAATCCTTTTGTGAATAAATGGCTATAAAATCGACGAAAAATCTCTGATTGGCATCGTCTTGCAATGTCTCGCCTCCCAAACTACTGCAGTGCCTTCTAGGTGGAGGCTCATGCAATATACGAGTAACTAGCAGTGTTGTGACTCGAGCGAAATATCATAATTGTGAGAGATGTTACAATTTATCCAGACAATTAAGCCCCTGTGGAATCCCTTGAATCCAACTTAGTATTGTTAAAAATCGTTGCAGATTGTCGGTCATGTCTTAGGCGGCTATTACACTATAAAAGTTCTTTTACAAATATCTTTTATGAAAGCTATTTTCAAAGAACTTTTATAGTGTAATAGCCGCCTAAGAAAAGATTTGCGACATGGACGTTGCTTGTTTCAACTTCTCTTCTTATATGCTTGCACACCTTCCCCCTTTAGCGGCTAATATCAGTCATAAAAGTTCTTTTGAAATATCGTTCGTCAAATATATTTGTAAAAGAACTTTTATAGTGTAATAGCCGCCTTATTGAAATGGAGGAGTTCTTCAATTCACTAGTAACTGTAGAGATGACGATTTTACTAGAAGAGGGACTTGTAGCGGTCAGAACAGGAACAAAAACATCACTGTGATTGTTGCTTTACCTGGTCCAAACAATTCTAAACCTAAAAGCGTACTATTGAACAGAAGTTTTTAAAAGTGGCCACAGTTACACGGAAGTGGATAGTATAGTATACATAGTGCTATCGAAAAGACATAAAAGAATGTGCAAGTCTTTATCAACTCAGATAATGAAAAACAGACTTAAAAATACCGCAAATACCGAGTCAAATGATTTAAATATTCAAACCAGAAGCCATGGATTCTGGAATGCAAGTATAGGGTCGTTCAAAAAAGGCAACGCATTTTTTTTTTTCAATTAAAAGACTTGTGGGTTAATTATGGAAATCATTTTTATTCGAAATGAAAGTACATATAATCGATGCCATTAATTATGGAATACGATATCGTTCAAATGTTCGCCGTGGAAGCGCTGGCACGAGTGAATACGCTGGACCCAATTTTTCATGACTCGAGCACACAAATCGGCCGAAATACCAGGAATTTCGCGTTCGATGTTGGCCTGCAGCTCTTCTAACGTTGCTGGCTTATTGGCATAGACCAGCCATTTAATATAACCCCAAAGAAATAAAAGACACACAGTTAATCCAGAGGAACTGATTTTTGATATGGGCTAATTCGGAATCATTTATGAGTTTATGTAAAATTAAGATATGGGTGGGATACTTAACTGCAGTTGTTAGTACCAGGTGCAGCTGCAGAATTTTGTATTTCGATATTTGCGGAGATATTTTCAGATGATGAAACTTTTTACAATAACTGTTCGATTGATTTTACTATATGAATTTATCTCCAGTTTAATTTTAAGTTTCATCAACTAAATGCCTTTCGTGTAGGTAAGTAAATCTTTGCTTATTACTTTTTGCTGTTGTATTACTGTAGCCTTTCGACTGTACTGTGGATTTTGCTGAAACTGCACCGGAAGCTATTCCTCACTAATTTTCATTAATTAGACACGTTTCGCTCAACTGGCTTTTTCCGCTATAAATTAATTGAGTTCTCAAAATTTTACGGTTATATAGCTGTAATTCTGGAACTGACTCATTGATGGTTGCTGCCCGCAAATTGGAAAAGTTTCACTAAACTAGCTTCTTGCGTTATAGAGTTATTTTGCTTAAAATTTTTTGCCGTTATATAGCTGTAACTTTTGAACCGTTTGATGCATTTTTAGGGTTTTGTAGTAAATACAAAACCCTTATGAAATCGGTCAAATGTCTGTCTGTCCGTCTGTCCATGGAATATCTCACGAACGGCTGAAGCTACATACATGAAATTTTGTAGGAATGTGTAGAATTACTATAATTCGCCGGAGAAAGTGAATCGTCGTAATAGATCAATTTTAAGGGGAGGTCCCCATAGAGGGGAAATGAAGGTCGAAATTTTTTTTTCGTTTGGTACAGACAAGTGGGGTATCATAAGAAAGGTACCGTCGAGTACATTCCATTTTTAGAATTTTTTTCAAATTTGAAGAAACGGGAAAAGAGGGAGAGGGGAAAATATGTGATCCGAGTTTGTCCCCCCCCTTGCATTTCGAGACCATTATACTTAGAAATATGAAAATTTGCAGAAAAGCGCCATTTTACTAGCGTAGAAAACCTAGATTTCTAGAATTTTGAAATTTTATCAGAAAAGGTTAATAATAGTACATTTCTATAGTTGCAGTTAGCACACCCCTGCACCCCTTACGCGCACCTGAGGTCAAGAATATTGATGGCCAATGATAACCAACATCATAGGCAATAAAACCTCCAAGTTTCATAACAATCACATAATATTTAATAATAGTACATTCATTTAAATTTTGAGATTTTGATGCCATTCATACAAAAAATGCACATAACCGGTTACATACTAGTACTGCATACTTGAATATTGTTTATTGTGGTGGTAGAGGAGAGTGGTAGGGGAGAGAAGTTTAAGGGGGTAGGTAGGTGGGTTGCTGCTTTAAGGGAGGTTCCCATAGAGGGGAAATTAAGGTCAACATCTTTTTTCATCTGATATAGGCAAGTGGGGTATCATGAGAAAGGTACTACAGAGTACATTCCATTTTTGGCGACTTCATCAAATTCGAAGAAAGAGGAAAAGAGGCAGAGGGGAAAATATGAGATCATATTGTAATTTGCCCCACCCCCCTTACCATTTCGAGACCGGTACACTTAGAAATATGAAAACATACAGGAAGGTGGCTTACAACTAGCACAGAAAACAAAAAAAAATGGAATTTTGATATCTTCTCAAAATAGGTTAATAATAGTATATTTCTATAGTTACAGTTAGCACACCCCTGCATTTCTCAAAATCATCCGAGGTCGAAAATATTGATGGTCGACAATAATCAACACCATGCGCAATAATATCTCCAAATTTCGTAATAATCACGTAATATTTAATAGTAGTACATTCATTTAGATTTGGTCATTTTGATATCATCCATACAAAAAATGCACATAACAGGTCTCTAGTACTACATACTAGTACTACGAGTACAACATACTTGCATATTGTTTTCCGTAGAGCGAATTGGAGTTAACCATTTTCAAAAGGGTAATGATTGGTAGGAGAGGTGGGAGGAGGGGGAAGGAGGGAGGGGGGGTGTGCTCGTCGCTGACGCTATTCTCTATAATTATTCAAACGATTTATTTTCAATATTTTTTATGCAAACTTACAATTTGCAATATTGTCTTAACATGAATGGTTAAGCATCTCCAAAAGTAGGACAGTTCATCTCCTATTGGCATGGGACACTACAAAACCCTCCGATTGCGGGCGTAGCCCTCTATTTTCCGGTTTCATTCTGAAATCAGATAGGAGTCGAGTTCTTCTTAACATCCACTAACTGGGTAGGTTTCGCCGAGCTAGCTTCTTCCGTTATGTATTTATTTTGCTTATAAAATTATGCCGTTATATAGCTGTAAATTTTTTACCGCTTGATGAATTTTTGAAACTCAATATTAGACTAGTCCTTATCGACGTCTACTTACTGGGCGAGTTTGGTTTAGCTAGCCTCTTCCGTTATGAAGTTATTAGGATCAGATACTTTTGCTGTTATATATGTAGTTGTAACTTTTTAACCACTTTATCGATAGTACTGAATTTCAATAGCAGCCGGCTCCCCACTGACATCTATCAACTGGAAAATTTTCACCTCGCTTATGACTTCCGTTCGACTGTTATCGTGTCCACAACATTCATTTTGCGGTACATATATATAAAGGACACTTTTTGGGGGGCAAAAACTCCTCTTCCATAGTCCTCCGCGTGGGCGCCCCCTGGAACGGCAGTGGTCACTGACCATTGCTAACCAACGTCAAGCCGCCAGTGATGGCGGTGCGATGATTTGGTTGAGGTACCCCTGTGGTGTGGGGTGTGAACAAAATACCACGGCCTTTCCCTTTGAGGGCCTGTCGTTAAAACCGACAATCAAAGGACAGGATGTGTATGCCAGCAACTTGCACTATCCGAAATCTTTATATGCTAACGAAACGTCAACTATGCCTCGGATAAGGACTGACTCAACGGTTACGACTTTTAGCTATCGTACAATGACAAAGATTGGATTCTGGAATGTGCGTACTCTCCTGGACAATGGATCAGAAGGTCCCCAGAACGCACGATTTCTTCAATTAGAGAGTGAATTTCTGAGGTACAAATTAAATATCTTAGGAGTTATTGAGATAAGATGGTGGAACAGCGGAGAATTCATCTCTCCAACGGGCAGCACTGTAATGTTGTACTCCGGTAAAGCTACCGGTAGTCGCCGTGAGTCAGGTGTGGGGCTCCTTTTAACCAGAGCCGCGCGAAACTGTCTCTTATCCTGGGAACCGGTCTCTGACAGGGTCTTGACCGCCAGGTTCCGGACCAAAATGAGGAACATCTCAATAATACAATGCTATGCCCCTACTGAACCCGACAATATCTTGGCAAAAGACTCCTTCTACGAAGAACTAAACGCCGTTCAGAGCAGAACACCTAAAGGTGACATTATAATGGTTATGGGTGATTTGAATGCGAAAGTTGGCGCTGATAACTATGGGCTCAGACATGTGATGGGGAGACACGGTCTTGGTGATCGTAATGACAACGGTGAAAGATTTGTAGAGTTCTGCAACTTTCACAGTCTCTTCATCGGTGGTACTATGTTTGAGCATAAGGACCACCACAAAATCAGTTGGTCCTCTGTTGATCGGCGCAGAACACAAAATCAGATCGACCATTTTGCCATTAGTAAAAGATTCAAGAGTTGCCTCCTGGACGTGCGAAACAAGAAGGGTGCCGATATTGGGATGGGAAGAGACCATTATCTAATGATCGCTAATGTTCGATTGCGTATTGCAACCGTGCGCCGCCCCAGCGACGAAAGATCCAGGCCCCGCAAATTCAACACCGCTCGACTAAAAAATCCAGCTGTTTTACAACAATATAATGACCATCTTGCGCAAAAAGCGGCTGAGATAACTAGTCACCCAAATAGTGACTGTTGTGTATGTATTAGTAACTGGCCATTTGAGCCAGTCATCATCTTACTGTCAACGTGTGAGCACACTACAGATTGTGGGAATAAAAGATTGTTATATATTGATCAGACCAAGTCGTTTCATTGATCAAAGGACATAACAAGTGGCGCAGTCGGTGTAGTATCGAGCTACGCAGTATTTTTTACGTTATCCTACAATATTGTGCGCGAGTAACAATAAAACGTGGTCAGCCTAACCTCAATCGATGGCGACTTCGATGACGGAGAAAGAAATTCTTCCAAACGATGAAAAAAGGGGAATTACGCCTGTAAATCGACAAATGGGTTTGATGGGGTCAATGGAGCCGTTTGACATAGACAATCCAGAGGAGTGGACGAATTACATCCAGCGTTTTGAATTTTTCCTGGAGTCGAACGAGATTACGTGTCCGGACCGAAAGCGGGCGATGCTTGTCACGGTGGGCGGTCAGAGATTGTTTAGGACGATCTCCAGCTTGGCCGCCCCCGTCCAGGTAAATAATTTGGCATACGATAGCATAACCGCTAAATTAACTTCATATTTTGTTCCGCGGAAATCAATTTGGATCGCGCGGTACAATTTCTTCAAGAGAAACCAGCATCCGGACGAGGCAGCAAACCAGTTCATGGCAGAACTCCAGCACCTCGCCAACGATTGTCAGTTCCAATCATTGCTAGACAGTATGCTGATAACTCAGTTCATTTGCGGCCTCAATGACGAATCGTTGCAACGTCGACTGCTACAGGAAAAGGAGGACGTGATTACGAAAAAGTTCGCGATGGATACAGCAGTCGCGGCGGAGAGCGCAAAGAAACAACAATTGCAGATAAAAGAAGAACCTGTACATCGCGTAATATCGAACAATAACACGAAGCAACGGGAAGAAGAATTGCGGCTATGTTTTCGTTGTGGCACTAGTCACACTGGACAGTGCAGGTATACCAACTCCATCTGTAACCGTTGCCGAAAAAAAGGTCACTTGGAAAAGGTGTGTCTGTCTGCGGCGGGGAAAGATGAATCTCAGCGAAGGCTACAATCGGAAAAAAAATCGGACTCGAACCGCAGTGGGAAGTCGATCAACAATATCAAAACGCTATCCAGCAATCAACAGTTTGCGTCGGTAAAAATTGGTGAACGGATCATTCGTTTTGAGGTGGACAGCGGATCTCCATATACCATCATTTCGAGTCAGATTTTTAAACAGATCCTCCCGAGCACTACAATAAGGAAGAAGACTGTTAACATTCATGATTTCCAGGGAGCCCGAATCAACGTAGCAGGAGAAGCAGATGTTGATGTCATCTACAACGGCACGAAAATTGTTGGTCTTCCACTGCTGGTAGTCAACTGCAATTCGTCTCCAATTTTGGGTAGGAATTGGTTTCCGAAGATGGGCATCTCGATTGAGGGTGTTCACAGAGTGAGTACGTCGTCTACAGTGATGGAGGTGGTTGAAGAATTCGAAGAAGTGTTCCAACAAGATCTGGGAAGATACACAGGGCCACCGGTAAAGTTAGAGTTAAAGGAAACTGCAATACCCGTCGCGCGTAAACCGAGGAATGTAGCTATGGCATTACGAGAATCGGTTGAGAAGGAATTGGTGAAATTAGAAAGCCAAGGAGTACTGCAACGAGTTGATTACTCGGATTGGGCGACACCAATCGTAGCGGTCAAGAAACACGACGGATCCATTCGCATCTGTGGGGATTATAAGTCTACGGTTAACCCACAGATAAAGCCGTATGCACACAAGGTACCTTCTGTCAACGATTTGATGGCACGTATTGAGAACGGTAAAGTATTTGCCAAGTTAGACATGTCCCAGGCATATCAACAGCTGTCAGTCAACGAAGAGACAGCCAAGATCCAGGCCATTACCACTCATAAAGGTACATATATCGTAAAACGCCTTCAATTTGGAATTGCTGCCGCACCGGGAATTTTTCAAAGTTTGATGGAGCGCATGCTAGGTAAACTGCAAGGAGTTTTGCCGTACTTCGATGATATTATCATCATAGCGAGCGACGAATTCGATCTGGCCGCGAAACTACGTGGTGTACTGGCAACCTTCAAACAAAACGGTCTACGGCTACGAAAGGACAAGTGTGTTTTCTCATCTTACTCAGTACCGTTCCTTGGTCATCAAGTGACCGGAGATGGGATCAAACCAATTTGCAGCAAGGTGGAGGCTATCAAGAAAGCGCCCTTACCGTCCAACAAAAAAGAGTTGCAGGCGTTTCTGGGGATCATCGGATTTTATCAAGCTTTTCTAAAGGGAAAGGCCACAATTGCGGAGCCGCTACATCGCCTTTTGGACAAGGGAGCAGACTGGACGTGGACAAGGGAACATACCTCGGCAGTGGAGGAGTTAAAAAACGCATTGTCTTCTGACCAGGTACTGGTGCATTACAGTCTACATCGCCCAGTAGGAATTGTTGCTGATGCCTCACCGTTCGGTGTTGGGGCAGTATTGTATCACACGATGGAAAACGGGTTAGAGAAACCGATTGCCTTTTACTCCCGGACATTGACATCTGCAGAGAGGAACTATGCGCAGACGGACAGGGAGGCACTAGCAATCGTGTCAGCAGTAAAGAAATTCCACAATTTTTTGCACGGGCGAAGATTTACAATCATGACTGATCATCGGCCTTTATTGGGAATATTGGGTCAGAAGCAGTGCCCCGATGTGATCGCACCAACCATGCTCCGGCGGCGAATTTTCCTTTCTGCATACGATTACGAGTTGCAATATCGACCAGGGAATAAAATGTCGAATGCGGATTATCTCAGTAGAGCCCCGATAGAAAATGAGAAAATCAGTTTCATTGACACTAAGGATATTATTTCGTTCACTTCAGCTGAATTAGCTGCACGTACCGCGAAGGACAGGATTTTGCTGGAGATTATCAAGTACGCACGAGACGGTTGGCCTACATCACCAAAGGAAATGAATCCAGAATTGCTTCCTTATTTCGTGAAGCGGAACGAAATATCAATTGTTGAAGGCTGTCTGTTATGGGGAGCAAGGGTCATCATTCCAGCATGTGTACGAAAAGACATATTGCGAACGTTGCACGTAAGCCATCCAGGTATAGTCAAAATGAAGACGTTGGCCAGACAATATGTGTATTGGCCATCGATTGATAAAGCGATCGAAGAGTTGGTGGGATGCTGCAAGACATGCCAGGAGACAAGAGCAGACCCCAAGAAGGTTGTTCACCCATGGGAGCAAGCGGAGAAGCCATGGTCTCGTATACATGTTGATCATGCTGGGCCGTTTAGGAATAAGCTTTTCCTAATTGTCATGGACGCCTACTCACGTTGGGTAGATGTTTCAATTGTTTCATCCACCGCATCTGCACCTACTATTGCTAGGTTGCGAGAATTGTTCGCCACGCACGGTTTGCCGGACTCTATCGTTTCGGACAATGGCCGAGGATTCACGTCCCAAGAGTTCAATCGTTTTTGTTCACGCAATGCAATCGAACATTATCGCATTGCACCGTATATGGCATCGTCGAACGGATTGGCGGAACGGGCGGTTCAGTCCGCCAAGAACTTCTTAAAAAAATTGACCACGGAAGACAACATCGGCGAAGAATTGGCCTGCTATCTGCTAGTGTCCCATTCCATGCCCATCTGCAACGGACAATCACCGTCAGAGTTACTGATGGGCCGACGTATCGAGACATATTTCGACAAGCTGCGTCCGAAGAAGAAGCGATTATTCAAAGTAGGCAAATTTCGCGAAATGCAAACAGTTTGGGCGAGAAAATATCAGGCAAACAAGAAATCCTGGGTGAAGGCCAAAATTCTGCGGCAAGTTGGATTCCGTGTTTACTCCGTTGAGTTCGAGGATGGCGCTATATATAAAAGGCACGAATTCCAGTTGCGGAATCGGATTCGAGAGGAGCCCGAATTTATCCTGCCGCAGGTATCAACAACGGATTCAGAACTACAGAGAGCGGTGGAAGAGACCGGCAATATTAGGCCGACTGGACCAACAGTAACCGAGAGTGACTCAGATTCTGAGTCTATTTGCTGCGATCCAGTATCAATTACTAATGGAAGTCAGGTGCAGGAGAACGAAACGACAGAGGCATCGAAGGCGAATCTACCACTGTTGCGGAGAAGAACAATCAGACGTAGGAAACAAACATCTTTCTTCAAAAGTTCGTAAATAATAATTAATAATTAAACTCAATTTGAATTCTTGATTTGACTAGCTTCATCCCGGTGTGAAGGGATGTTGTGTATGTATTAGTAACTGGCCATTTGAGCCAGTCATCATCTTACTGTCAACGTGTGAGCACACTACAGATTGTGGGAATAAAAGATTGTTATATATTGATCAGACCAAGTCGTTTCATTGATCAAAGGACATAACAGTGACATAAACGAAAACTGGGATGCCATAAAAAATGCGTACATTGATAGCGCAAATACCATCCTTGGCCCAAACCCGGATTGCCGGAATAAGCCCTGGATGTCCGACGCTTCATGGCAGCGGGTTGTTGAAAGAAAGGAGCTGAAAGTTCGTTTGGCTGCAGCATCAGACGACAATCGAAGCAGCATCGAACTCCTTTACCGTCAGAAAGCTCGAGAAGTTCAGCGTAGTGTGCGACGCGATAAAAGAGTTTATGCCAATTCTCTTTTAGCGTCAGCAGAAGAAGCCGCTAGAAGTAACAACTTAAACGCCGTATACGGTGTCATCAAGGAGTTTACAGGTGGTCGTAACTCCTGCCAACATCCGGTGAAAGATAGTGATGGAAAGCTACTTATCTTGGAAGAAAATCAAATGAGGCGGTGGAAAGAACACTTCGCCGCGGTCTTGAACCGTGTAACCTCTGGTGAAGTTCCCCCTCATATAGATAATTTAGCTAGCCATCAAAATGTGCGTATACGGTCCACTGCCCCGACTAAAGAGGAAATAGTCACTGCAATTATTGCACTGAAACGAGGAAAGGCCGCCGGACTTGACGGCATCCCTGCCGAACTTTATCAAGCAGCGCCAAGCGTAACTGCCGATTTGCTGCACCCACTTGTTGATAAAGCGTGGAATACAGAGACCTTTCCCACTGAGTGGAAGGAAGGTTTGATCATCAAACTTCCAAAGAAGGGTAGCCTCACAGACTGTAATAATTGGAGAGGCATTTGTGTGCTTCCTGCCGTTGCCAAGATAATAGCTAAAATCGTCCTGGAAAGACTAAAGGCCCACTTAGAAAGCACAATTGATGAAGAGCAGGCTGGCTTTCGATCCGGATTCTCCTGTGTCGATCACATTAACACCTTGCGAATCATCATCGAGCAATGCGCTGAATACGATTCTCCGCTTCACTTGCTTTTCATCGATTTCGAAAAGGCTTTCGATAGTGTGAACCGGGATTCTATATGGGCGGCCTTGCGCAGGAGAGGCATCCCTGAGAAGCTTGTGGCTATTATTAAGGCAACCTATGACGGCGCGAAATGTGGCGTTCTGCATAAAGGTAAGGTGTCGGGGGACTTTGAGATTCGCAGTGGAGTTCGGCAGGGGTGCATCCTCTCACCGATCCTATTCCTCATTGTGATCGGCGATGTGTTGCATGCAGCCCTATCCGGACTCGACAGAGGAATTCAATGGACTTTGACATCTTATCTACAACATCTTGACTACGCCGACGACATATGCCTACTCTCCCACAAAATCATGGATCTGTCCGCAATGGCGTTAGATCTCGAGAGGGAGGCAAGCAAAATTGGGCTAAAGATTAATACCAACAAGACCAAGGTTCTTAACCCGCCGTTGCGAAAAAGAAATCCGACACCTATTGCCATCAATATTAATGGGCAGCCTGTGGAGAAGGTGGACAACTTCGTCTACCTGGGTAGCATCGTTGCCGAAAATGGTGGTACGGAGCAGGACATCGCTCGTCGTATCAACCAGGCTAAACGCGCATACGGCATGCTGTCCAAAATCTGGCAGGGCAGTTATCTCAGCATCAAGACCAAGCTGGGCCTGTTTCGCTCCCTGGTACTATCAGTGCTTTTGTATGGGAGCAGTACATGGAAAGTTTCCGTAGGAGTTACCAGAAAGCTGCAAGTTTTCGTCAACTCATGTCTTCGTCGAATTTTAAGAATTTTCTGGCCCGAAACAATATCAAATGAAGAGCTAAGTCGGCGTACGGGTCAGATGCCAATCGACGAATTGATACGCAGGCGAAAATGGCAGTGGATAGGTCACACATTGCGGAAGAGTGATAACTGCATTGCTTTGCATGCCATGAAATGGAACCCCATTTCCAACCAAGGCCGACCAAGAGGGGGTCCTCGAATCACATGGCGTCGATCTGTGGCAAAGGAGTGTCAGGTATTGGGTAAGTCTTTTGGGGAGTTGCGCCCCATTGCCCAGAACAGAGTACGATGGCACGCAGGAGTAGTTGACGCGCTATGCCCCGCTAGGGGTTAAGGCAAAGTAGTAAAAAAATCTAATGATGCCAATCGATTCCTGGGGTTATGAAACGTAAAGAAAACCAACTCCGTTGTCGAAAATCGTTATTGAAGGAGGGTCGAATAACTGATTTTTTCTTCAAAAATCAGTTAAAAATCCAAAAGGGTTAAATCGCACGAATGAGGCGGCCAATCGCGAAGATCGTTGCGTGAGATAACTCGCTCGCCGAACTTGGTCTGCAATAATTCGATTGTGTTGTACGCTGTATGGCACGTTGCGCCTAGAGATGGGTATCGACCAACAAGTAATCGATAAATGAAATCGATTATAATTTTTTACGAATTAATCGATACACCGATTATTTGTGACTTGAAAAATCGATTAATCGATTAATAGACAATTTCAGAAAAGGTTGGGAAAAAATTAAAAACTGGGTACAATGAAAACAACGAACTTCAAGTAAAAAATAGTCCTTATTTATTCACATGAAAACAGAAGAAAGATCATCAAACAGAGAAATAATAATTACACCTACTGGAAGCAGTTGCCTGAAACGTTCCCAGTAGCTGCAGAAATAATAGTAATTATTGAGTTGTGAGAAGTATTGAGCTTATTTATTAATCCCAATACTTATCATAAACGTCCTTAAGGAATATAAGTGTATTGGCCATGTCGGCGGTCAGCCGGCTTCTCTGTTCCCTCAGAATTTGACCAGCTTCAGAGTAAAGACTTTCTGAAGGAACTGAGGTCGCTACCGCTACCGCTTCTTCTATTTTTCTCTGAAACGACCACCACCATTAATAAAAAAAAATTGTGGTAGATAGGTAAAAGTAGAATGAGAAATGTAGTAGGTAAATACTATACACGACTGTTGTAAGTGATTTTTCGCAATGAAAGAAAAATATATCGCTCTTGAAATCTGAAGTCTCAGCGAAGAAAAAAGTTCAATAATCGATTAATCGATTAAATCGACCCTAATCTAATCGATTAAATAAAAATCGATTATTCGACAAAATAATCGATTATTTCGATTAATCGATACCCATCCCTAGTTGCACCGTCCTGTTGGACCCACATATCGTCCAAATCCATAGCGTTGAGCTGGTCCTAAAAATACTCCGACATCATGGCCTTGTAGCGATCGCCGTTGACGATTGTTGGCGCGTCGTTTTCATCAAAAAAGAAAAATGGGCCGATGACGCCGCCGGCATGAAAACCGCACCAAACAGTTAATTTTTTCGGATAAAGCTGTGTCTCGTGCATCAGTCTGCTCACTCGATCAAATGCGGCAATTGTGCTTGTTGACAAAACCATAGATAGAACGTGCACTTTGATAAAAAAGTTGAATAATTTGCAAACGTTGGTGAAGCGTGTATCTCGCCATAATTAAATGGCATAGACTGACATTTCAAAATGGGAAAGAATTGCGAAGCCAACTCAACCCCTATTCGAGAAATGTCAAAAACAAAATGCGTCGTCCCTATTGAAAACCCCTCTATTACTATTTATTTATTAAAGGAAATTACTGAACAGGACATAGTCCTCAAAATACAGTAATGTTTTGTGAGTAAGAAAAATTAACAAAGAGAAAATTAAGTGTAATACATAAGAATCCAAAATTAAAATTATGACAAAAAAAAAGAAATACAGTAACGAAAAGGAACAAAATTGAAATTCAATAGAAAAAAAACAAAAATAAATTGTACAATATATAGTATAATAAAAAAAATAGTACAGAATCAAATAATAAGAAGAATTTGAAAGAAAATACTGAAACAAAACATGCGGAAGCGAGTAATTCAAGTAATGAGTGAAATATAATAATGTTAAAAATAAAACAAGCTAGCCTTCGCGAAGCGTGAAGGGTATCATACCTTAGTTGTGTTTTGTGGTACATTTGCCACTTTGAAATTAGTAGTAAAACTTGTTCCGATTTCACTGTTCCTATAAGAGGTATATGAAATAGTGGGCCGATTTCAACTAAATTTAGGAACGTGGCTTAGCAGTCAATATAATTGAATAATATGCAATTTTGTAAAGATATCTTCAGAAATGAAAAAGTTTTTCCGACAAAACCTTGCTTTTGGAACGGTCCGACACACACACATAGTGATCCGATTTCAACCAAATTCGGGAATGTGATTTGACTAAAGATACTATTGGTTAGTGTGAAATTTCAAAATGATATATTTAGAAATAAAGTTTTTCTCACAGAGATGAATTTTCGGACCGGTCGTTCCTATGGCAGCTACATGACGTACTGGTCGGATTCCGTTGGTTCCGACATATTTACAGCGTGCAATAGAAAGAAGACTTTGTACAAAATTTCAGCTCGATAGCTTTATAACTGAGGGACTAGTTTGCATAGAAACAGACAGACAGACGGACAAAGCTTAATCGACTCGTCTCATCATACTGACCAAGAATATATATACATAGTTTATATGGTCGGAGATGCTTCCTTCTGTGCGTTGCAAACTTCATGACGAAGTTAATATACCCTATCACATCCTTGAAGGGTATAAAAAATAAGGCTACAAGGTAATAAGAGAAACGAAAAAATACAGAAATTGAATGATCCGCCGAAGACACTTTATGAAGTAATTTTATTTTTTTTTTGAAAGGCAAGAAATGATGTGGATAAAGGACCAAGCTCCAGTTTGTTATAATTAGTCATGATTCGAGGTAGTGGCGAATTCTTGTAGACAGACAGCAAGGCCGTGGGAGGATCGAAAACGGCGGTAGTGCGGGTATTGTAAAATAGGAAGGCTGTCTAAAAGTTATGTCACGGAAAACGGTGAGCGCAATGAATTTTGTAGAGGAAACATTCGTCAAGAAAGATACGTCTACTTTGAAGGGACAACAACTTGAGGAAAGTAAAGGTCGCCACCCATTGACGAGCATAACCACGACCAAACTTCCATCGAACCATCAATTTCATCAACACATGTCCCGAAGATTGGCTGACGCAGAAGAACTTCTGCATACGCTCGATACCGCTGCAAAGGAAGTTGGATTACGTATTAACGAGGGTAAAACTAAAATAATGATGCAATCGGGGAAAAGGACACCTGGACAACCGAGCATCAATGTGGGGGACCTCAACATCGAGTTCGTGAACAACTTCATTTACCTGAGTTGCAACTTGTCAAGGGACGCCAATGAAACTGACGAAATCAAGCGACGGATACAGTTAGCTAATAAGACTTTTTTCTCGGTTCTCCCCATAATGAAATCGAAGCATGTGCACAGAAACACGAAGCTCCGCGTGTACAAAACCATTATACGACCAGTGCTATGCTATGGCTGCGAAGCATGGACCCTAACTCAAGCCTCCGAAAACATGCTAGACACTTTTGAACGTAAGGTTCTACGGCGAATTTTCGGGGCTGTTTGCGATCGAGATGGATGGCGCATCCGGTACAACCATGAGTTGTATGAAATGTACGATGAGCTGCAAGTCTCGAAAATCGTCAAACTACGACTTCAATGGGCAGGGCATGTACAAAGAATGGACGATGATCGCATGCCTAAGAGAGTAATGAATGCAGAACGAGTCGACGGAGCGAGACTGCGAGGACGACCGTGATCTCGTTGGGAGAGGTCAGTAGATGTGGACGCCGCGCAGCTGCTGGGCTCCCAAAATTGGAGGACGCGGTCACGTGACCGAAATAATTGGAGGACAATGATCCAGGCGGCCAAGGCCCGACGTCGGGCTGTCGCGCCACGATGATGATGATCAATTTCATAGGACGTGTGGAAAAAAAATTCCCCCTATTTCCACCGTTCTATGATATTTGATGGTTCGATGGAAGTTTGGTCGTGGTTGTGCTCGTCAATGTGTGGCCACCTTAAAACGTTTAGCATAAGGAATATAGGGGATGTTAAATTTAAATAACAAGAAACGGGTAAATTTACGTTGGACGGACTCTAATGCTTCGTAGGAGACAGTTGTAGAAGGGAACCATACCACGGATGCGTATTCCATAATACTGCGAACAAGTGAAATGTACAAGTTCACTGCATTGCTTATAGAACGGAAATCTTGGGAACAGCGCAAAACAAAGCTCGCTAACTTAGCGGCCCTGTTAATAATGACAGCATAATGATCATTAAATTTAAGTTTAGAATCAAAGACTACACCAATGTCCTTGATAGAGGGAACATACTCAAGCGGACAGTTATTAATTTTATATGGAAAAAACATGAGGTGATTTTAGGGAATAAACCATAGCGGAGCATTTGGATACGTTGAGAGCAAGGTCATTAGAGCGACACCAGGAATGTAATACATTAATATCCGTTTGCAAGGCAGAACAGTCAGATGGACCTGATATGGAGGAGACAAGCTTACAATCGTCAGCATATAGCAAGCAGAGGCAGTCAAATAAAACAGGAAGGTCATTTATAAATGAAACCGGAATATAGAGGGCTACGCCCGCAATCCGAGGGTTTTGTAGCAAGCGCTTATTTTGGTATATAAATATCGGCTCCTTGCTCTTCTTGACATCACTCAGATGGATAGAAAAAACGTAATTAAAATGTCTTACCCACTTACATTGACGCGTGCAAGGGTGTGCCAACTGTAACTATACAAATAAACTATTATTGACCTATTCTGAGAAGATATACAAATTCCACTATTTTCCATTTTATATGTTTTTCGAAACCCACTCCCCCCTCCCCCCCCCCCCCTTCCTTCCACCCGGTAAAGTTGGCCAATTAAGACACAGCGCCCCCAACCAGTCTTTACCCTTTAAAAAATGATTAATTAAATAACTGCAATTCGCACTACGAAAAACAACATGAAAGTATAGTAGTACTCACACCTATGAGGCCGGTAGGTGTATTTTTTGTGTGGATAGTGTTAAAATGCCGAACTTTAAATGAATGTACTATTATTAAATATTATGTGATTATAATGAAACTTAGAGATATTATTGCCTATGATGTTGGTTATCATTGGCCATCAATATTTTAGACCTCGGGTACGCGTAAGGGGTGCAGGGCTGTGCTAACTGAAACTATAGAAATGTACTATTATTAACCTTTTCTGATGAAATTTCAAAATTCTAGAAATCTAGGTTTTCTACACTAGTAAAATGGCACTTTTCTGTGAATTTCCATATTTCTAAGTATAACGGTCTCGAAATGCAAGGGGGGGGGGGGACAAACTCGGATGACATATTTTCCCCTCTCCCTCTTTTCCCGTTTCTTCAAATTTGAAAAAAAAATTCAAAAATGGAATGTACTCGACGGTACCTTTCTTATGATACCCCACTTGCCTGTACCAAACGAAAAAAAAATTTCGACCTTCATTTCCCCTCTATGGGGACCTCCCCTTAAAGTTGACCTATTACAACGACTCGCTTTCTCCGGCGAATTATAGTAATTTTTCACATTCCTACAAAATTTCATCTATGTAGCTTCAGCCGTTCGTGAGATATTCCATGGACAGACGGACAGACAGACATTTGACCGATTTCATAAGGGTTTTGTTTAACTACAAAACCCTAAAAAGGCAAACAGCAAGGGACCAAGAATAGAGCCTTGTGGAACTCCTGAGCATGGACAAAAGGACGAGGAGACAGAATTTTGAAATATAACATTAGAGGTACGGTCAAGAATATAAGAAGAAAGCCAGGAGACTAGATAAGGAGGGAAGTTGAAATTTTCTAATTTGTCAAGTAGAATTTTATGATTAACTGAGTCAAATGCTTTTGAGAAGTCAGTGTAAATTACATGGACATCCAGGTGACTTTCAAACGATTTGGCGACATAATTGATAAACTCCACTAAATTGGTCACAGTAGATTTGTTTTTGCAGAAGCCGTGTTGGGACTGATGAGATGGCCAAAAGAATCTGGTTATAGACAACATGTTCCAGGAGTTTGGAGCAACAGCAAAGGAGTGAGATAGGTCGGTAGTTGGAAGTAAGTGTTGGGTCTCTATTCTTTGGAATGGGAACAATGAAGGATGTTTTCCACTGATATAGGAAAACTCCTTCTTGTACGCTTTTATTGAAAAGAATAGAAAGAGGAAGTAAAATGGAGCTGTGCGTATGCTTTATAAAGTAGTTCGGAATACCATCCGGGCCGGGGGAAGAGTTAGTTTTAAGGGTGGAAATGGTGATATCAACATACGCCGGTGAAATAAGTGGCAGAGATGGAAGAAAATCATCCTGCTGGGAAAAATTGTAGGAGATAAGATGCGTGGAGGGCTGTCGAAATGTACTTGAAAAGTAGGAAGCGAAGAGCTGACAAATTTCGTGAGGTGTTTGCGCGGTTTTCTTGGACAAGGAAAGACGGGCGAGATGAAGAAGAAGAACGCATATTATTAACAAAGGGCCAGAAAAGTTTTGACTCATTTTTATTGACGCTGTTCTCGATTCTAAGGAGATAGGTACAGCGTGCGGATTTAATAAGTCGTTTGGTGTGAGACCTAAGTTTTTGGAAAGGTAACAGATCCGAGAAGCATTTAGAGCGCTTATTATCGAGAGCGAGCCCAATTTTTTCTCTTAATCATTTTGTAAATCTGTTGAGTGAACCACACCGGGCCCTCGCGGTGATTCGGTTTATAAAAAGGAACGAAAGCATAGATGATGTTGTAGAGAACCGTATAGAATCTTTCGACAGATGATCCGCAGCTAAGATCTTCAAAGGTACGATTCCAGTTAATTTCGCACAGTCTCTGGTTAATGGCTTCGTAATTGGCTTTCCGGAAATTTAACCGGCTAACATTGACATTCCGCCAAGAAAGGAGAAGGCTGATGTTGAGCTCATGCAATGGCGCAGGATGGTATGGATCACACGGCATCACACATAGGCCAATGTAGCACAAGAGGTGGAGAGGGAGGACAAAGGTATTTTACTAAGGATAAGGTCAAGGACACGATCCATAAAATTGTAAACTCAATTAAACTGTAAAAGATTACAGTAGTTCATGAAAGATAAAAGAATTGACGGAGACGAGGCTGTAACTGGAAGACCCGGGGAGTCAGGTCAGCTAAGGCTTGGGGTGTTGAAAGTTTCCGCAAACGATTATGAAAGATTCAGGGTACAAGATATTGCAGATGTCAGACAGATACCAAAACAGACTGTCATAGGTAGCTATAACGGAACCACATGGAACGTAAAAACAAGAAATTAGAAGAAATGTAGAAGAAGTGACAATTTTGACAGTGACAGTCAAACAGTCATATGGTTGGTTATCAGTCGTGAATAGTATTGAACATTCGATGTGGTTCCGTACAGCAATTAGGGCACCACCACCGGTCGATTTCCCAAGAAGGTTAAAATTTCGATCACAGCGAAAGATATTATAAGCCTCGAGGATCTCACCACTGTTAAACGAAGAGTTCAGCCATGTTTCGGTAAGGCAGATGACATCCCGTAGAGAAGATAAGGCAGAAATGTTTAAAGTATGAAGCTTTGTTCTTAATTCACGAACATTCTGGTAATATGAAGAGAGACTACAGCTTATTTTGGAACTTTGGTGTATTTTTGGCGATGAAAATCCTCTTTGCGTGTGAATTCTTTCATTAGAATCCCAGGAGGCCAAAAGGATTCGTTGAAAGGTAGCAGTAAATCGTGCGGAATAGTTATCTTGAACGAAGCGACGATCTTGTTAGGAGTATTATCCCTAGTTAGCTTCCTACAAGTAAGAACTGACGGTTCATAATCCAGTTTACTGATGATGTATTGCCTAATTTCGTTTTCCGAGGTATTGTAGTCAAGTCTAGATAGAAACAGTTGCTTTGGAACTGTGTGCAAATTCGTAATTGCTCCTGATGGTCTTGCGAGTGTTGCGTCTGTGGTATGCTTGGTTGTTGCCTCTGCAGACCAGGTGAGAAGCTTTGTGGACGTAGCAGACTTGGTGACAACTGAAGTTGAGACAGCGATGAACTGTTTGTAGGTAAGGATGATGGTTGAGCGGCAAGATGAGTGGAAGTAAAATAGCATCCAGGTTAGCACCCTCCAAAGGTGCCATAGTAGACGTCCGGTCAAGAGACAGGTCAGATTGCGATTTAGCTCTTGAGCGAGAGCGAGTCACAATACCGTCACAAGCAACTTCCGTATTGTCAGAAGCCGGGCAAAGTTTTAGTTTTTGTTAGAACTGCAAACTTCACTTGAAGTTGATTGAATTCGCGTTGTAACTCGTTGAGGCTAGGAGTGTCAGGTTGATTAGGCAAGGAGTTAGGAGTTAATAGCGATGCCAGTTCGTTAATGGCTGAGCCAAGCTTCGATTGAATGGTAGCTAGTTCGGTCGAAGTCGCCTTTAGGACCTGGTTTTCAGTTTTAAGTTTGCTGACGTATATAGCCATAGATGATGATCGGCATTTAACGCAGAACCAGTAGATACCTGAGTTAGTTTGGCGAATGACATCCCCAATCGTACCGGACAGACTGACACATTTGCTATGGTAAAGACAGCCGCAGAAACCGGCACATACGATGGCCAGAGTCTTATCAGCCTTATCCAGGCATGTTGTAGCTGAGTACTCCACCATGTTAAGAATAGAAAAAGTTAATTGACGTGCACAGTATAACGAAAAAAGTTTCAATTATTGGGTCGATAATTCCAAAACGCTGTGGGAACCTGCTTGGGGAGCTTTCACAAAAAAATTTTAATTCACGATTAATAAAGTTCAAAATTTGGAAAAGTTCACTGAGTGCCAAAGCTGCAAACTGATCACTAAGCTTTTGTAAATGTTATAAGCTGAGAAGAGAGAGAAAGAAGGAAGGATAATCCCAATCTATGTACACTAAATTCTCTGAAGCAATTCCACCTCATTCCTTCCAGTGGAAATTAAACAGAGAGGCACACGCCCTCTACCCTGGAACACCCGTCCGGTCCACATATTCCAATCACTTCCAATATCACTTGGGCCAACGTGTCAAACTCACAATGGCCTTGAACATATGGTCGCCGCGCGAAACGAACGATTGTGTATAAAAATCATTTTAAAGTGAATAAAAACAATAGTTGTAAATTATAGTGACAATAAAACAATCGATAAGAACTAGTTTCACTCATCACATAAGACAGTGAAGTGTCTTTAACAATTTAAATGGAGTGCTTTGTGAGTGATTGGAAAAGCGTGTACACGCGAAAATTCAAAGGAATTTCGTTTTTCAGGTAAGAAAATAAGGTTGCGTATGCGCATTAGGATGCAGTGTATATGGCCCGCTATCAGTTTCATTCAGAATTTCAATAAAACCAGCGAAATTCTGAACATGTAAACATTGTGGGCCAACCTGTCAAATGAATATCGAAAACCGGTTTGGCCGTCCATAGGCGTAGGAAAAAGGGGAGACAATTTTTTTTTGTTTTTTTTTTTAATGCGCAATGGCTAAAGGTGGCGACACATGAACGAGCACAACCACGACCGAACTTACATCGAACCATCAATTTCATAGAACGTGCTGAAAAAAAAATTCCTTCTTTTTCGACCGTTCTATGAGATTGATGGTTCGGTGGAAGTTAGGTCGTGGTTGTGTGTGTTCATGTGTGGCGACCTTAAGAAAGAAAAAATTTTACATACGGCAGAGATTCCATTAAGGTTGAGCGCATGTTGTTCGCGCTCGCGTGCCGCGTTCGCGTATTTTATGTCAAACGGATTGAATCTTTACTAAAATGATGCTGTGTACGTCCACCATAAAAGGCGCTGCAAACTTCACCATGAACGTGAAAATGAAGAAATATTTTCTTGGAAAATATCCATGAAAATTATGGGGGGATTCACGTTCGCGGTTGCAAATCGTAAAAGCGTCGTAAATCGTAGCCTAGTTCACAATTTCATTTATTTTGCGAACCTACTGTAAGCTCCCCGATGATTCATCGGTTGGTATTTTTTATAAGACGATGTGAAACAAGAGTTCAGTTATTCACTTTAATATTAACGGGTGGTAAAAACATGTGGGAAACGGTAAATAATTAAGTGCATGCCCAACATACTTATCGTCAGCTCTAAATTTAAGTATTGAACGCATTTGGTATTTGTTGTTTATAAATTTTCTAAATCAATTTTATATGCTGCCCCCAATATAATTTTTCAACATTTCAACGACGCCAATTGCAGAAAGCATCCCGTTCGCTTTATACTTCCCCCCTATAAATACTAATGGGTCACTTGAGTAAAATTGCTCCAACTCTCTCTTCCTTATTTTCTATCTGTATTACATACATATTTTCTGCTTGTCGTTGTTATTAAATTGGATTGATAAACACATTACACAATTTTTTCATATCAATATTCACAATTAATGTGTTTGCAAAACTATCAATTTCAAATTTCGCGCCAAGCCCCCAATAAAATTGTACATAAGTTCAACGACGTCAATGGTACATTCCAGGCCATTCCAACTGCATTCTCCGAAACCAGATTATGCCAACGAAACGTCAACTGGGCCACATGGAACAGTTGACGCGCTATGCCCCACAAGGGGTTAGGGCAATTGAGTAGTATTCCCTTCGCACTTCGCCTTGTTCCAAAATTACTTCAATTCTCTCGGCAAATTTCCCTTCCTTCTTTCTCTCTCTTCATAGGTTATAAGTGTAAATCACTCACACTCCCACGCACACGCGTGCAAAACCGTGTAAGGCATATACACTTTAAACTCACACAGAGCAAACCGGTCGAAGATTTAGACGAAATGCGGACAAGTGAAACGATAAAAAGAGATCACAAGTGTGCGCACACCAAGTACTCTATAACTGAAGTCGGTTAAGAACTCGCGATGAGGCGAAAAGCTTAGGTAACAGCTTGGAAATCACAAAAGTAACGAGATCGAATGGAAGCACAGCTACGACGTTTGACAGCTATCGTATTATCATTATATGTATATGTATACTTCAGAGTACGGGAAAATAAGCGTTGTAAGTGTAGGTAGGCCATTAAAAGCGGTTGATTTCAATATCGAAAAGCCTACAATAACCAACGGATAATGAGAGTCCGAAGCGTATATACCCTAGACTTGTACAGACCTAGTGGTGATACAAAAAGTACCAATTGGCAACGACCATATGCATTAAAAGTGGGTCCCCTATATGGCCAGTTTATAGGGGAGGAGGGCACTCATTCAGTGGGTTCTTGACCATTCTCAAAATCAACCAGGCCGAAGCGTATATACCCTAGACTTGTACAGACCTAGTGGTGATACCAAAAGTATCAATTGGTAACGACCATATGCATTAAAAGTGAGTTTCCTATATGGCCAGTTTATAGGGGAGGTTGGCAATCATTCAGGAGGATCTTGACCATTATCAAAATCAATTATCTAACCCATTCTACAAATATTTTCGAATTTTTCAGTCGCTAGCTTCACTTTATTAAAAGTTATCGCTTAGGGGTTCTTTGGGTCGAATCTTGCTCATCATTGCCACCAACAAATAAGGTCGTGCTACAAATATTTAAGCAAAATTTCAAGTCTCTAGCTTCACTCCATCGAAAGTTGTCGCTTATTTGAAGTTTCATTTGTAGAGGAAGTAGGGGTTTCGTTGGTCGAATTTTACGTATTTTCAATATTAGCCAACTGGATCCTATTACAAACATTAAACCAAAACTTTAAGTCGCTAGCATTATTTTGTCGTAAGTTATCGCTTATTTTAAGTTTCATTTCTAGAGGAGGTAGAGGTTTCTTAGGTCGGATCTAACCCATCTTGAATACCAACTAACCTGATCTCACTTCAAACATTTGACCAGAACTTCTGTCAAAAGTTATCGCTTATTTGAAGTTGCATTTGTAGGGGAGGTAGGGGTTGCCTGGGTCGGATCTTACCCATTTTTGACCAACCAAGTAGATCCTACTAACAATATTTTGTCAAATTTTCAACCCGCTAGTGTCATTTTATCGAAAGTTATCGTAATTAAAAGAATATTTAATTTTTTGAAATTTGTGGGGGAGGTAGGCGTTCCTTTGATCCGATTATGCCCAACTTACTAGAACTTAAGCATCTTCTTACCCCGGGGCTACATGCCAAAAATCAGGTGTCTACGTCAATTAGTTCAAGAGTTATAGACAAAAAACCCGAAAAGTAGGGTAGTACGGTAGTTCTTTGTAAGAAAATTACCGTTCGTTTTTAACTGATCGATTTTATTTTTCCAGGGGTGTAGAAAATTATCCTCACGAGCAATCTACCAAAGCGAGAGCTTTTCATGTTTATTTAATCGGGAGTTATAGATACATTTAATTATTTTACATATATAGGGGAGGTAGGCGTTGTCTGGGCCTGATCATGCCCATTTTCAATACCAACCAAGTAGATTATAATTCCAACATTTGACCAAAATTTGAAGGCTCTAGCTTCATTCTATCGAAAGTTATCGTGCGAACGGACAGACAGACAGACATGGCTTAATCGAATCAGGAGGTGATTTAAGGAGTTACAAATTTCCGTCGTGACAAAAACAATATACCCTATACTAAAAGTTTAGGGTATAAAAAAACACAAAATTTGCTGAAGCTATGCAAAAACAACATCATTCGAGCAAATCCCCATTACTATAAGTCATTACCAACATCAAAGCTTGAAACAGATACGATTCAACAGACTGAAAATGAGAAAAGCTGTGATGACTAAAATTATTCCCTTTCCTACATTTAAACATTGTTCTTTTGTTTATTTTATGTGCAAGTGCAAAAAAGAACATGATTTTGCATTATAACTTAAAAGAAAAATATTTATTTCCCTATCGATGAGTATAAGTAGTGGTGTGGGATGTGAACGATATTTGAAGTTAATTGGAAGATTTCCTCCACTGACTTGTTGGAGGAGGTTAATCCTTTTTAAATGTAAATTAAGAACCAAGTTTATTATCTTTATAATATTTATGTATTTTTATATTAAGTTAAAACTATAATTGATTATAAGTTATTTAGTATTATAAATAATTATTTAACATTATTATTTTTATTTAAATATTCCAACTTGATAAAATAGTAATATGTTCTATGATCGCATCGACAACTGAATAATCATTATCGAAAATTTTATTTTTTTAATTTACACATCAAATCGATGGTAGAATTGTTTTTTTTTTTAAATTTCAATATTACAAAGTATTTTTGTAAAGTGTTTTCTTAAATTTAATTTCAATTCGGAAATGTCATTTCAAGAGACGACGCCACAATACTTCCCCCTCAGCGAAGGCTAAATTTCGCGATATGAAAATGGAACGTTCGTAACTCTACCAGAACGAGTTGTAACAGAACGCGAAGGTATAATATGAACGGAATTTCGTTTTAAATTAAACTAGATGATCCGGCTGGGCCGGATCATCTAGCTCCGCCGGATCTTCTAACAACCCGGATGCGCCGGGTCAATGTCTTATTGAATCCTGGGCTATACGTCACTACCTAAACACTCCCTAGAATAAGAAGAACAAATCGTAAAATCGACCGCAACCTCTAGAATAAGAGTCACTCAAACTGAAAATTGGTTAGGACCAAGTATTTAGCTCAAAATATAGCTAGTATTTGGTTTAGATCGATAGTTTAATTTCAATTTTAAAGCCCATTTATCACGGCACGGTACACCTTCTTGAGTCGACTGCAGTCTCTTCGATTTTAAGTCCCATTCACCACGGCACGGTATACCTTTTGGAATCGACTGCAGTCGAAATTCGACTGCAGTCTCTAGAAATAAAGCCCCGAACTGAAAATTATAGAAAAATGAAATTTAATTGGTTACGGCCAAATATTTAGCTCAAAATATAGCTGTAGGTATTTGGTTTAGATCGTTGGTTTTAATTCGACCTTGAAGCCCATTCACCACGGCTCACAAATATTCTTGAAAAATATGTTCTCAGATAATGACGGCAAATGAACTTTGCCCTTATGGCGGCATAAACTAAAGGCATTCCTATTACGTGAAGTAATTTCTGCTTCAAAATGTTTTGCACCACAAAATGAGCAACGGAAATTCAGAGGACCGCAACTAAAAGGTTCGAAATCCCGTGAAACTATATTTAAGGCAAATTTATATGTACCATCTAAATGATTGATTGCGTCGTGGTTTCTAATTACCCTCATGTAATTTCGTCTACCACGCCGCTCAATCCTACCAGTAATTATAGAATGCCGTTGGGAGGGCATTTTGCAAACTACTACGACTTCCTTGCTATTTACCTATTTACTTAAAAACACTTATTCGCCCGAAAGCACTGCACAAAAAATAATTATTTACCACGAAAGTAACTAAAGTATGTATTGACGTTCACGTATCTTGGTCACCACGATACTTACATATGTATTACTTGAGAACACCCACAATAGATCTGCGTATCACACTTATCACACTTATTGGCCCGATTGAACACCCACAATAGATCTTTTCTCATAACATTTCTTTTCCACTTGTTAAGTGGACTATGCATACTTTCATTTTTTCAACTCGACGCTTATCATTTTTTCAATTCGACGCTCATAAGTATGCAGCATAAAAATTAAGTACACTTGGATGGATACTTGATTCATATTTTCAATTCGACGGTTTATTTATTTCGTGAGTATCTTTTCTAGATGGCTCCACTCACAATCCAATGAACGCTGTTCCACCCACAATCTTATGAAAGATCCTTAGCGGATACATCTACCCAAGCTTGGTCATTATATACATGATTCGAATCTCTGCCCAAGCTTGGTCACGAACTTACATCTGCCCAAGCTTGGTACAGCTTGGATTCTAAGCTCGCAATGTTTTACCGAATCCCCGCAAAGCCACGAACCGCTTCTGGCCAAGTTTGGATTCTAAGCTCGCAATGTTTTTCGCGGATTATAGCTAAAGTATTTCGCCAATTTTAATAAAATATGAAATTTGCACACCTTCGAAAGAATACCTTTCGAATGGTGTATAAATCATTAAAATCGGTTCAGTAGTTTGGGAGGAGTTCCCGTCACAAAATTCCCATACAAAAATTGTTAGCCTATTAATACTTAGATTACCAACATCAAAGCTTGAAACAGATACGATTCAACAGACTGAAAATGAGAAAAGCTGTGATGACTAAAATTATTCCCTTTCCTACATTCGAACATTGTTCTTTTGTTTATTTTATGTGCAAGTGCAAAAAAGAACATGATTTTGCATTATAACTTAAAAGAAAAATATTTCTTTCCCTATCGGTGAGTATAAGTAGTGGTGTGGGATGTGAACGATATTTGAAGTTAATTGGAAGATTTCTTCCACTGACTTGTTGGAGGAGGTTAATCCTTTTTAAATGTAAATTAAGAACCAAGTTTATTATCTTTATAATATTTATGTATTATTTATGTATTTTTATATTAAGTTAAAACTATAATTGATTATAAGTTATTTAGTATTATAAATAGTTATTTAGCATTATTATTTTTATTTAAATATTCCAACTTGATAAAATAGTAATATGTTCTATCATCGCATCGACAACTGAATAATCATTATCGAAAATTTTATTTTTTTAATTTACACATCAAATCGATGGTAGAATTGTTTTTTTTTTAAATTTCAATATTACAAAGTATTTTTGTAAAGTGTTTTCTTAAATTTAATTTCAATTCGGAAATGTCATTTCAAGAGACGACGCCACAATACTTCCCTCTCAGCGAAGGCTAAATTTCGCGATATGAAAATGGAACGTTCGTAACTCTACCAGAACGAGTTGTAACAGAACGCGAAGGTATAATATGAACGGAATTTCGTTTTAAATTAAACTAGATGATCCTGCTGCGCCGGATCTTCTAACAACCCAGATGCGCCGGGTCAATGTCTTATTGAATCATGGGCTATACGTCACTACCTAAACACTCCCTAGAATAAGAAGAACAAATCGTAAAATCGACCGCAACCTGTAGAATAAGAGTCACTCAAACTGAAAATTGGTTAGGACCAAGTATTTAGCTCAAAATATAGCTAGTATTTGGTTTAGATCGATAGTTTAATTTCGAATTTAAAGCCCATTTATCACGGCACGGTACACCTTCTTGAGTCGACTGCAGTCTCTTCGATTTTAAGTCCCATTCACCACGGCACGGTATACCTTTTGGAATCGACTGCAGTCGAAATTCGAACTGAAAATTATAGAAAAATGAAATTTAATTGGTTACGGCCAAATATTTAGCTCAAAATATAGCTGTAGGTATTTGGTTTAGATCGTTGGTTTTAATTCGACCTTGAAGCCCATTCACCACGGCTCACAAATATTCTTAAAAAATATGTTCTCAGATAATGATGGCAAATGAACTTTTGCCCTTATGGCATAAACTGCATCTGCCCAAGCTTGGTACAGCTTGGATTCTAAGCTCGCAATGTTTTACCGAATCCCCGCAAAGCCACGAACCGCTTCTGGCCAAGTTTGGATTCTAAGCTCGCTATGTTTTTCGCGGATTTTAGCTAAAGTATTTCGCCAATTTTAATAAAATATAAAATTTGCACACCTTCGAAAGAATACCTTTCGAATGGTGTATAAATCATTAAAATCGCTTCAGTAGTTTGGGAGGAGTTCCCGTCACAAAATTCCCATACACAAATTGTTAGCCTATTAATACTTAGATGATACGCTTTTTGGAGAAATACGAGGAGATTTATTGAAAACATTTTTACAAGACTGTTGTTGACCATTGTTGCAAGAATCCTCTGTACAAGAAAAGTAACAAGGTTTAAGCCTATTAAGAGATACATTGATTTCCCGATCTTTAATTTTTAAAGTGAAAAAGTGTTTATCATGTTTATTAATAGGAAATGGACCTTCATAAGGTGTCTGTAACGGGGAACGTACGGCATCTGTTCTAACGAATGCATGAGAACAAGAATTCAAATTCTTGAAAACAAAAAACTTGTTAGACGCGTGATTGGACTTGTAGGTTGAACTAAAGAAAGATGTGATTTTAAGTCATCGACGAAATCACTTTGAGGCTTAAATTTAAAAGCATTATCGAAAAAATCACATGGGAGACAAGGATTTTGGCCAAAAACTAATTGTGCTGCAGAAGCCAAAATGTCTTCCTTGAACATAGACCTAAGGCCTAATAGAACAAGAGGTAACACTTTAGTCCATGATGGATCGTTATATGCCATGATAGCAGCTTTTAGAGTTCTATGCCAGCGTTCAACCATGCCATTGGATTGTGGATAATAGGCGGTAGTCCGATTTCTGCTGAACCCCAACAAACGTCCCAATTCTGCAAATAACTCGGATTCAAACTGTCTATCTTGATCGGTCACGATAGTCTGAGGCACACCAAAACGGGAGATCCATTCTCTGACTAAAGCTTCAGCATAGGATTGAGCCGTAATACCAGAAAGTGGTATTGCCTCAGGCCATCGAGTGAAACGATCAATGATGGTAAGACAGTATGAGAAACCTTGGGAAGATGGCAAAGGACCAATGATGTCAACATGAATGATTTGAAAACGTTCCGAAGCTTGAGCAAAGTTACCAAGAGGCGCTTTGATATGCCGAGAAATTTTAGATTTCTGACAAGGTATACATTGGCGAGACCGCTTGTTTACATCTACATTCATGGATGGCCAGAAATACTTGCTAGTAACAAGACGCCTTGTGGAACGTATACTAGGATGCGCCAAATTATGTATCGACAAAAAAACTGTTTTGCGGAAAGCTTTAGGCACAAACGGTCTGACGTTTTTGTCTGAAACCTCACAATAAATTTGATAATCAGTACCCGAGATTATTTAAAAGTTCCTGTAAATCGGAATCTGACAACTGGGAATCAGCCATAGCTCTGAAATCTATGTTACTGGGAACCGTAATTTCCTCAAGACGAGATAAGGTATCAGCAGTAACATTATCACGACCAGCAATATGACGAATGTCCGAAGTAAATTCGCTTATATAGGAAAGGTGTCCAAGTTGTCGAGGATTAGCCTTATCCGGATTTTGCTTTAAAGCGAAAGTTAGCGGTTTATGATCTGTGAAAATGGTAAATAATCTTCCTTCGACAAGGAAGAATTTTATAGATAAATACATAGCAAGAAGTTCTCTGTCATAAGTACTGTAATTTCGTTGAGTGGTATTGAATTTCTTTGAAAAGAAACCCAATAGTTGCCAAGCACCATCGACAAATTGTTGCAGAGCTGCACCGGCAGCTATGTTAGAGGCATCAACAAAAACAGCTAAAGGAGCCTCGGAAATAGGGAAGGCGAGAAATGAAGCTTCGAACAACTGTTGTTTAGTGAATTCGAATGCTTCAATTGCTTGAGGAGTCCATACAACTTTACGCTTGTCAGATTTGCACGAGCCAATAAGATACTCGTTCAATAGTGCTTGGTGATGTGCTGCTCGAGGTAAGAAACGACGATAAAAATTTATTATGCCGAGAAATCGTCTGAGCTCCTGAATGGTGTTAGGCATTTTCATTTCCTTAATCACAAGGCATATGTCTGTTGAAGGCTTAATGCCATCAGAAGAAATCAAATGACCAAGAAACTTAATTTGCTGCTTGTAAAACGAATACTTGTCAACGTTAATTATAATGCCAAATTTAACCAATCTGTCGAAAACTATAGACAAATGCTTAATGTGCGCTGTTTCCGATTTTGAGGCGATGAGAATATCATCTAGGTATGAAAAACAGAAGTTTAAGTCTTTAAGTACTTCATGAATAAAACGTTGAAAGGTCTGAGCAGCATTGCAAAGTCCAAAGGTCATCCTCGTAAATTCAAATACTCCAAAAGGTGTACAGATGACGGTTTTAGGAATATCTGCAGGATCTATTGGAACTTGATGATAGGCCTTTACCAAATCCAAAGTTGAAAAAATTGAACTATCAATAATATTGTGGGTAATATCTTGGATATTTGGTATAGGATACCGATCAGGTGTTGTTTGAGAATTTAGACGGCGATTATCGCCACAAGGACGCCATTCACCATTATTTTTCTTAACCATATGCAGCGGGGAGGACCAAGGACTGTTTGAAGGTCGACAAATTCCTTGCTGAAGGAGAAAGTCAAACTCTTTCTTAGCTGCAGCAAGTCTGTCAGGAGCTAAACGACGAACTTTGGAAGCCACAGGAGAACCAAACGTGGATATGGTATGTGTGACATTGTGCTTAACAGGTTGGATGAAATTACTAAGGAAAGTAACTGCTCGATGTGTAGAGAGGAGTTCTCTCACATGAGGATCCAAGGTCTCGTCTACTTGGACAGGAAGAGTAGATAAGGGACCTTTCGAGATTAACCCAACAGAATGAAGATTAGTAGTTGGATCTATGTGCATTTTCTTAGAAACATCAACCAATAAGCCAAAGTGACATAAAAAATCAGCTCCAATGATGTGCTTGTCGATATCAGCAATGACAAAGTCCCATGTAAAAATTCTTCGCAGATTAGGATCAAAAGTGAGACGTCTTCTACCATATGTGTTGATGGTAGACGTATTAGCAGCAGCAAGTTTGAGAGAGTCGGGAAAACGTCTGCAGGCAGCTGAAGCAGGAATCACCGAGATGTCGGCACCCGTGTCAATTAGAAATCTACATTTGGTAGAATTATCAAAAATTGTAAGGCGACATGAATCAGATCTAGCAAAGTCAGTCGCCGAAGACTTCACGCAATCTAGTTTTTTGACGAGGCATCAATTTTGGTGTTAGCAGAATCGAAAGACTTAAAAGAACAAGGCTCAACACATTTGTGGGTTTTAACACCGAACTTGAAACGGTACCAGCAATATTTTTTTTTTCCTTTTACGGTTCCGGGAATTACTGCGGGAACGTGATTTGTTTTGTTGATGCAATTTCGTGTCTTGAATTGTACGAGTAAGAACTGCAATTTGAGATTTGTAAGGTGTCACATTACTTGTGCCTCGCAGCTATGTATAGAGTGTCATGTTACTTGTGCCTCTCAGCGTCCTTACATATTACTTGGCAATACAACCATACGATATATACATAGAATTAAATATAATAATCCATACCAAATGTAAATATAAAGTTAGTCGTAATAAAGTCCTCAACGAGACAACAAGTGTTTGATTTCTTGGTCCTCGCCTGACCCTTACAAATCCTGACCCTTACAAATCAGAAGTGGAATGTGACCCAAGCAGGTTCCTTTTTGAAAAATACGTTTTCACAAGTGCCTGTCCGTGTCTCGAGAAAATTATACATACGTGTCTGAGGAAAAAAACGGCTCATCGTTGGTGGTATTTTTTCGGTGCATACGGCGCCGATCCTTTTTATTAATTTGCTGTGTCGGTACATACGCGTACCAAACAGATACTTTTGTGTCGGGACATACGACACTATTTCGGTTGATTTGGTGCATACGGGCGCCATACAGGAGATTTTGTCGGTTCGTCCAAGTGCTGTGTTTTTGACATCTTTGTCGGTGCAGACAATAAGTTAGATTTTGTGTCGTTATGCCAAAAGATCTGCCTGAAGTGGTAAAACGCTTTCTACAAAAAGCAACCTCCGCGGAAGTAAAAAACAAGATACGAGACTTGAATTGTAGCACGTCCGGGACAAAAGCCATCTTAATCCTTCGGTTGGAAGAAGAGTGGAGGAAAATGGATCCCCAGACATTAGAAAGCGATTTGTGCGAAAGGGGAGCAACATCCCAGACACTTAACAATAGTGCTAGTGAAGTGGTAGACGATATCGATTTGCAGTTGTCGCAACTACAAGCAAAACTGAAGAAAATGGAACAAATTGCGGAGTTAGAACGGCAAATAGCTGAAATATCTGTGATTAAAAAAAAACCGCAGCCGAGTGTGTTTCAGTTTAGTGATATAGAAAACTCTATCGCAAAATTTAGTGGAGATGACAATTTATCGGTGAAAAACTGGACAAAAATGTTTGATGATTTTGCGCGAATGGCGGAATGGAGTGATATTGTGTGTTGTGTGTATGCAAAAAGACTTTTAATAGGAACTGCAAAATTTTTCCTAAGGACCACGAAAACAACATCGTGGACGGAGTTAAAGAGTTTGTTGGTAAAGGAGTTTACGCGACGTGTAACAAAGGCCGATGTTCACGAACAACTTCGTAAACGCAAAAAACTCACGAACGAATCGTACCAACATTACGTCTTAGCCATGCAGGAAATTGCTACTTTCAACGAAGTAGAAGAAGCGGATATAATGCAATATATAATTAACGGCATAATAGACAGCGACGCTAATAAAATGTTGTTATATAACGCTAAAAATCTTAATGAGTTGAAAAGCGCTCTAAAAATATATGAAAAATTTAAAACGAGTTTGCGGCCCAATAATTATCCACCCTCGAACCAACAAGTTAAGGCATCAAGTTCAGGGAATAAAGGCGACATAAAGTGCTTTAACTGCAGTGGCTTAGGCCACATTAGTTCCAAATGCCTTAAGCCAAAGCGACCACCGGGCTCATGTTTCCACTGCGGAAGCCTGCAACATCAAGCGGCGCAATGCGACCAGAGGAAAAGTGTAATGAACATTGGACAAGGCGACTGGGTACCGACTCATGACTTTGAACGTGTCATTCGCTTTGAGTTATTTAACGAAGAGAGCAACGTCAGATGCAGTACCACATTATTGACTCTTTTGGATTCTGGGAGCCCAATCAGCATTATCCAAAAGCAGTTCGTACCGCAGCATCTTATTTCCAACGTTAACGATGAATACACGAATTTTACGGGAATAAACGGCAGTAAGTTGAACATTGTTGGTAAGGTTAATTGTATCGTAGATCTTCATAATTCTTGTAATGACTTAAAATTGTTTGTAGTTACTAACGATACTATGAAACATTGTGTACTTTTAGGACGGAATTTTTTGAAAAACGCAACTTTAAGTGAATTTAACGTAAGCCAACAGAAGAAGTCAGAGCCTGAATATTGTACGAACGTAATGTCAGACGATAGTAGTTACGAGGATGAAATCCATCAAATTCTGAATATTGATGTAGGTGATCCTTACGTAAGTAAAATTTTCGATATTAATCCTGAGTTGAGTTACGAAAATAAAATAAAAATGACAGAAATAATCGAACAACCTAAAACGAAAAGCTTAGATTCCGAAAAAAAGTTTCCCCAGGAGTATGAGATGGAACTCAAATTACTCAAGGACGTTCCAATTTATTGTAATCCTCGTAGATTGCCATTTACGCATAAAAATGAACTGCGTAAAATGTTAGATAATCTGCTTGAAAGGAACATTATCCGGGAAAGTCATTCTCCGTATGCATCTCCCATAGTACTCACCCCAAAAAAGAATTCGGAGTTAAGACTATGTATTGATTACAGGGAACTTAACAAAATCACTTTTCGCGATAACTACCCGCTTCCCGTAATAGAAGATCTTTTGGATAGGTTGTACAACAAAAAATATTTCACAATACTCGACCTCAAAAGTGGTTTCCATCATGTGAAAATGTCCTCCGAATCAATAAAATATACGGCTTTTATAACTCCATTAGGTCATTTTGAATACGTGAAAATGCCATTTGGGTTAAAAAATGCCCCTTCCTGTTTTCAAAGATATATAAATTACGTTTTCAAATCGCTTGTTGATAGCAATAAACTCCTAATTTATATGGACGACTTACTAATAGCAACGGAGAGCATCGATGACCACTTAGAGATCTTAAGAGAAGTAATCTATTTAGTTAACAAATTCTCTTTAGAATTACGATATGATAAGTGCAAGTTTGCTTACGGGCAAATAACCTATTCAGGATACACTGTAGACGCTAATGGTATACGGCCAAACAATGAAAATGTACGTGCCATTATTGACTTCCCGATCCCGAAAAATACCAGGAATGTCCAAAGCTTTATAGGTCTTTGTTCTTACTTCAGGAAATTTGTGAAAAACTTTGCTATCATTGCTAAACCTCTTTATGATCTTCTAAGAAAGGACTCAGAATTTATGTTTGGAGAGAAAGAACTAAAAGCCTACGAAACATTGAAAGCCAATTTAACTAACTCGCCAATTTTAGCTGTTTATAGTCCAGAAAGTGAATCAGAAATGCACTGTGACGCAAGCAGCCACGGGTTCGGAGCAATTATGGTTCAGAAACAGGCAGATGGTCGATTCCATCCTGTATTTTACTTTTCGAAAAGATGCACTGAAACTGAGTCCCGATACCACAGCTATGAGCTGGAGACTTTGTCCATTATATACGCATTACGTAGGTTTAGAATTTACTTAATAGGTATACAGTTTAAAATCGTAACAGATTGTCAGTCCTTTACGCAAACTTTGAACAAAAAACTACTAAACCCAAGAATTTCTAGATGGGCCCTTGAGTTACAAGACTATAACTATACCATTGAACATCGTGCTTCCCATCGAATGACTCATGTAGACGCATTAAGTAGAAATGTAGGTGTTCTAACTATAGACGATTCATTTGAGATAGCTATTGCAGCAGCCCAAAACCGTGATCCAGTTATTAAACAAATCTCTTCCGATCTCGAAACTCGTGAAAATTCAATGTATGAAATGATCAATGGATTAGTTTATCGGAAACTTAATGGTTTAACGCTTTTTTATGTCCCTCAACAAATGGAGCAACGAGTAATCCAAACGCATCATGAGAATCTTCGCCACTTAGGGGTTGACAAATGCTACGAATATCTAAGAAAGTCTTTTTGGTTCCCTCAGATGAAGACGAAAATTCAGAACTACATAAAGACTTGTTTAAAATGTATATATTATGCTCCACAGTCAGGAAAAGCAGAAGGGACATTACATAATATTCCCAAAAGTAATGATCCTTTTGACACGGTACATATAGACCATTTGGGTCCCCTACCTGCAAATACTTCGAATAAAAAACATATATTTCTAATCGTAGATGGATTCACGAAATTTGTTAAACTTTACGCAGTTAAAAGTACTACAACTAAAGAGGTCATATCATGTTTAGAATCGTATTTTATGTGCTATAGTAGACCTACTAGAATTGTATCTGATAGGGCGACGTGCTTCACATCTAACGAATTTTCCGAATTTCTTATTGAAAACAGTATCCAACATATAAAAATTGCTACTATGTCCCCTCAATCCAATGGACAAGTAGAAAGAATCAACCGTGTACTAACTCCTATGTTAGGGAAACAAACAGATTCTACTGGAAATTGGCACACTACACTTACGAAGGTAGAATTCGCGCTAAACAATACCTACAATAAAAGTACGGGATTTAGTCCTAGCATTCTACTTTTCGGTGTCGCGCAAAAAGGCTAAGTACATGATAAGGTAAAAGAGTTGATTGATAAGTCAAAAAATAGCGATGAAAATCGAAATTTAGCATCTATAAGGGATTTAGCAAGTAAGTCTATTCATGAAAGCCAACAGTACAATAAGAACTATTACGATAAGAAACACAAACCACCACATGTGTATAAAAAAGGTGACTATGTAATGATTAAGAATGTAGACGTAACTCCAGGAATTAATAAGAAAATTTTACCAAAATTTAAAGGTCCATTTGAAATTTTTGAAGTATTACCAAATGATCGGTACGTAATTAAAGATATAGAAGGTATTCAGATATCAAGAAATTCTTATAAAGGTGTATGTTCACCGTGTAATATGCGACCTTATGTTATGTAAATCCTCTGTATAAAAACCAATATGAATTGATCAATAGTGCTAAAGAATCTTCTGTTGTCTTCGATCAAATTTATGTTTGCAGCGAATAGTATATAATATATGAGTAAAAAAAAAATGAAAAAAAAACATCAATTTTGTTTATTAAAAGTTTATTGTTAAGTTAACGAGATGAATGAAAAATAAGTATGTAATGAAATAACCAACTAAAATAAAAAAAAAAAAAAAATAAGAACCAGAAAAAAAAACAGAAATTAAGAATTACGTTTAATTTTGAAAGTAGAAATTTCAATGTGAAGTAACGAAATATTAAGTTGATTAATTTCGATAAATCGATATACCGATATAAACGAAAATATAGAACAGATATTGTTAATTAGAAGGAAAATATGTAGAAGATTGAATTTGAGAAAACAATATGTTGTATGCAATTGTGTGCTACTAAGTAAATAATCGGGTCGATTATATGTCAGGATGGACGAGCTGTAAGGTGTCACATTACTTGTGCCTCTCAGCGTCCTTACATATTACTTGGCAATACAACCATACGATATATACATAGAATTAAATATAATAATCCATACCAAATGTAAATATAAAGTTAGTCGTAATAAAGTCCTCAACGAGACAACAAGTGTTTGATTTCTTGGTCCTCGCCTGACCCTTACAGATTTAAGCTCATTTAGTTCTTTTTTCATTAAACAATTTTTGTTATCAACACTGAAAATAGAAGGTCGTACAAAAATTTCACTAACTTTGTCCGCACTGGCTAATAAGTCTTTAATTGAACCGGAAGGATTACAAGCAAGGATAGGTTGAATATTGTCAGGAAGACGTTGAAGCCATAGAGTCTTCGCTGACTTGTTCTCCAGCCAATTGCCGCATCTCTCTAAATAATTGTGAAGGCGATTTATCACCTAAAGAAATATTTGTGAGAAGTTGCTTTAATTTTGTTGCCTCACTCAAAGAAAGACGAGAAATCAATGCATCCCTCAATACTGTGTAGGGCTGTTCTAATGAAGGCTTGCACACTAAGTCACCAACAACTTTAATTGCCTCGGAATCGAGTATAGATAATAAATAATTAAGTCTTGTTGTCTCCGAAACTATCCGTGCAACATCAAATTGAGTTTCCGCTCGTTTAAACCACAGCTCCGGCAAATCATTCCAAAAGGTGGAAGTTTAATTGACACCGGACCTATAGTTAGAGGGGTTGAGGAGCAAGCGGTATCCTCCTGAGTTGACATAATGAAACATACACAAAAACTATTTGTTAAAAAAAAATGTTCGTCAGCACTACATGAAAATAAAGCTACAATTCGACCACCTTTACAATAATTCCAAATTACTTAATACTTATCTGAATTACAGAACTGCGTTACTCAATTTTCATTTGATGATGATTAATGTCTTCTTTCTCCTTGAGATGCTAAAGCTGTATTTGTGATTTATGGGCCGTCGGGTTTGTCGGGAGCTAAATGCTGGGATTTTTGTTGCAATCAATGCTCCAACCATAACCGTTCCAATGAAAGTATGATGCGCCAGTCCCGGATACAAAGCGATAAACGATGTTGAGAGAAATGACAAGAATAGATTGGCAAAGATGAAAACCAGTTGCCTATTTCTTTGTCGGGCCTATTTCCTTTGTCAGGCCTATTCATTTGTCGGGCCTATTCTTTTGTCGGGCCTATTCTTCTGTCGGGCCCATTCTTTTGTCGGGCCTATTCTTCTGTCGGACCTATTCTTTTGTCGGGCCTATTCTACTGTCGGGCCTATTCTACTGTCGGGCCTATTCTTTTGTCGGGCCTATTCTTCTGTCGGGGTCACCATTTGTTAGAGGAGGTTAATCCTTTTTAAATGTATTTATAAATTAGGAACCAAGTTTATTATCTTTATAATATTTATTTATTTTTATATTAAGTTAAAACTATAATTGATTATAAGTTATTTAGTATTATAAATAGTTATTTAACATTATTATTTTTATTTAAATATTCCAACTTGATAAAATAGTAATATGTTCTATCATCGACAATTGAATAATCATTATCGAAATTTTTATTTTTTTTAATTGACACATCAAATCGATGGTAGAATTGTTTTTTTTTTTAAATTTCAATATTACAAAATATTTTTGTAAAGTGTTTTCTTAAATTTAATTTCAATTCGGAAAATGTCATTTCAAGAGACGACGCCACAGACTGAACTTTAATTTGATTTGAAAACTTCAAAACTGGATTATCTCAAAACTAGAAAAATGTAAGTTAGCTTGTTTTTGCAGTAACCCGACGATATGTATAGTGAAATCTCCCAAAAGGGCATTCCCCATTATATTAGCGACAAACAATTTGGACCCGAGAGTGTCCGCTAACGGGGGATTTCACTATCTGGTATGTACTTCTGTTTCTTATCCGATAGGCGCCACCAGATCGGAAAGGAGAACTCAGAAGTATGTTTTTCATTTACATAATTCATTGACTGCAGTGTTTTCCCGTGGACGAACCCGAAAAGCTATGGTGGGTTTCCTGTCGAGGCGGAATATGTCGATCTCTACAAGTTCATACAAACGCCACGCCTTGCCAGTGTGGTACTCAAGGCACATTCGTCAATATCAAGGAAATCTCTCTCATCGGCACCATTCAAGAGTGGTGTCCTCCCCTGAACCATGGATCGAAATGAGCATCACTAACAGTGAAACTTCGTTTAAAATACCTAGTATTCGTTGGATGTCAACTGTTTAAAATAATAAAATTAATACAGAACTAAATATTTGTTAAATGAGTTATACGAGGTTACGTGCACAGAACATGTTTGAGTAGGTTTGATTTAAATTATTATCATGAAGGAATTGAAAAGTGAAAAATGTGACGTAACGTAGGGGAGGAGGGGGTCTAAAGTTTGTTACGATGTGTGACAAGGGGAGAGGGAGGGGTCGACAATGGGCTAAGATAACGTGACGTATTATGTAAATGCCGCCAATGTCAAATTAACAAAAAATCAACTTAATTTTGATAAAAAAAAATAAAATCATTCTTTTGCCGGACTTTGAAAATATCAGATAGAATAATTTCTAAAAGGTTGTAATCTTGAATTCTAAAATAAAATAAGTGTATATAGTTGGATCAATGAACATTAATTATATTTACAATTGATGGACTAATTTGATATTTATCTTTTAAATGCCTTTAATAATATTCATCTTAACACAGTACTTCAACTACGGAACAAACCCCCGGACACGTTACTTGATATTAAGGCTTGTTCGGACTATGCGAGTATTTAGTCGAGTAGCCAGTAATTTAGTAACAAACTAAAATACTAGCTACTGTAAAAAAATCGTTTGCACTACGTTCGTTTCAATTAAATTTCCTTTTCACTAAATCCGGGTATGTTAATTGCATTTTGCAATTCAGTATACGCGGATTGCTTCATTTGCTTGAGTTGAGTAATGTGGGGACTTAAAATGAATTGACGCGACTAAATCACTTACTTAACTACCCGACTAAATTTTTCCTGTTCAGACATATTTAGCCACTAAATTTGTCCCCACTTGACTAAATTACTAGCCTAGTCCGAACAAGTCTTTAAGGATAGTGGGGATAGAACGAGTAAATACAGGCTGAAAATATATATAAGAAATTTGGAAAGAGCTCGTACAGTAGTACAAGCTAATTTTTGCAACAAACGGTGTTCCATATACGAGCACAAACTGTAAGGTGTCATAAGAAAGTAGCCTGGGGTGTAAAAGCGCCTCGTGCCGGCCCTGACTGCTCGCAGCGATTCGAATATTTCAACCTAAAAACTCACCTTAAAACAAGTTTCTTGTATCAGCCCGCTAAATTTTCAGAGGGCCCGCATTTTTTAGCATTTGTTGTATGTTTCTTTGTTTCTATTTTAGGAGAGGATCCTTATTTTCTTTGGGTATACGGCTCTACCGTTTTCACAATTCTCGTGTATTGGATATTTGGCGGCATTTATACTTTCATGGACATCACCAATTCACCAGCGGTGTTAAGGAAATACAAAGTCCAACCAGGAACCAATGAACCTGTGGACACAAATCGGTTACTAAAGGTGTGAAAAAATATAAACTTGTTAATATTGTTTAATTTACGCTTACTTATATTCTAGGTTATAAAAACGGTTCTCTTCAATCAACTCGTTGTCGGCATCCCATTCGCTTATATCAGTTACAAAGCAATGCTTCTTCGCGGCTTTGCTCCAATTCGTGAGTTACCTACTTTCCACTGGGTTTGTTTTGAATTGGCCATTTTTATATTGCTGGAAGAGACGGCATTTTATTACTCACATCGACTATTACATAACAAGTACCTTTATAAACATATCCACAAGCAGCATCACGAGTGGACTGCTCCCATTGCGGTTACTTCTATTTACTGCCATCCCATCGAACATATTTTCAGTAATATTCTGCCACCATTTTTGGGTGTATTTCTAATGGGAAGTCATGTAGCTACAGCTTGGTTGTGGTTTGCACTTGCAATCCTATCAACATTGAATGCTCACTCAGGTTATCATTTGCCGTTTTTTCCAAGTCCGGAAGCGCACGATTTCCACCATTTGAAGTAAGTATGGTTTCCGTATAAAATTGTGAAATATTTTCAAAATATTAAACGAACGACAAGTTCGCTCGCGGATAGCAACTGAAAATGTAAGCATCGTTTGCATTATATTTTTTGTTGTTGCGAAAACAGTAAATTTTTGTAGTGCAGTAATCCTGGAGTCTTGACACACTGGGCGCCAGTGGTCGTTGACAGTTGCTAACCAAAAGCCGCCAAAAATGCCGATTTGGTTGAGGTAAACATTCCCCCTGTGGTGTGGGACGTAAGAATAATACCATGGCCTTTTTATTTGCCGGCCTGTCGTAGAAACCGACAGACAAAGGACAGGATTTGAATGCCAGCAACTGGCACTATCCGAAATCTTCTATATGCTAACGAAATGTCAACCATGCCTCGGATAAGGACTGACTCAACGGTTACGACTTTTGACAAAGATTGGATTGTGAAATTTGCGTACTCTCCTGGGCAATGAATCAGAAGGTCCCCAGAATGCACGATTTCTTCGACTAGAGAGTGAATTTTTGCGATATAAATTAAACATCCCAGGAGTTAGTGAGATAATATGGTGGAACAGTGGAGAATTTATCTCTCCAGCGTGTAGTACTGTAATGTAGTACTCCTGTAGAGCTATAGGTAGTGGTCGTGAGTCAGGAGTGGGGCTCCTCGTAACCAGAGCCGCACGAAGCTGTCTCTGATCCTGGGATCCGGTCTTCGACAGAATCATGACCGCCAGGTTCCGGACCAAAGTGAGGAACCTCATATTAATACAATATTATGCTCCAACTGAACCCGACAAATCTGGGCGAAAGACGCCTTCTACGAACAACTAAACGCCGTCCAAAGCGAAACACCTAAAGAAAAGATGACAATGGCTGCGTTCCTGCGAACGATTCAGGATTTGACATTTCTCGAATACTCCTCCAAATGCTTTCTCCTCCAGTAAAATTTGTACAAACAACTGTCAATTTTCGAATCTGAAAATGTTCCCCTCCGGATCAGAGTACTTTTCAGATATATCTATATGGGCGGCCTTGCGCAGTAAAGGCATCCCTGAGAAGTGGCTATTATTAAGGCAGCCTATGACGGCGCGAAATGTCGCGTTTTGGATAAAGGTAAGGTGTAGGAGGACTTTTAGATTTGCAGTGGAGTTCGGCAGGGGTGCATCCTCTAACCGATCCTTTCCTTATAGTGATTGGCGATGTGTTGCATCCGGACTAGACAGAGGAATTCAATGGACTTTAACATCTTGACTACGTAGTAGGCATATATCGTCAATATATGCCTACTCTCCCACAAAATCATGGAATTGTCCGCAATGACGTTAGATCTTGAGAGGGAGGCAAGCCAGGTTGGGCTAAAGATTAATACCAACAAGACCAAGACCAAAAAGAAATCCTACACCTATTGCCATCAATATTAATGGGCATCCTGTGGAGAAGGTGAACAACTTCGTCTATATGGGTAGCATTGTTGCCGAATATGGTGGTACGCGGCAGGGCATCGCTCATCAACCAGGCTAAATGCGCATACGGCATGCTGCCCATAATTTGGCAGAGCAGTTATCTCAGCATGAAGATCAAGCTCGGTCTGTTTCGCTCCCTGGTACTGTCTGTGCTTATGTATGGGAGCAGCACACGGAGAGTTTCCGTAAGAGTTACCAGAAAGCTGTAAGTTTCCGTCAACTCATGTCTACGTGGAATTCGAAGAATTCTTTGGCCCGAAACAACACCAAATGGAGAGCTAAGTCGGTGTACCAACGTTCCAACCAAGGGCGACCAGGAGGGGGTCCTAAAATCACATGGCGTCGATCTGTGGCAAAAGAATGTAAGACACTGGGTAAGCCGTTTGGGGAGTTGGGCCCCATTGCCCAGAATAGAGTACCATGGCGCGCAGGAGTGGTTGACGTGCTATGCCTATGTTTATGCTGTTGTTTTTCCCCTGTGGTTTGGGGCGTAACAATAAGCGACAAACTTTCCCGACTTGCTGAGTGGACAGGAGGTGCATGGTAGCAAGATGCATCGTCCGAAACCAGTCTATGCGTATGAACGTCAACTAAGCCACATGGGAATAGTTGACGCGCTATACCCCAATAGGGGTTAGGACAAATAGTAGTGGTGTTCGATACAATCGAATAAAGATCCGCTGCTCAAACGCCTTGTTAAACCGCGTTCTATAAATACAGCCTTAAAGTTATCTTTCGAGTTCCTGAAAGTATTTTATAGTAAGAACGGCAAGAATAACTTGAAAGAGATGCGAATGATTGAGCGTGCACAAGTTAACCCTTGCAATGCACTTATAAATTGAAATCCCCATGAATATAAAATAAAATTCAATTCATACGCAGTTCATGCACCACACACAACCTTTGGTTAATTTGTATGAGTTGTGGAATTTTGTCGTTCCGGCTGCCGTAGGAGCGTACGGTAATGCGTCATTGCAGTCAATGGTCTCATCATAAAATTTAACTTATCACACGTCTTTACCGGTGGACTGATTGGCACTAAGTCAGGAACACGCAATTACTCAATTGCCCTAACCCCTTGTGGGGCATAGCGCGTCAACTTTTCCATGTGGCATAAACTGGTTTCGGAGAATGCAATTGCCAGCATGCACCTCCTGCACATCCATGGTCACGAACGTCGTCGTGGATGGGATTCGAACCCGAAACGCTGGTAGTCAAACATGGGACTGATGCCTCAACACACTGCGCTACCGGTCGCCCCAGGAACACGCAATGATAACATAATGGTTATCTGGTACAAATGTAATCTTGATTGAGAAGATTAATTTTTACGAGAATAGTCGAAAATTTAAATGATATCTTAACCATAAAGTACGAGTATAAATTCTTTTAAAAATATATGTTGAATGATTCTTTTTTTAAAACTACTGAAAATGTAGAGTTCCTATGTGAGGCTTTAACTCTTCGTCCACCGGGGATCTAAATGTCCCAAACTGTGCCAGACGAAATGCGTTATACCCCAAAAGATATTTAACATACAATCGTTATATGTTTGCTTATTGTGAATTTAACGTGGAACTAAACTATAATAAATATTTCCATTGTTTCAGATTTAACTATTGCTTCGGTGTTCTGGGAGTCCTAGATCGACTGCATGGTACAGATTCAATGTTTCGTACTACAAAAGCATACACTAGACACATAATGATGTTGAGTTTTGTGCCACCACGTGAAGCATTTCCCGATCCTCAGAAGAAAACGTTGTAATAGTAGTATGGCGCTTTTGGAAAATGATGAAGAATAGCACGGATACATGACTTTCTAAAATTATAATATTCACATAATCACGAGCAAATATTTTTGAGGAAAATTAACATAGCAGTGGTTGGGCCTAGTGCAATCAACAGGAGACAGAAAATACGTTATACATTCGTAATTATATTGAAGGCATTTCCCTCGTTAAAAAGCTAATAAGATTCCACACAACATATGGGTATGTACGGGTGTCATTCCGGGTGTCATTCGAAGAGGAAGAGAATAAGCCAATTAGGTCTAATAGGCTTATTCAGTATGACCTATAAAATGAATAATATTTAGATAAGTACAATATACATATACCCTATGTTATCCTAGTACAGTTTATATTTTTCTGAAATAAAAAGGAAATTTTATTCACATCGAGTGCGTTTTACCGCGAACTTAGTATTCAAGCTGGATGGTTAACTGGATGCATTTTATGGTTCATTTTGAGAATCTTTGTTTTTCAAGTCATGCAAATATATTCGATTTGGAATGTGACCTTTTTTTTCTGAGTGCATGAACTCGTGTTACCAGTCCTTCTTTGATTTGGGTGTTCATTGAAATATGGTATTGATTAACAGTTTCGATTCTTCGCAATCTTAAAAATTATATCGTTTGTTTTTTGGTATCCGACTCACTTCGGGCTTTGGTTTTAACTTTGGCAAGCAGGATTTTTTTAAACATAGTAATGTATTATTATTAAACTGATTGTAAACGAGATATGTACGCGCCTTGTGTATGAGAAGACTATTCATAGGAACTTGCGCGAAAATAGGGAGATTTTCTTATAATCTCTGTAATTGCCTCGACCCCTCCAGGGGCATGGGCGTGTCAACATCTCTAGCATTTCATGCCTTGTTGACGTTTCAATAGCATATCTACTTTTCGGAAGTGCAGTTGCTAGCATGCACCTCCTATCCGCACCATCTTTATACTGGCAAGCTCGGAGCACTGTGAGAGTTCTATTAGTACTCACAGGCAGTTTTTGATCGCGCCGAGATTTGATCTCCGAGCTCTAGATTAGTATCGTAGAGCGGTGTCCGAACGATCACGGCCACCGAGCGCGACATTTTCTTATAATAAACACATAACATAACAATAGCGCGCTTTATTAACGCATTATTTTGAGTTTTCGATATAGTTAACACAATAGGAAAACTATGCGGGGGAGATCTTGGTTGAACTAAATGCCGTAACAATCTAGATGAGAGGTGTCCAACTTTTTAGCGTAGATAAACAGACTACATATGTCTATTCTGAAACAAAATACCGAGTCTATGAAATGATATCTACGAAAAATTCGAGCTAGCCACGCGGACATGTGTGTGTGAGAGCGAATGAATCATGAGCGCCAATAGATGCAATTGAAGAGCAATAGCACGTTCTTTGAGTCGACAATTTGCATCTCGTGTTTGTTGTGGTTTGCGACTTTGCGTCTCTCCTGCGGTATACCGATCTTAGGAATAGACCGAGGAGTGTCGTATTTATGTCCTACTCATAAGATTCGAACAATTATACAATAGATTGCGTGTATTCCAGATCGATGTACACTTATGTGGATTGTTTTAAAGGGCTTTCTTTCATACATCATGCACGGAAGATAAACATAATATATTTAAATATGAATTTGTCATAAAATAAATTTATGAAATAAGTAGAGATAATTGAAAACAAGTAGTGGCAAACTTAATAAAGGAAGTAAAGTGAGAGAAGTATGCATTTTAATTAAAATAAGCCGACCGGAAGCGCAGTGTGTTGAGGCATCAGTCTCATGTTTGACTACCGGCGTTTCGGGTTCGAATCTCGTCCACGACGACATTCGTGGCCATGGATGTGCAGGAGGTGCATGCTGGCAACTGCATTCTCCGAAACCAATTTATGCCAACGAAACGTCAACTGAGCTACATGGAACAGTTGACGCGCTATGCCCCACAAGGGGTTAGGGAAATTGAGTAGTATTTGAGAAAATTATTTGTAATAATAGCAACGAAAGGGAAGAAGAGGGGGGAAGGTGGATAGAAAGAAAACCTCAACCAATGTAAAGAAATAATAGCATCCAGTTTGTTAATCCTAAAAATGTATTTATTGTAAAGTTGTTGTGAATACCTCTTATAAAAGCTACTTACCACAGTTGAAAACGCAAGTCGCTTAGCCGCGGCTTTGGAAGTCACTTTAACGATTCAGATTATTTAAAAAAAGAAATTTCTTCGTCATCAGGCATACCCTCTCTACAATTAGGTACATTTGAATTGAGATTTAGACTGGGAAAAGCTTCAGAGAAAATTCTTTGGAAAATGCACATCACAAATTTTCGGAAACTTTAAGTTGGAAAGATTTTCCATCGATCTGTGGCACTTTGCTTCCCATTGCGCACGTTTATTCAAATCCTCTTTCAGGAAATTGGAAAAACTCCTGGCTTTATCTTCCGAAGTATTTGCGCAGCCAATAATGCAACATTTACCTCGGCGAGCAGACATTGCGTAACGATATTAAAAGAAGAATAAAAATATTAAAATAAGGCTGGATATTTGTTTTTATTTGTATTTGCAAATACAAGTTAGATTCTTTTTCAGTACAAAAATCAACTGATTCTGAAACCTGAATGTACATCTATTTAAATCTCATTTTATGAATGAAACCCATTTTTAAACAATGAATGAAAAAAAAAACAATTTATTTACGAATACATACATGATCGTCACTGGTTGTACAATATATATAATTGACAAATAATTATTCAGTATGCAACAATTTTTATTTTTATCCTTGTCTGGAAAGTGTATAATAATTTTCGAATTATGAAATTTATGAGTTTATGTACATCTATTCAAATTTCCTACACAGCAAGCATTTTTTTACACAAAAGGTGCGTTTTTCTGAATAACGGGTAAGGTTAAGTCAACTTGTGGAGCCAAAAAAAAACAATCGAGGGAAGCCATCCAGATTAACCTTTTAAATGTCATGTCATGTCAATCAGAGTAGTCTGATTGCCTTTCAAAATTGACCGTAGCGGGAAGCCGTTTTGAATATGACCACCGAAATATTAGATAGCAGTGACGAGAAAATATAAAATGTGGATATTACGAATGAACTGTCGTCGGAGCTTGGCACCAATTGTCGAAGTAATGACAGGCATACCCATAGGCGCATTTAGCTGGTACAATTGTACAATCTATCGAGTTCAGGTTAGCCACTCCACTGGCTCGTGCAGGTTTAAGTTATTGTTGTAATAGCCGCCATACATTATCCGATCCGTCGCCCGATCGATCGGCCGATGGATCGCCACAAAATATCAGCTGATCAAAATTATATGGAACTGTCAAAAAAATCGTTAACGATAAGCGCATACACAGGCCAATCCATCGGCCGATATCGTTATCGGGCGACGGATCGGCCGATCGATCGGTGTGTGTATGGCACGTTTAATGCATAGATAGGAGATACCCTAACCTGCACCAAATAAATGTTCGAAAAAACACAACTTATAAAAAAAAAACTGAACACTAATTCCATTATGACATTATGTTGCATTATTTCAAAAGGTCATGACAGGTAAAGTAATAAATTGACAATAATTGACAGTAAAGAGTCCCAAGCGTATATACCCTAGACTTGTACAAACCTAGTGGTGATATCAAAAGTACCAATTGGCAACGACCATTTGCATTAAAAGTGAGTTTCCAATATGGCCAGTTTACAGGGGAGGTTGGCACTCATTCAGGAGGATGTTGACCATCCTCAAAATCAATTAACTAACCCATTCTGCAAATATTTGTCGAGTTTTTCAAGTCATTAGCTTCATTTTATCGAAAGTTATCGCTTAGTCAAAGTTTCATTTGTAGGGAAGGTAGGGGTTCCTTGGGTCAGATCTTGCCCATCATTGCCACCAACCAATTAGATCATGCTATGAACATTAAAACAAAATTTCAAATCTCTAGCTTCATCCTATCGAAAGTTATCACTTATTTGAAGTTTCTTTTGTAGGGGAAGTAAGTGTTTGGTTGGTCGGATTTTACATATTTTCAACATCAGAAAGCTGAATCCTACTACAAACATTTGGCCAAAATTTCAAGTCGCTAGCTTTATTTTATCGTAAGTTGTCGCTTATTTTAAGTTCCATTTGTAGGGGAGGTAGGGGTTACTTGGGTCGGATCTGGCCTATCTTTAATACCAACTATATTAACTCAATTTTATTTTAAACATTTGATCAAAATTTCAAGTTGCTGTCTTCATTCTATCAAAAGTTATCGCTTATTTGAAGTTTAATTTGTAGGGGTTCCCTGGGTCGGATCTTGCCCATTTTCAATACCAACCAAGTTACTAGCAGCATTTTACCAAGTTTTCAACTTGCTAGTGTTATTCTATCGAAAGTTATCGTATTTAAGGGAATATTTAATTTTTTGAAATCTGCAGGGGAGGTAGGCGTTCCTTTGATCTGATTATGCCCAACTTACGAAAACTCAACCAGCTTCTCACCTCAGGGTTACATGCCAAATATCAGGTGTCTACGTCAATTGGTTAGAAAGTTATAGACAAAAAACCTGAAAAGTAGGGTATTACGAGGCTCTTTGTAAGAAAATTACCGTTAGTTTTCCACTGATCGATTTGATTTTTTTAGGAAAGTATAGGATTACCCTCACGAGCAATCTGCCAAAGCTAGAGCTTTTCATGTTTATTTCATAGGGAGTTATTGAAACATTTAATTATTTTACATATGTAGGGGAGGTAGGCGTTCTCTTGGCCTGATCATGCCCATTTTCAATACCAACCAACTAGATCATACTGCCAACATTTGACCAAAATTTCAAGGCTCTAGCTTCATTCTATCGAAACTTATCGTGCGAACGGACAGACAGACGGACGGACAGACAGACATGGCTAAATCGAATCAAAAGGTGACCCTGATAATTTATATATATACATTGCTATACCTCCGGAGCCTCCTTTAAGGTGTTACATATTTTTGTCGTGACAAAAACAATATACCCTATACTGTAAGGCTGCGCGCAAGTTGGCACACGTTCGTGTGTCGCGTTCACGTGTTTTATGTCAAACGGTGTGAGTCTATGGTTTTCAACCAAAGACACGAATCTGTCAATTTGGCAAATGCTCGGCTGTTGTCGTATCACCAAATTGGATTCATTATTGTGCGTTAACGCCAATAATTTAGTATGAAATATGTGCTTATGCACATCCTACTACTCTCCAGTCGTTTGTTTCGCCACTGAATTCTTACCTAATTATCCGTTTTAAAGCACAATAATGAACTCAGTTTGGTAATACGACAACAGCCGATCATTTGTCAATTTGACAGATTCGCACCTTTGGTTGCAAACCATAGACCCAAACCGTTTGACAGCAAACACGTGAACGCGACACGCGAACGTTAGCAAACATGCGCGCAGCCTAAGTCTAGGGTATTAAAAACCAGGCCGATTTTCGCTTCGGCCCGGAGTCCGAAGCGTATATACCCTAGACTTGTACAAACCTAGTGGTGATACCAAAAGTACCAATTGGCAACGACCATTTGCATGAAAAGTGAGTTTCCTATATGACCAGTTTATAGGGGAGTTTGGCACTCATTCAGGAGGATGTTGACCATTCTCAAATCAATTAACTAACCCATTCTACAAATATTTGTCAAGTTTTTCAAGTCATTAGCTTCATTTTATCGAAAGTTATCGATTAGTCAAAGTTTCATTTGTACGGGAGGTAGGAGTTCCTTGGGTCAGATCTTGCCCATCATTGCCACCAACCAATTATATCATGCAATGAACATTTAAGCAAAATTTTAAATCTCTAGCTTCATTTTATTGAAAGTTATCGCTTATTTGAAGTTCCATTTGTAGGGAAAGTAGGGGTTTCATTGGTCGGATTTTACGTATTTTCAATATTAGCCAACTGGATCCTACCACATACATTTGACCAAAATTCCAAGTCATTTGCTTAATTTTGTCGAAAGATACCTATTATTTTAAGGTTCATTTGTAGGGAAGGTAGGGGTTCCTTGGGTCGGATCTGGCCCATCTTTAATACCAACCAACCGAATTTTGCTTCAAATATTTGACCAAAATTTCAACTTCCTGTCTTCATTCTATCAAAAGTTATCGCTTATTTGAAGTTTCATTTGTAGGGGAGGTAGAGGTTTCTCGGATCGGATCTTGCCTATTTTCAATACCAACTAACTAGATCTATCAATATCAATATTGTACCAATTTCCAACTCTCTCAACATTCTGTCGAAAGTTATCGTAATTAAAAGAATAATCAATTTTTTGATATTTGTAGGGGAGGTAGGCGTTGCTTTGACCTGATTAAGCCCATCTCATTTACACTCAAGCTGCTTCTTGCCTCGGGGTTACATGCTAAGAATCAGGTGTCTACGTCAATTGGTTCAAGAGTTGTAGACAAAAAACCTGAAAAGTAGGGTAGTACGGGGCTCTTTGTAAGAAAAGTACCGTTAGTTTTCAACTGATCGATTTTATTCTTCTAGAAGAATATGAAATTACCCTACCAAACAATCTACCAAAGCTAGATCCTTTAATGTTTATTTAATCGGGAGTTATGGATACATTTAATTATTTTACATATGTAGGGGAGGTAGGCGTTCTCTTGGCCTGATCATATCCATTTTCAATACCAGCCAACTGAATCATACTGCCAACATTTGACCAAAATTTGAAGGCTCTAGCTTCATTCTATCGAAAGTTATCGTGCGAACGGACAGACAGACGGACAGACAGACATGGCTAAATCGAATCAGAAGGTGACCCTGACCATTTATATATATATACATTGCTATACCTTCGGAGCTTCCTTTAAGGTGTTACATGTTTTCGTCGTGACAAAAACAATATACCCTATACTATAAGTGTCTAGGGTATAAAAAACAACTGATAAAAACACAGCAGGTATAACCAGACCGAAGCGTTTATACCCTAGACTTGTACAGTCCTAGTGGCGATACCAAAAGTACCAATTAGCAACGATCATTTGCATTAAAAGTGAGTTTCCTATATGACCAGTTTAAAGGGGAGGTTGGCAGCCATTCAGGAGGATGTTGACCATTCTCAAAATCAATTATCTAACCCATTCTGCAAATATTTGTCGAATTTTTCAAGTCGCTAGCTTCATTCTATCGAAAGTTATTGCTTATTTGAAGTCTCACTTGTAGGGGAGGTAAAGGTTTCTTTTTTCGAATCTTGCGCATTTTTAATAACAACCAACTAGATTCCAGTACAAACATTTGACCAAAATTTCAAGTCATTAGCTTCATTTTATCGGAATTTATCGCTTATTTGAAGTTTCATTTGTAGGGGAAGTAGGGGTTCCTTGGGTGAGATTTTGCCCATCACTGCCACCAACCAATTAGATTACGCTACAAACATTTAAGCAAAATTTAAAATCTCTAGCCTCATTCTATCGAAATTTATCGCTTATTTGAAGTTTCATTTGTAGGGAAGTAGGGGTTTAGTTGGTCGGATTTTACGTATTTTCAATATTAGCCAGCTGAATCCTACTACAAACATGTAACCAAAATTTCAAGTCGCTAACTTTATTTTATCGTAACTTATCGCTTATTTGAAGTTCCATTTGTAGGGGAGGTAGGAGTCCCTTGGGTTGGATGTGGCCCATCTTTGATACCAACTAACAATCTTACATTAAACATTTGACCAAAATTTCAAGTTGCTGGCTTCATTCTATCAAAAGTTATCTCTTATTTGAAGTTTCATTTATAGGGGAGGTAGGGGTTCCTTGGGTCGGATCTTGCCCATTTTGAATATCAACCAAATAGATTTTACTCTCAACATTCTAACAAATTTTTAACCTGCCAGTGTCGCTGTATCAAAAGTTATCGTTATTAAAGGTATATTTGATTTTTTGAAATTTGTAGGGGAGGTAGGCGTTCCTTTGATCCGATTATGCCCAACTTACTAGAACTCAAGCATCTTCTTACCTCAGGGTTACATGCCAAAAATCAGGTGTCTACGTCAATTGGTTCAAGAGTTATAGACAAAAAACCCGAAAAGTAGGGTAGTACGGGGCTCTTTGTAAGAAAATTACCGTTCGTTTTCCACTGATCGATTTTACTTTTCCAGGAGAGTATAATATTGCGCTCACGAGCAATCTACCAAAGCTAGAGCTTTTCATGTTTATCTAGTCGGGAGTTATAAATACATTTAAGTATTTTACATATGTAGGGGAGGTTGGCGTTTTCTTGGCCTGATCATGCCCATTTTCAATACCAACCAACTAAATCATACTTCCAACATTTGACCAAAATTTCAAGGCTCTAGCTTTATTCTGTCGAAAGTTATCGTGCGAACGGTCAGACAGACAGGCAAACGGACAAACAAACAGCAGACGGACAGACAGACATGGCTAAATCGAATGAGGAGGTGACCCTGATTATTGATATATATACATTGCTATACCTCCGGAGCCTCCTTTAAGGTGTTACATATTTTCGTCGTGACGAAAACAATATACCCTATACTATAAGTCTAGGGTATAAAAAGGAGCTTTACCTACCCTACCTATTTCTTTGATTCTAATACACACAGCAGCAAAAATTGGTAAAATTGAAAATTCAGTCAGAATGTAATGTCATGTCACCATCATCGTTGCGCGACAGCCCGACGTCGGGCTTTGGCCGCCTGGATCATTGTCCTCCAATTATCTCGGTCACGTGACCGCGTCCTCCAATCTTCGAAGCCCAGTAGCTGCTCGGCGATTTTCGAAACTTCTAGCTCATCATACAGTTTATACAATTCTTGGTTGTACCGGATGCGCCATCCATCTCGATCGCAAACAGCCCCGAGAATTCGCAGAACCTTACGTTCAAATGTGTCATGTGTCATGTCCCTGGAGGCTTGAGTTAGGGTCCATGCTTCACAGCCATAGCATAGCACTGGTCTTATAATTGTTGTACACGCGGAGCTTCGTGTTTCTGTGCACATGCTTCGATTTCATTATGGTGAGAACCGAAAAAAATGTCTTATTAGCTAACTGTATCCGTCGCCTGATTTCGTCAGTTTCGTTGGCGTCCCTTGGCAAGTTATTACTATGCCTTAACCCCTAAGGGGGCATAGCGCGTCAACTGCTCCTGCGCGCCATCGTACTCTGTTCTGGGCAGCGGAGCGCAACTCCCCAAAAGACTTACCCAGTGCCTGACACTCCTTTGCCACAGATCAACGCCATGTGATTCTAGGACCCCCTGTTGGTTTGCCTTGGTTGGAATCGGGGTTCCATTTCATGACATGCAAAGCAATGCAGTTATAACTCTTCCGAAATGTGTGACCTATCCACTGCCATTTTCGCCTGCGTATCAATTCGTCCATTGGCATCTGCCCCGTACGCCGACCTAGCTCTTCATTTGATATTGTTTGGGGCCAGACTATTCTTTGAATTCGACGATGACATGAGTTGACGAAAACTTGCGGCTTTCTGGTAACTGTTACGGAAACTCTGCATGTACTGCTTCAACGCCATCTAGATAGACAGGCCTGCGCTCAGCTGATCGTTACGTCATTATTTCCTTCGCCAAGGCAACGCCAAGGCAGTGACTTCACACGACGATGTTCCCGGCACGATATATGTTTACAATTGGAATTGCGCCAGACGGCATTTTAGTCCTCTAAAACACACTTTCTGGACACTTGCATCAGTTTGGTCGAAGCCGCAGCCCCGGGGATCAGTCGCAGAGCACCGTGGAACAGTTCACACTTGACAAAATACATCTTTTGACCGCACGACACACTTTCATCGCGCACGTGTTTGTTTTCCCGGATCACTAGATGAAATTTTACTAACAAATAAACACTGAACGCGGAAACCGAAAACTAAACACGGAACGCACAAATACCTGGGACTCGCCGCCATCAGTCGCCGACCACTGGATTGTGGATACGATGGCGTCATGAAAGGAAATAATTGCGTCAAAACCAGCTGAGCGCAGGCCTGTCTATATAGATGGCGTTGACTGCTTCCATACAAAAGCACAGACAGTACCAGGGAGCGAAACAGGCCCAGATTGGTTTGGTGCTGAGATAATTGCTCTGCCAGATTTTGCAGCGGTATCGATCGTATGCAGAAGTTGTTCTGCATCGGCCAATCTTCGAGACATGATGTTGATGTCGTCGGCGTACGCTGCTAATTGTGTCGACTTGATGAGTAGCGTCTTGCTGTTGTCCATATTCATAGCACAAATAGCATACTCCGGTGATAGGTTGAAGAGCGTCGATGCCAGTCCATCGCCCTGTTTCCGCAGAACGCGTTTTTCAAATAGATCAGTAAGTCTATTATGGATCCTGACCTGTGAGACCATTGTCAGTCGTACTAATTTTGTCGGTATACCAAATTGCACCATGATGTTGTACAGTACTCCACGATCGATACTGTCGTATGCCTGCTTGAAATCGACAAAGATTTGGTATACGTCTACGTTGTATTCCCAAAACTTCTGGAGTATCAGTTTGACCGTAAAGGGCTGATCGGTTGTGGAGCGACCACTTCTGAAACCGCCTTGATATAATGATGTGATTCGTTCAGCGTATTATTTATTATTATTTTTTATTCATTTTTATTTCTTTATTATTCTATTTTTCAGAATTTTCGTCAAAAATTTATAGGACGTACAAACTAGTGATATGCCTCTGTAACTCTCACACCGCAGTTTATATATCCCTTTTGTGAATTGGACAGATGATGCTTCTGTGCCAATCGTCTAGGATCACCTCGTCCTCCCATACTCGCCGCAGTAATTGATGTATGGCATTAACTAGACCCGTTCCACCGAATTTTAGCAGTTCAGCTGGAATCTCGGTAGCGCCCGGAGCTTTAGTTCGTTTTAGTGACTGCAACGCGAGATCAACTTCCTCTACTGTCGGGGGTTGCATGGATGGGCCTAGATCGAACAATGTCGTCGAGAGCTTCTTGTGAGGGGATGTATCTAACATAGGCTCAGAAGCTCTTCAAAATAAGAGGCCCATCGTTTGTTAATGCCATCTGTGTCGCTTATGATGTTTCATCCTTGTCCTTACAAAGGCTAGTCCTGGGTTGATAGCCGTTCTTAATTGTATTTACTAGTTTGTACGCTTGTCTGGTGCTCCTATTAGCTAGGTTTTCGTTAATATTCAGCAACTACTACTACTCAATTGGCCTAACCCCTTGTGAGGCATACCGCGTCAACTGTTCCATGTGGCCCACTTGACGTTTCATTGGCATAAACTGGTTTCGGAGAATGCAGTTGCCAGCATGCACCTCCTGCACATCCATGGCCACGAACGTCGTCGTGGACGGGATGCGAACCCGAAACGCCGGTAGTCAAACATGAGACTGATGCTTCAACACACTGCACACACACCGGTCGCCCCATCAGATTACTTACGTTTTTCACGTCTAATTATTCTATTCGACATTCGCCGTAGCTCGTCATATTTTTCTGTTTTGGCTCTGGTTCCTCGTTGAATCCATTGTCTATAGGCCTCGTTTTTCGCGTCAAGTGAATTTTTGCATTCTTCGTCGAAGCAGTCATTTCGCGCTTGCCGGGTTTTATATCCCACGACCTTCTCTGCGACATCTTTGATGGTACGCTTGAGTTCTTCCTAGCACCCATGGACACCTGTGTTGCTGATGTTGTGTAGCATAGGCGATAGTCTTTCCTCAAGGGCGGTTGGTTGGTATAAGTAGTGCCTGAAGCACAACTTGCCAGAGCCCAATTAGCGCGAATGCGCCGTTTTGTAACCACAAACCTCGGCAAAATCGATTGTAAGATGGTTGGGCTAACAGGGGATGGAAGGATGCCTAGATCCAACCGGAGTAGTTCAGGAAGTGTAGCAGCTCCCCGATCTTCACTCCCGATACATCCCCCAGGTTAACAAGAAAGGCCTCGCCCAATGCTCGATGTCTGGCCCTAGCAAGGGCCGGGCATTCGCAGAGGAAGTGAGTGAGGGTTTCCTTTTCATCCTCATTTCCACAGCTTCGGCAGTGCGGATTATAAGGGATGCCTAGTCTAATTGCATGTTCTCCGATAGGCCAATGTCCTATAATGACCGCCGTGAGCCTGGCGACATCCCTACGGGACTTGGTTAATAGCTCAGATGTTTTCCTACTGTCATAGGAGGGCCAAATTTTTCTTGACGCAGGTGGGCAGATTCCGCCATTTGGAATTCGCAACATTGAGGTAGTAAGAGGAGATCTTGCTCTTAACAGTCTTCAGCGGAATACAAACAGATTCCGCATGAGAACTTTCTAGAACGGCCCCCCTCCTGGCCAGCTCGTCGGCTTTTTCGTTTCCCTCAATGTCTCTATGACCAGGCACCCAGAGCAGGGTGATATTGAGCCGTCTGACAAGGCGAGTTAACTCTTCCCCACACCGCTCGACCAGTTTGGAGGAAGTACTCACCGAGTTCAGTGCCATGATAGCGGTCTGGCTGTCTGAGCAAATGGCGATGTTCTGGTTATCTGGTATATCACTGAGAGTGAGACACGCCTTCATAATTGCGAGAGTTTCCGCCTGGAAAATGCTGGCATAGTCCGGGAGGCGGTAACTCTCCGAGATATTCAGGACTTCAGAAAAGATTCCTGCACCGACGCCGCAGTCCATTTTCGACCCGTCGGTGAAAACCGTGATGTCAAAGTCCTTCACCGGCTCGTCCCCCCTCCATTCAGCCCTGGTGGGGAATTTGGCAGAGAAGCTTCTGTCAAACCTCAGTTTGGGCACAGTGACGTCTGTTTTTATGTTGACCACATCTCGTGGCAACTGGTTGAGAATGTTGCTATGGCCGTACGGCTTGGCAGTCCAGACTCCCGAGTCTCTGAGCCTGACTGCACTGCCCGCCGCCAGCTGTTTAATAAAAAGGTCTATTGGCGGAAGATGCAGGATCACGTTTAGCGCTTCCCTCGGGCAAGTTCGCATGGCACCTGTAGTGCCAAGACAAGCCGTCCTTTGCACCCTGCTAAGTTTTGTTATGTTATATCCTTTAGCAAGTGCTGGCCACCAAACTAACGACCCATATGAGAGAATCGGACGGACTACTGCTGTGTACATCCAGAGGACCATATTTGGCTTAAGGCCCCATCTTTTTCCGAAGGTTTTCTTACAGGCGTAGAAAGCGATGCAGGCTTTCTTCACCCGCTCTTCAATATTTAACTTCCAGCTCAGCTTCGTATCTAAAATGACACCTAGATACTTTGCGCTGGGTGATAGTTGGAGTAACTGACCGTTTAGTTTAGGGAGGGTAAAATGCGGTACTTTGATTTTAGTGGTAAATAGCATCAGTTTAGTCTTGCCTGGATTAACGCCCAGTCCACAACTTGTGGCCCAGGCGCTCACCATATCCAGAGCCCTTTCCATGATTTGACTTATCACGGAGAGGCACATTCCTGACACTACTATTGCCACATCATCCGCGTACGCGACCACTTTAATCCCTTCCCTGTCAAGCCTTGTTAGGATTTTGTTGATAACCACTAGCCATAGTAATGGAGAGATGACGCCTCCCTGAGGTGTCCCTCTGCATACAAACCTGGTTAGATGGCTATATCCCAAGTCCGCATGAATAATTCTAGATCTTAGCAGAGTCACTATCCATCTGCGGATTCCTGCCTCTACTCCCAAATCTGATAGGGCGTCGTGAATAGATTCGATGCTGACGTTGTTGAAAGCACCTATGTCGAGGAAAGCTGATAATGTATATTGCTTATACTGAAGGCTCTGCTCAATGGCACGCACCACCTCATGGAGAGCCGTTTCTGTGGATCTACCTCTGATGTAGGCGTGCTGTGACTTCGAGAGCGGTGAGCTTTCCAGGAATTGTCGGATATGGAAGTCTAGGATACGCTCTAGCGTTTTGAGTACGAAGGAGGAAGTCCTTCGCACCTTCATGCCCTCTCTTCCCTACCTTTGGTATGAATACGACTCGAACTCGTCGCCACGACTGGGGGACGTGGTTGAGTCGTAGACAGCTTCTAAAGAACACCAGCAGCCTGGGAACTACTAAATCTTGCAGTTCTTGCAGCATAATGGGCAGAATGCCGTCTGGCCCTGGAGATTTTAAGGGGGAGAAGCTGTTGATTGCTCAGGGCGGTAGTATACGCCACCGCCGTAGCATCGTTCAGAAGCTTATCAAGCGCAAAGATTTTGGGAGGGCGGATTCTCGATTCTGTAGGTCGTTTTCACCAAGTGATGATCTGAGTCGCAGTTTGCTCCTCGATAGGAGTGGACATCCATCACACTAGACGCCCATCTCCTGCAAATAAGGACGTGATCAATTTGGTTGACGGTGTGTGCGTCTGGAGATTTCCAGGTCTGCTTGTGAATGCGTCTATGCGGGAAACACGTAGAGCTTACGACTAGATTCCTGCGAAGTCGATAAGACGCTGGCCGTTGTCATTACATTCTTCATGGAGACTGTGGCCTCCGGTGCCAACTTTCATTTCCGACTTTCACGTTAAAGTCTCCCAGCAGCAATTTGACGTCGTTTGTTGGAAGTGAATCGAAGAGAGTCTCAAGGCGGGCGTAGAACTCGTTTTTTAATGCGTCTTCTTTAACTTCAGTGGGGGCATGCACATTGATGAGCCAGAGATTGGAGAATCGAGTCTTGATGCGCATCGCACATAGCCGTTCATTTATGGGTTTGAAGTAAGTAATGTGTGGCTTGAGGTGATTGTTAATTATAAATGCCACTCCAAACTCCCTGCGGCCCGATGGTTTGCCACTTCTAAAAATTGTGTGCGATTTCTTGTCATTGATCTAGCTCTCAAGCCAATTTGTTTTTGTTTGCTGGACTTCAGTAATGCTCAGTTTGTACTTTTCGACTTGTTGAAGGAGGGCCTTCTCGGCCCCCGGTTTGTTCAGAGAGCGTACATTCTAGGTTCCGAAAGAATAATCCTTTAGTCATTTGCGTGGTCGTCGTTGTTGATCCGTCCAATCCGATGCTTTTGTTCCAGGTTTCTTGACGTGGAGTGCTTTTTAGAAGGAAGAGTTGTCAGCTCATCGCTAAATCCCATTCAGGGGATGGCCTCGGAAGGTAACTTCTTCAGTTGGGTTAATAAACGTGCTGGAGCTCAAACAACTATGTTGCAGGTCCAACTACACAAATCATTCCATCCTACTAAACCTGAGACGCTTAGGTGTTGGTCAGCCATTGAGGCTACAGCTATCTGCCTTTTTCCAAACTGTCTTATTGCTAAGACTTGGCCGTCAGCGGTTTGACACACTGCCGTTACCAGGAGGCGCCCACGAGAAGGACTATGGAAAAGGTCTCCCCCCCATGTCATGCCACTTTGCTAATTGCAAAAAGTACGCTACGAAGAAACAACACGAAATATTGAGTTTTCCCAATTTCTTCTTCTATTGAACCCAGAATTTGTCTATGCTGAGTCTATGAACACAAACAATAAGTATAAGCAGATATGCGTACAATATCCTCTAAGTTGATAGGGAATTTCTTCCGCTAATTACAAAATAGTGGTGATTCAATTTGGAATATGTGCTATTCTATTCACAGTCTTTTAATATTATGTATATAATTAAGTGAACAACATTCTATTTTTTTTATTTTCATATATTATTTTTTTTTAACAAAATGTTAATGATTTATAAGCCAACAAACAAAGTCATTGTTAATGACGACTCGTTTCAAAATTGCAAATGAAAAAAACTTGTGCTTCCGCTCATATTCAAATTATGTTCCTAATATTAGGCGCATTCTTTTGCGTATCTATGTGTGTAGTGTAACCAACACGATTTAAACAAACAACAAGCGACTTGATGTTTGTGTTATGTGTGTTCGTTTCCCTACCCAGAGGCGAAAGATACGCAAAAGAACGCGCCTATTAATGCCCTCCTGAGTCAACAGGTTAAATACTACGGCGAAGCCGGATCATCTCATCTCATCGAAGCCGGATCATCTAGCCGGCTAAGCCGGGTCGTTTGTGTGGATAGATCTCCGCCGGATCTTCTAACAACCCGGCTGCGCCGGATCAATGTCTTATTGAATCATGGGCTATACGTCACTACCTAAACACTCCCTAGAATAAGAAGAACAAATCGTAAAATCGACCGCAACCTCTAGAATAAGAGTCACTCAAACTGAAAATTGGTTAGGACCAAGTATTTAGCTCAAAATATAGCTGGTATTTGGTTTAGATCGATAGTTTAATTTCGATTTTAAAGCCCATTTATCACGGCACGGTACACCTTCTTGAGTCGACTGCAGTCTCTTCGATTTTAAGTCCCATTCACCACGGCACGGTATACCTTATGGAATCGACTGCAGTCGAAATTCGACTGCAGTCTCTAGAAATAAAGCCCCGAACTGAAAATTATAGAAAAATGAAATTTAATTGGTTACGGCCAAATATTTAGCTCAAAATATAGCTGTAGGTATTTGGTTTAGATCGTTGGTTTAAATTCGACCTTGAAGCCCATTCACCACGGCTCACAAATATTCTTGAAAAATATGTTCTCAGATAATGATGGCAAATGAACTTTGCCCTTACGACAGCATAAACTAAAGGCATTCCTATTATGTGAAGTAATTTCTGCTTCAAAATGTTTTGAACCACAAAATGAGCAACGGAAATTCAGAGGACCGCAACTAAAAGGTTCAAAATCCCGTGAAACTATATTTAAGCCACATTTATATGTACCATCTAAATGATTGATTGCGTTGTGGTTTCTTATTACCCTCATGTAATTTCGTCTACCACGCCGCTCAATCCTACCAGTAATTACATAATGCCGTTGGGAGGGCATTTTGCAAACTACTACTACTTCCTTGCTAATTACCTATTTACTTGAAAACACTTATTCGCCCGAAAGCACTGCACAAAAAATAATTATTTACCACGAAAGTAACTAAAGTATGTATTGACCTTCACGTATCTTGGTCACCACGATACTTATATATGTATTACTTGAGAACACCCACAATAGATCTGCGTATCACACTTATTGGCCCGATTGAACACCCACAATAGATCTCTTCTCATAACATTTCTTTTCCACTTGTTAAGTGGACTATGTATACTTTCATTTTTTCAAATCGACGCTTATCATTTTTTCAATTCGACGCTCATAAGTATGCAGCATAAAAATTAAGTACACTTGGATACTTGATTCATATTTTCAATTCGACGGTTTATTTATTTCGTGAGTATCTTTTCTAGACGGCTCCACTCACAATCCAATGAACGCTGTTCCACCCACAATCTTATGAAAGATCCTTAGCGGATACATCTACCCAAGCTTGGTCATTCATTATATACATGAATCGAATCCCCGCAAAGCCACGACATTATACATGAACCGACTTTTCTAGACGGCTCCACTCATAATCCAATGAACGCTGTTCCACCCACAATCTTATGAAAGATCCTTAGCGGATACATCTACCCAAGCTTGGTCATTATATACATGATTCGAATCTCTGCCCAAGTTTGGTCACAAACTGCTGACCCAACACTGTAGCGAATATATCTGCCCAAGCTTGGTACAGCTTGGATTATAAGCTCGCAATGTTTTACCGAATCCCCGCAAAGCCACGAACCGCTTCTGGCCAAGTTTGGATTCTGAGCACGCAATGTTTTTCGCGGATTATAGCTAAAGTATTTCGCCAATTTTAATAAAATATAAAATTTGCACACCTTCGAAAGAATACCTTTCTAATGGTGTATAAATCATTAAAATCGGTTCAGTAGTTTGGGAGGAGTTCCCGTCACAAAATTCCCATACAAAAATTGTTAGCCTATTAATACTTAGATACTTATCTGAACCGACAGCATCGCACAACACAGGCAGACGACATCGACGTCGACTTTGTTTTTGTTTTGTTTGACATTTCAACATATTAGTTTGTAGTATTGTAGAATTGTACGATAAGTCCGAATTGTAGTAGCTTACTGGATCGTACCACTGCCATCTTTACTCTCAGGCCGGAGTGTCAGCTGATTGTCAAAGCACTAACGACATGACAAGCAGTCAACCAAGTGTGAACTCGCGAGGTCGCCCGGTAAAATTTCGCGATATTTTTCGCGATATTTGTGCGTAAAAGTGAGTTTAGTGTCGGGATTTTAAGTGAAAATAAAAGAAGTGGCTATCAGTGCCGTGTGAAAGTGAAAAAAACGTGAAGTGCCGGGAAATATCCAGTAAAATGGGATATTGAAAAGTGCGAGGTTAGGAAAGTGCGACACGGGAAATTTAGGATTTTTCGTTAATTTTCCGGCAATTTGGCTAGTGTGAATGGTGCAGCACTACCTTAGGTCGAATCCTCAGGCCGGTGAGTTCAGCGGAAACTCCCGGAAGTGCCCCAAAAAGTGAATTCGAAGTGGTTGTCAAATGACAACATTACAGGTGATTTCCGGCCTTTTCAACGGAATTCATAGGGTAAGTATACATTTTTTGTTGTGCTAAAATTTTAGTGGATTGATGCGCCCCAAAATGCGGATTTTGACGACGATGTTGACGAACCGGACGAAAGTTTCACCGCCAGGCATCTAGTCCTGTTAGATGCAGTGAAACTTTTGTCTAGCTCGTCAACAACGCGTGCAAGACCCGTATTTTGGGGCGCATCAATCCACTAAAATTTTAGCACAACAAAAAACGTATACTTACCCTATGAATTCCGATGAAAAGGCCGGAAATCACCTGTAATGTTGTCATTTGACAACCACTTTGAATTCACTTTTTGGAGCACTTCCGGGAGTTTCCGCTGAACTCACCGGCCTGAGGATTCGACCTAAGGTAGTGCTGCACCATTCACACTAGCCAAATTGCCGGAAAATTAACGAAAAATCCTAAATTTCCCGTGTCGCACTTTCCTAACCACACTCATGTCTCGCGCAGTTTCGAGCAGTTCATTTTGGTCGGAAGTTCGCGGAACCTTGCGTTTTTTTTTCAGTTTTAAATATCAGTGATAAGCACTACTTTCAATTGCACTTAAAATCGCGACACTAAAATCACTTTTATGCACGAAAATCGCCAGATTTCAAGAGGTCGACTGCACTTTGTTTACATATGGTTCACTGCTTGTCATGACGTCATTACTTTGACACTCCGGCCTGAGAATAAAGATGGCGGTGATCGTACGCATCAGTCTGTATTTATTGGCTGGTATGAAGAATGTATAATGTACTAAATGTACATACTACATATTATGTACTAGAGGTATGGTTTGGTATGAATAAATGGTTGTTTACTACACTACAACTTTCGAACTTACTACAAAAATGGCGAGTTTTGTCGATTTAGTATGAATAAAACCTGACTATACTACATTTTTCATGTAGTACACAAAATGCAACCTACACTTGTGTTTACTACAGTTGAGTTTCGTAATTCTATGCGAATTGGTGCATTTTTTGGCGATTTCAAGATGAGTAAACCGACGCCATGAAGATGTGGTTTAACAATCAATATATGTATGTGTACAGTCTGGAGCTCCTATCGAGTTAGGGAAAGTAAATTTGCGTTGCCATATTTCTTTGGCCCGAATCATTTCTTCTTCTGTAGTCGGAAATCTAAACCAAACATCAACCTTTGCAATAATTTTTTCACAAACATCCCAAATGATTTTACTGGCCGTTGTTTGGTGAATTCCGATATCCTCTCCAACACCGACCTTTGTAAAAAGTATAACTTCATTAGAAATAAATTTTAAAACAAACAAAATTTTATTATAAAAGGACTGTCGTCCGTTGGTTTCATAAATAAATATAATATTTCTTTTTATACCTGGAAGCTTTGAATATATAGCCATGAAATGAGCTTGTTCTGTATGTTTCCATAGAAACAGTGGCTCCGATATCTGGGTACTAAGTCGACATGTGGTCGACTCAGTAGACCATTTTAGTACTTATTTAGATTTTGACAGGACGGGATGTACATAAATAAACAGAAAAAATGTGGTGTATTGATTAGATTAACTTAATAATTGCTGAAACGACATAATCGCCTGAGTGAAAAGTATAAATTTTGAGGCAAAAAGCCCTTTTTGTTTTGTTTTTGGCACAGCCAAAAGGAAGAAAGATGAAACAAGCCAGTGAGATGGAAACCGGCAAATAAATTATATCCAGAAACGACAATTTATCTGCTGATTAACATTTATTTTTTAAGGTACCCAAAAGAAAGAAATTAGCTGAATGTGTGGCTTAACTGTTTAAATTTAAACTGAGTGACGATCATAAACGATTTTTGGACGACATTTTGCTTCATTCGATTTTTGCAAATCTGACGGTCGGCAACAGTTAATTAAATGAAAGTGTGTTAGTGTTTTAGAATGTAAATTTTTTCTAAATTAATGTGAAATAAAATAGTAGTGATACGATATGATATGCTTAAGTTTATTTAAAATTTACTATTGATTGCGGTACAAAACAAGCTTTGAGGGAACTTGTCTGATAATGTTGTTATCAAAACAAAACAATTAGACATTACAGTCAACATATACGTCAATATCGAACCAACTGATTAGGCTGGCTGTCGACTTATTCCCCAAATGTTGGAGCACTTTTAAATGGTCGAAGCATGGTCCATTGCTAAATGGTCTAAGCCTGGAAGCCAGGATCGCCAACATATCGTAGAAATGTTCTCATTCTTTGAGAATTCATTAAGCGACCACCTCTGGTTTCACCACTTTCTTCACCCATAAAATAATCAGCCAACCAATGCATGTTTTCCGCCGTAAATCTGTACAGGGACTTAAAATTATCTTCAGTAGCTACACGACGGCTAGAATATTTTTTTGTTGTTGGCGAGGCTGTATTAGGCTTAGAAACATCGCCATGGTAAAAACAATAACGCAAACGGCGATACTATCTGACAATACGTGACACATGCTACATTTTATTTTCGAAGTAGCATTTGCTGTAGCTTCGAAAAATGGTTTTTATTCATACGACCCTAGGACTTTTTCGGTAGAGTTTACTTTTGAGTAGTTACTACAAATTTTAGAATTTGCTAGTTTTTATTCATACCAGCCATTATACTCAATCCATCTCTGACACGCCGTGCGTGTGGCTGTGCCACCCAGCCACCCCGACCATTATCTTTTGTAGCCTCTAAACTTTTTGTCTTTGTCCTTCAGGTATGTCTCTAAAATTGTGCTAGTTAATAAAATAAGTTAATAGCTAATACTACATAAGTGAATTTCCAACCTAACCATGCGGTTAGTGAATTAATGAGTGAATTTAAATGTAGGAGCTATCATGAAATCATTTATCTAATACGACGCGAAATTAAATTTAACAAGTGAAATTAATATATAATAAATATTAAATCTATAGTGCAGTTCTTCAGAAATGAAATTTTAAATCAATATTACCAATTATCTAAGTATTAACAGGCTAACAATTTTTGTATGGGAATTTTGTGACGGGAACTCCTCCCAAACTACTGAACCGATTTTAATGATTTATACACCATTAGAAAGGTATTCTTTCGAAGGTGTGCAAATTTTATATTTTATTAAAATTGGCGAAATACTTTAGCTTAGGCTTGTTCGGTAGTGAGATTTCAGTACCGGTACTTGATATTTTCAAGTACCGGTACCACAAGCGGTATCGCGGTACTCACAGGTATTCGTTCAGTACCGGTACTAGTACCGGTTTTTTCAGTACCGGTATTTTAAACCATGAGCCGGTTTTTTTTCAGTACCGGTACTGAGTACCTGTTCTTTTCAGTATCGAGTCTTTTCAGTACCGAGTCTTTTCAGTACTTGTTCTTTTCAGTACCGAGTCTTTTCAGTACCTGTTCTTTTCAGTACCGAGTCTTTTCAATACCGAGTCTTTTCAGTACCGAGTCTTTTCACTACCTGTTCTTTTCAGTACCGAGTCTTTTCAGTACCTGTTCTTTTCAGTACCGGGATCCCGGGATTCGAGTACCTGTTCTTTTCCATAAAAAAGACTCGTTCATTGCTGGACCAATTCTTCAGGTTTTTGGAAATTGTTATTGGAAATGTTCATAGAGTCGTGTCGTGCATTGAAAGATTTTTCAGATACACATCGTAGTATAGTATGTTAGTTAGTACGCACATAGATATACGAGTATGTACATTGTTCATACATAGTTGATTTTGAGTTTTGTTAGGATTGAGACTGAGATGAGAGTATTTATTGTATTGGGAATAGGATATGTAATTGGGTATGATATAAATATGAAATACATATGAACGAATATGCATATGTACGTATGTACATAATATAATAATATAATGCACAGCAATTACATTTACATCAATGACCAATAACTAAAATCAAAACACCCGAAAAACCTCCAACTCCAAGCAATTATGTCATTGACCAATGCAACGCATTATATTATTATATTATGTACATACGTACATATACATACATATTCGTTCATATGTATTTCATATTTATATCATACCCAATTACATATCCTATTCTCAATACAATAAATACTCTCATCTCAGTCTCAATCCTAACAATATTCATATGCATATCATATTCACATTATACCCAATCATCCTACTCCCAATACAATAAATACTCTGAGCTCAGTCTCAATCCTAACAAAACCTATTCATTCATATAAATCAATTATGTAAAATATGTACAATGTACGTACTAACTACTACGATGTGTATCTGAAAAATCTTACAATGCACGACTCTATGAACATTTTCAATGTTAAAACCTGAAGACTCGGTTTGGCAATGAACGAGTCTTCTTTTATGAAATCCCGGGTATTTGAATATCAGGTTCTGAAAAGAACAGGTACTCAGATCCCGGGATCCCGGTACTGAAAAGAACAGGTACTGAAAAGACTCGGTACTGAAAAGAACAGGTACTGAGTACCGGGATCCCGGTACTGAAAAGACTCGGTACTGAAAAGACTCGGTACTCAAAAGACTCGGTACTGAAAAGACTCGGTACTACTGAAAAGACTCGGTACTGAAAAGACTCGTTGCTGAAAAGACTCGGTACTGAAAAGACTCGGTACTGAAAAGACTCGGTACTCAAAAAACTCGGTACTGAAAAGACTCGGTAGATCCCGGGATCCCGAATAAAACCGGCGCATGGTTGAAAAAACCGGTACTCAAATCCCGGGATCCCGGTACTCAATACCGGTACTAAAAAAACCGGGATACCGGTACTCTTAGTTTTTGGTACCGGTATTGAAAAAAAAACGGTACCAAACCGGGATCCCGGTATTAGGAACAGGCCTACTTTAGCTATAATCCGCGAAAAACATTGCGTGCTTAGAATCCAAACTTGGCCAGAAGCGGTTCGTGGCTTTGCGGGGATTCGGTAAAACATTGCGAGCTTATAATCCAAGCTGTACCAAGCTTGGGCAGATGTATTCGCTACAGCGTTGGGTCAGTAGTTCGTGACCAAGCTTGGGCAGAGATTCGAATCATGTACATATATAATGACCAAGCTTGGGTAGATGTATTCGCTAAGGATCTTTCATAAGATTGTGGGTGGAACAGCGTTCATTGGATTGTGAGTGGAGCCGTCTAGAAAAGATACTCACGAAATAAATAAACCGTCGAATTGAAAATATGAATCAAGTATCCAAGTGTACTTAATTTTTATGCTGCATACTTATGAGCGTCGAATTGAAAAAATGATAAGCGTCGAGTTGAAAAAATGAAAGTATGCATAGTCCACTTAACAAGTGGAAAAGAAATGTTATGAGAAGAGATCTATTGTGGGTGTTCAATTGGGCCAATAAGTGTGATACGCAGATCTATTGTGGGTGTTCTCAAGTAATACATATCTTCCAAAAATAACTCTGTTGTAAAAAATTCCCCGCCAAGAAAAACCTCTCAACCGCAAAAAGGATTGATATGAATACAATACCGCCAAAGTACTCGTAGCTTCGCGCCCCACTCTAGGGTTGGCATTTTGAACGCTGATTGAATTAGTAAATTTCTTTCAAAGCTGATTGGCGGGGAGCTTCCATTAAATAAAATAAGTTGAACAATCTGAAGAAAAACGGGGTAGAAAATGGTCTATTAATCACTTCTGGCCTGAAGTGCATTTTTAGTCATTTGTAAGGCGGAAGCTTTATAACGAGATCCGGGCGAGAAGTCAATAATACTTGGCATAAGAGCCTACAGCATGATCCGCACGCAACTACATAACCATCATTTTATCAGAGCCACATCGTTGTCATTATCACTGTCATTTTGTCTATGGCTATGAAGAATTTACTAAATTTACTAATTCAATCAGCGTTCAATATGCATACCCTAGAGTGGGGCGCGAAGCTACGAGTACTTTGGCGGTATTGTATTCATATCAATCCTTTTTGCGGTTGAGAGGTTTTTCTTGGCGGGGAATTTTTTACAACAGGGTTGTTTTTGGGAGATATCATATCTTTTTGCATAGTAGTAGTAGTAATACAGATAGTGCAACAGTAAGCGCGTTCGCCTTCTATACATTGGGCTCCGGTTTGATTCCTACTGAATGCGGTAGTCTTCGATAAAAAGGGGATTTACGTGCCGGACTATGAGTCCACTCAGGTTACCCATTTGGGGTAAATAGTTTTCTTGCCAAGAATATCTTTTTTCTAGTTCAAAGGCCTCAAAGTGCCTTTAACAGTAGTTTAGTGCATTCTCCTCATCACCCCCAGTCGTATAATACTCATCTTGCCTAGAAATCGCTTCCTTGCCAAGAACATCCTTTCTCCTGCCCAAAGGACTCAAAATACCTTTAACAGCCTACTGCATTCGCCTCATCACCTCCAGTCATGTGATACCCATCTTGCCTAAACATCGGTTCCCATCTTTCACACATTGGAAAAAATCATCTTACATCATAATTCATATCTCATGTGCCATAAATGAAACTACCTAAATCATATACCACACACACAGAGCCATATAGAAGGAGATGAAACCCCCATTTACTGTGCACAAAATTTTGGACGTAATTTCACCACATACAAACTAATAAAAAGTAAACAGAGAGACACACGCCCTAAACTGCGCAACACCCGCGCAGTCTATATAGAAGCACATAAAGCAAATGAAATGTCATCCCCTCTCCTACTTCTCTTATTGGAACAATAATATTCCAGTCTGTCTCTCTGCCGCGGAACACCCGCCCGATCATATAGAAGCAAAAGAGATGTCAAATTTCCATCCCCCTTCCTACTTCCTCACTTGTGCCGAATTGCTTCGTTTCTCTCGCTCTTTTTCATTTCCTCTGATTCTCTCTTCAAAGACCACACAGCATGTTTTTTTTTTTCCGGACATCCTAAGATGCAGCCATAAACATTCAGTTTCAATTTTTTCATCAAACACTTTTCATTCATGCACTAGCCACAAGCCACGCCCACAGCCATTACCTCGTATGGTTCTCCTTACCCGACGAGCGCACGAACTTTTGCATCCGTCGTCGTCACTACTCACATAATCAAGTGTTTGCGTCTCTCCCCGTCGGCATGCGATTTCTGCGAGTGATTTCCTGTGTCGCATTCAAATTATCAAAAAGACTTAAGCCAGAAACTCCACTATAAAATATCACATTTTAGAATGTATCTTTTTATCTACTGCACGGATCAGAGCAAATGATAGCCTATGCACACCCTTGGGACACAGGCAATCCGTGAGAAAAGAAAGCAGACCTGGATCCGCTCCCTACGAGGCTGTAGCCCTGTCAAAGAACAACGAGAACAACAAGAACAAGAAAAATTTGAAAAATAGCCATTTTCAAAGTATCATATCTCGGGTGTTTTTCCTTGTATTGGAATCAAATTTGCAGCACTTTGTAAGACGACCGGAGACAATAACCATACCAAATTTGAGCCCGAACAAGCATCCGGGGCCGGAGCTACAGAGGTCCGAAAACCCGTACTTATTGTGTCGCGTAAACTCAATTTTTTTTTTCTACCGCGTCCCTAGATATATGTAAGTATCGTGGTGACCAAGATACGTGAAGGTCAATACATACCTTAGTTACTTTCGTGGTAAATAATTATTTTTTGTGCAGTGCTTTCGCGCGAATAAGTGTTTTCAAGTAAATAGGTAAATAGCAAGGAAGTAGTAGTAGTTTGCAAAATGCCCTACCAACGGCATTATGTAAGGTAGGATTGAGCGGCGTGGTAGACGAAATTACATGAGGGTAATTAGAAACCACAACGCAATCAATCATTTAGATGGTACATATAAATGTGGCTTAAATATAGTTTCACGGGATTTCGAACCTTTTAGTTGCGGTCCTCTGAATTTCCGTTGTTCATTTTGTGGTGCAAAACATTTTGAAGCAGAAATTACTTCACGTTTATGCTGCCATAAGGGCAAAGTTCATTTGCCATCATTATCTGAGAACATATTTTTCAAGAATATTTGTGAGCCGTGGTGAATGGGCTTCAAGGTCGAATTAAAACCAACGATCTAAACCAAATACCTACAGCTATATTTTGTGCTAAATATTTGGCCGTAACCAATTAAATTTCATTTTTCTATAATTTTCAGTTCGGGGCTTTATTTCTAGTCGATTCCATAGGGAGAATTGTTCGCATCCCTTGGAACTACTTCATCTCGAACCTTCGAGCAGTGCACTAGTGCAATTAGACCTGTAAATTGAACCAGTTAATTGTAATTGAAATTAAATTCGAATTGTATATCTTTGAAGGAACGTTTTTTGATCTGAACATTTTGATTGAAAATTAGATGGTCCGTCGAGTGGAATTTTGATAGTTTTGAGCCGTACAGTACATGTGTTTGTGAAGGGCGAAACACGTGTCTGTGGCAATAAAAATAAATCTGCAGTATAAAGGGAACAACAGTCTTTCTATTGAAAAACATTTATAGTTCAAACAAAGTTTTTTGCAAAGTTTGCATTCGGTATGGATTCACACCCATGTCGTGTTGGTCGGCCTATATAAGGCAAAACAACATCTGTCTTGGGTCATTCCCGGTCACGCCTCTCCCACTGGTGCGATGCGCGGAGCAGAGGCGTCTGATGAGACGCGCTTCGCACCAGCGGTCGAAACCGGCGAATCACGCTTTTTGGGCCCCCCTTCGAGGGGGAAATTATTCTTAAAAACTCTTTTTTCATTTATAGTTCGTTTTCTATGCTTTCCGTGTCGAATCCAAGGAATATGGCAAACTCAAGGGGCTTACCAGAGCGCTATTGGTGTTAGTTGCATTGGTGCTGCTGGGTAATTAAAGATATGTTGATATGTTGAAAATAGTCATTTGACAGCCGGCCGAGTGGCACTTGTCTTGCAAAAGTTGTGCAATTTTAATGGTTTGTGAGTGTTATTTTGGAGTTAAAACGCTGAAAATATTGTAGCTTAGGAGTTAACATAACAGTGCCAGCTCTTAATAATTGTAAGATTTTTTCTGAGAAGCTGTAAGTTTTGATGGAGTTTCTTTTATTAAATTTTCCTTTGTTCGTAAATACTGTTGATAACGGTTTCTGCTTTCATACGAAAAATTTTCAACAGTGCTGGGTTAAGTAAGCGAGTATTATGTCCGTATCTGTTCCAACTAATGCCGCCGTTGTAAATACGCCGGGTGCTAACATCTGCCCAAAGTGCAAAAAGGCGGTCGATGATAACGATCAGGCATTACTTTGCGAAGGCTTCTGCTCGAAGTGGCACCACAGATGATGCGTGAAATTCTCCTTGGAAGACTACAAGGCAATGCAGACCTTGCATTCCAAACGTGGGGTTGTATGGCTTTGTGATACCGATCGTACAAAGTGAACGAAATATATCAAAAGCGAGTCTCCTGTTTCTCAACTGGTTGATATCACTTCCAAAGTGGACAGCAAAGTTGATGCTATCATTAACTGTCAACTTAAAAGTATAGACGACAGAATTTCAGCGGCAATTTAAAAGATCGATGACGCGAAGTTATCCACTTCTTCTATTGCCAGCTATGGACCAAAATCTTACGCCCAGGTGTCAAAACCTGATCGATCAATTGCCCTAACCCCTTGTGGGGAATAGCGCGTCAACTGTTCCATGTGGCCCAGTTGACGTTTCTCGGCATAAACTGGTTTCGGAGAATGCAGTTGCCAGCATGCACCTCCTGCACATCCATGGCCACGAACGTCGTCGTGGACGGAATTCGAACCCGAAACGCCGGTAGTCAAACATGAGACTGATGCCTTAACACACTGCGCTACCGGTCAAAACCTGAAGCCCAGATAAATGATAAGTCCAAAGTTTTTAATGGGGGAGTAGTAATAAAACCTAAAGTTTCATAAAGCAGTGATACTACAATGTCAATTGTGAAACAAAATTATTAATCCCGTGAAGCCCACACTCCCATATCTTTCACAAGAAATCTGAGGGATGGAGGTGTGTTGCTGAAATCGGACAACGAAAAAAACTGTATGAAGCTACTGGAGGGGTTGAAATCGAAAATTGGCAGCAACTATTCTATCGAACATACGAAAGGTCGACTTCCAAAGTTGGCCATATACGGACTAAATAAAAAATATACGGTGGAAGAGTTAAAACAAGAAATTGTATTTTTGAACTATGGAGTTAGCTCTAACTTAGACTTAGGGTTCCTTCAGTATAAAAGCTAGAGGAGGCAAGAGGATAAGTTTACGGCTATATTTGAGGTCTCAGGGGATGCTTACTCGCGACTAGTGAATAGGTATATTAACATCGATTATGCCAGTCACTACTGTGCGGAAATCATTGATGTGATAAGGTGCTACAAATGCCAAAAATATGGGCATATAGTAAAGTACTGCAAGAGTACCCATGATATATGCCCAAAATGTGCAGGTAACCATCGAGCAGCTGATTGTCAAGCTTCCTTAAAAAAGTGATCCAACTGCTTCAGTAGAACTAGAACAGATTGTAGTCATAGTGCAGACAGTAAGGATTGCCCTGAGTATCGGTCAGCAATGAATGTAGCAACTAGCCGGATTAATTACTTTTCTTCAAACCCACAATGAATCAACGACATTTAAACATTTTCTATACCAATGCTAGAAGTATTCGAAACAAACTATCGGATATAGAAGTTACGGCAATTGAGGTAGAAAAATCGGATATAGTAGTTATCAACGGAACTTGGCTATACGATAACGAATCCGAATTTTTCAATCTCAAAGGATACACCGCTACTTTCAACTGTCGAGATACAACTGGGGGTGGCACAGTGATATACGTTAAGAATAACTTAAAGTTCAAGGTAATCTTAAATACACCTCAATATAATTCAATAATATTAGAGTTATCAACTACAGGAGTGCCTATTAGAGTAGGAACCAACTACAGGGCCCCTACTGATAATGCTTACGAATTTATCGAATATATAGATGATTTGTACCACCAGTATAATAATCTAACGATTCTAGCTGATACGAATTTAGATATCTTGGATTCAAACTCTACTGTAGTTAAAGATTATCTGGACATACTAACGATGAACAACATGAATATTTTTAACGATAATGAACCGACAAGGGTCACTGCCACCTCAGCTACACTAATTGACCATATGGTATCCTCAATGAACACCTCCACTCATAGCTTTAATTTCCAACTAATGGACCAAGCCGACCTTGACCACAAAACTGCAATTTTAAATATTAAAGTAATTACCGCGCTTAAAAAAAAATGGAAGCGATTTTTATCAAAGCAATTGATAAAGATTCTTTCAAAGAAAACGTCTGCTAAAAACGAATCTACGACTCTGAAGAAAGTCCGTACAAGACACCAGTCATGGATTAATTCTGAAATAATTGAGTCTATCAAAAAGAGAAACATTGCTTACAAAAAATTCAAACTCGATCCATCTAGTGAAAGTAAAAAAGCCGCTTAAAAACACCTTAAAAACAAAGTTTCGAATCTCGTCCAAAAAGCTAAGACAGCCTCTCTAGATAGGCAATATGCGAATGCTTCCGGTAATAGCAGAAAACTTTGGCAAATTATTAATAATGAACTAACAGCAAATTCTGGACGTAGAAAAGAAACTGATAGCACACTTTCAGCTAATGATATCAATAAATTTTTCGCATCTCTCACAGAAAGAACTCAGCAAAGCAGGTTAACTACGAATGCTCAAAGATTGCCAAATATTTTGAACGAACAAACCATATTTCTAGAACCTACAAACATAGAGGAAATCGCTGGTATCATAAAAAGCCTACGTAACGTATCTGCTAGGTTTGATGGGATTAAATCCAGTGATCTGCAACTGGTTTGTGATGTCATTTCTCCACTCCTATGCAACAGTATTAATAAACGCCTTTGCGAAGGCACATTTCCTGATGTGTTGAAAATTGCCAAAATCAAACCAGTTTTCAAAAATGGAGATCCTAATGACCCATCAAACTTTAGACCCATTGCGCTAATAAGCGTTTTTAGCAAAATATTTGAAAAGGTCGTAAATACCAGAATTGTCCGATTTATTAATGAGACTTGTAATGAAAGCGAGGAGGATTGGGAGTCAGCGAAGCTGAAACGAGGGAGCTGGAGCATTTCGACCGTGAAGGTCTAAATGGCATGAGAGCCGAAGGTGTCTCCATCAATAAGTAGGCATGGGCATGTGCTTGTAGTAGCCCTGTTCGGGAGATGCGGGGTGGGATCTTGCACACCTATTGCCCTCAGAATGCTCACCACATCTAAAAAAAATACTCACATGCCAGTCAAGAGTCACCAGTCCAAAATCAGAGGGAAGGAAAAAGTTATAAAAGAGAAAAAAATGGTGACCGTGCTGATAAACAAAAAAAAAAAACAATCAAGGTGGAATATCGACTGACTTAACCTATCTATGCACGATGATGGATCCCAGATGGTACGGATCCATGGCTTCTTTACCCTCCTACAACCGAAATTGATCCCATTGCCGGACTTTAAGGACCACCCAAACAAAAATTAACGAACGAGCGGAATAAGTGTCTCAATCCATCGATGCAAAAAGGGAAGGTCTTTCAAAGAAAAAGATTTAAGATTTACACTTAAGTCCATTGCTTTATTATTAACAAGCTAATACAATATGAACAAATGTACCATAAGTTACGTTATTCAAAGCAAATCATTAAATCAAATGCAAGGACCCTTACTACGCCTTCAAATTCAAGAAACAAAACGAATTTTAATACTAAACACTAAAAAGAAAACTCACCCCTTATAACTGCAACGGCCGTTGAAGTGCTGGGCTGGAACATAACTTTTGTTATAAAGGAAAAACACTAACAGGAAAAATAAATATTAAACAATTTTCTTAAACGCAACTAATAAATTTATAGGTACGCGATAAACAAATAAATATTAACAACGATAATAAATAATTACATAGCCAATTTAGTGCCGGGAGACATTAAGTTATGACACAAAAAAAAGTACGTCGATACATATAAACAAGACAACTTTCGTGATGCCAATAAGTCGTAAAGTTCCAATGGAGCTTCCTTACTAAATTCGATACACAGCTGATATCACCCGTTGTACATTTGATCATGTAACGATGCCGACAACGCGACGTCACAACTACCGTACTGTGAGCACTAGCTATCGTGTATGGGATGACAGGCTCGATAAGCTATGATGACGTCACAGCGATCTATGTTATTGTACATATCGGAGATGCACAAACTGGCCAATCACGATAATATCTATCCTCCGGGCTAGTCCGAGTTATGCGGCGATATACACGGTTGAAATTAATTGGAAGCAATTAATTAATATGCACGACACAACTAAAGGGTACATAGGGGCTTATAATTTTTTCAGGGGTTCTCATAGCACCGAACCGAACACATGAGGTAGTGGATTCACTCGTTGGTTTATAACCAATTCCGATTCTTTTGCACGACACCAGTACCGGGGCACATCGAAACTTCTTTAACTTGCCGAAATACAAATCACACCATCTTAGAAATATTATTTATTTCGGGTTTTTCGTGCTATTTGTGGTTGCCGGCCAAAAACTTAATTTTTAACTTTAATTTAAATTTTAATGTTTTTTTGATCCGCTATCGCGATTCGTCTTCTTCAGGATTTTTCTTGCCTCCTCGGTCGGTGCTCGGTAATCGACTCCCAATTTCGGATCTTTTTCCCTGTTCCCAGCCTTTCCCAATCCTTTCCCTCATGTCCCCGCACCCAGAAATATTTCCCGCCAAAAAAAACTCGTATTGGAATATCACGTCCCTCATATCCCTTGGCCCATAACTTTTCCCGCCGAAACGATCGGTGACACACCCCCGCATGTCCCTTCATCCAAATAAATATGTATTCCCCACTTCAGCCATGATCTCTCACATACGAATTCAATCGTATACAACGATATCCCTTTTTCCGCTAAGCAACATTCACAATCAAGCGAACATCACTACGGGTTCCATCGTCGACATCGTCGACATCGTTGTACCTTCGCACGTACATATAGTGGTCACCTGAAATGCAAATTGCAAACGGCAGCATACATATTTACATAGGATGGATGCAAGTGTACGACAGATCAATCGTTTTATTAAGGGGGGTGACAATTACTGATTTGTCAAAATTATTAAATTTGAAAACGAAAAGGAACGAAAAAAAAACCTTTTTAGTTCTCAAACCCAATAATCATGACAAAACACCCAGCAAATAGCGAAAAAAAAAAATAGAAGAGGTGGTGATATTACAGACTGTTGGGTTTGATAAACAGCAATATAGTTTCTTGGCAGAAAGTAACACAACTGCCGCGCTGACAGATGCACTTCACTTTATTAACTCTGAACTTGATAATTCAAAATATGTGACGGCGATTTTTATCGACTTGAGTAAAGCATTTGATACAGTAAATCATACAGTCCTATCAGAAGTTCTTTATGAACCTGGTATCAGAGGAGTCGGCAACAATCTGATAGCTAACTACTTGAAAAATAGACCAATTATTACTGAGTTCCGCAATAATATAAGCGGTGAAATGGTGTTAAATTCAGGGGTTCCTCAGGGTTCCATCTATACTTACTATACGTGAACAATCTCAGTAATGCCGGTCTATCCGCCAAGTATGTCACCTATGCAGATGATAGATAGATAGATAGATATAAAAATTCGAGCTACTTTCCCAGCAGGAAGGCACTGCGACCATAAAGATCTATTGTGCCGTAGCTCATTAATCCAAAAGACCGTGCACCCTTCTAATAAAGGGTAGTAAATCTTTAGCAGGAATCAACCTGAATTCTGCAGTGCTGATAGTAGCCTGCCCGAGGAGTGACATCCTAAAACGCGCGATGGCGGGACATTCGCACAAGATGTGCTTGGTAGTTTCCACGTCTTCCAGACAAAGACGGCATTCAGTCTCGCTTGACAGACCCATCTTGTTCAGGTGATATCTGACCAGGTGATGGCCAGATAAGTACCCCACTAGGAGTCTTAGGTGGGTTCTACTCATTTGAGTAGTACCCTTGTGACTGAAGGGCATTATCAGCTCCTTTGATTGACGAAGCCCTGGAAGGTTATTCCAGTACTGTTGACGCAATCGTGCAAACCAATCTGTGATCCGCAGTTTGGCCGAGGCCAGTCCAAAGCCACAGTAAGGCTCAGGTCCATGAAAACGACTGGATGATCCTTGTCTAGCAAGTTCATCCGCAGCCTCGTTCCCCTCAATGCCCTGGTGGCCTGGCACCCAACACAAGAAGACTCGGTTTTTGGTTGCCAACAGTTGAAGGAGATTGTAACACTCCTTCACCAGTTTTGAAGAGACCTTAAATGAGGAGAGCGCCGCGAAGTCCAGTTTCCAAGATTACCCTGGCGCAGACCTCAATGGCGTGGATCTCAGCTTGAAAAACGCTGGGCGAGACTCTCATTGCGATCGAAATCCTGGTGTTGGGTCCAAAGACACCTGCACCAACACCCTGTTCCGTTTTAGACCCATCGGTGAACCACTTGATACATCTAGGGTCTGGACAGCTTGAAAAACGCTGGGCGAGACTCCCATTGCGATCGAAATCCTGGTGTTGGGTCCAAAGACACCTGCACCAACACCCATTCAGAGCGGTTAGGGATGAGGGCTGAATATTTTCTGCCGAAGCAAACCTCCGTGATCATGTAATCTGATCTCAAGCAGATCTGCACGTCAGGAATTTGATTCAGAATGCTCATGTGACCGCTTTCTTCACTACGCACGTCGGAAGTTAAACGAAGTCTGAGAGCATTTAGAGCTGCTGATTCTTGAATGAATATATGCAACGGAGTAAGTCCGATAATCGCCTCCAGGGCTGGCGTAGGACAAGTGCGCATAGCTCCAGTGATGCCAAGGCAGGCAAGGCGTTGAAGCTTATTGCACTTCAGTAAGACAGAAGATTGCTGAGTTTTCGGCCACCACACAAGCGCTGCGTAGGTCACCATAGGCCGCACCAGCATGGTGTATAACCACTCAATTATCTTTGGGGTGAGCCCCCATATCCGTCCAAAGAAACTTCTGCAAGCCCACATTGTGCGTGTGGCTTTGCCAAGTACATTATCTATGTGAGTATTCCAGGTGAGTTTCGAGTCTAGAGTTACCCCGAGACATTTAACTTCAGTGGAATAATCTAAGGCCGTGCCGCCTAACGAAATTGGATCCAATGTTATGTTTCGTTTTCGTGTGAACGGCACAACGACAGTTTTCTGTGGGTTTACATGTAAGCCCACAGCCACACACCAGTGTAGAACTATGTCAAGGGCCGACCTCATCACCTCAGTGATGGTAGATTCAAATTTGCCCCTGACTATGATAGTTAAATCATCCGCGTATCCGATAGTAAGATAACCGCGCTCATTAAGCATGGAAATCAGCTCGTTCACGACAAGGGACCACAAAACGGGTGACAGAACGCCACCTTGTGGACAACCCTTTACGGCATTCACGCAAATGGATGTACTGCCTAGATTTGAGTGAATATGCCGTCCCCGGAGCATGGCATCTATCCATGCAATGGTAGCGGGCGGGATGTCCCTGAGTTCCAGTGCTCTGGAAATGCACTTGTAGCCGGTATTATCGAAAGCCCCCTCAATGTCAAGAAACGCGCACAGCGCGATTTCCTTTTCACTGAGGGACTTTCCGATTGTACTGACAAGGCTATGCAAGGCGGTTACTGTTGACTTACCCTTCGTGTACGCGAATTGCATACGATGTAGGGGGCTCGACAGATCCATCTTGTGCCTGATATGCAAATCAAGCAACTTTTCCATGGTTTTAAGGAAGAAGGAAGTAAGGCTAATCGGTCTATAGGATTTGGGCATATGTTCCGGCTTATTGCCCGCTTTGGGTATGAAGACCACATTAACTTTCCTCCAAGGTTGTGGTATGTACCCTAGGGTGTAACTTGCCCTAAAAAGTTCGATTAGCGGAGTTATTATGATCTCCAAGCTGTTTTGTAACAGAGCGGGGAAGATGCCGTCTTCTCCGGGAGCTTTAAATGGCTCAAAGGATTCTATCGCCCATTTTACTTTGTCCATGTCAAAGATGACCCCCGATAAACTGCGAGCCCGGCGTACGGGAACCCGTTGGGGCCTTGCAGTTGTGCAGGGGTCACCATCAGACAGTACGGACCCTGGGAAATGGGTCTGAAAAAGCAACTTTAATGTTTCTTCTGGACCTTCAGTATACGAACCGTCTGGTCTCAATAGAAGGCCGACCCCGTTTGCTGAGTGTTTGGTGCTCTCACAATGTCTTTTCCAGCATTCTCGTTTAGAATGCCTAATGAGTTTGTTGTACTCGGTGAGAGCAGTTCTGTACTCATCCCACCTATTGAAGCGCTTGGCTTTGTTGAACATCCTTCTAACTTTAGCTCGCTTGCGGGCCAATTCCTCGTTCCACCAGGGTACTTTACGCCCCGACTCCACCGAACGTGAAACGGTACTATCTCTGTAGGAGGAAGTTAAAATTTCATTGAGCTCCTCAGCTGCAATCTCAATTTCCCCTGTAGTGCTTATGGGGCTCACCAGTAGTTCCGCTTTGGAGCTAACTAGTTCACGGAATTTAATCCAGTTAGTTTTCCTTGGACAAAAAGTATCCGAGCGAATGTCAGATTGTCCTAGGATGTCAAATCTGATGTGTCTATGATCTGAAAGAGACACTTCGTCCGACACGTGCCAGTTCGCAATGAACCTGGAGAAGAAACCGCTAGCAAGGGTAATGTCGAGTACCTCTGCCCTTGCTGCAGTGACAAAGGTAGGTTTGCACCCCCTGTTCAGGACATTCACATGTTTACACATAAGATAGTCAAGAAGGCGCTTACCTCTATCGTTGATGTCGCTGCTACCCCACACCGTGTGGCTTGCATCGCAACCGATCACATAATGCCGGTTTGTACGTCGACAGAAGTCAACGAGCTGCTGGACCTCGAGTGGTGGAATCTCAACATTGTCAGATGGGAAGTAGGCAGACGCAACTACCACTTTCTGACAACCGTTGAGCGTGGATACCTCCACCAATGCTGCAGCTAGATCTCTAGAAATAAAATTGGTTTGTGGCAAATAGTTGACGCATTTGTCGATCAGAAGCGCCGCACGCGGACAACCCGCTAACCTGTCATATATCAACTTACCAGTTGTTGCGTTTAGACCACAAATTCGGCCACGGGCCACCCATGGCTCTTGAATAAGCGCAATGGTGGCCTGTTTATCGGCGAATAACCTGCACACAGTGGCCGATGCTCCTATTGCGTGGTGCAGGTTTGCTTGAAGCACCTTAATGGTGTTCATGGTCCTGCGAGGAAAACGAGCGTTGGACAAAGCACTTTTACTTGCCCTGTCGGGAACTGTTGCCTCCGTCCCTCTTTCGTTGACGCTCCCTTCGGTGAGAGCCGCTGAGGTTCCTCGGGCTATTAGCAGCACGAGGACCAAACGGGTTTCTGCCCTGTATCGACGGTGCACCTTGACGGACATTGACCGCTGGCGGCACAGGTTTTGCGGCACTTAATGATGCGCGATGAGTGCTAGATGCGTTGCTGGTAGATGGTATAGTCGAATCTATGATGAATGTGGAGTCGCCGTCGGTGTCGACAGGCCCAACATTGATTGGAATTGGATCCACCGCAACCTTATTATCAGGTTCGCCTGCGGCGGGTGGGGCCAATTTGCGCGCATCCTGTTTAACGGAGGAAGGCGCACTGTCTGCATTTGGACGCTTGCACTTGCCCAGATTGAGCGTGCTGTGCGTGAAGCGATAGGCAATTTTACCCTTGCGCTCCAGCAACCGCTCCATCGAGGCGTCGTCCACCGCGAAGACGAGGTGAAAGGAGTCCTCTTGTGCCCCCCTATTTATGACCCTCCATTTTTCGGTAGGAAGGCGATTTTGAGCTCCAATTGATCCAATGGCTCTTTCATTGAAGAGCGCAGAGCTGCGGGGAAAATATTTTAGCCACGTATAACGTGTGGACGAGAGAAGTCCTTTTCCTCCACAAGTAAAATGGGGAACGCGCATTTAGATTTAATAAATCCAAAGCTCCTTCGCACCCATTCAGTTGTCACGGCGTTAGTACAGATCAGCAAGAGCCAACCCGTACCTACGTGGAACACAGGCCTCAAAATCAATGTCCTGATCATCAGGCCAGTTCTCGATCGTGACGTCGATAATAGCCTCCTGTACCAGAGTCATTTGCTCGGTTGTTAGGGAGGTAGCGGAAGCATCAGCTGAGCAGAACCCCAGCTTAACACCCGCTGTTACATGGCTATACAATGGCTTACCGGACACTTCGCGAGTCCTGGATTTTTTCGCCAAGTTAGCCTGTGGTGATTGCTCCTCAGAGCGTCCCCGCTTCACCGACGGCTTAGGCCCTGAACATATGAGGGCTATCTCCCGGGCCTTTTCCCTAGAGTGGCCCTCAGCCATAGCCCTCCTATATTTGCGCCTTTGCGCCGTCGTTAATTTGGTATAGCCGCTACTTGGGTTCAAACCCATGCGGCTGACTCCTTCCCCAACGACCGTCAGTCCGGATTTCTCCGAATACGATTCGTCGGGATCAGAATCCATGTCAGAACGTAAGGGCTCCGAGTCATCAGGACTAAAGAAGTCCAAGGACGACTCAGAGGGACTGTATCGCTTAACGGCCAGTCCATCGACAGTCTCAACAACGGGCCTGGAGGCTCCGTCGAGCAGTGAGCTAGTAGGCAGCTCAGAGGAAACTGTGTTTGATGCATTTGGAGCTGCATCACACGCTGGTTTGTTTTGTTTTTGTTTTTTATTATTCATAGAATCCCACGAATATCCGGGAAAAACAGTCGCCGACGACATCACCCGTTCTGCCGTCAGAAGTCTGGTTTAAAACTGGAGGTCGACAGGTATCCAGAGTTCAGATGATACTCTTCTGTTTTCTCATTTCGGTAAGAATGATGCCGAACAAGTGATTGATCATGATCTGAAAGTTTATCAGCAGTGGCTTTTAGGTAACAAGTTAGAACTTAACATTAAAAAACAACTCTCTACATGCTCTTCAGGTAAAGAAATAAAGCTGATGTTGAACTAACTATCAAATTTGGAAATCAGACTATTGACAGAGTCGACAAAACCAAATACCTAGGGCTTATTATTGATTGGAAGCTTTCATGGAATGATCATATTGAGCAAATCAGAGCTAAATTGTGCCCATTAGTAGCTTTACTGAGACGTACAAAATACATGAACACCCAACTCAAAAACATGATTTTCTACGCTCGCGTTATGCCTATTTTGACATACGGTATTTTGAACTGGAGCCAAACATCAGCCAGAAATATTTCAGCTATCGGACGAATGCTTAATAAAGCTGTCAAAGCGGTCCATAATCTCCACCTAAGAACACCTACTTCTGAAGTATATGAATTAACAGGTAAAATACCTTTAGAAAAAATTATCTTTTTATTTTTTATTTAAATCACTGAACAGGAGTTAATCCCAATAACACAGTAATCTACAAAATCAATCTAATTGAAGAAAGCATAATAAGAAAATGAAAAAAAAAAATAAGTAGTAATAAAAAATGAAATTCAATATGACAACGTTAAAAAGTAAAAAGTATAAAAAAAAGAAAAATGTCATTAATACTACCCTGAAAAAGCTATAATTCAAATGACAATGAACTTAGAATAAGGGTAACGAATATTAATAATACTAGTACAAAATTAATACAAAAAAGAATAAATCAAAAATTAGTCAAGTATATCAGATGAAGAAAGTTTCAATAACAAGATACGTTTAAAAGCAGAAATCGGAGTGGGAAGAGGACCAATCTCCAAACAATCATAATTCCGCATCATTCTAAAAAGGAGAACTCATATAGACAGATAAATCAGCTGTTGGTGGATTAAATATAGCATTGGAACGTGTGTTATATGATGGAGTACGAAAATGGATGTCAGTAGAGATTGATGAATGTAAAAAGCCACAACAAATCTTATACAGGAAGCATTCATCTTGAATAATTCTACGCTTCTGCAGGGACATTAAATTAAGAAAATTAAAGCGTTCAGTGTATGGGAGATAAGGTAGATTGAACTTGAACAGTAAGGACCTGGTAAACTTTCGTTGGACACGCTCTATCGCATCAGAGTAGACCGAGGTTGCAGGGGACCACACGACAGAGGCATATTCCAAGACACTGCGGACAAGCGAGACAAACAAATTCAGGAACATCTCAGAACAAAACCCGAAAGCTTAGAACCTTTGTTTATAATCTGAGAATAATGATCCGTAAATCGATGTTTCGAATCAAAAGTTACGCCAAGGTCTTTAGTAACAAAAACGTTTTGAAGAGGAATGGAATCAATTAAATATGGAAAGAAAATCGGAGACGGTTTCAAGGAATAAACCATGGCAGAACATTTAGCAACGTTCAACCGTAAATCATTGGAGAAGCACCATGAGGATAATTGGTCTAAATCTTTTTGTAAGGCTACGCAATCGTCAATACCTGATATGGATGCAAAGAGTTTGCAGTCGTCGGCGTAGAGAAGAGAGAACTTATTAAGTAGTGGAGGAAGATCGTTAATAAAAAACGAGAAGAGTTGAGGCCCAAGAATTGAGCCTTGAGGCACGCCAGACGAAGGATAGAAGGCTGATGATACTATATTATTGAAAATAACGGTTGATGATCTATCAACAAGATAAGAAAAGATCTAAGAAATTAGCACGGGAGGAAAGTTGAGGGTAGTTAATTTATTAATTAAAATATTGTACTATGGTTCACCGTGTCAAAGGCCTTCGAAAAGTCGGTGTAAATAACATGAACATTTAGATGAGTGTTGAACGATTTGGCAACAAAGTCAACAAATTCAGTCAGATTGGTCGTAGTTGATTTATTTTTACGAAACCCATGTTGATTTGGACATATGAGATGTCCGAAACCATCATTAATGTAATTCGATACAATTCGTTCCAGAAGTTTGGAGCAGGATGATAACAAAGACACAGGTCTTTAATTAGATGCAATGTTAGGATCACCTTTCTTTGGAATAGGTACATACAATGTATGAAGATTTCCATTGAGGCGGGAATGTTCCTTCGCGGATGCTTTTGTTGAAAATAATGGAAAGAGGGACAGAAATTGAACTATGCGTTTTTCTTATATTACGTTTACACTATCCCCAGATTACTTCATCTGCGCCAACTGAGATAATCTGCGACTGTCAAATACATACAATTTTGAACTCACCACACCCAGATTACGCTGCAGATGAAGTAATCTGGGGATAGTGTAAACGTAATATTAGAAAAGAATTTGATATCCCATCAGGGCCGCAAGATGTGTTTGCCTTGAGGGAGGTAATTAAAAGCTCAAGATAATCCGTAGTTATGAGGGGTAAATATGAGGAAAAACCAGGTGGGATAAAGTAAGAGGAAGAAGAATTAGATTGGCGAAAAGTACTGGAAAAATAAGAGGCAAAAAGCTAACAAATTTCTTTAGGATTATTTGCTGTACGATTATCAAGGGAAAGCGAAGATGGGTAAGAAGAAGAAGATCGCATGTTTTTGAAGTATGACCAAAATAATTTGCTTTCATTGTTCCTTACACTATCCTCAATAGTTTTAAGATAGGCAGTTTGCGAGGCACGAATTAAGTTCTTGATTTTAGATCGAAGCTTGCTAAACAATAAAAAATCAGAATGACGCTTAAATCGTTTATAACGAGAGCGCACTCGGTTTTTTTGGTAAATTAATTTTTGAATCGACCGAGTAATCCAAACAGGACCCGAACGAGGTTTAGAAGGACGAAGAGGAACAAACTCATAAATAATGTTGTACAGAATATTGTAGAAAATGTTTATAGCCGATTCACAGTTCACATCTTTCAGAATGCCCAACCAGTCAACATTGAACAATTTATTATTAATGGCATCATAGTTAGCTTTATAAAAGTTGAGACGAGAGTGGTCTTCATTAACACGGGAACGAGGAAGATGAAAGTTAATGTTATTAATCAAAGCAGGATGGTGAGCATCGCAAGGAACATGATTCACAGAAGCCCTAGAGGAAGACAGACATGTCTCAGTTAAGTTACTAAGCACCAAATTAAGTTTACGATTCATGAAATTGTCTGTGATATTGAACTGCAACAAGTTGCAGAATTCCATAAACGATGTAAGTGATAGATACATTGAAGGTGAAGACGAATGTAAAGGAAGACCGGGAGAATCAGGCCAACACATGTTTGGAATATTAAAATCACCACATTTCACCATGGCAGAATGAGGATGGGAGATGTTGATGATATTAGAAAAATAGTAGAAAAGATTGTCGTAGACAGATAAGGCAGAGTTACACGGAACGTAGACACAGGAAAGTAGAAGCGAAGAAAAACAGTAAGTGGGAATCTCTACAGTGACACAGTCAATAGTAAAAGAGTTTGAGGTAAATAAAACAGAACACTTAATAGTCCTGCGAACCGCTATAAGTGATCCACCACCACTGGATTTCCCTGTTAGATCAAAATTGCGATCACATCGAAAGATCTCGTAACCCCCCAACAACTCACCACTGTGAATAGAGGAAGACAACCAAGTTTCAGTCAAACATAAAAAGTCATGATTGGAGGATAAAGCGGAAATATTGAAGTCATGCAGTTTAGTCCTTCAGCCACTTACATTCTGATAGTATAAAGTAAGATTCATTATTTTGAACTTTTTGTTGCTCGTTGTCGGTGAAAATTTCGCTGAGTGAAATCTTTAAGAAGAATTCCCGGAGGCCAGAAAGACTCTATAGAAGCCATTTGCAGCTCATTGGGAATGGTAACCTTGAAAGAGGATACCACTCTGTTAGGTAGGTTTTCCTTAGTTAACTTTTTACATATTAAAATCGAAGGTTCACTACCGAGCTTGTTGATGATATAATTCCTTACATCAGATTCGGTAGTGTCGTATGCCAGCCTAGAAATAAATAATTGTTTAGGGGGAGAACAGACCCTTAGGCTTCTTGAAGAAATATCGCTGACTGAATTATCAACGACAATTGTAGGTAGTGATGATTGTTGTGTAGAAATATCGCCAAGACCAGTCACTTCCAAGGATGGAACCATCGGGATCAGTTCAATATTCGTGTCTGATTGTGACTTAGCTCTTGCTCTCGAACGAATGACAATGCCGTCAGATAAAAGATTTAATGATGATGATGCTACTGCCTCAATGTTGTCGGTAGCCGGGAAAGTGAAGATTATTTGGAAGATCGTTAATAAGAAAAATAAAACGTCCATTTCCCTAACACTGAATAGAGAAGTTCATAGCTATGGCACTCGAAATGCAGGCAACTTCATAACACCTTTAGCCAATACGAACAGAATCTTGCTAGACTCGATTAGATCGTCAATAATGATTTTTAATGCCTTACCTCAAGAAATTCGTACTCTCACATCTTATGAAACTCTTAAATGGGGACTTAAACAATACTTACAGCTTAACGAGATTTAACTAAATTTGTACTTAATTAATTCCAAACAATCGCACTCACCAACCATGGTTTAATTATCGCGTTCTCATTTTGATTATATTTTGTTTCTGATTTTGTTAAAAATACTCTTTTTGCCTTCCCTCCATACCAGTGTCTCTTCACTGTGTGTGTGGGAGGCAAAACAAGTTTTAAATTTATAATCTATGTTTTAATGTTTCTCCAAATGTAAATTGTCTTTGGCACACACTAATTTTTTCTCCCTTTAACTATGTTGGGCGGGTATGTGTTATCTCCCAAAAACAACCCTGTTGTAAAAAAAAATCCCCGCCAAGAAAAACTCCTCAGCCGTAAAAAGGATTGATATGAACACAATACCACCAAAATACTCGTAGCTTCGCGCCTCGCTCTAGGGTATGCATATTGAACGCTGATTGCATTAGTTAATTTCTTTCAAAGCTAATTGGCGGGGAGCTTCGTAGCCTAAAGACTCACCGCCGAACGGATTTAATGACAGTGATAGTGACAACGATGTCGCTCTGACAAAATTATGGATAAGTAGTTGCGTCCGGATTATGCTGTAAGCTCTTATGCCAAGTATTATTGGCTTTTCGCCCGGATCTCGTTATAAAGCCCCCGCTTTACAAAAGACTAAAAATGCACTTCAGGCCAGAAGTGATTAATGGACTATTTTCTACTGCGTTCTTCTTCAGATTGTTTAACTTATTTTGTTTAATGGAAGCTCCCCGCTAAACAGCGTTGAAAGAAATTAACTAATGCAATCAGCGTTCAATATGCATACCCTAGATCGAGGCGCGAAGCTACGAGTATTTTGGCGGTATTGTGTTCATATCAATCCTTTTTACGGCTAAGGAGTTTTTCTTGGCGGGGATTTTTTTACAACAGGGTTGTTTTTGGGAGATATCACATCTTTTTGCATAGTAGTAGTAGTAATCCAGATGGTGCAACGGTAAGCACGTTCGTCTTCTATATATTGGGCTCCGGTTTGATTCCTACTGAATGCGGTAGTCTTCGATAAAAAAGGGGATTTACGTGCCGGACTATGAGTCCACTCAAGTTACCCATTTGTGGTAAATAGTTGTCTTGCCAAGAATATCATTTTTCTAGTTCAAAGGACTCAAAGTGCCTTTAACAGTAGTTTACAGCATTCGCCTCATCACCCCCGATAATATAATACTCATCTTGCCTAGATATCGCTTCCTTGCCAAGAACATCTTTTTTCCTGCCCAAAGGACTCAAAATACCTTTAACAATCTACTGGATTCGCCACATCACCTCCAGTCATACCCATCTTCCACACATTGAAAAAATCATCTTACATCATAATTCATATCTCATATGCCATAAATGAAGCTACCTAAAACATATACCACACAGCATGTTTTTTCTTTCCGGACATCCTAAGATGCAGCCATAAACATTCAGTTTCAATTTTTTCATGACACACTTTTCATTCATGCACTTGCCACAAACCACGCCCACAACCATGAACTCGTATGGTTCTCCTCGCCCGACGAGCGCACGGACTTTTGCATCCGTCGTCGTCACTCACATAATCAAGTGTTTGCGTCTCTCCCCGTCGGCACGCGATCTCTGCGAGTGATTTTCTGTGTCGCATTCAAATTATCAAAAAGAGAAACTCTACTATAAAATTTCACATTTTTGGATGTATCTTTTTATCTACTGCACGGATCAGAGCAAATGATAGCCTATGCACACCCTTGGGACACAGGCAATCCGTGAGAAAAGAAAGCAGACCTGGATCCGCTCCCTACGAGGCTGTAGGCCGGTCAAAGAACAACGAGAACAAGAAAAATTTGAAAAATAGCCATTTTCAAATAATCATATCTCGGGTGTTTTTCCTTGTATCGGAATCAAATTTGCAGCACTTCGTAATATTACGGTTCCTTAGTTCGTGTAACGTTTGCGTTTTCTACTGTGAACTTGAATCCGAACGTCTGGCTCAAAGTTAGAAATTCGCCTGGATTATGAGCAATCCCGAAATGACCAAAAAGACAATAAAACCACAGCTGACATCGGTAATACTTGGTGCACCCGTCGGTCTAAACACACCAAGAACTTGTACTAACACGAATACACCACAGTTAGTACTACGATTCTTACCACAGTCTAAACGTAGTCATAGTCTTGGTCACTTTTCCATTTTTTTTTTCGATTTTTTTGTTTTTCTTTGTCGGGGCGGGACGCTCCCGCGTCCCTAGATCCTAAACGCCAATTTTAGCTCCTCATGTCGTATTTCTGTGGACCTGACTTGAATTGAGTGTATTTGTCTCTACCTCCCCAATCCCTTTTCCCTCCTAGGGAAATAATGATAAGAGCTTTTGAATTGCATGGCTAAGAATGATAGTGCCAAAGCCGAACTGATCCCTAATCCCTTGTAAAAAAAAACCAGAGACTTGTACAGACCTAGTGGTGATACCAAAAGTACCAATTGGCAACGACCATATGCATTAAGAATGGGTCTCCTATATGGCCAGTTCATAGGGGAGGTTGGCACTCATTCAGTAGGATCTTGACCATTCTCAAAATCAATTAACTAACTAACCCATTCTACAAATATTTGTCGAATTTTTCAAGTCGCTAGCTTCATTCTATGGAAAGTTATTGCTTATTTGAAGTTTCACTTGTAGGGGAGGTAATGGTTCCTTAGGTCGGATCTTGCCCATCATTGCCACCAATCAGATCACCCTACAAACATTTAAACAAAATTTCAAGTCTCTAGCTTCACTCTATCGAAAGTTATCGCTTATTTGAAGTTTCATTTGTAGGGGAAGTAGGGTTTTCGTTGGTCGGATTTTACGTATTTTCAATATTAGCCAGCTGGATTCTGCTTCAAACATTTCACCAAAATTTCAAGTCGCTAGCTTTATTTTGTCACAAGTTATCGCTTATTTTAAGTTTCATTTCTAGGGGAGGTAGGGGTTCCTTAGTTCGGATTTTACCCATCTTTAATGCCAACCAACTCAATCTCACTTCAAACATTTGACCAAAATTTCAAGTCACTGGTTTCATTGTATCAAAAGTAATTGCTTATTTGAAGTTTCGTTGGTAGGGGAGGTGGGGGTTCCTTGGGTCGTATCTTGCCCATATTCAATACCAACTAAGTAGGTCTTACTAGCAACATTCCACCAAATTTTTAAGTCAGTAGTATCATTTTATCGAAAGTTATCGTAATTAAAGGAACATTTAATTTTTTTAAATTTGTAGGGGAGGTAGGTGTTCCTTTGATCTGATTTTGCCCAACTTACAGAACCTTGAGCAGCTTCTTTCTTCAGGGTTACGTGCCAAAAATCAGGTGTCTACGTCAATTGGTTCAAGAGTTATAGACAAAAAACCTGAAAAGTAGGGTAGTACGGGGCTCTTTGTAAGAAAATTACCGTTAGTTTTCAACTGATCGATTTTATTTTCCCAGGAGAGTATAAGATTATCCTTACTAGCAATATTTGATATAGCTAGAGCTTTTCATGATTTTTTAATCGGGAGTTATAGATACATTTAATTATTTTACATATGTAGGGGAGGTAGGCGTTCTCTTGGCCTGATCATGCCCAATTTCAATACCGTCCAACTAGATCATACTACCAACATTTGACCAAAGTTTCAAGGCTCTAGCTTTATTTTGTCGAAAGTTATCATGCGAACGTACAGACAGACAGACAGACATGGCTAAATCGAATCAGGAAGTGACCCTGATCATTTATATATATATTGGGTTGGCAACTAAGTATTTTCGGTTTTGTAGTATAAAATAAAACACTTTTTTTTTTAACAAAGAATAGTTTTTAATCAATTATATATTTTCCATTTTGCTCAATGACCTTTTGCCATCTTTCTTTCAGCTGCATGATTCCGCGCTCATAAAATTTCTGGTCCTTATCAGCAAAAAACTGAACCAGGTGCGAGAGGAGGTCATCTTCATTTGTGAAAGCTGTACCATTCAAAAAATTCTGCAAACTTCGAAATAAATGGTAATCAGATGGTGCCAGATCAGGGCTGTATGGGGGATGTGGCATCACTTCCCAGCCAAGCTCCAATAGTTTCCCACGAGTTGCCAAAGATGTGTGAGGCCTTGCATTATCATGGTGGAACACTACACCTTTCCGATTTGACAATTCTGGCCGTTTTTCTTTGATTGCTTCATCCAGTTTCATTAGTTGTTGACAGTAAACATCAGAATTGATCGTTCGGTTCCTTGAAAGCAGCTCAAAAAACACAACACCTTTGTAATCCCACCAAACTGACAGCATGATCTTTTTTGGATGCAATTCAGCTTTCGATGTGGTTTGTGCTGGTTCATCGTGTTTGCTCCATGATCGTTTTCGAACTTTGTTACTGTACAGGACCCATTTTTCATCACCAGTGATGATTCTTTTAAAGAAAGGGTCGGTTTCATTTCGTTTAAGGTGCATATCGCAACAGTTGATTCTTTGTGTTAAATGAATTTCTTTCAATTCGTGAGGTACCCAAATATCAAGCCTCTTCGCAACCCCTCGAACAGTTATATGACGATCCTCTTCAATTATGACTTTGATTTGGTCATCATCAACTTCAGTAGGCCGACCAGAACGTTGCACATCTTTGATGGAAAAATCTCCAGAACGGAATTTCTTATACAAATTCTGACACGTGCGCTCTGTTAAGCAATCAGCACCATAAACTTCACATATCTCTTTGTGAGCCGCAGCAGCTTTCTTTCCTTTACGGAATTAAAAAGTAAAATATGCCGAAAATGTTCACTTCTGCACTCCATTTAAAATTAACCCGCAACTAATAGCTTTAATAAAAATCACGCACTACTTGCTTCTAAAGTTACGTCAATGTGACAAGTATCACGTGACAAACGGCAAAGTACAGCACTAACATATGTTATACAAAAAATTAACGCAACGCTATCTATCAATGAAAACCGAAAGTACTTAGTTTCCAACCCAATACATTGCTATACCTCCGGAGCCTCCTTTAAGGTGTTACATATTTTCGTCGTGACAAAAACAATATACCCTATACTATAAGTCTAGGGTATAAAAATGTTCCACATTGTGAGGGGTACCCTCACATGCTGGGTAATTGTTACGTACTGTTGGATCGATACGGGACAGGTACGAGTTTAAGCGAGAACACCAAACTGAGCGGAGTTGAGCAAGTATCGTCCTAGTTGCTCTGGTAGTCTTACTTCATCCGCTGATATGATCGGCGGTTGCGCTGCTTGTACAAGGTTTGACTTAAGTAAGTCCCTCAATCATCGCATGAACCTTCTGTCTACGTAGAGTAGCAAGATCAGTTTTGTAGATGGTGGTGTCGGATTATTGCAGCGTTGGACTTCACTTTCGAGGTCTCTTAAGTTGCTTCGGATGTGACGCGGTCGTGGTGTTCTGTCCATCAGGTTTATGCTGGGTATTACTTTGCTAAGAGGTTGTGGCATCTTAAAGGTAGCATTTGGGTCTCTTGATGTGTGTCTTGTGAGCCTGTTGTACGTAGTGCTGAATTTTGACAGGTCTGAATTTTGTTCCACTGCGTGTCACACACATTTTGAGACCAGATGGGGCCGCATCATTGGCCACTGATCTGCCGATGGCTTTGTATGATACCAGCAGGGTCTCCTTGTCCTTACCCCAGGAACTCTCAACTAGAGCCTTGATAAGATAAGATAAAATAGTCGAGCTACTGTCCCAGCAGGAAGGCATTGCGACCAATAGATTTTTATTGTGCCGTAGCCCATTAATCCAAAAGACCGTCCACCTTTCTAATAAAGGGCAGTAAGACTTTAGCAGGAATCAACCTGAAGTCTACAGTGCTGATAGTAGCGTGTCCGAGGAGTGACATCCTAAGACGCGCGATGGCGGTACATTCGCACAAGATGTGTTTGGTCGTTTCCACATCCGCCAGACACGGGCGGCATTGAGTCTCGCTGGACAGACCCATTTTATTCAGATGATATCTGACCAGGTGATGGCCAGATAAGTACCCCACTAGGAGTCTTAGGTGGGTTCTACTCATTTGAGTAGTACCCTTGTGAATGAAGAGCATTATCAGCTCCTTTGATTGACGTATCCCTGGAAGGGTATTTCAGCACTGATGACGCAATAGTGCAGACCAATCTGTGATCCGCAGTTTGGCCGAGGCCAGCCCGAAGCCACAGTAAGGCTTAGGTCCATTGAAACGACTGGATGATATTTGTCTAGCAAGTTCATCCGCAGCCTCGTTCCCCTCAATGCCCTGGTGGCCTGGCACCCAACTCAAGAAACCTCGGTTTTTGATTGCCAACAGTTGAAGGAGTTCGTAATACTCCTTCGCCAGTTTTGAAGAGACCTTATATGAGGAGAGCGCTTTTATAGCTGCTTGGCTGTCTGAGTAGATAGCAATGTGAGCGCCGTCAAGTCCAGTTTCCAAGATTACTCTGGCGCAGACCTTAATGGCGTGGATCTCAGCTTGAAAATCGCTGGGCGAGGCTCCCATTGCGATCGAAATCCTGATGTTGGGTCCAAAGACACCTACACCGATACCCTGTTCTGTTTTAGACCCATCGGTGAACCACTTAATACATCTAGGGTCTGGACAGGGTGTGCCATTTACCCATTCAGAGCTGTCAGGGATGAGGGCTGAAAATTTCCTGCCGCGGCAAACCTCCGTGATCATGTAATCTGATCTTAATATTACGTTTACACTATCCCCAGATTACTTCATCTGCGCCAGCTGAGATAATCTGCGACTGTCAAATACATACAATTTTGAACTCACCACACCCAGATTACGCTGCAGATGAAGTAATCTGGGGATAGTGTAAACGTAATATAAGCAGATCTGCACGTTAGGAATTTTATTCAGAATGCTCATGTGACCGCTTCCTTCACTACGCACGTCGGAAGTTAAACGAAGTCTAAGAGAATTTAGAGCTGCTGATTCTTGAATGAATATATGCAACGTAGTAAGTCCGATAATCACCTCCAGGGCTGGCGTAGGACAAGTGCGCATAGCTCCAGTGATGCCAAGGCAGGCAAGGCTTTGAAGCTGATTGCACTTCAGTAAAACAGAAGATTGTTGAGTTTTCGGCTACCACACAAACGCGGTGTAGGTCACCATGGGCCGCACCAGCATGGTATATAACCACTTAATTATCTTTGGGGTTGGCCCCCATGTCCGTCCGAAGAGACCAAACCCACATTGCACGTGTGGCTTTGCTAAGTACATTATCTAGTTACCCCGAGACATTTAACTTCAGTGTAATAATCTAAGGTCGGGCCGTCTACCGAAATTGGATCCAATGTTATATTTCGTTTTCGTTGGGAACGGCACAACGACAGTTTTCTGGGGATTTACATGTAAGCCCACAGCAACACACCAGTGAAGAACTATGTCAAGGGCCGACCTCATCACCTCCGTGATGGTAGATTCAAATTTGCCCCTGACTATGATTGTTAAATCATCCGCGTACCCGATAGTCATATCATCATCATCGTGGCGCGACAGCCCGACGTCGGGCCTTGGCCGCCTGGATCATTGTCCTCCAATTATCTCGGTCACGTGACCGCGTCCTAAAATTTTGGTTGCCCAGTAGCTGCGCGGCGTCCACACCTACTGAGCTCTCCCAACGAGATCTCGGTCGTCCTCGCAGTCTCGCTCCGTCGACTCGTTCTGCATTCATTACTCTCTTAGGCATGCGATCATCATCCATTCTTTGTACATGCCCTGCCCATTGAAGTCGTTGTAGTTTGACGATTTTCGAGGCTTGCAGCTCATCGTACATTTCATACAACTCATGGTTGTACCGGATTCGCCATCCATCTCGATCGCAAACAGCCCCGAAAATTCGCCGTAGAACCTTACGTTCAAAAGTGTCTAGCATGTTTTCGGAGGCTTGAGTTAGGGTCCATGCTTCGCAGCCATAGCATAGCACTGGTCGTATAATGGTTTTGTACACGCGGAGCTTCGTGTTTTTGTGCACATGCTTCGATTTCATTATGGGGAGAACCGAGAAAAAAGTCTTATTAGCTAACTGTATCCGTCGCTTGATTTCGTCAGTTTCGTTGGCGTCCCTTGACAAGTTGCAACCCAGGTAAATGAAGTTGTTCACGAACTCGATGTTGAGGTCCCCCCCATTGATGCTTGGTTGTGCAGGTGTCCTTGTCACCGATTGCATCATTATTTTAGTTTTACCCTCGTTAATACGTAATCCAACTTCCTTTGCAGCGGTATCGAGCGTATGCAGAAGTTCTTCTGCGTCAGCCAATCTTCGGGACATGATGTTGATGTCGTCGGCGTACGCTGCTAATTGTGTCGACTTGATGAATAGCGTCTTGCTGTTGTCCATATTCATGGCCCGAATAACGTATTCCAGTGCTAGGTTGAAGAGCGTCGGGGCCAGTCCATCGCCCTGTTTCAAACCAGTGCGTGTTTCAAATAGATCAGTAAGTCTATTCTGGATCCTGACTTGTGAGACGGAGTTGGTCATCGTCATCTTTGTCAGTCGCACTAATTTTGCCGGTATACCAAATTGCAGCATGATGTTGTACAGTACTCCACGATCGATACTGTCGTATGCCTGCTTGAAGTCGACAAAGATTTGGTATACGTTTACGTTGTATTCCCAGCACCTCTGGAGTATCAGTTTGACTGAGAAGAGCTGATCGGTTGTGGAGCGCCCAGGTCTGAAACCGCTTTGATATTCGCCAATGACTCGTTCTGCGTACGGTTTTATTCTATTTTCCAGAATTTTCGTCAAAATTTCATAGGACGTACAAACTAGTGAGATGCCCCTGTAGTTCTCACACCGCAGTTTATCTCCCTTTTTATGAATTGGACAGATGATGCTTCTGCGCCAATCGTCTGGAATCTCCTCGTTCTCCCATACTCGCAGGAGTAATTGATGTATGGCATCAACTAGACTCGTTCCACCGAATTTTAGCAGTTCAGCTGGAATCTCGTCAGCGCCCGGCGCTTCATTTCGTTTTAGTGACCGCAAGGCGAGACCAACTTCTTCTACTGTCGGGGGTTGAATGGGTGGGCCTAGATCAACAATATCGTCGAGAGCTTCCTGTGTGGGGATGTTAGATGGTCGGTTTAGAAGCTCTTCAAAATAAGAGGCCCATCGCTTGTTAATACCATCAGTGTCGCTGATGATGTTTCCATCCTTGTCCTTACAAAGGCTAGTCCTGGGTTGGTAGCCGTTCTTAATTGTATTTACTAGTTTGTACGCTTGTCTGGTGTTCCTATTAGCTAAGTTTTCGTTTATGTTCAGCAACTGCTCGTCAAAGTATTTACGTTTCTTACGTCTAATTATTCTATTCGATATTCGCCGTAGCTCGTCATATTTTTCTCTTTTGGGAGGGCTGATTCTTGATTGGTGCACTGAGGAAATTCTACATCTGTAGGTTGTCTTCACCAAGTGATGATCTGAGTCGCAGTTTGCTCCTCGATAGGAGCGGACATCCATGACACTAGACGCCCATCTCCTGCAAATGAGGACGTGGTCAATTTGGTTGACGGTATGTGCGTCTGGAGACTTCCAGGTCTGCTTGTGAATGCGTCGATGCGGGAAACACGTAGAGCTTACGACTAGATTCCTGCTGCAGGCGAAGTCGATAAGTCGCTGGCCGTTGTCGTTACATTCTTCATGGAGACTGTGGCCTCCAGTGGTGCCCCGGTGCCAACTTTCATTTCCGACTTTCGCGTTAAAGTCTCCCAGCAGCAATTTGACGTCGTTTGTTGGAAGTGAGTCGAAGAGAGTTTCAAGACGGGCGTAGAACTCGTCTTTTACTGCGTCTTCTTTAACTTCAGTGGGGGCGTGCACATTGATGAGCCAGAGATTGAAGAATCGAGTCTTGATGCGAATCGCACACAGCCGTTCATTTATGGGTTTGAAGTCAGTAATATGCGGTTTGAGGTGATTGTTCACTATAAATGCTACTCCAAACTCCTTGCGGCCCAATGGTTTGCCACTTGTAAAAATTGTGTGCGATTTCTTGTCATTAATCTCGCTGCCAAGCCAATTTGTTTCCTGGACTGCAATAATGCTCAGTTTGTACTTTTCGACCTGTTGAAGGAGGGCCTTCTCGGCCCCCGCTTTGTTCAGGGAGCGTACATTCCAGGATCCGAAAGAATAATCCTTTATTCGTTTGCGTGGTCGTCGTTGTTGATCCGTCCAATCCGAGGCTTTTGTTCCAGGTTTCTTGACGTGGAGTGGTTGTTACAAGGACGAGTTGTCAGCACGTCGCTTAACCCCATTCAGGGGATGGCCTCGGAGATAGCTGCTTCAGATGGTTTAATAAACGTGCTGGAGCCCACACAACTATGTAGCAGGTCCAACTACGCAAGTGATTCCATCCTACTAAACCTGAGACGCTTAGGTGTTCGTCAGCCATTCAGGCTACAGCTATCTGCCTTTTCCAAACATAGTCATATAACACCGCTCATTATGCATGCAAATCAGCTCGTCTACGACAATGGACCACAAATGGGGTGACAGAACGCCACTTTGTGGACAACCCTTTCCGTTTCCGGATTCACGCAAATGGATGTACTGCCTAAAGTTGAGTGAATATCCCGTCCAGGTAGTGTAACGGACGGTCTGGTGGGCATACGGAGATGCCCGTGAGGACGGAACCTACGGTTGCATTATGACCGTGAAGATCGGGCAGTGCCATCTGCGAAGGAATGGGCCCCTCAACGACCTAGCAGGGCCATATGCTTGCTGTAGCTCAGTTCGGGAGATGTGGGCGGGGTTTTCGCCGCTCGTCGCCCCTGTCCTTTACGTATTATCAAAAATTCATTGGCCTGAGGAAGACAATACAAACAGGGGAGGTAAAAATGGGGGAATAAAAAAAATAGTCGATAAGGATGGAATGGTTGGCGGACGGATCAGACGCCCACGCGGCCGCACCTGCGTCCGGGTATAATGGGACCCTCGGCCTCTGGTTTCGTACCACCAACAGATCACTACTCATCAGGTGCTGCTTCGATCTGCCGGTGGAAGCAGCACTACCAGGATATGGTCTATTTCAGGTGGTTCATTACAGAAGGTCCTGGGATATAAAGCCCCAAGAGCGCGAAATGACTGGTTCGACAAAGAATGCAAAAATTCACTTGACGCGAAAAAACGAGACCTACAGACAATGGATTAAACGAGGAACCAGAGCTAGAAGAGATAAATATGACGAGCTACGGCGAATATCGAATAGAAAAATTAGACGTAAGAAACGTAAATACTTTGACGAGCAGTTGCTGAATATAAACAAAAACTTAGTTAATAGGAACACCAGAGAAGCGTACAAACTAGCAAACACAATTAAAAATGGCTATCAACCCAGGACTAGCCTTTGTAAGGACAAGGATGGAAACATCATCAGCGACACCGATGGCATTAATAAACGATGGGCCTCTTATTTTGAAGAGCTTCTGAACCTACCATCTAACATCCCCACACAAGAAGCTCTCGACGGTATTGTTGATCCAGGCCCACCCATACAATCCCCGACAGTAGAGGAAGTTGATCTCACGTTGCGGTCACTAAAACGAAATATAGCGCCGAGCGCTGACGAGATTCCAGCTGAACTGCTAAAATTCGGTGGAACGGGTTTAGCTAATGCCATACATCAATTACTCCTGCGAGTATGGGAGGACGAGGAGATCCCAGGCGATTGACGCAGAAGCATCATCTGTCCAATTCACAAAAAGGGAGATAAACTGCGGTGTGAGAATTACAGAGGCATATGACTAGTTTGTACGTCCTATAAAATTTTGACGAAAATTCTGGAAAATAGAATAAAATCGAACGAATAACGAATGAACGAATAGAATATATCGAAGCGGTTTCAGACCTGGACGCTTCACAGCCGATCAGCTCTTTACGGTCAAACTGATACTCCAGAAGTGCTGGGAATACAACGTAAACGTATACCAAATCTTTGTCGACTTCAAGCAGGCATACGACAGTATCGATCGTGGAGTACTGTACAACATCATGCTGCAATTTGGTATACCGGCCAAATTAGTGCGACTGACAAAGATGACGATGACCAACTCCGTCTCACAAGTCAGGATCCATAATAGACTTACTGATCTATTTGAAACACGCACTAGTCTGAAACAGGTCGATGGACTGGCACCGACGCTCTTCAACCTAGCACTGGAATACGTTATTCGGGCTATGAATATGGACAACAGCAATACGCTACTCATCAAGTCGACACAATTAGCAGCGTACGCCGACTACATCAACATCATGTCCCGAAGATTGGCCGACGTAGAAGAACTTCGGCATACGCTCGATACCGCTGCAAAAGAAGTTGGACTACGTATTAACGAGGGTAAAACTAAAATAATGATGCAATCGACGACAAGGACACCTGCACAATCGAGCATCAATGTGGGGGGCCTCAACATCGAGTTCGTGAACAACTTCATATATGTACCTGGGTTGCAACTTGTCAAGGGATGCCAACGAAACTGACGAAATCAAGCGACGAACGAACTTATTCTAGCAACCGCTAGATGCATCCTAAATAAAAGCTTTACTTGTGCGCTGTCCAGGGCAGAATCGGCCCTCGATAAATTACTGGGTTAAGCGCTAACCCATATAGGGCAGCATTGCTGTTGTATTGCGTTTTATTTCACTAACCTATACAGGCTAAGAAAATCAAAAAACCGCGCCCATTGAAGACGGAGAAAAACCAGTCGGTAAGAACAGAACATGATAAAGGATACGAATTGTCACATAGGCATGGATAACACACTAGATTTAGACAAGGCATATATATATATCCGTCGGTTAGTTATTGCTTTATTATTTCATATTACAAAATGTTTGAACCAAGCTTAAAAATACCAAATACATAAAAACAACACTAATTATGATAATGTAGTATTTAATGTAATGAAATGTATATATATACTAGATAATAAATGCGTAAGACTATGCTAAGTCTATTTCAAATAGACGGCATGCAAATAATTTTATTGTTGTTTATTCATATCACAATTACATTTTTTTTTCAATTCTAAGCTTATCTTATTTACAATATTTTTTTTACATACCAATTCATTGATTATATGTTCTTTTTCATTACATAAAATATGTCTGTACAATTTGTTTCACTTCAATACTGATTAAATTTGTTTAGAGTATAGTAAGGCACTTAAATTCTGAAAATCGCCGGTTTCAGATAATATAGCGTACTAACATACAGAATTACTCGTATATACATATGTATTTATATACTAAATTCCCGTATATGTTTTTCAGTTTATTAAGTAATACTAATGTTTGGCCTTTACAAAATCATTATTCAATCGGATCTTTCTTTTTTGCCAAAGATTGCACATTTAAATTTCATTTTTTTTTATATAAAGAGTAATGCCAAATTAACGTATAATAAATAATACAAATGCAATTTGCAAATAATGTAAATAATATGGCTTCGGATTGTTTTAGTCAAACGTTAAGATTATGCACAGGCTTTCCATAAATGACAAATGAGACAAGTCTTAGATCTTGGATACAAAAGAATTGGTATATTCCTATTTCACCGGGCGACGCATCGTGGTTCGCGCCTTGTCTAATAGTGGGTATACCGCTTTGGGATATAGAGCGAGCGCGGCGAGCCTTCTAGGGCGGTATACTGAAGGTTGCAGCCCCTTAAGCCGCCCACGTAAGGGGAGTGAGAAACCCACAGAAGGGAGAATAAGAAGGAAGCGAAAAAGAGCGAGAGAAATGAAATAATTCGGCACAAGTGTGGAAGTAGGAAGGGGGATGGAAATTTGATATCTCATTTGCTCCTACATGGACCGGGCGGGTGTTCCGCGGCAGAGAGACAGAATGGAATGTTATTGTTCACATAGGAGAAGTAGGAGAGAGGATGACATCTTATGTGCTTCCTGTGCTTTTATATAGACTGCGCTTGTGTTGCGCAGTGGAGGGCGTGTGTCTCTCTGTTTACTTTTTACTAGTTCGTATGTGGTGGAATTACATCCAGAATTTAGTGTACAGTAAATGGTGGTTTCACCTCCTTCTATATGTCTCTGTGGAGAAACCTACTCAAATTAAAACCCACTATTGATCAAAGATGCGAGCCACTACGCTTCGCCCGGTCAGTTAGGAATGTTCCAAAGAATTAACTTTGGTGTTTTTTAAATATTGGAACATTCCTAGTTGATCGGGCGACGCATAGTGCCTTTGGCTAATAGTAGGTTTGCTCCGTTTGCTACGCGAGCTCCGCTACTTAACGGGTTGTTATTCTCAGTATACCGCCTATTTTAACACGTTCACTATCCAGGTTTTGACATCTTTCTTAGTAGGTGCGTTTTTTCGTACAGAGCAGAGTAGAGCAGGTTAATCGACGAAAAAAATGATCGAGAGCAAATTAGCGTAGCGAACACGAAAATGGGGCATGTCTTTGCTTCAAATGTCACCTCAAATTTCAAGAGAAAACTTAAATCCTTAGTACCTATACAACCGGGCAAACTTCCTTTAGGCAGCAAAATTATTTTGCATGTTTACTATTTCCATGTAATTACACAAAACGAACATTTTATTGACAGGAAATGAACTTGATGTGCTTCCCAAACTGTAACTGCCCGAAAACTTCGACACCTGCGCCGCTTGCATTTCAAAACGCTGACTACTTAACCGAGCAGCATTCTTGCACTGACGTTTTATCCAGAGCAGCTCAGATCAAATTGTTAGTGTAATTGTGTGGTCTTAAGCTGCTCTGCTCTATATGGATCTTGAAAAAAACGCGCCTAGTATGTCCGTAAAAAAATCGACGGGCAGTGCCTTCGGCAGTATTTGCAAGTATTTGCGTGATAACGTCATTGAATCGATGCAATTTAAATTAAACAATTTTATTATTTTGTATTATTTTTTATTAGGGTAATTCCAATTTTAACTCGCTGGAGTGTACAAGCGATTCAGTATTGGCCGATGATATGAAAAATACGATACGAATCGTAATATTTCAACAGTAATATGTCTGGTTAATGTTGTATCCAGACAAGTATTTCCCAATGTTGTTGAGGTGTCGGAGACGCAGTCGAGATTAAAATTCCGCTTTATAGATGGTATAAAGTCGGAATTGCTCTTGATGCCAATGTTGCGTTCGACACCTTAATGCTTAAAATTTTTTTTTTTTCTTTCTGACATTTCAAAAGTTTCTCCAGCATGCCGATAGATCCTATCACTAAAGCAGCATTTTAGAAATTTGCCTAAAAAACCAGCGCTGGCGATGCTACTGCCGCTGCTCCAATGTAAGGCCCGAACCAGATTGAACGCAGAAGGCAGCGAACAATAAGAACAACATGCAGATCTGCTGATCTGATTTCATGCTGTCAGAGCGACAGCGGCGAAATCAGATCTGCATGTTGTTGTTATTGTTCGCTGCCGCTGCTGCTGCTTTCTGCGTTCAATCTGGTTCGGGCCTAATTCGGCAAATGCGTGCATTCTAATTAGCCTAGACACAGGCGATGCCGCTGCTGCTGCTGATGCCGGCATTGAAATTCCGGTATGAGTTATAGATCCTGCGCCTGCGCCGTCATCCCAACGGAAATCAGTGGCTGTTAGTGATTGATCCTGCGTCTGCGTCGCCATCTCAACGGAAATCGACGGCTGTTAATTCTTGATCTTGCGCCTGCGCCGTCATCCCAACGGAAATCAGCGGCTGGTAATTAATACGATTGCAGCGCTTCCTGTCAATGATGCGGTGATAATAGCAACATTTACTGGATGGGGGCTTGGCTAAAGCTTACAACGACCGGCGCGGCGAGCGGTACAAAGAATCGAATTGCTGCTGACAGTTTGACACTTTGAAGCGAGAGTATATGAGGAAGTGAAAAAGAGCGAGAGAAACGAAGCAATTCGGCACAAGTGAAGAAGTAGGAAGGGGGATGGAAATTTGACATCTCTTTTGCTCTATATGGACCGGGCGGGTGTTCCGCGGCAGAGAGACAGACTGGAATGTTATTGTTCCAATTGGAAAAGTAGGAAAGGGGATGACATCTTGCGTGCTTCCTATGCTTTTATATAGACTGCGCGGGTGTTGCGCAGTGGAGGGCGTGTGTCTTTCTCTCTACATTTTACGACTGGAATTGCTTCAAATAGTTTAGTGTTGAGTATATGCGGATTGCTCCTCCATAGGTATTCTCTATGGTTTGACAACATTTATTGGATGGGATTTAGGATAACGCTTGGTTAGAATATACAATAAGCTTTCAAAGGAAAATTTATCACATGGGCGCTGAGATCTCCCAACAGATTTTAAAGCATTTCTACTTCCGTCCCTAGCTTTTTCGACATACTCCTCAAAGACGTTATCACGTCAAAAAAATCCATGTTTTATCATTCATGTGAGTGACATCTTAGTCATAGGAAGTGAACGTTTTCAATACGATGTGAATTTAATTGTTTTGTATTCTAAAAGCGTACTAATCGGCACAACTTATAGTTTTATTGTCATAATCCCCAGAAAAATTTTGCACCAATGCAATGTTGAGGGGGTCGAAAATCCTCTTTCATAGTCCTCTTCGCGGGCGCCCCCTGGAACGGTAGTTGTCGTTGACCATTGCTAACTAAGTCAAGCCACTATTCATGGGGGTGCGATAATTAGATTGAGGTAAACATGATAGTTGCCCATAATTGGCCGATCCGCACCAAAGCGCCTCAGGTAAATAGGCCTACACCAATTACGTAGTCAGATCTGCAATATAGTTGTGTGAACTCGGGCACATCATAAATTCCCTGAAGAAACTATTTAATATCGACGCAGCCCCTGAATACGGTTGAGCGATGGGCGTATAAATCTTCCTTTCTCCTGGACTCTATGTCAAGAGATCTGAAAAAAGCCTCGGATTGGAAGGATCAACAACGACGACCACGCAAATGTTTAATTCATTATTTTTTGAGATCATGCAATGTACGTTCTATGAACAAACCCGCGGCTCTCCTATAACAGGTCGACAAATACAAACTGAGCATCATCGCAGTCCAGGAAATAATTTGGTCTGGAAGCGAGATAAACGACACAAACAATTTTCAAAAGCCGTAAACCATCGTAAACAAGGAGTTTGAAGTTGCATTCATCGTGAATAAACGCCTCGAATCGCACGTTATCAATGAAAGATTGTGTGCGATTCGTACTAAGGCTCAATTTTTCAAACTTTGGCATGCGAAGGACGACAAACGTCAAAATACTGCTGGGAAATTTTAATGCGAAAGTTGGAAACAAGAGTTGGCATCTATAATCACAGGAGGATACAACCTCCACGAAGATTGCAATGATAATGATCAACGACCAAACGACTTCGCATGCAGTAAAAATATTGTCGTAAGTTCAACATGCTTCCCACACCAAAGGATACCTAAACAAATCACCGTAAACCAGATTGCCTACATCCTCATATGCAAGAGATTTTGAGGAGCAAACTGCGATTCTGACAGACAACCTATCCGGTGTAGAATTTCGTCAGTGCACCAACTCTCGAGCGATGCTACGGCGCAGGCATATACAGCCGCCCTTAAGGAAAACTAACGCCTATGCTACATAACATCGGCATCACAGGTGTACATGGGTTTTGGGATGAATTAAAAAAAATACTATCAAGGAAGTCGCAGAGAAGGTCGTTGGACAAAGACCCGGTCGGCGTGCACGAAACGGCTGGTTTCACGAAAGAATGCCGAAATTCGCTAGACGCAAAGAACAAAGCTTACAGACAATGTATCCCACGTCCCACTAGAGCCAAGAGAAGAAAATATGACGAGCTACGGCAATTATCAAATGGAATTATTAGACGTAAGCCAGCAAAGCTAAACATCAACATCGAGGACTTCAGCATCGAATTCGTAGACGACTTCATATACCTGGGTAGTAACCTGTCAAAGTACGCCAATGAATACGACGAAATCAAGCGACGGACACAGCCAGCAAATAAGACTTCCTTCTCGATTCTCCCCATAATGAAATCGAAGCATGTGCGCAGAAAGACGAATCTCCGCATATATAAAACAATTACATGACGTGTGTCATACATATTATGGCTGCGAAAGCTGGACCCTAACTCAAGCCTCTGAAAACATGGTAAACACATTGGAACGAAATGTCCATCGACGAACTTTCGAAGCAGTTGCAGACCGAAGTGGATGGCTCATCCGGTACAACCACGAGCTGTACGACGAGTTGGATGTTTCAATAATCGTTAAACTACAACGACTTCAATGAGTAGGGCGTGTACAACGAATGGACGATAATCGCATGCCTAAATGAATAGTGAAGGAACGCATCAGCGGAGCAAAGCTGCAAGGAAGACGAGGGCTCGTTGGGAAGAATGAATAGATGCTGACGCCGAACAAGTGCCGGGTTTAGAGTGCCGAAATTGGAGAACGCGGTCATGTGGCCGAGATAGTTGGAGCACAATGAGCCAGACGACCAAAGCCCGACGTGGACCTTAGATAACACACCATATGGGTCGATGGAGCTTACCAAGAAGCGTTATAATTACATATGTTCTATTTTTCGTTGCACGAATTGAAGTAGTCTTAAGTTGTTTAGAAAGGCAAATTGTGAACTTCGGTAAACGAATAACAATTGTTTCAGGCAGAAGCACAGCATTCACATCCAAATTGTTCCGAGAGTGTTTCGAAAGTTACTCGCTGGGCAATGTACGAGTACCACAACTATGGAGGAACGTGAACGTGGTGTTCATACCCAAGGGTGGTAACAAGCCAGAGAAATTGCCTAAATCCTTTAGACTGATTAGCTTGACTTCCTTCCTGCCTAAGACTATGGAAAGACTATTTGATGTGCATATCAGGCACTTGATAGAATTCTCGACTCCTCTGCATCGAACGCTGTTCGCCTACACGAAAGGCAAATCAACGGTGACCGCCCTACATAACATCGTTGGAACTCTCGAAAAGTCCCTCAACGATAAGGAAATTGCGTTGTGTGCTTTCCTTGACATTGAAGGAGCTTTCGATAACACCGGTTATGACTGTATATCCAGAGCTCTGGAACTTAGGGGAATACCGGCTGCTACCATTGCCTGGATTGACGCTATGCTACGTGGGCGAGAGATACATTCTACACTTGGCGGCACTTCGATATGCATTAGTGCTGTAAGGGGATGCCCTCAGAGAGGCGTTTTGTCACCACTCTTATGGTCCTTAGTCGTCGACGAGTTGCTATCCAGGCTTCATGAGAACGGTTATCAGGCAATCGGATATGCGGACGACATCACCATTATAGTGAAGGGTAAGTTCGAATCTACCGTTGTGGACGTGATGGAAGCGGCCGTTAATATCGTTCTTCACTGGTGTGCTGTAGTGGGTCTGAACGTAAACCCACACAAATCTGTCGTTGTGCCATTTACGCGGAAACGGAACCTGGTCTTGAGACCGGTTTCACTAGGCGGAACGGCACTTGAGTACTCCACGGAAGTTAAATGTCTAGGTATTACGCTGGACTCGAAACTAAGCTGGAACACTCATATTGATAATGTATTAAGCAAGGTCACTCGCTCAATGTGGGCCTGTAGAAATCTCTTTGGAAAGACTTGGGGACTCACTCCAAAGATGATCGAATGGCTGTACTGTCTGCTGGTGCGCCCTATGGTGACATACGCTGCGCTTGTATGGTGGCCTAAGACCCGACAATTTTCAACCATACTAAAGTGCAATAAGCTACAACGTCTTGCTTGCCTAGGCATCACTGGGGCTTTGCATACAAACCGAACGTGTGCCTTAGAGGCCATTATTGGATTAACTCCGCCACACATCTTTATCCAAGAATCTGCAGCTATCAATGCTCTGATAATACATCTCACCTCTGACGTACACATCAATCACGCCGGTCATATGAGCATTCTAAAACAAATCCCTGGATTGCAAATCTGCCTAAGATCAGATTACTTGACCACGGTAGTTTGCTTCGGCAGGAAATTCTCAGCTCTTATCCCGGATCGCTCGGAATGGGAAAATGGTAATCCCTGCCCCGATCCAAGGTTTATTATGTGGTGTACTGATGGGTATAAAACTGAACAGGGAGTTGGTGCTGGGGTCTATGGACCGAACACCAGGATTTCAATCGCAATGGGATCCCATCCCAGCATTTTCCAAGCAGAAATCCATGCCATTGAAGTCTTTGCGAGGGAAGCTCTAGATAAGAAACTCCGTGGCCTTAATTTCTAACGACGACCTTCAGTTCATTACTGGCCAGGACAGGATAGACACCTCCATAAAAAGGCGAAAGTGGCAATGGATAAGTCACACACTTCGAAAAGGGCCGGAATACATTGCTAAACAGGCCCTCGATTGGAACCCACAGGGAACCAATGCAAGCCGCCGCGTTGGACGGCCTAGAAACACCTGGAGAAGATCAGTTGAGGACTTACGTCAGTAGGCAAATCGTGAAGACAGTTGAAGGCGATGGCGGCGAACAAGACGAGGTGGAAAGTTGGCGTGGTTAATGTCCTATGCCCTACAAGGGGTTGGCAGGACTATGTTCCGCTGTATCGCCATTACGGGAGCTCTAAAAACAACACCCACTGAAGCTCTGCTGAACCTGGCTCCCTTGGACATTCTTGCCGAACAGATTGGGGCTGGTGTGGCCATTCGCCTGTGTGAAACAAGTCACTGGACCACATCCACCACCGGGCACTCGGCCATTCTGAACAGCTTGAACGTTCCTGAAACCACGGACTATACCGTGTCGAAACTAGAGTTTGAAAGGAATTTCGACTGCCTGATCCCCTCTCGTGAGGAGTGGGCGGCTAACACCGCTTATGAATGTGATGCTATAAGCATCTATACCGACGGCTCCAAGAGCGATGGCGTCGGGGCTGGTGTTTATTCGGACAGGTTGAACATCAGACTGTCCTTCCGCCTCCCTAATTACTGTAGTGTGTTCCAGGCGGAGGTTACCGCTATCTATGAAGCTATATCATGGCTAGGGCGTAATGTAATTTCAGCTAGTGATGTTATAATTTATACAGATAGTCAATCGGTGATTAAATCGCTGGATTCTACTGTGACTCACTCGGAGGTACTTGCAGAGTGTCGTGCCTTAATTCTACTGATGGGAAGCTGTCTCAACATTACTCTTTGTTGGATTCCAGGTCACAGTGGCTTTGACGGTAACTGTAGGGCTGATGCACTGGCTCGCGAGGGTACTACTAGTGAGGTCAGTGGCAGGTTTCGTAACGTTGGCATGCCTCCGGCAACTTGCAAATTGGCCTTTAAGGCCAAGGCGACGATGAGGGCTAACATCAGGTGGAGTACCGGTAACACTTGTCGCGTTGCCAAGCAAATATGGCCTAGGCTAGATTGTAGTCGCTCTTTGGGGTTACTTTCGATGGATAGAAAGCGAATCAGCAGTGTCGTGGGGGTTATCACTGGCCATTGCCTCATTGGAGAGCATGCCAGGCGACCTCGAATACCCTACAATGATTACTGTAGAAGCTGTGGGGACGAGGATGAGGAGGAGTGTTCATTTCATTTGCTCTGCACCTGCCCTGCTCTTGCAGGTAGTAGGAATGACACCCTTGGCTCTTATTACTTCACCGATCTGGACGACTTGAAGGAGGTGAGTGCGGGTCAGATTCAGAGGTTCATTGTCCGCTCCGGATGGTTCGCGGACTAAGTATTGGTCGGAAGGGCTCTCTGTCGAGTTCATTTTAGTGGTATCACAACGGACCCAGTGGCGGTCTATGTGTGCTCCGTTGGAGGAGCAGCCCCTATAACCTAACCTAACCTAGGTTCCGCCAAAGAGGATTGATAATTCTACAAGAGTTATCACTCCATATAACTTTCCCCTCTGCCAGGAGATTTGTATGTATTGACAAATTGTATAGACTTCACAAGAAAGCTGACTCCGCCTCCGGCGGTAGATTTGTATGTATTGATTCTCTTGTGTATCTATACTGTGTAGTTTATACTATTTTTATACAATTTGTCAATACATACAAATCTCCTGGCAGAGGCGAAACTTGTATGGAGTGATAACTCTTGTGGAATCTATACTATTTGGTTCCGCTGAAAATTTCAGTACTTTATCTGATCTGCAGGCTTGTGCTCAATCAATCAAGAATCAAAACGAAGTCAGATATCTGCAATTGATAAGGGTACAGACATTACGAAGCTGCAACCGGTGCCATATTCCGATAACTCTGATTCGGATGCCGAAGGAATATTTGAAAATGGTATTAATCTAAATGATAAAACAATTGATCAAATTGCAAAGTCTGCCAATCCGAAAGTTGCTTGTAATATCGAGATAGAGGAGTCCACCACAGAATACGAAAGAGGTAGTTCTAATGAAGATCCATTTGCGGTTATCCCTTCTATTTTTTACAGTGATGATACTGAGATCAATAAGCTAAAAAAAACAAAAGCGATGCAATGTTGACAGTGTTGCATGGAATCGTTCCAAAAACGACTTAAACCTTAAGGGAAGAAAGATGGAGAGCAATGAAAAACGATTTATAGAGAGGAGCGCGAAGCATGAAGCCAAGATGCAAAAAATGCAAAGCATCTAAAACGACCAAATGTGAACAAATTCCAGAAACAATAAGGAATTAGCTATCTGACGCGTTTCGGCTTATAAAATCGGAGCGAAAAATGAGTGTATATTGACAGCTTGGTATCTGCAGAGCCAATAAAACCACTTGTGGCAGACAGGATGCTTCGAAGTCCAGGAGAGGATGTCTTTTGAAGTATCACCTCAAAGTAGATAACGAAATGTTGAGGGCATGTAAAACGATGTTTCTAAATACATTCGACATAGTGAAGTCGTCCGTAATAAGTTGGAAGGAAGCTGCGAAAGAAAACTTTGCAGTGAATAGAGAAACTAAACAGTTTATTGATCTGTCGGAATAAAAAAAAATGTTTAAATTCTTTTCAGGATGCAAGATAAGCTCTTCTTGCTTTCTTCCAATCTCTTTCTAAACTGCCTTCACACTATTGTCGCCAGACTACCCCAAAAGAGTATCTTCTTCCTGAATGGGAGTTTAAGGCAGCTCTTTACAGATTTTATATTTCCGATTGGTGCTCATCGCGTAATTTGACACCAGTCTCAACATCGACTTTCGACATATTGGAATTCGTGTTTTTTTTTTAACGCACTCATTGTGGTTTAGTTAAAGTTGACACGTTGCTTTAGTATGTGTGCGCTATGTTTACGACTCGACTGGCGTACTCGAATGTAAGAGTCACCTCACTTCTCGTTCGACAGTCAAAGAATAAACATCAATATATTGTAATTGCGAATTGCTATTTTCATTTTCCACAGCGGAACCACAAACGGATAAATCTCAACAGGTTATGGACCCAGAAAACGTGAAAATAGTAATTTAGGAAATTCGTGAAAGTACTGGACAATATAGTGAACACGAAGCAAAGGAAAGGAACATTCGATTGTGATTTCGCAACATTACGAATTGTTGTGAAATAGCGCGTACGGACATTGTGACTTTTTTCGTTGAATCGTTTTTTTTTTTTAGAATCGTGCGGGAAATTCAGAAAACGAATTTGTGCGTATCGGGAGAAAAACATTCGGTAGCGAAAACTGGTGTCAAATGGGTGCATTGCGTAGTTTTTTTTGTGAATCTTTGAAATTGTACGGTGAATTTTGCTCGGGTAAAATTGTGCGATTCAGCAGAAAATTCTAGAACAAAAACACGTGACAGTGCATGAGAACGTCGTTTGTGCTGTGGGTCGAGAAAAGAACAGTTTTTTTTCGTCGTGATTTCGTCATCGCGTGTAATAACGAAAAATTGACTTTTGGCTCTTTGAGACGTGAAACAAGAATAAATAGCGATCGAGTGAACATTGAAAAATTGAAAGGTGGCAGCAATTGGCTGACATGGAAATTCCAGATGCGCCAGGTGTTGGAGGCGAGTGAATTGTTCGACGTAGTGGATGATACCGATATGATACCGACAGTTACGGATGCAGAATATGCAACAAAAGTTACGGCATGGAAAAAGAACGATGCGAAGGCGAGACGAGCAATTTCGAAGGTGTGCAAAAGGCAGCCATTGCTACAAATTATGAATTGTGAAACGGCAAATGAGATGTGGACGACGCTCAAAGGCACATATGAGCAAGCATCAAAATCAAATATTTGGTTTTTACAACAAAAATATTACAGTTTCACAAAGGAGCCGGGCGATGATATTACAACGTTTCTTTCGAAGCTCATGGAAGTCGTGCAGCAATTAAATGACCAAAACGAACAAATTTCAGACACAATGGTTATGACAAAGATTTTGATGTCTTTGCCAGGGGAATATAACCATTTCTACAGTGCTTCGGAATCGACGAGTACGAAGAATCAAACAATATCCAATTTGCGTGCGCGATTAATGGCGGAGGAGCTTCGACTAAAATCGCAGGGCCAAGTCGAAACTGTGGAAGCGTTGATGGCCAAGCGGAATTTTTGGAAGAAAAATTCCGATTCGAAGAAAAATTCTGATTCGAAAAAGTTGTTTTCGTTGGGAAAGAAAAACAAAGAAAAAAAACAAGGGCGGCAACAGCAAGCCAAAAGGTGCTTGTTTTTCGTGCGGCGAAAGTGGCCATTGGAAACGCAATTGCCCACAGAAAAGTGTCAGCCGACAGGGAAGAAAGGGACAGCAACGCTTAACGGGAGTGGTGACCGAGCCGCCGATGTAACCGGACGCGTTATAATATTTTTCCGAATATATGTTACTCAATAAAGTTTATTCAAATTAAAAACATCGCGTTATTCATTCCGTTTTTCCTCTTGACAAAAACTCAGAAGTGGGATCCTCCCAGAAAATGTCGACCATCGAAATAGATTCGCTAACCGTCAAGCAGCTACGTGCCGTGCTGAAATCGCGAAATTTATCTACCGGGGGAACAAAATCCGAGCTAGTTAGTCGCGTGTGCGAGGAGTTGTGTTCCGATGAAATCAATTTAGACGAACTTCTAACCGAAACAGTGCCGCCAGTATCGCGTAAAGAATTTGATGAACTTAAAAATGATATCGCCGCCATCACGTCATTGTTAAAAGAATTTGTGTCGGTTCGCACACCATCGAACCAGCCGTCCGACCCCGTAAACACATCCACCATCGAACAACCGACTAACACCAACGCGAATGCCGATGATAGCCGAACCGTCAATCCGCCGACTACGACACCGCCATACCCATCGAATATCATGTTGACACCAAATCCGAATCCGACATCGTCATCGACCGTCTCAACCTTCTACGCCACCGCATCGAACGTCACCATGCCACCGAGAGCTGCATCAGCATTTCCTCCGGCCGAAAATGGAGCATCCATACCGACACGCGTTATCGGACGCACATTAACCATCCGTGAAGTGAGCGAAATGTTGCCGGAGTTCGATCCGCTGTCTGAATTGTCGCTCACATCGAAACAATTCACCACGCGCATTAGCATGTTGCAAAACACTTTCGGTTGGGAGGATGACATGATTCTTCTCGCTGTACCTTCAAAATTGAAGAACACGGCTAGAGTGTGGTTTGATAGCCATCCACGACCACATACATCATGGAGATTTCTAGCAGCCGATCTGGAGAGAGATTTTCCCAACGACATCGACGAAACCACAATACATGCAAAATTAATTGCAAGTGGAAGAAACCCCGGAGAAACACTCGAAACCTTCTTTTATCGTATGTGCGCAATCGCCCGTCGCGGGAATGTTAGTGAGAAGGCCACCATACGATATATACGTACGAATCTTCGACACACCGCTTTGCAGAATTCGATTGCATGTATAGATTTTGCAACCACCGCGGAACTTCTCGCAGCCATACGAAGGTTTGCTTCTAACGCGCAGCAACATCCGCCAGAACGACGCGAGAGTGTTCCAAACAAGCGAAATGATCGAGAGAACGTCACCGACACCAATCCAATGATGCCGAACAAGTCAGAAAGCGCACACAAACCTGGAAATCGTGCGAATAATCGGAAGGAGATAGTGTGCTACAACTGCTGGGGAAGTGGACACTTTTCAATCAACTGCACACAGCCGCAACGCAGAGAACGATGCGCTACATGCTCTCGCACAACACACTCAGCTGATCAGTGCCCTGATAAACAAAAACAAGCAAACGTCCGTCGAATAGCAGACGACAAATCATCTATTTGCTACAAACAAATTCTTTTGGACGGGCAATGTGTGGATGCATTCATCGATCCTGGTAGCGATCGGTCCCTCGTACGAATGAACACCGCCAAAGATTTGTGCCATATAATCAATGGAGACACAATAATGTTGAAGGGTTTCGCCGGCGGGGCAACCGAGAGCAATCAACACATCGTCGCCGAAGTCACCGTAGACGAATGCACGCAAACAGTGAAACTTGTTGTCGTGTATGATGACCTCATCCCATCTCCCGTGCTTCTCGGTCGAGATATACTGTGCGCCGCATACAACCAGCTGGTGATGAGATCCGGAATGTGTCGACTGGAAAAGATTGATTCTGATAAAATTCGCGTCGGAAGTGAAATAACTGACAACGAACGGAAGAGTTTATACAAAATTATTGATGAATTTTCCGGATGTTTCGCCACTGACATATCGGAGTTGGGTAGGTGCAAAAATACCCAAATGAAAATTGAAGTTAATGTCGACACCAAAATCAATCAAAAACCGTACAAAATTCCGTTCGCTAAACGGGAGGTTGTCAGTCAAATTACAAGCGAACTTCTTCAACATGAAATTATTCGACCGAGCTGCTCTGAATATTCATCACCCATCGTCCTGGTGAAAAAGTCGAGTGGAGAAGACCGGCTCTGCGTCGACTACAGAGCACTTAATGCGATCACCGTTAAGCAGCCGTTCCCAATGCATTCTGTGGATGAGCAACTGGCATTAATATCGGGCAATCATTTTTTCACTACACTGGATTTAATGGCAGGCTACTATCAGATACCCCTCGAAGAGTCATCCAAGAAGTACACAGCATTCATCACGCACGAGGGTTTATACGAGTTTAATTCTATGCCATTTGGTCTCGTGAACGCACCATCCGTATTCCAAAAGGCTATATCGCTGTTAATAAAGAAAATGAAGCCGGGTGAAGCCGTGCCATATGTCGACGAGGTCATCATTCCAAGTCGTACCGTAGAGGAAGGTCTTCAACGGCTCCGTTCTTTCGTCGAGCTACTTCAAGAGGCTGGAATGACCCTACGATTATCGAAATGTGTATTCCTCGCTAAAGAAACGTTATTCCTTGGTCATCGAATCGCTGGCGATCTGCTAAAACCCGGAATGGAGAAAACGTCTGCCATCAGCTCATTTCCTGCACCAACATCTGTCACCGAAGTCAGACGATTCCTCGGACTAACCGGATTTTTTCGCAAGTTCGTTAAAAATTATGCAATGATCGCCCGCCCGTTAACCAACTTGCTTAAGACAAAAGGAACACCGAACTTCTTATGGAACGAAGAACAAGAAAAGGCATTTCAACATTTGAAGCGACTGTTATGCAACGAACCAGTCCTTGCGTTATACGACCCAACGAAGAACCACGAACTGCACACGGACGCAAGCTCAAAGGGACTCGCCGGCATACTTATGCAGGAAACAGAAGCAGGTGTTTGGAAACCAGCGTTCTTCTACAGTCGAATATGCACCGAGGCCGAACAAAAATTTCATAGCTACGAGCTGGAGGTCCTCGCCATCGTGGAAGCACTCGAACGATTCCGAATGTATCTGTTAGGAAAACGATTCCGCATAGTGACAGACTGCTCCGCCATAAGCAACATGAAATCATCGACCCCGTTAATTCCTCGTGTAGCTAGATGGTTCTTAAAGCTACAAGAGTACGATTATGAAATTGCTCACCGAGCAGGAAACGCAATGCCTCACGTCGATGCTCTGAGCCGCTCACCCACCGAAAAACCTAGAGATGTTCCGGCCATCGCTGACAAAATATTCATAATCGAAGCCAAAACAGATGACTGGGTCGCAGCGATGCAAGCTTGCGATCCTGAGATAGTCAAAATAGTCGAGATACTTCAAGATGTTCAACAATCATCGCAGTCAAAACAATTAAAAAGCGAATACAAGATCAAACAAGAACGTTTGTATCGAATCGTGAACGGTCGACCAACATTCGTTGTGCCACGTGCAATCCGATGGAGAATCATCAAACTATACCACGATGACATGGGTCATTTTGGAGTGGAAAAAACAATTCAACGGATCCAACAACATTTCTGGTTCTCCCGCATGCGCAACCATGTGAAGGCATACATCAGTTCGTGCCTTCAAAGCTGTTACAATAAAACCATCACCGGAAAACCGGAGGGACAGCTACACATATACGATGTCGAGCCGATACCATTCCGTGTACTCCACTTGGATCACCTCGGACCATTTCCGCGCAGCACAAGGGGTAACATGCACATCATCGTCGCCTTTGACCCATTTACAAAATACGTCATTCTAAAGGCCGTTCGAACCACCAAGACCAGACCAGTCCTCGATATGTTAAACGAGATGACATCATACTTCGGTTTGCCAAGACGCCTCATCACTGATCGTGGAACCGCATTCACGTCAAAGGATTTTGAGACTTACTGCCGGGACAATCAAATCGAGCATATAAAAACTGCAGTCCGCACCCCGTGGGCTAATGGCCAAGTTGAGAGGGTCAACCGTAATATCCTCTCCTTCCTTCGCGCGTCAACTAATGACCGCCACAAATGGGATCAATTAACGAGAGAAATGCAATGGAGTCTCAACACCATGAGAAACACGACCACCAAGTTCAGCCCAAACGAGATAGTCTTCGATTTCCCGTTAAGGGACGTCATACACAACCACTTATTGTTGGCTCTCCACGACGAACCATCTTTCGAGGAGCAAAGTGATGTATTAACAACGAGCCAAAAACGAGAGGAAGCTGCCAGTAACATCTTAGCTGAGCGTAGTCGTTGGAAAGCCCGTTTCGATGAGCGTCATCGTCACCCTCGAAACTATCAACCTGGCGAGTTAGTCGTGGTCGAAAACGCGTTGGCTTCAACAGGAGAATCTAGGAAGCTCGAGCCTCGATACCGTGGACCGTACCGCATCAAGAAGGCTCTACGCTACGATAGATATCTGATTGAAGGATTACCTAACGAAAATCGCTCCAAACGATTATTTTCTTCTGTCTTCTCGAGCGATAAACTGAAACCGTGGTGTCAGCTTCATCCCGAGCTGGAAGAAGACGAATTCGACGGAGACGAAAATGAGCCCGGGACGGGCTCAATGTCAGGACCAGCCGAGCTGTCAGCCGACAGGGAAGAAAGGGACAGCAACGCTTAACGGGAGTGGTGACCGAGCCGCCGATGTAACCGGACGCGTTATAATATTTTTCCGAATATATGTTACTTAATAAAGTTTATTCAAATTAAAAACATCGCGTTATTCATTCCGTTTTTCCTCTTGACAAAAACGAAGAACAATTCGGACAGCAACAACAAGAAACAAGACAATGTGTCATCCGATGCATTCATGTGTCTTAGACCCGCCATAGACGGTGCGATCCATCGTCAGATCGATCTGACGATGGATCGCCACAAAATATCTGACGATCGAAATTATATGGAACTGTCAAAAAAATCGTCAACGATAGTACATACACGGTGCGATGGATCTGACGATCATAATATCGTCAGATCGATCTGACGACGGATTGCATCGTATATGTGGGCTATTAAATTGGCACCAACTGGAGACAAGGATAGTTGGGTACTGGACTCTGGGGCCAGTGGCCATATGTGTCATCGACGAGAATGGTTCGAGAACTTTATGGAGGCATCGTCACACATAACGATTGGAAATGGAGAAATGATCATGGCACGAGGAAAGGGGGACATCAGTATTCTTGCGTTTGATGGAAATCAATGGATCCGCAGACGTATGGTGAATGTATTGTATGTACCGGAAATTCATCTGAATTTATTTTCGTCAGGAAAAGCCATGGATCGCGGCTATCAATTACGATCGGATAGCAAGCGCTGCGAACAACTGAAAGATGGAATTATTTTTGCAGTGGGAGTTCGACGCGAGAGGCTGTTTCAAATGCTGTTCAAAGTTGAGGGGCTATTGGAAGTCGATGAGGCCTGCGCGAATGTGGCGACCAAGAAAATTTCGCTTCGAGCATGGCATGAACGACTCGGACATCAGAACGTGGCACATGTTAAGAAATTTCTGCGGGGAAACAACATTGATTTTGTGGACGAAGAGTTTGCGTGCGAAGCGTGCGTATATGGCAAGCATCATCGTGGCAGCCATAAACTTCGTGAAGAGAAATCAAAGAAATGCGGCGAAATTCTTCATGCGGACGTTTGCGGGCCAATGCCGGCTAGTTCAATTGGCGGTTCGAGGTAGTTTTTGCTTCTTAAAGACGATTTTTCACATTATCGCTTCATATATTTTCTGAAGCAAAAGTCGGAAGTGGCAGAGAAGGTCAAAATGGCGGTGATGCGAATTCAGCAAGAAATGGGACACAAGGTGCGCAGTTTTCGATCAGACAACGGAACAAAATTTGTCAATGCGGAATTAAAAAAGTTTTTTAACGAAATGGGCATTGAACATCAGTGAACTGTACCGTATACACCGCAGCAGAATGGTTGTGTGGAACGTGACAACCGCACAAATGTGGAGTCAGCGAACGATGATTCATTCGAAGCAAATGGACTACAAATTCTGGGCGGAGGCTGTAAATTTGGCAGTATATGTGTTGAATCAAGAAGGCGAAAATCGATCATTTGCAGATTTTTGGATCTGAGATTTTTGTATACATTCCGAAGGAAAAGCGACAGAAGCGGGATATGAAGGCAATGAAGTGTGTGTTCATAGGGTACGAGAATTATTCGAAATCATATGGAGTGTGGAATCTGGAGACCAACAAAATTGAGGTGGCTTGCGATGTGATTTTCCTTTTGGAAAAATCAACGTCCACACTTGACTTTGGTGACGCTGAGAAGGTTTGAGATTATGCCGGAGACATTGAAACAAGGCGATCGACATCGGGATATGTATCCATGCTTGGTAACGGAATCATCAGTTGGGCCTCGGAGTGACAAAAATCAGTGGCGCTATCAACAACTGAGTCCGAATACATGGCGGCGGCGCATGCGATAAAAGAATTGGTGTGGTTGCATCGATTATTGTCCGAAATATTACCAACCGATTTGGATAAACCAATGATCTTTATGGATAATCAAGATGCGATTCGACTCGTGAAGAATCCCGAGTTCCATAAAAGAACAAAGCATATCGACGTCCGATATCATTTCATCCGCGAAAAGTACGAGGACGGAATCTTCGATTTAAATTATGTAGCGACGGATGAACAGGCGGCAGATGTGATGACCAAGGCATTGCCAAAGAATAAGCATCAATATTTTTGCAAATTGATGGGCCTTTTGCCAAAGAAAAATTAACGTAACCTGTAACTAAAAGTGGGAGTATTGGAATTCGTGTTTCTTTTTTAACGCACTCATTGTGGTTTAGTTAAAGTTGACACGTTGCTTTAGTATGTGTGCGCTATGTTTACGACTCGACTGGCGTACTCGAATGTAAGAGTCACCTCACTTCTCGTTCGATAGTCAAAGAATAAACATCAATATAATTACGAATTGTTATTTTCATTTTCCACAGCGGAACCACAAACGGATAAATCTCAACACGACAACACGATGAACAATGAGAACATTGCATTATTTCGACCAAAACAAGATCAGTGTAATCAACGTCAATCTCATAAACTTGGATATATGAACGACAATGATTATGAAGCTCATATCCAAAGGAAAGACGAAGCTCGTCAAGAAAAAAGCCAGAGATAAGGCTGAAGAAAATTTTGTTTTCACCGTTAACCTGCAAGCTGTATTGAATGCTCCGAAGTCGAATATATCAAATATGTACGAGTACTAATAAAACAAAGTCGCAAATGGAGGCGGGCTCTATGCATTCCACAATCGAAAAAGGTCAAAGCAAAGGACATAAATGTACCAGCGGATTATGCTGACATCTGGAAACGTGCACGAAGGTCACACTTTCTTTAAAAGCTTTAAGGAAGAATGACAATGAAGACAATGCGGCCTGGACGCGTAAAGGGTGATCCCAAGGCTTTCCTTTTTCTTTTATATCTTTTCTTCTTCCTTGCCCTTTCATACCACTCTGCGGCTTCGCGTTGCTCTGCCTGTGGTGTTGGCACTTCGCCCATTCTGACGGTATAATCTCAGCTTCCTTCTGCAGGCAGCACGGTCTTGGATCGTATCATCGCCAAGATTAACGCGTTGTTGTTGCTTTTTCATCTGATCGATCCATGTGTGTTTCCGTCTGCCTCGGCGTTTGGGTCCAGCAAATCTTGATCGTTGATAGTGCCTTCATGACAGGGTTCTCAGGCGGACGCCTTAGAACGTGGCAATACCAATCCATACGACGATCTTCGAGCTTTTTAGTGATCGGTTGCTCAACGAACAAGCTGCCTCGGATGTAGGTACTTTTGATATGATCCTTTTTGGTCACACCGGCTGACATCCGTAGCATTTTCATCTTAGTCGCAGTCATTTTGCTTTCATATATCTTGTACATAGTCCAGCATTCAGACGCATACATGAGTGCGGGACGAACGACCGTTTTGTACAACTTGCCCTTAAGCTTTCGTGGCATTTTCTTGTCGCAGAAAACTCCACTTTTCTTGCCATTTCATCCAACCGACACTGATGCGATGTTTGATGTCATCATCGCAGGTAGCTTCTTTGTTGACCATCGAGCCCAGGTATTTGAACCTTGTACAGGACTTCAACTGCTTTCCTTTGATGTAGATATCTGGTATCGGTCTCTCTGGATCTGAGAAAGGACAGCAAAGACACTCAGTCTTTGGTATGCTAATCCACTTATTCAGTGCAGCCTGCAAAGCAACGATATCTTTGCTACCCAGGACAATGTGATCGGCGAAGAGAAGGGATATTTCCAGGCCGTCAGAGATGAGTGTTAATAAATAGAACATGATGATGTTGAAGAGCCAAGGACTCAATACACTGCCTTGGTGAACTCCGACTTTAACCGGAAATTCTTCAGACTCACCAGCTGTGCATCTAACTTTAGTAGTTGCCCCATCATACATGTCTTGTATGATCTTGACATATGCCTCGGGGACCTTAAGTACTCTTAGCGCCACCCATATCAGATCACGAGGAACTCTGTCGAAGGCTTTTTCCATAGCGATGAACACAAAGTGCAAGTCCTTACGTGCATCACGATGCTTTTCCATCGTAACACGTATGCACTGAATACCATCCACCGACCCTCCACAAAACCGCACTGATTGTCATCCAATCGTACAATCTCTTTCAAACGATTGCAGACAACTCGCTCGTAAGTCTTCAATGTGTGAAATGTTAACTTGATTGCCCTATAGTTGTTGAGCTTGCGTGAGTCACCCTTGTTCTTATAAAACGGGAGAAGGAAGCTTTTTCTGAAAGCGTCAGGCATCGGTTGCCCTCTTCTAATTTTGTTAAAAAGAACAGTGAGCCATCTAAGCCCGACATGATTCATTTTCAACCAAAATTCCAAGGATATTTTGTCCGGTCCGACTGCCTTTCCGCGTTTCATCTGCATCATTGCCTTCATCACCTCCTCCACTGAAAAATCAGCGATATCAGTGGTGTTTGGCTCCACAGCTTGAATAGCTTCTCGCAGAAATTCTTCGTTCAGGAGTTCGTCAAAGTACTCACGCATTCTGCTACAGATTGCAGTATCTTCAACCAGAAGTACTCCTTGTGAGTCTTCAACGTACTTTGGCGCCTGAATCTCTCGAGCGTTTCTTCTCCTTTGGGCTGCGACCTTATAAATCCTGGCATTGTCTTTAGGTTTCTCTTGCAATGACGATCTCCCAGCCGCCGTCAGATCTCCTAGTTCCTGATAGAACTTCTCGGCTGCAATCGCCTTTGCTTGAGCAACCTTTCGCTTTATCGCTTTACTTCCTTCCGGCATTTATCATATTTCTCCCGAAGTTGAACCTTCTCGGCTTCACTGCCTGTGTTGCATGTTGTCCAAGCCTTGAATGCATTCGATTTGACCTGCACTGCTACTTTAGTTTCGTTATTCCACCACCACGTCTCCTTGTTCGTGTGGGGCCTTTCGAAACTCCCAGTGTCTTTTCAGCCTCACCTACTAACATTTCATCCAAAGCATTCCACATTTGTGTTGGACTTTGCCCGTCGCAGTTGGTGTTGTATTGAAGCCACTCCTCCATTTTAACAATGAATGGAGTTACAACAGATTCAAAGCGTTCGTTGTTGAGATTATGCCACTTGATTTTCTCGACTGGTTTGGGGATTGCTTGCGGTCTTGTTCCTCCTTTCAAAATAAATCCTGTCAGGAGCAACCGGTGCTGGGTGACCGCAGATTCACCCAAGATCACTTTGCAGTCTTTCACCCAACGTCTCATGAAATTTAGACACAGATGATAGTCTATCTGCGTCACATGAGCTCCACTGCTATATGTGATTAGGTACCTTTGGTTCTTAATGAACCATGTATTGAGAATGACCAGCCCGTGTGATCTGCACATAGTCAGGATAGCCTCACCTTCATCATTTCTGGCTGTAGATTGGCTACCGTTCCCACCATGGCAATCCTCGTAATCATAGTTCTTTTATATCTTTTCATCGCTAACTAAACCCAGTATTATAGGTAGCAGATGTAGGAGCATTCCAGTACAATCCGGATGGCACTATTAACTTTAAGCTGCGATTTTCTGATGGCTGAGAGCCACTTCTACGTAAGAAGTTAAACATAGAACCAAAGGATTTTGCATTGTTAAGATTTATCAATCACTTGCCGAAAATTTTTCAATTTGCAAGATTTAAAAACTACTGTTCCACGGGACTATCATTTTTTAATGAGAACTTGCGATCATTTCTAATAAAAATGCCAATAGATCCTTGATAAATATTTTGTCTCAATGATTGGAAAAAATGAGATAACTCCGTAGTTGGTATTGAATCATTAAAATGTATGTAAAATGTGTAAATTAGCTAACTCCTTTTTTCCAATGTAGTTTCTCCATAAAAGAAAAAAGAATATTATAACCTATAGGAAAATGACCCAAAATGTACTCTACAGAATACATAAGCAGAATGGTTCAGTCCAGACATAACTGTAAATGCATACAATAAGTATATTGTCCCTCCCGACCATTTTCGTAAAACGGAGTTGACCGTTTTTTAAGTGGTTAGACAAACTTTAAACTCATTCCTGATAGATTTCTTTCATGGGTTTGAATAATTTTCTCGATATTTAGCAAGATACATTAGCAAGACAAATGCTTTTATCTTTTTGGAAAAAATATTCAATTTCTGAAGACGGTGTTCGCAAAGTTCTAAACGAATTGAGCTGTTTTTAATGCTAAATTTTAGCAAGTTACTTACAAGGTAGGAGCAATTGAACTTAAACGGAAAAAGAGCAAAAGAAAGCCCGACAGCACAAAAACTAAAAATAATCTCGCCATTTGAATTTAAAAAATTAGTTAGTAGAAGTTTTAAATCTTCAGATCGGTGTTCAGTACTCCACAGAACATTATAAAAAATAAATAACTGGCGCAACAGTCCAATTTGAGCCATGGCCTCGCGATGAGTTAGCATCATCTCATTTTCTAGATCGTGACGGTCTTGTGCAGAGGTGTGTGATCGGCAACATGCTCAACCGAGTTATTTACCCCACAAATGGGTACTCATTTAACAGCTGAGTGGGCTCATAGTCCGACACGTAAATCCCCTTTTTTATCGAAAACTACCGGATTCAGTAAGAATCGAACCGGGGCCCAGTGCGTAGAAGACGAACGTGCTAACCGTTGCGCCATCCGGACTACAACAACAACAACAACAACCACAGAACATTATGGTACATACAAAAAGCATCCTTCCTTCAGTTCCCCTTTTTTCTGGACTTATGATAAATCTACGACTACCGAGATAAGAATAATTTGAAACTAAGGCTGCGCGCACGTTGGAACACGTTCCCGTGTCGCGTTCACGTGTTTTATGTCAAACGGTTTGAGTCTATGGTTTCCAGCCAAAGACGCGAATCTGTAAATATGACAAATGCTCGGCTAATGTCGTATCAACAAATTGAGTTCATTATTGTGCTTTAAAATGGATAATTAGGTAAGAATTGAGTGGCAAAACAAACGACTTGGGAGTAGTAGGATGTGCATAAACACACAGTTCATACTAAATTATTGGATGTAACACACAATAATGAACTTAATTTGGTTATACGACAACAGCCGAGCATTTGTCAATTCGACAGACTCGCATCTTTGGTTGCAAACCATAGACTCGAACCGTTTGACATAAAACGCGTGAACGCGACACGCGAACGTGTCCCAACGTGCGCGCAGCCTAAGAGTAGGAAGTTCATTTTGAGCACTTTAAAAGGCCAAATACTCGTACAATACAGTACAGTCGCGATAATTTCAACCTGCGGTAATTTCAACCCGCGATAATTGCAACCAAATAAATATACAATATAATGTATAATTTATTTAGTTGAAATTATCAAAGGTTGAGATCATCGCAGATTGAAATTATCGCGACTGTCCTGTCATATACTCTGCAATTTCAATTCATATACTCTGTAATTTCGATTCACTATTATACTGACTTTTCGATAATATAAATTTCGCAAGAAATGCATTTATGAAAATATCATTGAGGCATTGTTCCGATAATTCCACCATACCGATAGTTTCAACCAAGCTGGTTTTTATTAGTTGAATTTATCGCGACTGTACTGTAGTTATATTCTAATCTAACGACTTATAGTGGCCTTCCATGTAGCATGGAAGAAGTTACTGTTATTGTCACCATAGTTTTGCAAATTGCTAGAAAATTTGGCAATACAAATTTTAATTGACCGATTGATAAACGTTCTAACCTTAATTGAAAGGGGATCCGTCCCCATGGAAGTAAGGAATTCAATTCATTTGGAAGCAAAAAGATTAATTTCGGAGAGAGAGTGGATTGTTGGTTGCGTAGATGATGTCAGTCATTGTACATGCCGTCTACAAGAAAGTCCATGCGCCGATAGTGTCTTGTTGACCAGTAATCCTTGAAGCGACGATACATAATTGTGACAGCGCCCATTGCAATTGGAATGGCGAAAATAATAGCGACAACTGATACAAAGTAGTTGCGATTAAGCGGTGGCATTGTCACATCCATCGAGGGTTCAGCAATGGGTAGATCTGGTTCTTCCACGTTCAACTTACCGCCAGCTGGGTTCCGATCGTGCAGTTTTCCGTGAGTCACATTACCGATAGAAGGATCATCCTCGATACTGTAGGTGATGGTAGGTTTTTTTGGTCTCGGAGTTGTAGTCGTGGTAGTGGTTGTTGTTGCAGGTTTTGCTATTGTTGTTGAATTACTTATCAATGACGGAGTTGTTGGCTTCGATCGTGGAGGATTGGTTTCCACAGCGGGTTTAGTAACATTCTTCGAGGACTCCTTGGGGCTCGATGTACTACGTGAAGTTGGGGTTGTAGGCGTTGTGTGATTGTTCAGCACAGTAATTTCGACATGATTATCGTTCACGACACCTTCTCGCCCCTTTGACTTCCGTTCGTGATTTTCGGCGGGGCTTGCAGGCTTGTTTTCAGAAGTAACTGGATCTAATTTGGGTGTTGGGTTCGTTGGTTTCGGTGTGACTGCAACAACAGGAGCAGTGGTCAAACTCGCATTCACACTAGTAGATGTGTTTTCCGCAGTCTTTGTTGTTGTTTGTCCCACATTGACGTGTTCCATGAGCTGTTTTGGCGTATGCACAGGCTGCAACGTTGGCGATTTTGCCGAAGTCACATTTTGAACGGTACCATTTTCCGCCTTTGCAAATGAAGAATTCCAAAGCACAACAAATATAACATTAATAAATATCGAACGGAGACGCATCACGTAAGAGTATAATCAGTTGGGCAATGACTTCACTTCTAACTCGCGTTTTTGTGCTCCCTGAGCGATCATTGGCCATCAGTGGAAGTCGCGGACGGAACTGGTGGCACAAAACAATTTAAGTTGGCAATCAGCTGATATGTGGCAAGCTAAAGGTTTGTGTCCGCGCTAACATTAATACTATTTTCCAACCCAGACATTCATCCTTCCAGCGCTTCCAGCTAAATGACGTCGCTCTCGGTTATCGTCGTAAACAACTGGAACTATGTCAATGACGTCATAGAAATGAATTGCCGACTGGTTTGACACATTGATCAGAAGTGAACAAGTGCGGGAACTTGTTCGTTGTTTCGCGGGTTATTCCTTCGCGCACCGCAGTCCTGTTTTGATAATATTGTAGCTTGCGGATGTCATCTTTGTCGGCAGATGTAAGTCAACTCTTCTTCTTTTTGTTGGAACTAATCAGAGAACTAACTCCGTGGGGGTGTGAAACGTGACGAACAGCTAACATCAATAGTTCTAGCACGGTGCCTAATGACTGAATTCTAGAAATAGAGAATTTATATCCCTTTTGTTGATATGTATTTATACTGCGTGATTTGTCACGCCCATTAAACCCAATTTGAAATTCGAAAGGTCGACGAGGCCATCCGCAATAGCCGCGTTCTTTTGCGTGGGGTAACAAACAAGCGACTTGTTGTTTGTGTAATGCGTGTTCGTTACCTTTCGCTACACTGGATAGACACGCAAAAGAACGCGCCTAATATTGGCAATGACCTTTAATTGGGTGACTGGTGGAAAGATCTTCGCCGTTGAATCGAAAGTTTTATTACATTTTCTGCTAAAACCACTTCGTCGGGGAGGTGGCCACGGCCAGGGTAGCGAAGTGGTAATCATTCTAGGTTTAAAAATTATCTGTATTGCAAAACTAATGGAGATATGAACAGTAACTAAATATTATTTATTATTCGTTCCTGTGGCAGCCTGTTCTACGCACCGGGGCGACTCGTTGCGTCGGTAACGGCCAAGAGCTGCCAAATTTCTTCAACGCCAGACGCGTTGCTACTTGTAGTAGCAACGCGTCTGGCCTTGTTTATGCCGCGGAACTATTTTCGAAGATTAACTAATTCGAGCTAACTCACGACGACATAAACATGTCGCACTAGCTAGTTTTGGTACCAATTTTAGCTCTACTTGCTATGCAGAACTGGACTGAAAAATTGGGATTAGGTGGTGTTGCTGTCTTCACTAATGGTGTTGTTGTTGAAAATTATATTTTATTTGTTATATAAATACCTCATCCTTTCCTGAAACTCTGCATTCGTTTCATCCTTTGATTGTAGCGGCAGAAACGCGTTTTTATTAGGAGGCTACTGCCCCTTGACATTTTCTTAAATGCCACCGCAGTCACAAACCAACAGCTGACATCTTTCATGTTTAGTACCTCTTCGTATGGTCGGTATAAACACACCACGAACAAGTACTAGCACTAAAATGATTTAGTTAAATCGCCTTTTAGTTCCACGGCATAAACGTGGCCAATAATATTATTCCTCGATCGGATATAGCCTTATTGCCTCCATAGTCTATAGGCCTCGTTTATGCCGCGGAACTATCTTCGAGTATTAACTAATTCACGCTAACACACGACGGCATAAACATATCGCATTAGCTAGTTTTAGTACTAATTTTAGCTCCACTTGCGATGCAGAACTGGACTGAAAAATTGGGACTAGACGATGTCGCTGTCTTCGCTAATGGCGTTGTTGGTGAAAATTATATTTTATATGTTATATAAATACCTCATCCTTTCTTGAAACTCTGTATTCGTTTCATCCTTTGATTGTAGCGGTATAAACGCGTTTTTATTAGAAAACTTTTGCCTCTCAAACCAAAGTCACAAACCAACAACTGACATCTTTTACATTTAGTACTTCTCCGTATGGTCGGTATAAACACACCACGAACAAGTACTTGCACTAAAACGATTTAGTTAAATCTCCTTTTAGTTCCACGGCATAAACGTGGCCTATAGACTCTGATCTTTTAAAATTCGCATACCACTTTTTGGATCTGTCAGTTGATTCCATACTTTTGCCACTTAAGGCGCGTTCGTTTCACCTAGTCTTGGATTAATTCCCATATAATCCAGTCTTAAGAAGCTCAGAAGGGCTTCGGGGACACAAATTGTGGTTGAGAATGTTTTTTTTCTTTCAATTTTTTATGTTTTTTTTTGAGTGCTGAACACGAATCCGGAGCTTTCCACCAAAATGTTTATGCGAAACAGTCAAAATCTCAAAAAACCTCGAAATTACTTTACTTTTTTTGATTTTCGATTATAACTTGAAAACCGTGGATCCTAGCTAGAAAAAAGTTTACGGATAAATTGAAGAGCGTCGAATGAGCTACCTAAACGTCGAATTGGGTCCATTAGTGTAGCCGCGATCGACAGTCGAAAGACGTCGACTTTTCTCAATTTTGCGAAAAACCCTGTTATGATCATATTTGAACGTCTGTAACTTGAAAACGGCTACGTAAAAATGCAAGAAATGAAAGTTGTAGAGCATGAAATTTTGTTCAGAAAGTACCCAATCTTTTTAAATCGGCCAAAAGAGAATTCAGAAACTTGAAATAGCTAAAATCTCTTTTGAAGCGAGTGTTCCCAATTCCCATACATTTCCGGAAACTTTTTTATTAGGTTACCGTTCTTATCACCGTTCTAACCACCAGACTTAATGTGTTTCCAGTTACCGCACTCACAGTTCTAATCAGAAGTTCCCGGGGACGTTCTCGGTAGCAGTTCCACGAGTAACAACTCGGTAAAAGTTTTGTATGTGCTATTTGTGGTCAGGTAAAAAGCTTCTACCCTTTCCCCGGATTTCTACCCATTTATTGTTTTGTTAGCTGTAGCCTGAATGGCTGACGAACAGACAAGCGTCTCAGGTTTAGTAGGATGGAACGACTTGCGTAGTTGGAACTGCTACATAGTTGTGTGGGCTCCAGCACGTTTATTAAACCATCTGAAGCAGCTATCTCCGAGGTCATCCCCTGAATGGGGTTAAGCGACGTGCTGACAACTCGTCCTTGTAAAAACCACTCCATGTCAAGAAACCTGGAACAAAAGCCTCGGATTGGACGGATCAACAACGACGACCACGCAAACGACTAAAGGATTATTCTTTCGGATCCTGGAATGTACGCTCCCTGAACAAACCGGGGGCCGAGAAGGCCCTCCTTCAACAGGTCGAAAAGTACAAACTGAGCATTACTGCAGTCCAGGAAACAAATTGGCTTGGCAGCGAGATTAATGACAAGAAATCGCACACAATTTTTACAAGTGGCAAACCATCGGGCCGCAAGGAGTTTGGAGTAGCATTTATAGTGAACAACCGCCTCATATTATTGACTTCAAACCCATAAATGAACGGCTGTGTGCGATTCGCATCAAGACTCGATTCTTCAATCTCTGGCTCATCAATGTGCACGCCCCCACTGAAGTTAAAGAAGACGCAGTAAAAGACGAGTTCTACGCCCGCCTTGAAACTCTCTTCGACTCACTTCCAACAAACGACGTCAAATTGCTGCTGGGAGACTTTAACGCGAAAGTCGGAAATGAAAGTTGGTACCGGGGGACCACTGGAGGCCACAGCCTCCATGAAGAATGTAACGATAACGGCCAGCGACTTATCGACTTCGCCTGCAGCAGGAATCTAGTCGTAAGCTCTACGTGCTTCCCGCATCGACGCATTCACAAGCAGACCTGGAAGTCTCCAGACGCACATACCGTCAACCAAATTGACCACGTCCTCATTTGCAGGAGATGGGCGTCTAGTGTCATGGATGTCCGCTCCTATCGAGGAGCAAACTGCGACTCAGATCATCACTTGGTGAAGACGACCTACAGATGTAGAATTTCCTCAGTGCACCAATCAAGAATCCGCCCTCCCAGAATCTTTGCGGTTGATAAGCTTTTGAGTGATGCTACAGCGGTGGCGTATACTACCGCCCTTGAGGAAAAACTATCACCTATGCTACACAACATCAGCAACACAGGCGTCCATGGGTTCTGGGAAGAACTCAAGGGTACCATCAAGGATGTCGCAGAGAAGGTCGTGGGATATAAAGCCCAGCGAGCGCGAAATGACTGGTTCGACGAAGAATGCAAAAACTCACTTGACGCGAAAAACGAGGCCTACAGACAATGGATACAACGAGGAACCAGAGCCAGAAGAGAAAAATATGACGAGCTACGGCGAATATCGAATAGAATAATTAGACGTAAGAAACGTAAATACTTTGACGAGCAGTTGCTGAACATAAACGAAAACTTAGCTAATAGGAACACCAGACAAGCGTACAAACTAGTAAATACAATTAAGAACGGCCACCAACCCAGGACTAGCCTTTGTAAGGACAAGGATGGAAACATCATCAGCGACACCGATGGCATTAACAAGCGATGGGCCTCTTATTTTGAAGAGCTTCTAAACCGACCATCTAACATCCCCACACAGGAAGCTCTCGACGATATTGTCGATCTAGGCCCACCCATTCAACCCCCGACAGCAGAGGAAGTTGATCTCGCCTTGCGGTCACTAAAACGAAATAAAGCGCCGGGCGCTGACGAGATTCCAGCTGAACTGCTAAAATTCGGTGGAACGAGTCTAGTTGATGTCATACATCAATTACTCCTGCGAGTATGGGAGAACGAGGAGATTCCAGACGATTGACGCAGAAGCATCATCTGTCCAATTCATAAAAAGGGAGATAAACTGCGGTGTGAGAACTACAGGGGCATCTCACTAGTTTGTACGTCCTATAAAATTTTGACGAAAATTCTGGAAAATAGAATAAAACCGTACGCAGAACGAGTCATTGGCGAATATCAAAGCGGTTTCAGACCTAGTCGCTCCACAACCGATCAGCTCTTCTCAGTCAAACTGATACTCCAGAGGTGCTGGGAATACAACGTAAACGTATACCAAATCTTTGTCGACTTCAAGCAGGCATACGACAGTATCGATCGTGGAGTACTGTACAACATCATGCTGCAATTTGGTATACCGGCAAAATTAGTGCGACTGACAAAGATGACGATGACCAACTCCGTCTCACAAGTCAGGATCCAGAATAGACTTACTGATCTATTTGAAACACGCACTGGTTTGAAACAGGGCGATGGACTGGCCCCGACGCTCTTCAACCTAGCACTGGAATACGTTATTCGGGCCATGAATATGGACAACAGCAAGACGCTATTCATCAAGTCGACACAATTAGCAGCGTACGCCGACGACGTCAACATCATGTCCCGAAGATTGGCTGACGCAGAAGAACTTCTGCATACGCTCGATACCGCTGCAAAGGAAGTTGGATTACGTATTAACGAGGGTAAAACTAAAATAATGATGCAATCGGTGACAAGGACACCTGCACAACCAAGCATCAATGTGGGGGACCTCAACATCGAGTTCGTGAACAACTTCATTTACCTGGGTTGCAACTTGTCAAGGGACGCCAACGAAACTGACGAAATCAAGCGACGGATACAGTTAGCTAATAAGACTTTTTTCTCGGTTCTCCCCATAATGAAATCGAAGCATGTGCACAGAAACACGAAGCTCCGCGTGTACAAAACCATTATACGACCAGTGCTATGCTATGGCTGCGAAGCATGGACCCTAACTCAAGCCTCCGAAAACATGCTAGACACTTTTGAACGTAAGGTTCTACGGCGAATTTTCGGGGCTGTTTGCGATCGAGATAGATGGCGCATCCGGTACAACCATGAGTTGTATGAAATGTACGATGAGCTGCAAGTCTCGAAAATCGTCAAACTACAACGACCTTAATGGGCAGGGCATGTACAAAGAATGGACGATGATCGCATGCCTAAGAGAGTAATGAATGCAGAACGAGTCGACGGAGCGAGACTGCGAGGACGACCGAGATCTCGTTGGGAGAGCTCAGTAGGTGTGGACGCCGCGCAGCTGCTGGGCTTCCAAAATTGGAGGACGCGGTCACGTGACCGAGATAATTGGAGGACAATGATCCAGGCGGCCAAGGCCCGACGTCGGGCTATCGCGCCACGATGATGATGATGATGATTGTTTTGTTCGTGGCCCTCCCTTCCATCTCCATCGTTCCAAGTCCAACACAGAACCCAGTCATGTGCCCCCTACCTGCTAAAGGTCAGTTCGGTTCTAAATTCTGGCATGTGAACAACTTTTATTTCTCAGACTCAAGCGGGACAAGATTGATCAAGAAAAGCTTATGGATTACGGTTTCATAAACATGCCCCTTTCCCAAGTAAGTACTGGTATTTTTGGAGATGAAAGGATAGACTGCCACTGGGCTAAAGAGGTGGGCGCGCAAGGAATAAACCGCATGGTTGGAGACGATTTTCGGGCAGTCAAATTCAAAAGCTTATTGAGTGAAGCCTTTTGCATTGGCCACGTTTATGCCGTGGAACTATGTATTACCTAATCCCAGCAAACTCACCACGATGTAAACATATCGGATTAGTTGATTGGACTAGCTCTTAGCTCCACTTGCGATGGGGCACTGAACCAAACAATTTGGATTAGGTTTGTGTTTCCGTTGTTGACAGTTATTTTTGTCGATGTTAATGTTTTGTTGGAGTGGGGGTATAAAAGCGGTCGCCACAAGAAGCTACCGGGGTCTTTACATTTCTAAAATTTTCGTTAAACCCAAGTGATAAGCCAACATCTGACTTTTGCCATATTTTGCACCGGTCGGTATAAACACTCCACGAACTAGATCTAGATGATTTAGTTAATACTCCTTTTAGTTCCAAGCGGCCATTGATGAACAGTGCTATCCAAATCCACGAAAAGACTGTAGTTGTAAATTTTGACACGCTATTCCATCGTATCGCCATTGCAAAACATTCAGATATTGAGTTGATAGAGTTGCTGACATGCGAATTGTCTCCCTACTCTCAATCTGTGGAACTTACGTAAGATGCGTGAGGTCCAACTATAGATCAACTGCAGTTGTAGTTTTTGACGGCTACCCTGATGGAGTTACTGACACCAGTAAGAAGCACATTGAATATCTGAGAAGATCAACCAAGAAGCAATCTGTGGAAGTTTACTAAACTGGTGGTGCCCACAGTTGCCTAACACACTTTCTTGACCAACTCTTCTAACAAAAGGAGCCTGAACCTAATTGTCATGGAGAAATATACAGAGTTCTGGATGAAATGCGAGCAAGCCAGGGAAGACGCAGATACCCTCATGATTACGACAGCTCTCTCCTTGGCCCCATCAAATGAATCCGTCACAGTGGTGGGGAAAGACGTTGATCTTTTGGTCATTCTGATTGAACGTTTTATTCCTCAAATCATCAAAAGAGAATGTGCCGCAAATCCTGTACGCTCCTCATCTCGCAATTGAGAAAAAAACTTCCCAAACCTACTATTTTTACATGCGACTCCACCAGCGCGCTGTTCAACAAGAGGAAGAAGAAATTTCTCAACGTCCTCCGGAGAAATCCATATTTGCACAGCCGTCATAAAAGTCTTTCAAGATCCCCAGGAAGCTCGTTCAAGTATAGCTACGGCAGGAGAGGCCTTCTTGAAGGCGCTGTACGGCCAAAAAGACGCCACCTCATTTATTCCAGGCCCGCATTAAATGTATCGTAGTCTCCCTATAAGATGTGTGGTAGTCTATGCTACAATTGATGCGGGCCTGAAATAAATTTAATTCGTGATATTAGCTGACTGATATGTCAGAAAATAGCCAAAAATTTCTTGGAATGGTAATTGCAAATCAACCGTGCAGTTGCTCATATAGATTTCAGCAATATTTTATAGCAAATTCTCTACGCTAAAATTATAAATTTTTGCCTTTGCGATTGATTGGGAAATTTCCGAGAAATGTCGAGTGCAATTTGTTCGGTCCCAATTTTTAGGCGGTTTTTCGGTAATTATAGCCTCCGCGGTCATAGTTGACCTTAAACAAATTAATATGTTGATAACGAAGCCATTAGCTACCGTCTGCCACATGTCTCATCGGTTTCAAACATTTCCGAGTAGCAGTGCATTCAGTATCTAAATTGACCACTCTATAGATTGAGACGGTGTATTTTGTGTAGAGGTGTGTGATCAGCAACACACTCAATCGAGTTAGTTACCGCAAATGGGTACTCCTTTAACAGCTGAGTGGACTCTTAGTCCGACGCGTAAATTTTTTTCCATCGAAGACTACCGCGTTCAGTATGAATCGAAGCTGACCCAGTGCATAGAAGACGAACGTGCTAACCGTTGCACCATCCGGACTACATTTTCGGAAAAATTACAAGAAAATTATTTCACTTAAATTTCGAAAAACGGCTTTTTCAAGTTTAACTGCCGATTACAAAACGAAATTTCCAATTAGAAATGTCACTCAAAGTACTAGTATCTGATCGGATTTAAAAAATGAAGCTAGTATTTTTTACCTTGTAGTGTAGTCATCCAGGCGGTCAAGGCCCGACGTCGGGCTGTCGTGCCACGATGATGATGTAGTCAAATTAAACTTTGAGGTGAAAATAATTTTCCTGTCGATAAAAGTCATATCATCGTATCGGGAAAACTCCCCCAAATAGTATAGACTGCACAAGAGTTATCACTCCATAGAACTTTCGCCTCTGCCAGTAGATTTGTATGTATTGACAAATAGTATATACTATACTATTTGTCAATACATACAAATGTCACAAGAGATATACACAAGAGAATCAATACATACAAATCTACTGGCGGAGGCTAAAGTTGTATGGAGTGAGTACTCTTGTGTAGTCTATACTATTTGTCAATACATACAAATCTACTGGCAGAGGCGAAAGTTCTATGGAGTGATCACTCTTGTGCAGTCTGTACTATTTGACTCCCCCGAACAACATATAAAAAGTGTCACTCACTACGTTACCAGCAAATTATGTAATTTTATTAAAAACAGATCGCAAAATGGCGTCATAATTCCTAAATCATTCATAATTCCATATCAGTTCATCCAATCCGCAAAAAAAAAAGATACAATTTTATAGTGGAAAGAATTCCTTACAAATTCACAGTACAATGTTAATTTCTATTTATTGAACAATCAATAGAAAATTAATAAATAATCTCAAATGTTTCGCGACAATGAACAGTATCCCATAGGCAACAGTGCCAACAACATCCCCTTCAACTTTTGTATACAAATTCATGGTACGTAGACATTCTGTTTTTTAGATTGATATTTACGCTAAAGATGGTTGTCTTGGCTAAACGTTTAATTGAATTCAATGGCTGCGTGCCAACAACACCCTCTTCAACTTTTATATGCAATTTCAAGGTATGTACGTATACATTCTTTTCTTTTAGATTGGCTGCGTTCCTGCGAGCGGATCAGGGTTTGACAATTCTCAAATTCTCCTCCATTTGCTCTCCCCTCCGGTAAATTTAGTACAGACAACTGTCACTTTTAGATCTGACAATTTCCCCTCTGGATCTGAATATTTTTCCGGTCAATTTCTAAAATCAGCAATTTTGACAGTTCTCAGATGTCACCGGCGCCGCTGTCACCAAAGCAACATAGCCAGTCATCCGTTTGCCAGCGTGCAGGACGTGTTGCGAAGTGTTTAGTGGTAGTTTGCTGCGCCTTTAGCCTACAAACCTGCTCCTTGAATAGGAAGTCGTCGTATCGGGGAACTGTTTGTTCGAAATAATTTGCATTTCTGGGTCGGTTTTCGCGCTCAATCCCGTCCAACAAACTCTAATCGTTTGTCATGTTGTTATCCATGGCAACGCGCGCCATATTTAGTATGCTTTGCACACTATTTACAAATTGGATATCACCGAAATCATCCAATAATTCCGCAATAACTAAATTTTTCCATTTTGAAATTAAAAACTTGACAGATCTTTTTTGACAAGACGGCCGTGTATGCCGTCTGTGGGGATATTTCTCAGATCCAAAAATTGACAGTTGTCTGTACTAAATTTACCGGAGGGGGAAGCACATAGAAGAGAAAACAGAAAAGTCAGATCCATATCAGAAGGCTTCCAGGACCGCGCCCATTGATATTTACGCTAAGGATTGTTGTCTTGGCTAAACGTTTAATTGAATTCAATGGCTGCGTTCATAAAGATCAATCGCTGAGTCAGCACTTCACAATTGCTGATTAGGTGTTAGATCTCAAGAGGCAGGCAAGCAAGGTTGGGCTAAAGATGAATACCAACAAGACCAAGGTTCTTAGCCCGCCATTGCGAAAAAGAAATTCGACATTTATTGGGGAGTTGCGCCTCATTGCCCAGAACAGAGTACGATGGCGCGCAGGAGTAGTTGACGCGCTATGACCTGGACCGGACAAAATACCCTTGGAATTTAAGTTGAAGATGAATCATGTCGGGCTTAGTTGGCTCACTGTTCTTTTCAATAAAATTAAAAGAGGGCAACCGATGCTTGACGCTTTCAGAAAAAGCTTCCTTCTCCCGTTTTATAAGAACAAGGGTGACTCACGCAAGCTCAGCAACTATAGGGCAATCAAGTTAACATCTCACACATTGAAGACCTACGAGCGAGTTGTCTGCAATCGTTTGAAAGAGATTGTACGATTGGATGACAATCAGTGCGGTTTTGTGGAGGGTCGGTGGATGCTATTCAGTGCATATGCGTTCGATAGAAAAGCATCGTGATGCACGGACGGACTTGCACTTTGTGTTCATCGTTTTGGAAAAAGCCTTGGACAGTTTGACGCATTCACAGGCAGACTTGGAAATCTCGAGCCGCACATACCGTCAACCAAATTGATCACGTCCTCATTTTCAAGAGATGGTCGTCTCGTTAGTGTAATAGATGTCCGCTCCTATCGAGGAGCAAACTGCGACTCAGATCATCACTTGGTGAAGACGGCCTAGAGATGTAGAATTTCCTCAGTGCACCAGTCGAGAATCAGCCCTCCCAAAATCTTTGCGGTTGATAAACTTCTGAGCGATGCTACGGCGGTGGCGTATACGGCCGCCCTTGAGGAAAGGCTTTCACATATGCTACACAACATCAACAAGGCGTCCATGGTTTCTGGAAAGAACACAAATATATATTCTGGAAAATAGAATAAAACCGTACGCAGAATGAATCATTGGCGAATATCAAGGCGGTTTCCGACCAGGTCGCTCCACAACCGATCAGCTCTTTATAGTCAAACTAATACTCCAGAAGTGCTGGGAATACAACGTAGACGTATACCAAATCTTTGTCGACTTCAAGCAGGCATACAACAGTATCGATCGTGGTGTATTGTATTGTACAATATCATGCTACAATTTGGTATACTGGCAAAATTATTGCGACTGACAACTCCGTCTCACAGGTGAGGATCGATAATAGACTTACAGCGTTTTCCCACTTGCCGATATTTTACCGGGATGTCGACCTACATTCTTAAGCTGGAAACACACAGTGTACGCTTAATGCTTCGGACGGGGAAACTCAGTACACCGATAATAAACGATACGACGATCGTATATCGGTGACAATTTAATTTCCTCATTGTTTCTCTGTCCAATTTTGTGCGAAGCTTTTAAAGTATAACTTTTATAGCGACGACGCATCGATGGGTAGTGAATCGAAAAAATATACTTATTTGTTCTGCCACCCAAATCAGAGAAGCGCTCGCGTCGCTGTGATACAAGCTCATATATTTGTATTGTACATAATTTTTAAATTCGGTTTTTGGCCATAACTTCTAAACTATTTTAAAAGGAATTTCAGATTTTTGACGAAATTTTTAGATATAGAAGGGATGTTCGCACGTATGTACATGAGCAGGTTTCTGACACCAAAACTGATTTCCTCTCTCCCATCCGAAACCACTGCTGCGACCTACAAAAATATTTTTTCGCTGTCAGTTTACACTGAGTTTGAAAGAGAGACAGAATGAAATCTATGCATGAATTCTCTATACAGTGTATATGAGGCTTGTTTCAGTTCCTTATCTTCTTCTTTTCGAGTAACCAAACTATTGTTTACATACAATCATGATATACTACAATTGTAACGGCGTTATGGGTGACAAGGCGGAAGCGATCGATGTCGGTACCACAAAAATGAACTATGGGGTTTTGTGTGGACTAGTTAGAAGGTAAACACACTAAAAGTCCCCGGACCTACGAGGTGGTGAAAAGATGGGGGGGGGGGGGGGGACAAAGAAGGTGTCATTTTCAGTTTTTCGCGTGTATCTCGGAAGTCGTTCACCGTAGAAGAAAAAGTTGTATGGCAAAATTAAAAGCACTGAACTCCCTATTCTTATGAATCGTTATTAAATATCTTTTATAGTTTAATATGCTATTTAAAGTCGGCAAAAAATCATGTTTTTGCGTTTTTTCTCTCTTTTTTCCTTTCAGCTTTTTTATCATTTATTGAGCAAAAAAGTTATTAGACAAAAAATTGTAGAACAGAAAATTTGTCAGAAAATGAGTATAAATTCATTGTATCCTCAACAGGTGGCACGTTATAACCATTTATAAAATTTTCTTCAGATTCCATATTGCCATGTCCAGTTATACTCCAGGTGACGATTGAAAATTGAGTGGAAAAATTCAAGAAATTTTGAAACCTAAAATGAATGTTGGTTGATACTATATCATAAAAAGTCTTCACCGGGAGCTCGACCGCCGCGCGGGAGTTAATAGGGGTTTCTTCTTCTTTCATACCACTCTGCGGCTTCGCGTTGCTCTGCCTGTGGTGTTGGCACTTCGCCCATTCTGGCGGTATAATCTCAGCTTCCTTCTGCAGGCAGCTTGGTCTTGGATCGTATCATCGCCGCGATTAACGCGTTGTTGTTGCTTTTTCATCTGATCGATCCACGTGTGTTTCTGTCTGCCTCGGGGTTTTGGTCCAGCAAATGGAAGATTCATTGATAGTGCCTTCATGACAGGGTTCTCAGGCGGACGCCTTAGAACATGGCAATACCAATCCATACGACGATCTTCAAGCATCTTCAAGCTTTTCAGTGATCGGTTGCTCAATAAACAAGCTGCCTCGGATGTAGGTACTTTTAATACGATCCTTTTTGGTCACACCGGCTGATATCCGTAGCATTTTCATCTCAATCGCAGTCATCTTACTTTCGCATGTCTTGTACATAGTCTAGCACGGGACACACGACCGTTTTGTACAACTTGCACTTAAGCTTTCGTGGCATCTTCTTGTCGCAGAACATTTCAAAGTTTTCTCGCCACTTCACCCAACCGACACTAATGCGATGTTTGATGTCATCATCGCAGTTAGCTTCCTTGTTGATTATCGAGCCCAGGTAGTTGAACCTTGTACAGGGCTTCAGCTGCTCTCCTTTAATGTAGATATCTGGTATCGGTCTCTCTAGATATGAGAAAGGACAGCAAGATACTCTGTCTTTGATATGCTAATCCTCAGCCTATGATCCTCCAGTATCTTACACCACTTGGTCAGAGCAGCCTGCAAAGCAATGATGTCTTAACTACCCAGGACAATGTCATCGGTGAAGAGAAGGGAAATGAGTGTTAATAAATAGAGCATGATGATGTTGAAGAGCAAGGGACTCAACATACTGCCTTGGTGAACTCCGACTTTAACTGGAAATTCTTCGGAATCACCAGCTGTGCATCTAACTTTAGTGGTTTCCCCATCATACATGACTTGTATCATCTTGACATATGCCTCGGGGACCTTAAGTGCCACCCATATCAGATCATGAGGTACTCTGTTGAAGGCTTTTTCCAAATCGATGAACACAAAGTGTAAGTCCGTCCGTGCATCACGATGCTTTTCCATCGTAACACGTATGCACTGAATAGCATCGACTGTGGACAGATCGTCAGATTGTCATCCATTCGTGCAATCTCTTTTAATGGATTGCAGACAACTTGATTGCCCTATAGTTGCTGAGCTTGCGTAAGTCACCCTTGTTCTTATAAAACAGCAGAACGAAGCTTTTTCTGGAAGCGTCAGGCATCGGTTGCCCTCTTTTAATTTTATTGAAATGAACAGTGTGCCAACTAAGCCCGACATGATTCATCTTCAACTAAAATTCCAAGGGTATTTTGTCCGGTCCGACTGCCTTTCTGCGTTTCATCTGCATCATTGCCTTCATCACCTCCACTGAAAAATCGGCGATATCAATGGTGTTTGGCTCCACAGCTTGAAAAGCTTCTGGCGGAAATTCTTCGTTCAAAAGTTCGTCAAAGTACTCACGCATTCTATCTTTCTATAGTTTCTTCTTCTTTGGGCTGCGACTTTATAAATCCTGGTATTGTCTTTAGGTTTCTCTTCAATGAGGATCTCTTATCCGTAGTCAGATCTCCTAGTTCCTGATAGAACTTGTCGACTGCAATCGCCTTTGCTTGAGCCACCTTACGCTTTACTTCTTGTTTTTCGCTTTTATCTTTGCAACTATAAATCTTAACAAAAAACTTGCAGAGGCAAAATTGAAGAACACGAAAAAATACATAAAAAACGTTTAAGTCAAAAAAGATGATCTCACTTGAAAACAGTTTTCGTCAAGTGTTTATTTGTTCCTAAAAAAATCATCGTTTTTGCGATGTATTTCATCATATAATATGTAAAGTCCTAGTCGCACGAGGGATAAAGGGAATGTTTTCATAACTAAACAAGTTATAGTTTGAGATAAGTTAGGTGACCGTAGATATGATAGTTACTTAGAAAAAGGAGTAGTGCAATTGTTTAAAAACTGGAATTAACGAAACACAAATGTTAACATCGCTTAACTTCTTACTGAAAAGTCGTCTAATACTTTTTAAAAGAGTATTAAATTTCCTAAAATTTTATATATAAAGCTTGTCCGTACGTGTAAGCTTTTGTGAAGAAATGTTCTTCAAACCTTGAAAATACTTCCATTTTGGTGATGCATATTGTGTAATATCGAAAAAAGTACTTATCCTACGAAAAAGCTTGTTTGGAATCTAATAGGCCATTCAATTATCTTTAATGTGAGATGCAAGCAACGTCTGTAGGATTAGCAGTTATTTAGAAAATGAAAAAAAAAAATCAGAGTTCGAACCGTATATACCCTAGACTTGTACAGACCAAAAGTAAGAATTAGCAACGACCATATGTATTAAAAGTGAGTTTCCTATATGGTCAGTTTATATGGGAGGTTGGCGATCATTCAGAAGGATCTTGACCATTCTCAAAATCAACTAACTAACCCACACTACAAATATTTGTCGAATTTTCCAAGTCGCTAGCTTCATTCTATCGAAAGTTATCGCTTATTTGAAGTCTCACATGTGGGGGAGGCAGAGGTTTCCTTTTTCGGATCTTGTGCATTTTCAATAAGAAGCAACTAGATCCTAGTACAAACATTTGGCCAAGTCATTTCAAGTCACTAGCTTTATTTTATCGAAAGTTATCGCTTATTTAAAGTTTCATTTGTAGGGGAAGTAAGGGTTTCGTTCGTCGGATTTTACGTATTTTCAGTACTAGCCAACTGGATCCTACTACAAACATTTGACCAAAATTCCAAGTCAGTAGCTTCATCTTATCGAAAGTTATCTCTTATTTTAAGTTTCATTTGTAGGAGAGGTAGGGGTTCCTTCGGTCGGATCTGACCTATCTTTAATACCAACTAACTACATCTCACTTCAAACATTTGATCAAAATTTCAAGTCGCTGGCTTCATTCTATCAAATGTTATCGCTTATTTGAAGTTTCATTTATAGGATAGGTAGGGGTTCCTTGGGTCGGATCTTTCAATACCAACTAACTAAAGCTTACTGTCAACATTCTACCAAATTTTCAACTCGCTAGTGTCATTCTATCGAAAGTTATCCTAATAAAAGTAATATTTAATTTTTTTAAATTTGTAGGGGAGGTAGGCGTTCCTTTGATCTGATTATGCCCAACTTACTAAAACTTAAGCAACTTCTCACGTCAGGGTTACATGCCCAAAATCAGGTGTCTACGTTAATTGGTCCATGAGTTATAAATAAAAAAACGTGAAAAATAGGGTAGTACGGAGCTCTTTGTAAGAAAAATTACCGTTAGTTTTCAACTAATCGATTTTATTTTTCCAGGAGAGTATACGATTACCCTCACGTGCAATCTACCAAAGCTAGAGCTTTTAATGTTTATTTATTCGGGAGTTATAGATACATTTAATTATTGTACATATGTAGGTGAGGTAGGCGTTCTCTTGACCTGATCATGCCCATTTCATTTTCAATACCAAACTAGATCATACTGCCAACATTTGACCAAAATTTCAAGGCTCTAGCTTCATTCTATCGAAGGTTATCGGACAGACAGACATGGCTAAATCGAATCAGGAGGTGACCCTGATCATTTATATATATACATTGTTATACCTCCGGAGCCTCCTTTAAGGTGTTACATATTTTCGTCGTAACTAAAACAATATACCCTATACTATAAGTCTAGGTATCAAAAACACAATTAGCTTAAATTTAGCCTACCGGGCAAAAAAATGCAAAGATCTCTCAATACCTTTTAGGTGTTCTGTACAATTTTGAAAAAGCAGATAAATACTGCTCTCGAGATAAATCACCAGATCACTTTGTAGATAAATTGATTAGCTTTAATTTGACATATCTGGGACATCAGTAGCATGAATAGTTACCGAAGCAAACGGCAAAACCAAGTCGCCAAACAAGTGGGTAGAAGTGCAGACAATAAACGCTAAAATATTCTCAGTTAAAAATTGCCTACAGAATACATATCACACTAAAATCCTGTACGATGGCGGAGAGAAAGCGGTTAGGAGCTGCCAAACGCCTTCCACACCAGTAGGCGTTGCTATTTTATTATACTACTACAATAACAACTAAAAACTGAATAATTTGAGAATAAGTTGAGCTTTCTACGATGAATGGTGACCATTTTGCTGGTTTCCTATCAAATAGTCAGGCGGTCTTGTTTTGCTCAATTCTCAACCCGTTATTCTTTCCAACTGATGGCATTTGCTTACACCCCTCAAAGAAGAATTAGAAGAGAACCGAGATCAGCGATTTCCGCACACTCAACTTTACGCACCTCCTTGTCAAATAATATTTACGAGCTGTGTTCAAAAAGTAAGGTGACTTTTCAAATGTTTTCTTGGGCAACGTACATTCGATTATCGATTTTTTGTTGTTGTTGTGTTGGTACACATGTCCCGAACATATCATATGCTCACAATTTCAATTACATACATAGCATACTTCGTTTGTTTTTGACAGATAAAAAGGTTAGACGTGTTTTGTTGTGCTCGACGATTTTCTATTCATATAAAAAATGGAGCAAAGAATTTGCATCAAATTTTGTGTGAAAAATGGAATCAAGTGCTCTAAAACACTTGAAATGTTGACAGTGGCGTATGGTCAGTTTGCTCTAACAATAAATAAAGAAAATGTTTGCAAGTGAAGTGGTACAAACTCTTCCAAGATGGCCGAGAAGATGTCAACGACGAACCTCGCTCTGGACGCCCCAGCACGTCAACAACAGAAGATATCGTCGAAGCTGTGAAGAAAATTGTTTTTGAAAATCGTCGAATTACCATAAGAGAAGTTGCTGAGGATGTTGGCATATCAGTCGACTCGTGTCATGCAATTTTTTCGGATGTTTTGGGCATGAGACGTGTGTCAGCGAAGTTTGTTCCGAAACTTCTGAATTTTGATCAGAAGAATCGTCGCATGAGCATCGCTCAGGAGCTCTTGAATGACGTCAGTGATGATCCTGATTTGCTCAAAAGGGTCATAACTGGTGACGAATCATGGGTATGTTTCCAAAACTGAAAAGACCTATGAAAGGACGGAGATTTGGAACGATTGATGAAATAAAAACTGCATCGCTGGAGGAGCTGAAGGCTATACCAAAAAGTGCTTTGAGGACTGGAAAAAGCGTTGGCACAAGTGCATTGTATCTGAGGGGGATTACTTTGAAGGGGACGATATAAATATTGATGAATAAATAAATATTTTTTCATAAAAATATAAAGTCACCTTACTTTTTGACCACACCTCGTATGTACGATTGTGCTATAATTAATCTCGTAATTCAAACCAAAATTCCAAATCGGTCTAACTTTTGATCAGCAACGAGCCTTCTTAACATTTATATAGTAGCATACGGATTATAATACCGTTCAAATGATCGTTAAATAAGAAAACTATGTTGTTTTTTGACACACCGTAGTCGTTCATACGGGTCGGACTCCAGTCCGTTGTTCAGAAGAGCGAACCCGACGCCAACCCAAACAACAACTTCAATATAAATAGGTCAGCAAAGGTAATCGCCGAGCAGTCTTTATGCTCGATTGTAAATTGTGTGAATATGGTTCGCGTATCAGTAGTTGATGCCCGACCAATCCGCCAATCAACATATGTAAAATACATAAATGTATCCATAACTCCCGATTAAATAAACATGAAAAGCTCTAGCTTTATTAGATTGCTCGTGAGGGTAATCTTATACTCCCCTGGGAAAATCAAATCGATCAGTTTAAATAAATAAATAACTGGCGCAACAATCCAGTTTGAACCACGGCCTCGAGATGAGTTAGCATCATCTCATTTTCTACATCGTGACGGTTTTTTGTGCAGAGGTATGTGATCAGCAACACGCTCAACCGAGTTATTTACCCCATAATGGGTACTCATTTAACTGCTGAGTGGGCTCATAGTGCGACACGTAAATCCCCGGAATCGAACCGGGGCCCAGTGCGTTGAAGGCGAACGTGCTAACCGTTGCGCCATCCGGACTACTATCAGTTTAAAACTAACGGTAATTTTCTTGCAAAGAGCCCCGTGCTACCTTACTTTTCAGGTTTTTTGTCTATAACTCTTGAACCAATTGATGTAGACACCTGATTTTTGGCATGTAACCCTGAGGTGAGAAGCTGCTTGAGTTTTAGGAAGTTGGGCATAATCAGATCAAAGGAACGCATTGCTCCCCTACAAATTTCAAAAAATTAAATATTCCTTTAATTACGATACCTTTCGATAGTATGACACCAGCAAGTTGAAAATTTGGCAGAATGTTGTTAGTAAAATCTACTTGGTTGGTATTGAAAATGGGTCAGATCCGACCCAAGAAACCCCTACCTCCCGTACAAACGAAACTTCGAATAAGCGATAACTTTTGCTGGAATGAAGCCAGCAACTTGAAATTTTGGTTAAATGTTTAAAGTAAGATTGAGTTAGTTGGTATTAAAGATAGGCCAGATCCGACCCAAGGAACCCCTACCTCCCCTACGAAAGGAACTTAAAATAAGCGATAACTTACGATAAAATAAACCTAGCGACTTGAAATTTTGGTTACATCTTTGTAGTAGGATTCATCTGGCTGATATTGAAAATACGTAAAATTCGACCAACCAATCCCCTACTTCCTCTACAAATGAAACTTCAAATAAGCGATAACTTTCGATAAAATGAAGCTAATGACTTGAAATTTTGGTTAAATGTTTGTACTGGGATCTAGTTGGTTGTTATTAAAAATGCGCAAGATTCGACAAAAGAAACCTACCCCAACAAGTGAGACTTCAATAAGCAATAGCTTTAGATAGAATAAAGCTAGCGACTTGAAAAATTCGACAAATATTTGTAGAATGGGTTAGTTAATTGAGTTTGAGAATGGTCAACATCCTCCTGAATGAGTACCAACCTCCCCTATAGACTAGTCATATAGGAAACTCACTTTTAATGCAAATGGTCGAAGCGAAGCTTCGGTCTGGTTTTAAATTCCCCGTACATTTCATTGTGAAAAGAAAATTGCATCGTGAAATCAATTTCACCACGTTTCACAGAGAAGTGTAGACGCGTGAACATGAACGTGAACAATCGAAACGTGAAATTCACCACGATGTTTTTTCACAATGCTGTTCACGTTCGAATAAATGAATGAATAAACTTTTCTAAATATTTGCTTTACACCCTTCCTACCCTACAAAAGAACTGAGTAAATATATGTATGTATTGTGTTTTTTTTTACAAATTTATTTTGTTCCAGCAAATTATTGTATTATATTTTCGCATTTTTCCTGTATTTAACTCCTTAGAGCCCGCGCCCATGGCAAACTTTTTAGTTCGCGGAAAAACTAAATAGTTAAGTCAGAAAAACACACGGCGGTTTATGAAACCGCGCACACAGTAGACTAAACTATTTAGTTATCCCTGTGTGCGCGGTCTCATAAACCACAGTGTGTTCTATTTTTCTGACTGAACTATTTAGTTCTTCTGCGAACTAAAAAGTTTGCCGTGTGCGCGGGCTCTTAAGTCGATCACTAATTCAGTATAGTATCTTAGATTTTATTTATGACATTTACATATATGGGAATGCCAGACAGTTTTATTGTGGGTCCCCAAATGATGTTTTCTTTAGTCGTATACGGGCCATTAATATTGCTAACAATGATATGTTTTGTGCTTCCGTTTATTTACAATCCAACGAAGGACTGTGACAAAGAGGTGGATTAAAGGATGTAGACAGAAGGCGGCAACAGGTGGCCAATCAGAAAACGTAATAGAAGAAAGCATCCACGGTGGCTGAGAATGGCATCGAGAAGCTATTTAGCGGGTAAATAACAATATATGAATATTGGTATAAATATGTACATATTTGTTATGTGCCCACCGTTACATGTAGGCTGTATGGTGAAAGCGTTCATTTATGTGTTGTGTCCATTTCATTTCTCTGATCAATGTAGCATCCGTATCATAATAGTACAACTTACGTTTACGCCTGATTAAAATTCATCTGAATCAAAGCTATTTTGGTTGCTTGCGGTCGTGTTATGGGAACTTGGTAAATGCTTTATTTTTTAATACATACATACATATTAAATGAAATGTTTTTGTCCACGCAAAATCTATATATTTGTAATATGGTGGCACCAAATGTGTCGGTATCATTATTTTATGAGGACTTTATACTATACATACTTGCTGCGAGTCCTCGCTCTCTCATCTAGTGTTCGCTACGCTCACATTACCCTAATCTCGGTTATTTGTGACATACATAAAAAATTCGTAGTGCTCAAATATCAGTGCTGATGCATCGTTTGCATCAGATGCCTCCATAGCAAACGATGAAGTGGGTTGTGCCTTCGTACTTGAAAAACTCAGGCATGTCAAATGTAACCGGAGGAGATATAGAGCGCCTTCCCATTAGACGCTTCCACTTTTATCACGGTCAGGTCCGGGCACATGAAAGCCTTGATGTGCTTCTTGGTAATGATGCAGCTCCTAGGCCTGACTTGGCTAGTTCTGCAATAGAAAAGGTTATATTTTTGTCGTCGAGGCCTTTGACTTTCAGGTCCCTGGTCCATGGTTCCTGAACGGGCCCGATGTCTTTTCTTTCCTTTTCCCCAAGGAGAACTATCAGCTAATCCACCTTGGCCCGGTTAAGGTTAATTTGAACCATCGAAAACAACCGCCATGTCCGTATCTGTGCCTTCTTCGTCTTCCTCGATATTCAGCCCCCTATCATGACTTTTGCGTCCAGTACCGGATCAGCTGGTTCCGACTGGGAGCGAAACACCTTGACCTTTGCATTCCTAATGCCAAAGTGAAGTCTGTTTCCGGCCGCTTCGAATGGCGCCAGGTTCTTCGCGTTGATGATAAGGAGGAAGGTACGGCAACTGGAATGGGGTTCCTCCTTCTTGATGATCTCTCAGTTCTGCATGGGGATGGTTGGGTTTTGTAGGCGTAGACAGTGTAATTTGTAATAGCTTGACTTTGTCTATGTTCACCTTGTGTAGCCAGATGCGAGCCCTCGGCCTCTCTGCAATCTCCTTTGCCAGGATGAGCTTTAGCCGCCCTCCTCGTTATCGATCTTGCTGACGCACCCCCGCAGAAAATCCTCGCACCTGATCACCCGGAGATCCCGAATGATAAAACTGCTGCCAAAGCGAGGCTGATGCCCAAGTTCACCTGCCATTAGGTACTCAAGTACCATTCAAGTGCTTCTACCTTACTACAGTGGCCACGTGTGAGCTTGTCGCTCTGGGCAAACTCTTTCCACAGCGCCACTGACTTCACCACCTTACTGAAAGGTAGAGCGGGCCTTTCGCAGTGCTTGGTGGATAGTTCGGCCCCCGCTTGCTTTTTCCGTTTGGCGGTATGTGCGATGTCGTCCTGAGTCTGATTTCGCTTTGATGCCCCTTGCGATTCCTGTTTGCTGCTGTCTTTCTTTCGGGTGTCGTTCGTATTCGTCGACGACTGCCTGGTATCCGGGCCTGTCCTCCGCGTCTCGCTCATGAATCGTATCCGCTTCTTCGTCCTTGGCGATCTTGCTCAGAACGAAGAGCGCCCTTTGGTACCGAATTTTCATTTGAGCACTTTCCGGCTTGGGCCTCTTGCGCGACGATTTATGGTCACTATGGTTGGCGATCACTGTTTTTTCCCGGCGAAACCGCATCAGGGACTCACTAGGGATGTAAGGGATATCCACATCATCCGCAATTGCCGATTATCCTCATAAAACAAAACCTCCTCATCCGTTTCCACATCTTACTAACAACCTAAACTTTTCATTATCAGATTTCCTCATCCTCATACACAATCTTCGTGTTCGTATGAGGATGCTTATGGGGATGAGGATATTTGATAATGAAAAGTTGGGGATGTTAAAACGGATGAGGAGGTCTATTTTTATGATGATAATTCGCAGTACTCACCAAACATATTTTCTCTGCAGAGGGTTTTCGCTGACTAGGCTTGGTATGTGCTACGCTTCTCCACTCGTAGAACGAAGTCGATGCTGGCTGGTGTGTTGTTCTTGGCTCCGTCAGCTCCGTTGTCCCCGGTTGGAGGACCAGTGTGTCTCTGCTGGACGAGGAGCCATCAGATTCCGAGTCGGGGTTGGAAAAGTTATGGCTGGGGGTCATCCCAAAAATTTGTCCGTCACGTCAGATGTAACGATTTCCACCCGGCTAGCAGAAGTGGAAACAAGCCAAAGGTTTCCAAGTGGGATGAATGTGGTGGCTGAGTGGTGTATACTAGAAGAGGCGCGTTCTTTCGCGTATCTATCAAGTCGAGTGTGGTGTAGGGTAACTAACACGCAGTACACAAACTACAAGCGACTTGTCGTTTGAATAAAGCGTGTTCGCTACTTTAACCTACACTCTATAGATACACGCGCCTAGAGTACATATTTCAATTCAGGCTCGCAGAATTGTCAGCCGGTCAAATTTAATTCAAATGAGTACTCTCAAATTGTACAAATAAATCCCCTATTTTGCTAATTGCCTTGACCCCTCCAGAGGCATGGGCGCGTCAACATCTCTAGCATGCACTTCAAACAAATTAACCCACAATAAACCTCGCGATGCCAAAAATTTCAGCTCATTCCAAATAATATCCCGTTCGGCTTCAAACGTGTGCCGTTTCCAGTCAGCGTATGTTACGCAATGACAATCAACAAAGCACAAGACGCTGCAGGTCGCGCGTCTGGACCTAAATGTCACCTGGTTTTCGCATGGTTTCAGTGATCTCTATGTTCACATTCTGGGTGGTTTGACTGCTAACATTGTTTATAAAGAAGCTTTGTTGCGGTGAATTGTGAAGTTACTTTTATTTTAGGGATATGTGTCGAAGGAAACTGCGACCTCCGGCAAGGGCTCCCCTCTCTACAAGAGTGGCAGTCGTCAGTGGCTTCTGCTCGAACCGGCAGAACGAAGACTGCTCCAGGCAACCACAGCTGAGGGCTCGCGTAGGCAACGGATGAAATGGACAGAAGAATTTATCTTTTTTATTATCCGTGCCTCTACCAGATCGAACTTTCGCAAGGCACAACATCATATCGTCCCTTGCTACACTAGAGGTTCGTCGAGCAATTTCCGCAATTTGCGTATGTGTCAGTACCGCTTTATTGTGCGAGGGAGTGCAATACGGAGACGACAAGGGAAAGAATGCGATTTGAGGCCATGGAGGCAACTCGAAACCAAGAGTCGGGGCCGGAAGTGACATCCCCACCACCATCACGTCATTCTGCCCCGCACGGGAGTGTCTTCAACACCAGCCGAAGTACACTACTTCATCGCCATGTGGAAGTCTCTGCTGAAGTTCATGACGAATATGAAAGAGCTTGGTTGGAATGTCAGGAAATAGATCCCTTGCACAGACCTGGCATCCCCAGGTTACATATGTACATACATCCGCCTCAACACCTGGTATTCGTTCTCATATCGACAGCGAAATTGCATCCAGATTTAGCTCACATACGACGTTACTTGAACTGCAACCACTTTTGTATTGTGGTGCAGTGGCGGCTATCAGTTTGCGTTGCCATCCGTGATAGCGTTGTCGGTGTGAGACTAAAACAAGACCTGGAAGATCTGTCTTCAGCGGAAGAGAGATTTATAACGGCACTGACACAATCTGTCGCCGACAATACCTGTAGGCGGTTGAACAAAAAAGTGAAAAAGATTCTCCTTAAGTATTCCACTCCTTCCGGAACTTCTTTGGTGGAAGTACTGGGTACACTAAAGAGAAGCTCGCAGTCATCACAAATCGTCTCCGGCGATACAGGCTGAGCCTCTGCAGACGTGTTCACGCTGCTTTCACAAAAAGCCAGCGGAACTTCTACAAGTCAAAACAGGTCAGCCCCACTATTAACTTCTCTGTGACTGGAACAGTACTGGGGTGGTCTTTGGCAAATTCCCGCTCAACACACCCAACATACTAAGTGGATAACTGTCGAAACCACCCGGCATGCCTGATTGGCCGCTATTATTTTCGCTGAGGTTACTGAATCTGCTATCCACGAAGTTGTTAAGCGGTCCGAAAATTGGAAATGGCCTGGTCCTGACAAATGGTGGGATTTCTGGTATAAGCAATTGCTGAGTATATGTGGTTCAGCTCGCACATCAGGTCAATCTGTTGATAATTAGGCCTGAGATTTTTCCACCTTTCCTCACAGCAGGTGTAACCTATTTGTTACCCAAATAGGAAACAGTGGAGAGCCCTGCCGAAACGAGGCCAATAACGTGCTTACCAACACTGTACAAGTAGCGTACAGCCATTATTAGTGGACAGGATCTATACACACCTCAAGCAGAACAATATCCTTGCCGAGGAGCAAAACGGCTGCAAGTAACGACTAACGATCGACCCGGTTGGGTTAGGACAAGCAACGCACAATCACAGGAATCTGTATTGTTGTTTTATCGATTACGCCAAAGCGTTTGACAGTATCCCCCATAGCTGGCTAATCGAGGTCCTCTACATGTACCGCGTAGAACCTGTCCCAATAAATTTCTTGACAAAAATGATGTTATGAAAGGATGGCAGACAATATTATCGGTGCCATCAACCGAGGGTAATATGCTCTCAACCGGTACATATCCGAAGAGTCATATTCCAAGGGGACTCTTTGAGTGGCTCTGGCTCTGCATGGCGCTGAACCCCCTTTGATCACTTCTAAATTCGGCTAATTTGATCCCATACGAAATCTAGATCAAAGACCGGTTAGTAGTTTTGTATGAAATGATCTTTGTTCGATTCAATTGAATGGGGCTTATGCCTAGAGATGATAACTGCAAATGTCTATGAATTGATAATATTGTTATTACAGAGGTATCAGTTGGAGGTGTAATACCTATGCTTCGATGTTGTAAGGTCTTCAACATGAATTTTCAACATTGATTTAAAAAATAAACTGTTCTCTGTTACCATGATGTTCTTAGATAGAGTATATAATAGAGTAATAATGTTAATATAATTGATTGTTACCTGATCCGTTCTTAAGCGATTTATGCTTGGTATTTTTGAAATATATACATATTGATATAGCAAGTCAGCATTATACTCTACGTTAAAATCAGTCTGTAAGTCTGCATCTAAATTTATTTCTTCACTTTAAATCGAATGTCAAAATTGGATCATAGTGGCAGAATGATTAGCACGTTCGCCCTCTGTTTACTGGGCCCATGGTTGGATTCCTACTAAATGCAGTAGTCTTTTCGATAAAAAACAATTTATATGTCGGACTTTGAACCCACTCAGCTTGAAATGAGTACTCATTTCGGGTATATAACTCGGTTGAGCGTGTTGCTGATCACACACCTCTATGCCCACCGTCAGATGATACTAAATTATCGTGAGGTCTAATTGGACTGTTGTGCCAGTTTCTTTTGTTTTTTTTTTTTTTAATGGGCCATCATTGCCAAACATATCCCATAAGAGTATGTCGTTAAATAGTTACTACTCGGAAGCGTTCATCCAGTTACTTATACATATGTACAATATAATAACGTTTTTAACAACTTTTGAATTTAAACTATTTGCCAATACATATTCCAAAATGTAAGACCTCACCACCTACCGACACGTTTTTATGCAAAAAATCAGTAAATATTTATTTTAGCTTAAACGCTGTTTATCTTGAACGAGACATAAAGTGAGTCACAGTAAAAATGAACCACCTTGTGTTAGACAAAGGATTACTTGAAAAATGACTGAAAAACCATTCAGATTGAAATTATTTATACATAATAAATTTCTTATTTCCGTATGTTTTACAATTATTTTTATGCTTAGTAAAAAAAAAAACGATATAAACTTAAAAAGTTAAAAAATACACCTCACAGTGAAAATGAAGCACTTAAATAAAAGTAAAAAGCATATACCTATACAGGTTGCCACGCTTCCGATGGTACAATAAATACTTTAATGGTAGATGGTATCGTTCATTTGTGACACCAAAGTGGATCCTCTATCTTTAACCGTTACAGAGTAATAGCATTTTTTGTAAATTGTGTCAAAAAGCTCGACTTTCCGAACAAAATCAAAATTTGTCCAAACATTTAATCCGAGATTTGATCTCACTTTTTGAAACTAAATAAAATTTCATATAAAACATATAAAACTTCCCGGTTTCGAAACTCACCGTTACTTTGGAGATAAAACTGTTCCAACTTTCAAAATTGATTTTTTCATTGAAAATTCAAACGAAAATTTTACAACGGTACTTTGAGGTGACAAATCTGCAAAATCGACAAAAGTTGCCCCAATATGTTGGCTTTCCCACGGTATTTTTCTTCGATACGTTTGGTTTTGCAAATTTTCTAATAATACGCATTAAAAGCAAAAAAAAAAAAAAAATACGGTCTGGAGATGAAACAAATTTACTTCAACCTTGACTTGACATATAGTCCATGCTACCAACGAAAAATAGGAGAAAACAAGAGTCCGAAGCGTATATACCCTAGACTTGTACAGACCTAGTGGTGATACCAAAAGTACCAATTGGCAGCGATCATATGCATTAAAAGTGAGTTTCCTATATGGTCAGTTTGAACTGTGTGTGTGGATCCAATAAGAAGTTTCATCGTTCATCCATTCGGGTTTAATATATGAATATTTGAACTAACGTTTATAGGGGAGGTTGGCGTTCATTCAGTAGAATCTTGCCCATTCTGAAAACCAACTAACTAACCCACACTGCAAATGTTTGTCGAATTTTTCCAATCACTAGCACCACTGTATCGAGAGTTATCACTTATTTCAAGTTTCATATGTAGGGGTGGTAGGGGTTCCTTTGGTCCAGTCTTGCGCATTTTCAATAGCAACTAACTAGATGCTACTGCAAACATTTGACCAAAATTTCAAGTCGCTATCTTTATTCTATCGGAAATTATCGCTTATTTAAGGTTTCATTTGTAGGGTAGGTAGGGGTCCTTGGGTCGGATCTTGCCCCTTTTTCAATACCAACCAACTGGATCCTACTACAAACATGTGTCTCTAGCTTATTTCTGTTGAAAGTGATCGTGCGAACGGACAGACAGACAGACATGGCTAAATCGAATCAGGAGGTGACCCTGATCATTTATATATATACATTGCTATACCTCCGTAGCCTCCTTTAAAGTGTTACATATTTTCGTCGTGACAAAAACAATATACCCTATACTCATAAAGTCTAGGGTATAAAAAGATCGTATAGTTTTGAAATTTGGCACAGTTAATGTGGACCGTCTTATGAATATATGCTCCAAAGTATCTGTTGCTAAGGGGCCCGGAAGCGTATGGGTAAGGGGTCGAAGGTTTTTTTCAGTTTTCTTTGATTTATAGTCTAGGGTATAATATAACATTTTATGGTCGATTGTATGATATATCACTTTGTAGAAAATTTTCTGTTTTATTCGCCTTTAGAACTTTTTTTTTTGTAGAACTATAGGTATAATAGTTTCCAAAATATTCAAGGGGTATTTGACCCCTTCTGCCCTACACTTCCGGGCCCCCTACAAACAGAGACTTTCGAGCATATATTCAGACGACTCTTCACATTAATTGAGCCAAATTTTAAAACCATGTAATAGACCATATCCTGGTAGTATAACGCTCTCGCTACCAGAGAAAACGTTCCCATGAACGTTTCGGTTCATCTGCGGGTGCTGAAAAGTCAATAGGAAATGCTATCAAAAAACCCACACCTCCGACATCTACGACTGTACCACGTAGTGTCGCTAAGCCGAATTACTACACAGTGGCGAAAGTATTACCCAAGTCTGTAACATCTGCAGCAAGTGCTCCGAAGACTATTGTGAACGCTGCGAAAAAAAGACCGGTGGGTGATACTCATTCAACTAATAATGCGGCTGCAAATCACCAAGTTCAGGAACTGTCCAACCAGATTATGTAAATGCGTTTGAATTTGGACGGTTTGGAAAAGGAACGCGAATTTTATTTTAGTGAACTAAGAGATATCGAAATTCTATGCCAAAATGTGGACGATGCTGATCCAAGTCCAGTCAATTGGTACAAAAAATTCTTGACATCCTCCACACAACTGAGGACGGTTTTGCTCCACCGGATGAAATACCAGCAGAAAATGAAGAATATTAAAAAATAAACTATAAAACAGTTTTATTTAGTCAGAATGCAAAGTTAGTTAAGCAGTTGAAAACCTGTGATAATTATTGATGGTCTTAACATCGAACAATTCTCATTTATGCAACGTTTAAATGAAGAAATTATGAAGGCGTGTCTCACTCTCAGAGATATACCAGATAATCAGAACATCGCTATTTGCTCAGACAGCCAGGCCGATATCAAGGCACTGAACTCGGTGAGTACTTCCTCCAAACTGGTCTACCGGTGTGGGGAAGAGTTAACTCGCCTTGGCAAACGGCTCAATATCGCCCTGCTCTTGGTGCCTGGTCATAGAGACATTGAGGAAAACGAAAAAGCCGACGAGCTGTCCAGGAGGGGGCCGTCCTAGAAAGCTCTCATGCGGAATCTGTTTGTATTTCGCCGAGGACTGTTAAGAGTAAGATCTCCTCTCACTACCTCAATGTTGCGGGTTCCAAATGGCGGAATCTGCCCACCTGCGCCGTATCAAGGAAGTATGGCCCCCATATGACAGAAGGAAAACATCTGAGCTATTAATCAAGTCCCGTAGAGATGTCGCCAGGCTCACGGCGGTCATTACAGGACATTGGCCTATCGGAGAACATGCAATAATGCTTGGCATCCCTTTAATCCGCATTGCCGCAGCTGCGGGAATGAGGATGAGAAAGAAACCCTCACTCACTTCTTCAGGAAATGCCCGGCCCTTGCTAGGGCCACACATCGACCATTGGCCTTTCTTGTTAACCTGGGGGGGGGGGGGGGGGGAGGGGGCGTGGCTTCTGCTATACTTCCTGAACTCCTCCGGTTGGATCTAGGCATCATTGCATCCCCTGTTAGTCCAACCATTTTTCTTTAAACGATTTTGTCGAGGTTTGTGATTACAAAACGGCGCATTCGCGCTAACTGGGCTCTGGCAAGTTGTGCTTTAGCCACCACTTATACCAACCAAATGAAGAAATATCTTCTCTTATATGTATTGTATATACAAATAAGTCGTCTACGTATGTACAGGTATAATTCAGTAACCCTTTCTCCGATTTGGCTCATTATACCCTAGACTTATAGTATAGGGTATATTGTTTTTGTCACGACGAAAATATGTAACACCTTAAAGGAGGCTTCGGAGGTATAGCAATGTATATATATAAATGACCAGGGTCACTTCCTGATTCGATTTAGCCATGCCTGTCTGTCTGTCTGTCTGTCTGTCTGTCTGCCTGTCTGTCTGTCCGTTCGCACGATAACTTTCGATAAAATGAAGCTAGACCTTTGAAACTTTGGTCAAATGTTGGTAGTATGATCTAGTTGGATGGTATTGAAATTGGGCATGATCAGGCCAAGAGAACGCCTACCTCCCCTACAAATGTAAAATAATTAAATGTATCTATAACTCCCGATTAAAAAATCATGAAAAGCTCTAGCTTTGGTATATTGCTAGTGAGGGTAATCTCATACTCTCCTGGAAAAATAAAATCGATCAGTTGAAAACTAACGGTAATTTTCTTACAAAGAGCCCCGTACTACCCTACTTTTCAGGTTTTTTGTCTATAACTCTTGAACCAATTGACGTAGACACCTGATTTTTGGCATGTAACCCTGAGGAAAGAAGCTGCTCAAGGTTCAGTAAGTTGGGCAAAATCAGATCAAAGGAACACCTACCTCCCCTACAAATTTAAAAAAATTAAATATTCCTTTAATTACGATAACTTTCGATAAAATGATACTACCGACTTAAAAATTTGGTGGAATGTTGCTAGTAAGACCTACTTAGTTGGTATTGAATATGGGCAAGATACGACCCAAGGAACCCCCACCTCCCCTACCAACGAAACTTCAAATAAGCAATAACTTTTGATACAATGAAGCCAGTGACTTGAAATTTTGGTCAAATGTTTGAAGTGAGATTGAGTTGGTTGGCATTAAAGATGGGTAAAATCCGAACTAAGGAACCCCTACCTCCCCTAGAAATGAAACTTAAAATAAGCGATAACTTGTGAAAAAATAAAGCTAGCGACTTGAAATTTTGGTGAAATGTTTGTAGTAGGATCCAGTTGGCTAATATTGAAAATAATACGTAAAATCCGACCAACGAAAACCCTACTTCCCCTACAAATGAAACTTCAAATAAGCGATAACTTTCGATAGAGTGAAGCTAGAGACTTGAAATTTAGTTTAAATGTTTGTAGGGTGATCTAATTGGTTGGTGGCAATGATGGGCAAGATCCGACCCAAGGAACCCCTACCTCCCCTACAAGTGAAACTTCAAATAAGCAATAACTTTCCATAGAATGAAGCTAGCGACTTGAAAAATTCGACAAATATTTGTAGAATGGGTTAGTTAATTGATTTTGAGAATGGTCAAGATTCTACTGAATGAGTGCCAACCTCCCCTATGAACTGGCCGTATAGGAGACCCATTCTTAATGCATATGGTCGCTGCCAATTGGTACTTTTGGTATCACCACTAGGTCTGTACAAGTCTAGGGTATGTACGCTTCGGACTCCAGGCTGTTGTGCTCCTTTACGCCCAACTTAGATACTAACGGAGCCCAAAATTGGAAATTTTTCGGGCAAATTGCGAAAATTCCATTTCCCATACATTTTGTATGGAGAAATTTTTTCATCTCCTATTTGGGTCAATTTTTTTATACCCTAGACTTATAGTATAGGGTATATTGTTTTTGTCACGACGAAAATATGTAACACCTTGAAGGAGGTTCCGGAGGTATAGCAATGTATATATATAAATGATCAGGATCACCTCCTGATTCGATTAAGCCATGTCTGTCTGTCTGTCCGTCTGTCTGTCCGTTCGCATGATAGCTTTCGATAGAATGAAGCTAGAGCCTTGAAATTTTGGTCAAATAATGGTAGTATGATCTAGTTGCATGGTATTGAAAACGGGAATGATCAGGCCATGGGAACGCCTACCACCCCTACATATGATAAAAACTTAAATGTATCTATAACTCCCGATTAAATAAACATAAAAAGCTCCAGCTTTGGTAGATTACTCGTGAGAGCAATCTTATACTTTCCTGGGAAAATAAAATCGATCAGTTGAAAACTAACGGTAATTTTCTTACAAAGAACCCCGTGCTACCCTACTTTTCAGGTTTTTTGTCTATAACTCTTGAACCAATTGACGTAGACACCTGATTTTTGACATGTAACACTGAGATGAGTAGTTGCTTAAGGTTCTGTAAGTTGGGCATAATCAGATCAAAGGAACGCCTACCTCCCCTACAAATTTCAAAAAATTAAATATTCTTTTAATTACGATAAATTTCGATAGAATGATACTAGCAACTTGAAAATCTGGTGGAATGTTGCTAGTAAAACCTACTTAGTTGGAATTGAATATGGGCAAGATCCGACCCGGGGAACCCCCACCTCCTCTACAAATGAAACTTCAAATAAGCGATAATTTTTGATAGAATGAAGCCAGCGACTTGAGATTTTGGTCAAATGTTTGAATTGAGATTGAGCTAGTTGGCATTATGGGTGGGATCCGACCTAAGGAACCCCTACCCCCCTGTTTGTAGTGGGATCCAGTTGGCTAATATTGAAAATACGTATAATCCGACCAACGAAACCCCTACTTCCCCTAAAAGTGAAACTTCAAATAAGCAATAACTTTGGATAGAATGAAGCTAGCGACTTGAAAAATTGGACAAATATTTGTCGAATGGGTTAGTTAGTTAATTGATTTTGAGAATGGTCAAGATCCCACTGAATGAGTGCCAACCTCCCCTATGAACTGGCCATATAGGAGTCCCACTTTTAATGCATATGGTCGTTGCCAATTGGTACTTTTGGTATCACCACTAGGTCTGTACAAGTCTAGGGTATATACGCTTCGGACTCCGGGCCTCCCGATTAAATAAACATGAAAAGCTCTAGCTTTGGTAGATTGCTCGTGAGGATAATCTTCTACTCTCCTGGAAAAATAAAATCGATCAGTAAATACCGGTAATTTTCTTACAAAGAGCCCCGTACTACCCTATTTTTCGAGCTTTTTGTCTATAACTCTTGAACCAATTGACGTAGACACCTGATTTTTGACATGTAACCTTGGGGTAAAAAGCTGTTTGAGTTCTAGTAAGTTGGGCATAATCGGATCAAAGGAACGCCTACCTCCCTCACAAATTTAAAAAATTAAATATTCTTTTAATTACGATAACTTTCGATAGAATGACACTAGCGAGTTGAAAATGTGACAAAATGTTGTTAGTAAGATCTACTTGGTTGGTGTTGAAAATGGGCAAGATCTGACACAAGCAACCCCTACCTCCTCTACAAATGCAACTTCAAATAAGCGATAACTTTTGCCAGAATCAAGCCAGCGACTTGAAGTTTTGGTCAAATGTTTGAAGTGAGATCCGGTTAGTAGGTATTCAAGATGGGTTAGATCCGACCTAAGGAACCCCTACCTCCCCTAGAAATAAAACTTAAAATAAGCGATATCATCATCATCATCATCGTGGCGCGACAGCCCGACGTCGGGCCTTGGCCGCCTGGATCATTGTCCTCCAATTATCTCGGTCACGTGACCGCGTCCTCCAATTTTGGGAGCCCAGCAGCTGCGCGGCGTCCACACCTACTGAGCTCTCCCAACGAGATCTCGGTCGTCCTCGCAGTCTCGCTCCGTCGACTCGTTCTGCATTCATTACTCTCTTAGGCATGCGATCGTCGTCCATTCTTTGTACATGCCCTGCCCATTGAAGTCGTTGTAGTTTGACGATTTTCGAGACTTGCAGCTCATCGTACATTTCATACAACTCATGGTTGTACCGGATGCGCCATCCATCTCGATCGCAAACAGCCCCGAAAATTCGCCGTAGAACCTTACGTTCGAAAGTATCTAGCATGTTTTCGGAGGCTTGAGTTAGGGTCCATGCTTCGCAGCCATAGCATAGCACTGGTCGTATAATGGTTTTGTACACGCGGAGCTTCGTGTTTCTGTGCACATGTTTCGATTTCATTATGGGGAGAACCGAGAAAAAAGTCTTATTAGCTAACTGTATCTGTCGTTTGATTTCGTCAGTTTCGTTGGCGTCCCTTGACAGGTTGCAACCCAGGTAAATGAAGTTGTTCACGAACTCGATGTTGAGGTCCCCCACATTGATGCTCGGTTGTGCAGGAGTCCTTGTCACCGATTGCATCATTATTTTAGTTTTACCCTCGTTAATACGTAATCCAACTTCCTTTGCAGCGGTATCGAGCGTATGCAGAAGTTCTTCTGCGTCAGCCAATCTTCGGGACATGATGTTGATGTCGTCGGCGTACGCTGCTAATTGTGTCGACTTGATGAGTAGCGTCTTGCTGTTGTCCATATTCATGGCCCGAATAACGTATTCCAGTGCTAGGTTGAAGAGCGTCGGTGCCAGTCTATCGCCCTGTTTCAAACCAGTGCGTGTTTCAAATAGATCAGTAAGTCTATTCTGGATCCTGACTTGTGAGACGGAGTTGGTCATCGTCATCTTTGTCAGTCGCACTAATTTTGCTGGTATACCAAATTGCAGCATGATGTTGTACAGTACTCCACGATCGATACTGTCGTATGCCTGCTTGAAGTCGACAAAGATTTGGTATACGTTTACGTTGTATTCCCAGCACCTCTGGAGTATCAGTTTGACTGAGAAGAGCTGATCGGTTGTGGAGCGACCAGGTCTGAAACCGCTTTGGTATTCGCCAATGACTCGTTCTGCGTACGGTTTTATTCTATTTTCCAGAATTTTCGTCAAAATTTTATAGGACGTGCAAACTAGTGAGATGCCCCTGTAATTCTCACACCGCAGTTTATCTCCCTTTTTATGAATTGGACAGATGATGCTTCTGCGCCAATCGTCTGGGATCTCCTCGTTCTCCCATACTCGCAGGAGTAATTGATGTATGGCATCAACTAGACTCGTTCCACCGAATCTTAGCAGTTCAGCTGGAATCTCGTCAGCGCCCGGCGCTTTATTTCGTTTTAGTGACCGCAACGCGAGATCAACTTCCTCTACTGTCGGGGGTTGAATGGGTGGGCCTAGATCAACAATATCGTCGAGAGCTTCCTGTGTGGGGATGTTAGATGGTCGGTTTAGAAGCTCTTCAAAATAAGAGGCCCATCGTTTGTTAATACCATCGGTGTCGCTGATGATGTTTCCATCCTTGTCCTTACAAAGGCTAGTCCTGGGTTGGTAGCCGTTCTTAATTGTATTTACTAGTTTGCACGCTTGTCTGGTGTTCCTATTAGCTAAGTTTTCGTTTATGTTCAGCAACTGCTTGTCAAAGTATTTACGTTTCTTACGTCTAATTATTCTATTCGATATTCGCCGTAGCTCGTCATATTTTTCTCTTCTGGCTCTGGTTCCTCGTTGAATCCATTGTCTGTAGGCCTCGTTTTTCGCGTCAAGTGAATTTTTGCATTCTTCGTCGAACCAGTCATTTGGCGCTCGCCGGGCTTTATATCCCACGACCTTCTCTGCGACATCCTTGATGGTACCCTTGAGTTCATCCCAGAACCCATGGACGCCTGTGTTGCTGATGTTGTGTAGCATAGGTGATAGTTTTTCCTCAAGGGCGGTAGTATACGCCACCGCTGTAGCATCACTTAAGAGCTTATCAACCGCAAAGATTTTGGGAGGGCTGATTCTTGACTGGTGCACTGAGTGTGATGATCTGAGTCGCAGTTTGCTCCTCGATAGGAGCGGACATCCATGACACTAGACGCCCATCTCCTGCAAATGAGGACGTGGTCAATTTGGTTGACGGTATGTGCGTCTGGAGACTTCCAGGTCTGCTTGTGAATGCGTCGATGCGGGAAACACGTAGAGCTTACGACTAGATTCCTGCTGCAGGCGAAGTCGATAAGTCGCTGGCCGTTATCGTTACATTCTTCATGGAGGCTGTGGCCTCCAGTGGTCCCCCGACGCCAACATTCATTCCCGACTTTCGCGTTAAAGTCTCCCAGCAGCAATTTGACGTCGTTTGTTTGAAGTGAGTCGAAGAGAGTTTCAAGGCGGGCGTAGAACTCGTCTTTTACTGCGTCTTCTTTAACTTCAGTGGGGGCATGCACATTGATGAGCCAGAGATTGAAGAATCGAGTCTTGATGCGAATCGCACAGAGCCGTTCGTTTATGGGTTTGAAGTCAGTAATATGCGGTTTGAGGTGATTGTTCACTATAAATGCTACTCCAAACTCCTTGCGGCCCGATGGTTTGCCACTTGTAAAAATTGTGTGCGATTTCTTGTCATTAATCTCGCTGCCAAGCCAATTTGTTTCCTGGACTGCAGTAATGCTCAGTTTGTACTTTTCGACCTGTTGAAGGAGGGCCTTCTCGGCCCCCGGTTTGTTCAGGGAGCGTACATTCCAGGATCCGAAAGAATAATCCTTTATTCGTTTGCGTGGTCGTCGTTGTTGATCCGTCCAATCCGAGGCTTTTGTTCCAGGTTTCTTGACATGGAGTAGTTTTTACAAGGACGAGTTGTCAGCACCCATTCAGGGGATGGCCTCGGAGATAGCTGCTTCAGATGGTTTAATAAACGTGCTGGAGCCCACACAACTATGTAGCAGGTCCAACTACGCAAGTCATTCCATCCTACTAGACCTGAGACGCTTAGGTGTTCGTCAGCCATTCAGGCTACAGCTATCTGCCTTTTCCAAACTGTCTTATCGCTAAGACATTGGCCGTCAGCGAATTGATACACTGCCGTTACCAGGGGGCGCCCACGCGGAGGACTATGGAAAAGGTCTTTGCCCCCCTAAAATAAGCGATAACTTACGACAAAATAATGCAAGCGACTTAAAATTTTGGTCAAATGTTTGTGGTAGGATCCAGTTGGCTAATATTGAAAATACGTAAAATCCGACGAACGAAACCCTTACTTCCCCTACAAATGAAACTTCAAATAAGCGATAACTTTCGATAGAGTGAAGGTAGAGACTTGAAATTTTGTTTAAATGTTTGTAGCATGGTCTTATTTGTTTGGTGGCAATGATGGGCAAGATCCGACCCAAGGAACCCTTACCTCCCCTACAAGTGAAACTTCAAATAAGCAATAACTTCCGATAGAAGGAAGCTAGCGACTTGAAAAATTCGACAAATATTTGTAGAATGGGTTAGTTAATTGATTTTGATAATGGTCAAGATCCTCCTGAATGATTGCCAACCTCCCCTATAAACTGGCCATATAGGAAGCTTCGGCCTGGTTTTTGATCTGTTCGTTTAAGCCCAACTTAGATCTGCCGGCCCCCAATCGTCCAATACACGACGCATTCAACTGGGAATTGCAACGAGAACGTGATTACGATCGAGATGCATTAAGTCAAGCGGTGCAAAGAAATGTTTCATTGTTGAATCTACAGCAGAAGAGTGCATACGATACACTGATGAAAGCGATCGATGATGGACAAGGTGCCATTTTCTTTCTTGATGCACCTGGGGGAACTGGCAAAAGGTTCCTCATTTCCTTGATATTGGCAAAGATTCGTTCACGAAATGACATAGCGTTGGCAGTTGCATCATCTGCCGACGTTGCTTGAAGGAGGACGGACGGCTCATTCTGCCATTGCCATTGAACTTGCAAATGACGGACGAACCAACTTGCAACATTTCGAAAAATTCTGCTATGACTAAAGTCTTGCAAACCTGCAAAATAATCATTTGGGATGAATACACGATGGCGCGTAAACGTGCATTGGAGGCTCTCGATCGCACTCTGAAAGACTTGCGCAATAATCACAATCGTTTTGGAGGCGCAATGATTCTGCTTTCCGGCGATTTCCGTCAAACGCTGCCCATCATCCCGAGATCAACACCTTCAGATGAACTCAAAACGTCCTTAAAATCATCTCATTTATGGACCTACGTGCAGACATTACAACTGACAACAAACATGCGTGTTGCATTGCAAAATGATCAATCTGCTGATTCCGATTCTCGAAGCAATTGTTGGACATCGGCAATGGAAATATTCCAGTTGAGGAGACAAGTGGTTTCAGTGAATTTCCCATTCACTTTTGTCAATTCACCGAGTCCAAGGAGCAAATCATCGAAAAAGTTTTCCGGTACATCGTACGCAATTACACCAATCACGAATGCGTGGCTGAACGAACTATTTTAGCAGCAAAGAATGTCGATGTCCACCAATTGAATTTCGATGTTCAAATGAAAATCCCTAGCGAAGTGGTGACATACAAATCTATGGACACCATCACTAACGAAGAAGATGTCGTCAACTACCCAACAGAATTTTTGAATTCATTGGATGTGCCAGGATTCCCGCCATATCAACTGCAACTGAAAATAGGCTCAGTCATCATAATGTTTCGAAACCTGAACCAACCGAAGCTATGCAATGGAACCAGACTTGCTGTTTAAAGGTTGTTTCCCAACGTCATAGACGCTACAATTCTCAAAGGAAAATTCCAGGGCGAGCAAGTGTTTGTTCTACGAATTCCAATGATCACTATTGATCTGCCATTCGAATTCAAACGATTGCAATTCCCGGCGCGTCTTGCGTTTGCGATGACAGCCAACAAAGCACAAGGACAGTCGATGAATGTGTGTGGCATTAATTTAGAAAATCCGTGTTTCTCGCACGGCCAATTGTACGTCGCCTGTTCGCGAGTAGGAAAACCAGATTCTCTATTTGTTTACGCACCGGAAAACAAAATTAAAAATGTTGTATATCACAAAGCCTTGAATTAAATGAACTATTCAAATGGAAGCAAATTGACTTTTATTCATTCACAACAAACGTGGCTCAGAGTGTTATCCATTTCTAGAACCACACACCTCGCCACCTGTTGACTAACAGAAAGATTGGGCGCGGGATGCAGTTCTCGGGGTCAGCTTCATGTATGAAAATGAAACCGGAATATAGAGGGCTACGCCCGCAATTCGAGGGTTTTGTGGCAAGCGCTTATTTTGGCATGTAAATACTGGCTCCCTGTTCTTCTTGGTACCCCTCAGCTGAATAAAAACACCATAATTAAATGTTTTACCCATGATATAGTATCTTACATGCCAATTCACAAAAAGACTGCATCTGTCACCTCTCAAAGTAATAGTTTTAATACGAGAAGCTGTAGATAGATATGTATGTATACGAGATAAACTGTCCCACTCTTCGAGATGCTTAACCATTCATATTAAGACGACATTGCAAATTGCAAACTTGTGTAACGGCTTCGAAATTCAGGGCGGCTGGGACAAATTACGGTCTAATATTTTTTCCTACTCCACTGTTCCCCTTTCTACAAATCTCAAGAAAATGCCAAAAATGGAATGTACTCAACATTACCTTTCTCACGACACCCCACTTGGCTATACCAGTGGATAAAAAAAAATTACCTTAATTTCGCCTCTATGTGGACCCCCCCCCCCCCCCCCCCCCTCTTAAAGTTGGCCAATTACAACACAACGCTATCTCCAGCAAATTATAGCATTTCTACACATTCTCGCCGAATTATGTGTGCAGCTTCAGCCGTTCGTAAGATATTCTATGAACAGACAGGTATTTGACCGATTTTGTAAGATTTAAGACACAAAACCCTAAAAAAATTAACTGTGTGAATAGTTATTGTTAGGATCACCAATCACCAATCTTCACCTTTCCAAAGTTGGTTCATTAAATAACTGCAATTCGCACTACGAAAAACAACATGTAAGTAGTACACGCATATCTATGCGTGAGGCCGGTAGGTGTATTTTTTGTGTGGATAGTGTCAAAATGCATAACTTTAAGTCAATGTACTATTATTAAATATCATGTCATTGTAATGAAGCTTAGAGGTATTATTGCCTATGATGTTGGTTATCATCAGCCATCAATATTTTTGACCTAGGGTGTGCTTGAGGGGTGCAGGGGTGTGCTAACTGCAACTATAGAAATGTACTATTATTAACCTTTTTGGATGAGATTTTGAAATTCTATTATTTTCGGTTTTCTACGCTAGTGAAATGCCGCTTTTCTGTAAATTTTCATATGTCTAGCTATAACGGTCTCGAAATGCAAGGGGGGGGGGGGGACAAACTCGGACCACATATTTTCCCCTCTCCCTCTTTTCCCCTTTCTTCAAATTTGAAAAAAAGAAATGGAATGTACTCAACGGTACCTTTCTTGCGATACCCCACTTGCCTGTACCAAACGAAAAAAAAATTTCGACCTTCATTTCCCCTCTATGGCGACTCCCCCTTAAAGTTGACCTATTACGACGCATCGCTTTCTCCAGAGAATTATAGTATTTCTACATATTTCCACCAAATTTCATGCATGTAGCTTCAGCGGTTCGTGAGATATTTCATGGACAGACGGACAGACGGACGCATGACCGATTTCATAAGGGTTTTGTTTTTATACAAAACCCTAAAAATAAGTCAGGGTTGGTGAAAGTTGCGAGCGCAGCTAGTATATTATACTTTTACAAGAAAAAAAAAGAATAATTTCCCCCACCCCTCGAAAATTTATGACTGGGTTATATTAAAAACAAACAACTACTCTGTATGATAAATTGAGAGATTCTAAAATATTGTGAATTGTTTTCTTCGTTAAGTTTGATACCTAATGTCAGTCATATCTCCACAGTGCAGATTTGTGCAATCGCAATTCTACATAATCTACATCGCTTTAAGTATTATGTCTGGTTTTGCTATTTAATTTGGTTTATATCATAAAACTATTTCGATATCTAATACACGATGTCTGTACTACGCTATGGTACCCTTTTGTTTTCTCTTTATTCTAGTTAAAAACAAAAATATGTAATGTGTTCCTTTCCTAAAATATAACATAACTGCTTAAGTAAGATGACGTTTTTTATAATTTGTAATATTTATTTATTTATAATTTGAAATTAAAAAGTACAATATAACTGGCCTTAAGGGGGAACGGTTTGATGATCTTTCACGAAAATAAATTTGTTTAACTATTATAAAAACAAGCTAGCCTTCGGCAAAGCGTGAAGGGTATCATACCTTAAGTTTTTCTAACAAAAACTTACTTTGGGAACGGTCGTTCCTATGACAGCTATATGACGTAGTGGTCCGATTCCGTTGGTTCCGACATATATACAGTCTGCTATAGAAATAAGGCTTTGTACGCTCGATAGCTTTAAAACTGAGGGACTAGTTTGCATAGAAACAGACAGACAGACGGACAAAGCTTAATCGACTCGTCTCATCATACTGACCAAGATTATATAGTATATATGAGTAGTTTATATGGTCGGAGATGCTTCCTTCTGTGCGTTACAAATTTCATGACAAAGTTAATATACCCTATCACATCCGTAAAGGGTATAAAAAAATATGTAATGGACGGTTTGGTGGGTATCCGAAGATACCCGTGGGGACGGAGCATAATGACCTGTGCCATCTGGCGAAGAAAAAGGCCCCTCAACGAGCTAAGCAGCGTCCTACGCCTGCTATAGCTCAGTTCGGGATACGTGGGCGGTCCTTTACGTATTGTTGCATGTTCGAAGTACGTCTCTCTTACGACACACACTGTACTAAGCTCCATCATAATCTCGAATGATCGATGACAAGTACCAACTGAATAGGCACTAGCGGATTCTCGAACCTTCGCTGAGTAGTGGAAACCCGAGTCTAGAACATCTCGAACAATCAAGAATCTTCGCTAACTGGTCGATACATGGGTGAGCAGCTATATAAAGGCAGATGTCACCAAGAACAAGAGGAAGTAAGAAGAAGTAGTAGTAGTAGTAAGTAGACACTCAGTGGAAGTCAGATCGCTATAAAGTATCCGCTCGGAATGGGAAAGTAGTACAGACGTTATCGTTATCTGCCGTTAACAAATAGTTCGAGCTAGTTTGACGTTGGTAGTTAGAAACGCGTGTGTAGTTCGTTTTGTAAATAAAGTGTGTGTGTTTTCAATCGAAGTGTTTTCAATATTTAGCACAAGAATATCTAACGAACCTGGTTTCCCATCAGAGGAGGAAACATTACAGTATTAACCAGACCTGGAGTCCGAAGCGTATATACCCTAAACTTGTACAGATCTAGTGGTTATACCAAAAACACCAATTGGCAACGACCATTTGCATTAAAAGTGAGTTTCCGATTTGATCAGTTTATAGGGGAGGTTGGCACTCATTGAGGAGGATATTGATCATTCTCACAATCAATTAACCAACCCATTCTACAAATATTTGTCGAATTTTTCAAGTCGCTAGCTTCATTCTATCTAAAGTTATTCCTTATTTGAAGTTTCGCTTGTAGGGGAGGTAGGAGTTCCTTGGGCTAGATCCTGCCCATCATTGTCACCAACCAATTAGATCATGCTATGAACATTTAAGCAAAATTTCAAATCTCTAGGTTCATTCTATTGAAAGTTACGCTTATTTGAAGTTTCATTTGTAGGGGAAGTAGGGGTTCCTTGGGTCGGATCTGGCCTTTCTTTAATGCCAACTGACTCAATCTTACTTTAAACATTGGACCAGAATTTCAAGTTGCTGGCTTCATTCTATCAAAAGTTATCGCTTATTTGATGTTTCATTTGTAGGGGAGGTAGGAGTTCCTTGGGTCGGATCTTGCCGATTTTCAACACCAACTAAGTAGATGTTACCAACAACATTTTACAATTTTCAACTTGCTAGTGTCATTCTATCGAAAGTTATCGTAATTAAAGGAATATTTAATTTTTTTAAAATTTGTAGGAGAGGTAGGTGTTCCTTTTATCTGATTACGCCCAACTTACAAGAACGAAAGTAGGTTCTCAACTCAGGGTTACATGCCAAAAATCAGGTGTCTACGTCAATTGGTTCAAGAGCTATAGACAAAAAACCTGAAAAGTAGGGTAGTACGGGGCTCTTTGTAAGAAAATTACCCTTAGTTTTCAACTGATCGATTTTGTGTTTCCAGGAGAGTATGAGATTACTCTCGCGAGAAATTTACCAAAGCTGAAGCTTTTCGTATTTATTTAATCGGGAGTTATAAATACATGTAAGTATTTTACATATGTAGGGGAGGTAGGCGTTCTCTTGGCCTGATCATGCCCATTTACAATACCAACCAACTAGATCATACGACCAACATTTGACCAAAATTTCAAGGCTCTAGCTTCATTCTATCGAAAGTTATCGTGCAAACGGACAGACGGACAGACAGACAGACAGACGGACAGACAGACAGACATGGCTAAATCGAATCAGGAGGTGACCCTGATTATTTATATATATACATTGCTATACCTCCGGAGCCTCCTTTAAGGTGTTACATATTTTCGTCGTGACAAAAACAATATACCCTATACTAAAAGTCTAGGGTATAATAAAAATTCATAGGCCTGGGGAAGACAACACAAATGGGGAATAATAAAAAATGGGGCGATAAGGATGGAGTGGTTGGCGGACGATGCATATTACCTTGCGCTCGCATCGGGGCCCGGGTGTAATACGACCCTCGGCCTCTGGTTCGTACCACCGACAGATCACTACTCATCAGGTGCTGCACTACCAGGATATGGACCATACGATCTTTTTTTCCTATTTTTCGTTGGTAGCGTGGACTACATGTTAAGTAAAGGTTAAAGTAAATTTGTTTCTCCCGACCATTTTTTTTTCTTGCGTATTATTCAAAAATTTTCAAATCCAAACGTATCAAAGAACCAGTGTCCGAAGCGTATATACCCTAGACTTGTACAGACCTAGTGGTTATACCAAAAGTACCAATTGGCAACGACCATATGCATTAAATGTGGGTCTCCTATATGGCCAGTTCATAGGGGAGGTTGGCACGCATTCAGTGGGATCTTGACCATTCTCAAAATCAATTAACTAACTAACCTATTCGACAAATATTTGTCGAATTTTTCAAGTCGCTAGCTTCATTCTATCGAAAGTTATTGCTTGTTTGAAGTTTCACTTGTAGGGTAGGTGGGGGTTCCTTGGGTTGGATCTTGCCCATCATTGCCACCAACCAATTAGATCACCCTACAAACATTTAAACAAAATTTCAAGTCCCTAGCTTAACTCTATCGAAAGTTATCGATTATTTAAGGTTTAATTTGTAGGGGAAGTAGGGTTTTCGTTGGTCGGATTTTACCCATTTTCAATATTAGCCAACTGGATCATACTACAAACATTCGATCAAAATTTTAAGTCGCTAGCTTTATTTTGTCGTAAGTTATCGCTTTTTTTAAGTTTCATTTCTAGGGGAGGTAGGGGTTCCTTAGGTCGGATCTTACCCATCTTTAATGCCAACTAACTCAATCTCACTTCAAACATTTGACCAAAATTTCAAGTCGCTGGCTTCATTCTATCAAAAGTTATCGCTTATTTGAAGTTCCATTTGTAGGGGAGGTGGGGGTTCCTTGGGTCGGATCTTGCCCAGTTTTAGTACCAACCAACTAGGCCTTACTAGCAACATTTCCCCAAATTTTCAACTTGCCTGTATCATTCTATCGAAAGTTATCGTAATTAAAGTAATATTTAATTTTTTGAAATTTGTAGGGGAGGTAGGCGTTCCTTTGATCTGATTATGCCCAACTTACAGAACCTTAAGCAGCTTCTTACCCCAGCGTTACATGCCAAAAATCAGGTGTCTACGTTAATTGGTTCAAAAGTTATAAACAGAAATCGTGAAAAGTAGGGTAGTACGGGGTTCTTTGTAAGAAAATTACCGTTAGTTTTATACTGATCGATTTGATTTTCCCAGGAGAGTATAAGATTATCCTCACGAGTAAGCTACCAAAGCTAGAGCTTTTTATGTTTATTTAATCGGGAGTTATAGATACATTTAAGTATCTTACATATGTAGGGGAGGTAGGCGTTCTCTTGGCCTGATCATGCCCAATTTCAATACCAACCAACTAGATTACACTGCCATCATTTGACCAAAATTTCAAGACTCTAGCTTCATTCTATCGAAAGTTATCGTGCGAACGGACAGACAGACGGACAGACAGACAGACAGACGGACAGACAGACAGACAGACAGACAGACAGACAGACAGACAGACAGACACACAGACAGACAGACAGACAGACAGACATGGTTTAATCGAATCAGGAGGTGACCCTGATCATTTATATATATACATTGCTATACCTCCGGAGCCTCCTTTAAGGTGTTACATATTTCGTCGTGACAAAAACAATATACCCTATACTATAAGTCTAGGGTATAAATATACCGTTGGAAACCTAAGACATTGGGGCAACTCTCGTCGAATTTGTCAGTTCAAAGTACCGTTGTAAAATTATCGTTTTAATTTTCGATGAAAAATCGATTTTCAAGTTTGAACAGTTGTTCTCTGAAGTAATGGTGAATTTCGAAAAGGGGAAATTTTATGTGTTTCATATGAAAGTGAGATCAAATATCGGATTTTAGTTAAGGATTGGGACAGTGGCAAATTTTGATTTTGTTCGGAAAGTCAAGCTTTTTGATACAATTTACAAAAAATGAGTATAGAAGAATAGAAACATACACTTCCAAGAGCTTAACAGTAACTCAGAACAAAACAAATGATAGCCCTTAGTTCTTTGCGCAGACTATAATTCAGCCTTTGAAGTGTTATCATTATCATAATAAATAAATAGTAAAAAAACAGACCTGGAGTGTGAAGCGTATATACCCCAGACTTGTACAGACCCAGTGGTAATACCAAAAGTAACTATTGGCAATGACCATATGCATTAAAAGTGAGTTTCCTATATGGCCAGTTTATAGGGGAGGTTGGCACTCATGAGGATTTTGACCATTCTCAAAAACAATTAACTAACCCATTCTACAAATATTTGTCAAATTTTTATTTGAAGTCTCACTTGTAGGGGTGGTAGAGGTTTCTTTTGGCGAATCTTGCTCATTTTTAGTAACAACCATCTAGATACCAGTACAAACATTTTACCGAAATTTCGAGTCGCTAGCTTCATTTTGTTGAAAGTTATCGCTTATTTTAAGTTTCATTTGTAGGGGAGGTAGGGGTTCTTTGAATCGGATGTGGCCCAACTTTAATGTCAACTAACTCAATCCTACTACAAACATTTGACCAAAATTTCAAGACGCTGGCTTCTTACCGTCAAAAGCTATCGTTTATTTGAAGTTTCATTTGTAGGGGAGGTAGGGGTTCCTTGGGTTGAATCTTGCCCATTTTCAATACCAGCCAACTAGATCCTACTACAAACATTTGACCAAAATCAAGTCTCTAGCTTCATGCTATCGAAACTTATCTTCCGAACGGACAGACAGACATGGCTAAATCAAGGAGGTGACCCTGATCATTTATATATACTATACTATAAGTCTAGGGTATAAAAATCACAGAAAAAGTAACAGTATTCATCTTTGTTTAACAGTATTCATATTTCAAATGCTATATACGCACCTCAGAACAAAAAAGAACTAAATCAAAAAAATTCCTAGTGATTTGACATACGACGTAAAATATAATATCTTCCAAGTTATTATTTGTCTCTATTAAGTACAATAATTAATTTGCTTAATCCGATATTTACGTTTTGTGACTTCATACGGTTTTGTTTTAAGGTACGGATTTATAGTACAATATTGATCAGATAAACACAATATTATCAAATAACACTTGTTTACTAGAAATTTTTTTTTATTTCTCAGATACTAACATTTCCCGAACAATTTATTCCCTTCCTAAATGAGAAGCGCTCAGTTCGACAATACCCTTGCGTCCAAAATCCAATTCCCCGATCAAATCCAATATTTTACAGAGAAATTTTGAATTCGACCGGGGAAAATTTGAATTTTGGACGCAAGTGTGTGTCGAGCTTTAGACAACATTACTCATAAAGAAAGGGAATAAGCTGTTCCCCAAACATTAACATCTCGGTAAAACAAATTCTTTCTAGTGCATAAAACAAGTGTTGTTTCGATTTAGTTCATTTAGTGACAAGTAAGTAAATTTTTGATGGTTAACATCTTTCAGCGAAATTGCCCAGCTCCATCCAAATTGTCATTCACAGCAAAAATGTGTCATCCGCTTCCGCATGTCAATTAATTTTTTTCTGGGAATCCCAGTTTAGTGTTGAGTTTTCCGCAAGAGGACTGCTATTTGTTATGTAGTATTCAGAATAGAAGAAGATCAGTGATCACCACTTATGAAATTACTTTAAAATCGCAAATAATTGTACCAAGCAATCTCATTGCTTATGAGAGTATCAAAACTTAAGTAAGAGTAGCATAGTAGCAGAGCTGACGAAATAGTATCAAAATGCTACTAAAGTAGCAACTTCGACAGCACTGGTGAGAGCTGGTACAGTTCGTGCATCTCAAGCCGTGCGTCGCGGCTCTTGATATAAATGCAAAGCGAGGAGTGCCGGTACTCACACGGAAAGAGCGAAAATGTCTCTCGCTCTGCATTCAGTCGCAAAGTACGCGTTGCATGTAATGGTTTCTACATGTGCTGTACCCACTTATTTACGGTCGACGCTGTCTTCAACGACAAAAACGTCAACGTTCCAGGGCGTATTGGGTTCATCCTATTAACAAAAAGCGGTATGAAGCAGGATTTTTTGCCACGCTTTGTCAAGAACTCGCGAGGGCTCTTCGTGTGAAAAGGCACTAAGGGTTAAAGACAGTGTATCCACTTTGGTGTAAATTTTCCACAAATGAACAGTACTATCTACCATTAAAGTATTTACCATCTGAAGCGGGGAATCATGTGTATGCTTTTAACTTTTATTAAAGTGGTTCATTTTTACTGTGAGGTGTGGTTTTGAACTTTTTAAGTTTGTATCATTTTTTGTGTACTAAGCAGAAAACATAATTAAAAAGACATACTGTAAGAAGAGACTTATGTGTTGAGACTCCATCAACGTGGCGCGACAGCCCGACGTCGGCCTTGGCCGCCTGGATCGTTGTCCTCCAATTATCTCGGTCACGTCGCCGCGTCCTCCAATCTTGGAAACTCAGTAGTGGCGCGGCGTCCACATAAACTGAGCTCTCCCAACGAGATCTCGGTCGTCCTCGCAGTCTGGTTGAGACCATTGATATACAAAAGAAGAGGATGGAGACCAACGTATGTGTGTGCTGTATGTGTAGGGAACCAAACTGTTGTTTTCTTTTTTTGGCTACCATCAGCTGTTTCTACTTTTGATGACAATTCTAGACGTCATTTTCGTGCTGATTGAAATCCAATTGTGTGATATCAGTGAAAATTGATTGATTGTTTGAGTGAAAACGAGGTTAGTTTAATTGTAATTGCCACCGGAACTGTAAATTAATGTTTCAGTGTCGATTTAGTGTACTCAGTAAGTTTATTCAATGTGCAAAATCGTGTAAATATCACTGAAATATGGTGTGCAGTTGCAGTTTGCGCGAAACAGATGAAATTCTCGACAAAGTTGAGTGTCGGTTCTCAGGTAAATGCCCTGATTGCTTTCAAAATTTAGTGTAGTTTCGCTCTATGTATTTCGAATTCCTATAGTGTAAAGATCTTTTTCGGAAACTAAATGTCTTTGCTCGCGGTCCATCAGCCATGAAATGAAAATAAAAGCTGCCCACGTGGGTTGTCAGCTGATTTACTTTTGTTTCAGTGGCGTAGCGTTTAAAGTGTGATGTGTGGGTGACCACTTGAAAGAAGTTGGAAAGTTTTGTTTTTACTAATGGCCAATTAATTAGAAAGAGCCAAATCTGGTCAGATAATTTTGTATGAAAATGTGAGATCCATACAAATGTGATTTTGCTGTTCACATAACCCGCCAAATCAAGTGATTTCGACTGTAGTGTGAAACTACTTTCTCAATTGCGTGTAGTTACGAACGGTTCGGTACGATTGCTATGGCGAATATATTAATATAAAATAAACTGAGCACCATTGCGACTGCATCTGCTCTAAAAACGTTTATAAATGAGTGGAAGTGATGAAAATTTCATTCAGCACGTCCTATGAAGTTCATGTGGTTCGATGGTGGTCATGAACGGTTTGATCGATCGTCTGTTGCGAACTTTAAACAATATTCATACTTGCAACAATAAAGGTTCAGCCACACAGAACGCGATATAACGCGACGTTCGGCGTTCCTCTCCCGTCGCATTACGGCGGTACGGTTGTATTGCACTGCATTGCATCATCCCTGCCACACACGTGGCGTTATCACTCAGCGTTATCTTTCGCAACGCGACGTTAACTTTTCGGGTTGTACAAAATTACAAAAGTAACGCGCGTTACCGGCGTTCTCATCAGAACTACTCATGATTGCTGTACAAACTCAACCACAGTACTGGATCGCCCGCCCAGATAACGCTGCGTGTTTGACGTAGCCAATATCGTCGAACGCCGCGTTGAGGGGCGTTCCATGAACGTCGCGTTATAACGCGTTCTGTCTGTTTGAGCCTTAAGGGCGGGCACATCTTGGACGTAGGCAGGGCAGCGCAGCGCAGCGCAGCGCGCACATGACATTGTTATTGTAAATTCAGATTTTGACAATTATTACAACAACAATGCTATGTGCGCGCTACCCTGTCTACGTCCAAGGTGCGGCCGGCCTAATAAATTTCGTAACTCGCACCAAATTTTTCCAGTCCCCAAAAATATAATCATCTACGCCATTTGTTAAAATGTAATAGTGGTCGTGTGACAACCCCATATAGGCGAATGGTTCACAAATTTTTCGATATGACTACTTCCTGTGTCTTCTTCTACATTGGTTGCGACAATAAATTTATATAAAGCAATTTTCATCTGGGTTTTCAGTCATTTTTGAAGTAATTCTTTTTCTAACATAAAGTGGTTCATTTTCACTGTGACACACTGTATCTTGCTTTTGTAATGTTTATATCAATAATTAACAACTTACAAATGTATAGGTTGACTGGTGGAAAGGAAAAACTTATCAAGAAATAAATTTATTTGCCGTTTTTTTTAGTAAATACCGCTGATTACTCCGAGACGGATATGGACGACAGAGACAGTGTTTATTACGATACAATTTCGGTTGCTGCATCGGAACCAAATCGAAAATCTCTATCAATGTCCCGCCAAACAATATATCATTCCGCCGATGATCTTGCGGGATATGATTTGCATGCAACCCAGTCACAGTCGGCATTAAACAATCAAAATTATTCATCAAGTATATCATCGAATAATGCACGGAAAAAGAAAGCGAATAGTCGGTATTTAAGTCAGTACTATAGCGTCGCTGCTTTGGACGCGGTTGATTGTAGTAGCGGTGGAGGCGGAGAAGGAGGCGAAGACAACTCAATACCGGGATGTGATGAGGTCTCTGCCAGCCTTATCGATAGTTGTAATAAAGTTAACAAGAAATTGCCAATTACGTATTCCCAGTGGAAGTCTAGGGTAACGCAAATCATTTTATACGTACAATCCTGATTGATGCCTTCTCTAGATAATTCAATTTTTGTCTTTCTTTTGGTTATGTTACTGTTTGTTTCTATTGCATATAATTTTTCTTTATTACACACTTAAAGCACACGGCTTTCTTATAGCGTTATAATAGAAGGAAGGAAGGAATGATACTTAATGTTAAGTGCTTTCTATAAATCAACTATTGAAATTGTAATACAATTAAAATATTTTATTTACCCTAGCAAACGAGTGCGAATTTTTGGTGATCGAAGGAATAAAATCGAGAAATTTTGAAACTTCGCACGATTGTTGGGTATATCATATCAAAAGTCTCCGCCGGTGGGGAGTAAACTAGTGCGGGGGGAGGGGTTAAAGCGGAGTTTTTTGCGTCTTTCGCATATATCTCAGTAACTAACAATTCTCGCAAATAACTTTGTGTGACAAAATTAAAGATCACAAAAAAATGCGGTAATTATGCAGCTTTACTACTTCATCTCCGATTTTCCGAACATTTTAGTGTGTTGTTCTTCTGATGATGCTGATCAAGAATATCGTAGGCTTTTAGTGAAGTTCGTTATCTCATGAAATCGGAAATCGTGCTCTACGGAGTACGATCCTAACTTGCATAGATCTCATCTGGAGGCATCAAATATTATACTAAATGACGAACATACTTAAATTAGGTATTTAGTGAAGTGGTAGTTCGCAGCATTTAATTCACAGTTTGCCGGGATTTCCTGAAATTACTGCGATTACAATGTAATTAAATCAACACAGTTTGTCGGAACGAGGGAAGCGCGCGTTCAGGTTTGTGCGATACTGATGGTTTTGATCCTTTAAGCGTGGAGTGACCGTAGCACACAATATATAATACTATTATCAATCAACAGCCTCTTGTGTGGGCTCCGCTCGCTATATGCGCTCCACACTTAAGGAAGCACAACCCTCAGTATCAAACAAACGTGAACGTTCGCTTCCCTCACTCTGGGTGCAATATATTTATCATACATAGGGCCGTTTTCACAATGTCTGGTTAAAGTTTATCCTGTAGATAAACGCTAAACGGCACTCATCCTCCAGATAAGAATTTATCGGACGATAGTTCCAAACAGCTGATACGAGCTGCTGAGATTTTGGCAGCTAGAACTGTTTACGTTTGCACATTCAAATGGGACAATTAAACTGGTCACAAAGAACAGAGTTTTGGAAATTCATTCGAAGAAAGAGGATTTGAAACCAACTAGGCCGCAAAATAATGCTGAGAGATGGCACAGACGTAGAATAGAATAGGACAGGTGGCAGGATTAAGCCAAGAAAATCAGCTGATTTCCTACTGCGTTATCTGAGCTTTTGACTGTATTATCATATTTTGAGGTTAAATTTAGTGTCCCGAACTCTACAACATACTAAAATTTCAGGAATCGGAGGTGAAGTAGTTAAAATGCATAATTATCTAAAATACATAAAAAATGTTATAACCACTTTTTTTGTATCTTAAATATTTTCAAGATATGCTCACTGGAAAAATACTCTTCATCAAGTACTCGTTAATTCCCACGAAGTGTAAAAATCATCGTTTTTGTGATGTATTTCATCAAATAACGGCTAGAATACTAGTTCCACGAGGAAAATGATAAGGGTCGATTTCTGTAAAACTAAATAAGCTTTCATTTGAGATAAGTCAGCCGTAGGTAAGATAGTTAGAAAAGCGGAAAATTCCGATTAAAAAAAATTGATGGTATTTTCCCTTTTCTAAGTGACTATCGTATGTACCGGCCTATGATCTATCTCTTAACTAAAAAAGCGTTGAAAGCTTATTTAGTTAAAAAAAATTGACACTTATCAGTTTTCTCTTCTTCTCTTTTTTCTATGACTAGTATTTTACCCGTTATTTGATGGAATACATGACAAAAACGATGATTTTTTCACTTCGTGATAGGGTTTTGTTTGTTGTTGTTTTTCAAGTGAGATTATCTTGAAAATCAATTTAAGATGCGCGGAAAGTGGTTATAATTTTTTTTTTGTATGTATTTTTGTTGTGATCATTAGTTTTGTCTCGGAAAGTTTTTTGGTAGGACTAATAGTTTGGGGCGAACGGTAGCGCAGTATGTTGAGGCATCAGTCTCATGTTTGACTACTGGCGTTTCGGGTTCGAATCCCGTCCACGACGACGTTCGTGGCCATGGATGTGCAGGAGGTGCATGCTGGCAACTGCATTCTCCGAAACCAGTTTATGCCAACGAAACGTCAACTGAGCCTCATGGAACAGTTGACGCGATATGCGCCACAAGGGGTTAGGGCAATTGAGTAATAGTTTCGGAGAGAAAAGCAAAAAACTAAAAAACTCCGCTTTAAGCCCTTCCCTCGCGCGAGTTCACATCTCAGCGGCGCTAACTTTTAGTATGATATTCCTAGTACCAACCAACAATCTTGCCGATTTTCAAAACTTCTTGAATTTTTTCACTCGATTTTGCTTCGTTTCCTAGGGTAATTGTGCGTTCATATTCGTTGCATTGCTATACATAGTTCAGTTTATGCATATCACATTTTGAGGATAGCTCGCAAAATGACTTTCAATTACATTCACATAATGATAATAGTCTGTATTTGATTTAATATGGCGTTTAGATACACTTTCTATTTTCTACATATATTGTAGTAATTTATGGGTTGCTTTTAGTTTTCTTTTCATAAATAATTTCTGTTTGTCTCTGTATGATGCACTGATAACATTGTATCATTGTTGACAAAATATTGTAATATGTTCATTTGAAGTCTTCTCTTCAAATTGTGCACCCCGTTTAAAAATTTAAACTTGTTCTGATGGTGTCATTCCTTCCTTCTGAAAAGATCTTGAAATGTATATTGGATATTTTCAGTTTAGATTTCATACACAGTTACACTTGGGATGGATTTTCACTTTGTTTTGATTTTTGATGCATATGTTACATAATAATTCCAGTATTTTAATTTATTAAATATAACATGAGATGTTTTCATTTAAAACAATCGCTTGCGGGATTATTGGTAATGGCAATTTTTTGAGATACATTCAAATTTACAATACTCTTATCTCTTACACAAACTACATATGTACTTCTAACGATTAATTGTTAAAGCTTGATTTCAATTTGCATGTTTAAATTTGACAGTCCTCGCAAGAGCTTAAAATCGACACACACACGGTGTGTGTAGTTAAACTTGGCTCCACGATTCATCGCGATCTAAGTTAGATATTCGACTCGCCCAAAATCCACGAGCCAGAGCCGAGGAGCTACTCGACTGCCAGGACGTTGTGCGCGACATCCGAACTGAGCGGAGTCAATTTTTTTTTTGTTTTGTGTTGCCACTGTTAAATAGTAACAGAAATTGTTTTGCATGTTGACTCTCGTCAGGTGTTTATTCAAAACTTTTGCAATCCCAATTGTTGGTTTCGGTTAAATTCCATAAGTGAAAATTGAGTTCGTCGTCGACTTTTAAATTGACAGAGCCAGTGGCTCGGCTCCGTCGTCAGTGACCGTCAAATTTGGATCTGGATCATTTGGATCGGATTCATATTTATTGTTCCGAGTGCAAATGGACGTATGTGTGTGTGTCGACTTTTAGAATTTTATGTTTAGACAAATTTGCAAAAGAGTGAGTTTATTCACTGAGGTAAGTACATTATATAGGTAGTATAGGATACAGTTGCTTTTTAAAATATGTCCATCTCAGGAAGGAAGCTCAAACTACATACATTAATTTTTCGTAGCAATAATACCCTAAACCAAATCAACTCCGCAGAAAGCAAATGAAGGTCAATTTGTTTTTCAATATATGTTAGTTCACACATCAAAGGGACCGTATCGAACAAAACCATATGAATAATAGGCCAGGAATTAATAAAATATTTGAAAAGAACTGGGAGAAATCAGCCTTCTTTGAACCTCACTGTCTATCTACAACAATTGTATTAGTACGCTTGCCGCCGCCTGGTTTCTCAGCAGGTGCTGAAAATTTTTTTTTTATTCCCGACACAGTTTACGTTTATATCGTGGGACTATCTTCGAGATCTAACTAAATCGATCTAACTTTCGACGATATAAACGTATCGGTTTAGTTAGTTTTGGTTTTAGCTTATCTCCACTTGCGATGCGGAACTGGACTAAAAAAATTTGGACTATATCGCTGTCATCGCTAATGTTGACGCGGTAGTTGACGTTTCCTTTGTTGTCTTTTTTTTGTTCGGTGTTTGTTTTGTTTGCAATTTCAGAAAAGCAGTGCGTGATCACAGGCAAGAAAAGGTCTTTTTCTGTCGTAAAATTCATATCCGTCAAATTTATCTGTGCTGTCAACGGAAAAAGAAGAAGTAGTACCTCTCCGTATGGTCGGTATAAACACTACACCAACAATCACTAACACTAAAACGATTTAGTTAAATCGCCTTTTAGTTTCATGGTATAAACGTGGCCCATGCTGCTCCATATACACGAACATTCTCGGTATTGTTACTTCGACGCTTAGAGAGAGTGAATGTTGTCACTAGCTGCTTCTTGGATTCAGATGGTGACCTTACAATGATGTGTTGGACTACAAAATTATTTTGGGCTTCTCGTTTTTGCCTTTTGTAAAACGTTTGGTGATCCCTCCGTAAATATTGAATTGACAATTCAAAGCGCTGCCAGAATGTTTGCATTGTGGCATGCTTGGGAAATTTTTGGGTATATATCTCAAATATAAAAACCAAAATTCTGCCCTATTCGCATTAGACAAAGTTCAACGGAAAGCCTTCAAGCTTATTGGCGATGCATCCATAACTTCTCATATCAGGCTGCTTGAACACCGGCGAAATGTCGGTTATAACTTTTTTATCCTTACTACAACCGCCGTTGCTCTGACGAAATATCCAGTCTTTTTCCCGAGCTTGCTCTTCCTTTGCGTAAGACCAGGCTAGCCTCACGTGCCCATCCTCATTTTCTTGAACTTAGTAGTAGTCGTACCGTTAAATTCTATGATTCATTTGTAAACAACACGAATTTGGAATAACCTACAATCTTTTGTTTTCTCCTGCATTTATGATCTCCAAAAATTTAAACGAAACGTACACCGATACCTCATTCAATTTCAATCCATCCCACCCCACTACCCTAATTTCCTTCCCGCCAAGGCTGTGCTCGCATCAAAGGGTAATTCCCTACGCTTTAGCATAAACATAAAAAACGAAACATAGTACTGTGGTCGCAGTAACACGAAACCATAAATTCCATATAAATATTCTGACGTACCGAAATAATTAAAATATTGATATGAGTTTTTGCATTACGTTTCACTACCAGCACAGTACTAGTCTTAAATTGATAAAATTTGCTAATTAACATTAAACCCGAACAGACGGGAAATTACCTTGTTTCCTTTGCAATATTTCCTTTCAGTTCCTGGGGTTAACGTCTGCGTTTCCTGGACTTTGATGACCCAGTTTGCTGAATCTGGTATAAAATTTCTTCTTCTGGTTTTTGAAAGTTGACTGACATTGAAGGGATTGTTTTCTGAATTCGAAATTCCTCTTGCTGAGTATCAACAGATGCTGAAGCGATAGTTTCGTGAACAGGGAATTCCTCTTCCAGTTCGTGGGAATCAGACTGCTCATATTCAAATTCAATTTGATTATCCTCTAGCATTTTCCTCCATCGCCATTAAAATTGGCCACTTTCTATCTAACGCACAGTTACTCAACACAATATTTAAAACCACGAAAGTACACGCCACCGGCTTACATTAATAGCTGCTCGATGTATAATTTGAAGTTATCACTAAACAGTAAATAAAAATAAAGAAACAACCAGTAAACTAAAACAGCGAATTATTGAGCCAAGGAAATATACTCGTATGGCGGGTTTTTCATCCGCACTCATGGTTTAAGGGGGGGAAACCACATTAGGAGGCTCATTTTCACTGATTTTTCGGATTTTTTTTTGGTGGGAAGAATTAATTAGAATTCAATCAAATTTTCACATCATTTTATCCATTTTATCATATATCGAATAACTGTATATTGTGTATACAGACTGAATTCGTCCTAAAAAAAGGGTTAGAATATTTTTTTTTTAATTTATCCTTTTATTACTTTAACACCATACATATTAAGCTTTTTATAAACGCAAGAATTGATGTTCTGCTATTTCCTTGTTTTGTTGTTCTGGCCATTTTGTTGGATTGAGTCGAAAATCAGCTGTTCGAAAAAATAAGAACAAAGAGCAAAAACACACGGTAGTTAATTTCTACAGACAGAATTCCCGAAATTGGAATGTAATTGCTTATTTGGAGTGTATTGTGCGTGGTGTGCAGTAGTTTTATTAACAAATAATAGTGAAAATCACTTCAAAATGGGAAGACGCCAACATTGTTCTGTGGGGCAAAGACAATTAATTAAAAAATTGCTTAGTGAAAACAAAACGTTTGCATTTATTAGAAATTTACTTGGTGTTTCCAATGGTTTGATAACAAACGCGAAAAACTTTTCATCGCAGACCGAAACCCGAGGTAGACGTAAAAAAACCCATGAACGGCAGGACAAATTGATCGTACGGACTGTTAAACAGCGCCCTTTCATAACTTCTACGCAAATCAACGATGAGTTAAACCTGTCAATTGCCACATCCACAATAAGAAAACGTTTGATTGCAGCAAATCTTAAAGCAAAAAGCCCAAGAAAGGTACCCTTATTAAAACATGTGCATTTGAAACGTAGACTTCAGTTCCCCAGAAAATTCCAAAGCGAACCTGACACCGTTTGGCGCAACATATTATGGTCAGCTGAGACAAAAGTTGTGCAGTTCGATATGGGAACTGAAAAACAGTACGTTAGATGCCCTCCGAAGCAAGAATTCAAGGCGAAGTACACACGAAGTAAGACCATTAAGCACGGAGGTCTAAGACTGATGCTGTGGGGATGTTTTTCGTGGAATGGCCGAATGGCGTTGGACCTCTTGCTAAGATCGTGGGTACTATGGATGCCAACTACTATTTTGGAAACAAATTGGAAGATGTCATGTTACTTTATGCTGAAGAGGAAATGCCATTACCGTGGATTTTTCAGCAAGACAATGACCCGAAACACACCTCAAGAAAAGCGAAGGAGTGGTTCCGATCCCACAAAATTGCTGTTATCGTCGCCGGCCCTTAATCTAATAAAACACCTTTGGATTGATGTTAAGAAAGGAATGGGAGATGCTAAACCAAAAAACTCCGAAGAATTATGGCAAGCGGCAAAAAATACTTAGGAGAATATTCCACTCTCCAGATGTCGCACTCTTATAGCTTCCATGCAGTCCAGATGTGTCGAAGTTATCAAAAATAAGGGGGGAGTTACTTCTTATTAAACGTAAGGGCCTAAGTGTGTATTTATGGTCTGTAGAAATTAACTATCGTTTGTTTTTTCTCTTTGTTCTTATTTTTTCGAACAGCTGATTTTCGACTCAATCCAACAAAATGACCAGAACAACAAAATAAGGAAATAGCAGGACATCAATTCTTGCGTTTATAAAAAGCTTAATATGTATGGTGTTAAAGTAATAAAAGGATAAATTAAAAAAAATATATTTTAACCCTTTTTTTAGGACGAATTCAGTTTTCACTTTCACTGTTGTTCTTATTATTTCGAACACGTCTGTATATGTATATATAACTGTGATTTTTATACCCTAGACTTATAGTATAGGGTATATTGTTTTTGTCACGACGAAAATATGTAACACCTTAAAGGAGGCTCCAGAGGTATAGCAATGTATATATAAAATATAAATGATCAGGGTCACCTCCTGATTCGATTTAGCCATGTCTGTGTGTCTGTCTGTCCGTCTTTTCGTCTGTCTGTCTGCCTGTCTGTCTGTTTGTCTGTCCGTTCGCCTGTCCGTTCGCCCGATAACTTTCAATAGAATGAAGCTAGAGCCTTGAAATTTTGGTCAAATATTGGTAGTGTGATCTAGTTGGTTGGTATTGAAAATGGGCATAATCAGGCCAGTAGAACGCCTACCTTCCCTACATATGTAAAATACTTAAATGTGTCTGTAACTCCTGATTAAATAAACATAAAAAGCTCTAGCTTTGGTAGATTGCTAGTGAGGGTAATCTTATACTCTCCTGGAAAAATAAAATCGATCAGTTGAAAACTAAAAGTAACTTTCTTACAAAGAGCCCCGTACTACCCTACTTTTCAGGTTTTTTTGTCTATAACTCTTGAACCAATTGACGTAGACAGCTGTTTTTTGGCATGTAACCTGAGGGAAGAAGCTGCTTGAGTTTTAGTAAGTTGGGCATAATCAGATCAAAGGAACGCCTACCTCCCCTACAAATTTTAAAAAATTAAATATTCCTTTAATTACGATAACTTTCGATAGAATGGGCAAGATCCGACACAAGGAACCCCTACCTCCCCTACGAATGAAACTTCAAATAAGCGATAACTTTTGATAGAATGAAGCCAGTGGCTTGAAATTTTGGCCAAATGTTTAAAATGAGATTAAGTTAGCTGGTGTTAAAGATGGGTTAGATCTGACCTAAGGAACCCTTACTTCCCCTCCAAATGAAACATAAAGTAAGCGATAACTTACTACAAAATAAAGTTAGCGACTTGAAATTTCGGTCAAATATTTGTAGTATGATCCAGTTGGCTGATATTGAAAATACGTAAAATCCGACCAACGAAACCCCTACTTCCCCTACAAATGAAACTTCAAATAAGCGATAACTTTCAATAGAGTGAAGCTAGAGACTTGAAATTTTGTTTAAATGTTTGTAGGGTGAACTTATTGGTTGGTGGCAATGATGGACAAGATCCGACCCAAGGAACTCCTACCTCCCCTACAAGTGAAACTTAAAATAAGCGATAACTTTCGATAAAATGAAGCAAGTGACTTGAAATTTTGGTAAAAGATTTATACTGGGATCTAGTTGGTTGTTATTAAAAATGCCCAAGATTCGACAAACGAAACCTCTACCTCCCTTACAAGTGAGACTTCAAATAAGCAATAACTTTCGATAGAATGAAGCTAGCGACTTGAAGAATTCGACAAATATTTGTAGAATGGGTTAGTTAATTGATTTTGAGAATGGTCAAGATCCTCCTGAATGAGTGCCAACCTTCCCTATAAGCTGGCCATATAAGAAACTCACTTTTAATGCATATAGTCGTTACCTATTGGTACTTTTGGTATCACCACTAGGTCTGTACAAGTCTAGGGTATATACGCTTCGGACTCCGGGCCAAAAAAGGGGATTTACGTGTCGGACTATGAGCCCACTCAGCTGTTAAATAAGTACCCATTTATGAAGTAAATAACTCGGTTGAGCGTGTTGCTGATCACACACCTCTGCATAAGACCGTCAGGATCTAGGAAATGAGATGATTCTAACTTATCTCGTGGCCATGGTTTAAATTGGACTGGTTCTTTATTTATTTTTTTATTTCAATTACATTATAGGTATAACTTATTTTGTAATAATATGAACCTCAATGCAGGAAAATAATGGAAACTAAATATTTTGCATGTGTTGGGAAAAATTATTTCAATTTTCACCATTTTTTTCACTAATTATCAAAAAAAAAAAAAACACCCTTAAAAATATGATATCATCCCAAATGTTGGTTCATATTCTTCGTAATTTTATGAAGAATCATACTTTCAATTTTCACATTGATCGGTTCATTACTTTTTGAGTTAGACTTCCCGCAAATGTGAACAAAGTCATTTTGAGAAAATCGCGTTTGAAAAACAGAATATAACCGAAATAATACCTTTTGTTGATGCTTCTAGTACCTTCTGTACCCCTTCAAGGCTACGTAAGTACATAAAGCGACTACCTGAGGTAGTGCACCGCCCTACCTTTTAAGAGTGCGCTCGAGCCTGTAGACTATACCCGATGAGCGCTCGGTTCTATGCTCATAAAATCTAAACGAATGCGGATTTCGCTTTGAAATGTCGACAGCGTATTTTTGGATTGTTAAGCTAACAATTTATGCAATAAAAAAGAATTGGATTTTTGGAACCTCCTAATGTGGTTTCCCTCCATAAGCGCTCACGCTCGGTAGCAGTGGTCGTTCGGTCCCCGCTTTACGATACCAATCTAGAGCTCGGAGTTCAAATCTCGGAGCGATCAAAAACTGCCTGTGGGTACTAATAGAACTCTTAGGGCCGTTTTCTCAATGTCTGGTTAAATCTTATCCTGTAGATAAACGCTAACCGGCCCTCATCTTCCGGTTAAGAATTTATCGGACAATAATTCCAAACAGCCGATGCGTACTGCTGAGATTTTGACAGCTAGAACTGTTTGCGTTTGCTTATTCAAATGAGATAATTAAACTGGTCACAAGGAACAGAGTTCTGGATATTTATTCGAAGGAAACGGATCTGAAACCAACTCAGCCGCAAAATAATGCTGAGAGGTGGCACAGACGTAGAATAGAATTGAACAGGTGGCAGAATTCCGCCAAGAAAATCAGCTGACTTTCTACTGCATTAGCTGCGCTGTGGACTGCATTATCATATTTTGAGCGTTGCATGCGCTAAGGTTAAATTTAGTGTCCCGGATAGCTAACTGGCAGTTTAACCGGACATTGAGAAAACGGGTCTTACAGTGCTCGGAGCTTGTCAGTATAAAGACGACGTGGATAGGAGCTGCATGCTAGCAACTGCATAGGAATGCTAGAGATGTTGACACGCCAATGCCCCTGGAGGAGTCAAGGCAATTAACAACAACAACATGGTTTAAGATATGGACTTTGTTAATAATGGCAGGTTTTGTAACCGAACTCATCAAAATTTTAGCAGGTTTTTAGTATTCAGTCTTGTTGTTGGACAGAACCCTCTTGGTCAGGTGCCATCTGGCCAGATGGGGATCGGATAATCACCCCACTAGAAGTCTTAGGTTCTATTCATTTGAGTAGTACCCTTGTGAATGAAGGGCATTATCAGCTACTCTGATTGACGTAGCTCTGGAAGGTTGTTCCAGTACTGATAACGCAATCGTGCAGACCATTCTGTAATCCGCGCTTTGGCCGAGACCAGCCCAAAGCCGCAGTAAGGCTCAGGCCCATGAAAGCGTCTGGATATCCTTGTCTAGCAAGTTCATCCACAGCTTCGTTACCCCCAATGCCCTGGTGGCGTGGAACCCAACATGACGAGCGCGCCCTTCTAGCTGCTTGGCTGTCTGAGTAGATAGTAATGTGAGCTCCGCAAAGTCCCGTTTCCAAGATTACAATGGTGCAGACCTCAATGGCGTGGATGTCAACTTGAAAAACGCTGGGAGAGACTCCCATTGCGATCGAAATCCTGGTGTTGGGTCCAAAGACACCTGCACCGATACCTTGTTCTGTTTTAGACCCATCGGTGAATCACTTAATGCATCTAGGATCTGGACAGGGCGGACGTGCGATTTTCCCATTCGGAGCGGCCAGGGATGAGGGCTGAAAATTATCTGCTGAAGCAAACCTGCGTGATCATGTAATCTGATCTCAAACAGATCTGCAAGTCAGGAATTTGATTCAGAATGCTCATGTGATTGTCTCCTCAACGTACGTCGGGAGTTAAACGAAATCTAAGAGCACTTAGAACTGCAGTGGAGTAACTCCCTAGGACAAGTGCGCATAATTCCAGTGATTCCAAGGCAGGTAAGGCGTTGAAGCTTATTGCAGTTTAGTAAAACAGAAGTTTGTTGATTTTTCGGCCACCACACAAGCGCTGCGTAGGTCACCATGGGTCGCACCAGCATGGTATATAACCACTCAATTATCTTTCAGGTGAGTCCCCATGTCCGTCCGAAGAGACTTCTGCAAGCCCACATTGTGCATGTGGCTTTACTCACATAGATAATGTATTTATCTATGTGAGTATTCCAGGTGAGATAATTTCGCTTTGAACTTTGAACCATGATGTAGTGAGGGGGACTATAAGCGCATTTTGTTTGTCCTAGAATACATCTAGGCAGACAGAACTATCGTATCAAAAAATTAACAATATCTTGGGCAATAAGTCAAATAAAATATATAGTTGTGATTTATCAAATTTGCAGATTTGTCAGTTCAAAGTACCGTTGTAAAATATTCATTTGAATTTTCGATGAAAAAAAAAACGATTTTGGATTTTCTTTAAAGTTGGAGCAGTTGTAAGTAACGATGAATTTCGCATCCGGGTTTGATTGAAATTTTATGATTAATAGTTTCAGAAAGTTATCAGATCTCATTAAATTGTTGGGAGAATGGCAAATCAAGTTTGCTCGTTCCATTTAGCCAGTTACGCTTTTTGATGATAATCACAAAGGAACGATAACTCTGTAACGGTTAAACATATACCAATCATTTTGGTACCATATTTCCACAAAAGAACTATACTATCTACTCAATCCGAATTTGCCTTCGTATATAATGGGTTAGCTTCTGTCTTTTAACTCAATGAGTACGTTACTTCCGTAACAATGGTTTCCAGAAAAACATTAACAAATAACTCGTAAACCTGGATTATTGTTTAAAATTTATTTAATCATGCAAGAAACCACCGAAAATGTAAATTAAATTGTACAAACAGTTCCCGAAAATAGGTAATGAACTCAATTGCCCTAACCCCTTGTGGGGCATAGTGCGTCAACTGTTCCATGTGGCCCAGTTGACGTTTCGTTGGCATAAATTGGTTTCGGAGAATGCAGTTGCCAGCATGCACCTCCTGCACATCCATGGCCACGAACGTCGTCGTGGACAGGATTCGAACCCGAAACGCCGGTAGTCAAACATGAGACTGATGCCTCAACACATTGCGCTACCGGTCGCCCAATATAGGTAATGAGCTTTAAATATAATCTCCAAAAACATCTTGAATCTTTGTTAAGAATAAAAGTGGAGTGGCTCATTGCGAGTCTCAGTCAAAAATGAGTCAAACTCGCTCTCCACTACTACACAAAAAAAATCGGCTTAAAGCCAATTCTTCCTCTGTCACTTGGTTTCGTTCACACCATGGATTACTCTTCAGGAGCTGCCTTAATCCATGGGGGAAGCAGCTCGACCAAGCCAGGGGTTTGTATTCCGACCTAAATAGGAATACGTCCCTGAGTGAAACGCTAACACTTTATAAGCTGGTTATTTTTGTGTGGTAGTGGAGAGCGAGTTTGAGTCATTTTTGACTTAGACTCGCAAAGACCCACTCCACTTAAAATTAAATCACCTTATAGACTTTGCTACTATAAAATTTATTTTACAATAAATTTCATTATTTCGGATGCATTTCGACTATTGTCATCCTCAGCGAGTGCATTTAAACTAGACTCAGATCGCTAACATGATTATACTTATGTTAAAAATGAGAAAAAAGTTTTTGTAAAAATTAAAATGCAAATAACGGAAAGTTACTCTAATGGTTTATATTATATTAATTGCTGCGTTTTATTCAATAGTCCAGATCAGAGCAGAACAACTATTGCACGTAATACACTAACAACATTGTTCTCGATAACTCTCGATGAACAGCTGTTGCAGAATTTTTGTTCTGAAGGCGAATTCGTAAGGTTGAAATATTCGATTTCGCTGCGGGCAATACTACTTTGCCTTAACCCCTAGCGGAGGTTCTTCCCAGAACCCATGGACGCCTGTGTCGCTGATGTTGTGTAGCATAGGCGGTAGTCTTTCCTCAAGGGCGGCAGCATACGCCAACGCCGTAGCATCGCTCAGAAGCTTATCAACCGCAAAGATTTTGGGAGGGCTGATTCTCGATTGGTGCACTGAGGAAATTCTACGTCTGTAGGTCGTCTTTACCAAGTGATGATCTGAGTCGTAGTTTGCTCCTCGATAGGAGCCTTTGAAGAGAGAGAATCAGAGGAAATGAAAAAGAGCGGGAGAAACGAAGTAATTCGGCACAAGTGAGGAAGTAGGAAGGGGGATGGAAAAACATCTCTTTTGTTTCTACGGATATATGGACCGGGCGGGTGTTCCGCGGCAGAGAGACAGACTGGAATGTTAATGTTCCAATAGGAGAAGTAGGAGAGGGGATGACATCTCAAGTGCTTCCTGTGCTTTGTACTTTTCGACCTGTTGAAGGAGGGCCTTTTCGGCCCCCGGTTTGTTCAGGGAGCGTAAAAGCTCCGAGCTAGGTACTCCTTAAGGCACCGAATGTAGACGATTCTGGGAATTCCTGTGCTTTTATATAGACTGCGCGGGTGTTGCGCAGTGGAGGGCGTGTGTCTCTCTGTTTACTTTTTACGACTGGAATTGCTTTAAATAGTTTAGTGTTGAGTATATGCGGATTGCTCCTCCATAGTTATTCTCTATGATAGTAGCGGACATCCATCACACTAGACGCCCATCTCCTGCAAATGAGGACGTGGCCAATTTGGTTGACGGTGTGTGCGTTTGGAGATTTCCAGGTGTGCTCGTGAATGCGTCGATGCGGGAAACACGTAGAGCTTACGACTTAATTCCTGTTACAGGCGAAGTCGACAAGTCTGGCCGTTGTCGTTACATTTTTCATGGAGACTGTGGCCTCCAGTGGTCCCCCGGTGCCAACTTTCATTTCCGACTTTCGTGTTAAAGTCTCCCAGCAGCAAGTTGACGTCATTTGTTGGAAGTGAGTCGAAGAGAGTTTCAAGGCGGGCGTAGAACTTGTCTTTTACTGCGTCTTCTTTAACTTCAGTGGGGGCATGCACATTGATGAGCCAGAGATTGGAGAATCGAGTCTTAATGCGAATCGCACATAGCCGTTCATTTATGGGTTTAAAGTCAGTAATGTGCGGCTTAAGGTGATTGTTTACTGTAAATGCTATTCCAAGCTCCTTGTGGCCCGATGGTTTGCCACTTGTAGAAATTGTGTGCGATTTCTTGTCATTGATCTCGCTGCCAAGACAATTTGTTTCCTGGACTGCAGTAATGCTCAGTTTGTACTTTTCGACCTGTTGAAGGAGGGCCTTTTCGGCCCCGGGTTTGTTCAGGGAGCGTACATTCCAGGATCCGAAAGAATAATCCTTTAGTCGTTTGTGTGGTCGTCGTTGTTGATCCGTCCAATCCGAGGCTTTTGTTCCAAGTTTCTTGGCGTGGAGTGGTTTTTACAAGGATGAGTTGTCAGCACATCGCTTAACCCCATTCAGGCGATGGCCTCGGAGATAACTGCTTTAGATGGTTTAATAAACGTGCTGCAGTTCACAAAACTATGTTGCAGGTCCAACTACGTCATTCCATCCTACTAAACCTGAGACGCTTAGGTGTTGGCCAGCCATTCAGGGTACAGCTATCTGCCTTACTTATATACTTTGGGATAGAGCACTGAAACATGTATACCTATATAACTGTTGCGAGGCTTTCTCTTTCCCAGGTTTAAATTACTTAAGCTTTGAGGAAGAAGAAAACGCTGTCATTAGCACCAATAAATCAATGTCTTCCCCCACTACTGTAAAGTAATCATGTTCTGACGTCAATGAAACTGCAGTTTGAACTATCAATGCGTCGGCATCTTCTTCGTACATCGCACACTTCTAAAGGATTGAGTTTTGCAGTAATTTCAAATCAACCCAGCCTAAAAAAAATAGTCAAAAGGACAGGCAATTAAAAACCGACTACAAAAGGATCATAAATCATTAGTTGAGAAAACACCCACCACCCTCTACCATTTGTAACTGTGTTGTCTTTAGGGATTGTATGTTTTACAAACAACGCAACAGTCATAAAATAAAAAAGTATGCAGTCAGGAGAAAGATTGCTCGTTCATAAATTTACTGTCTTCACCACAAGAAGCAATGCATTGCAAATAATACCTAAATTTTGATTTGATATCCGCGAGCAAACTTTTTCTTCTTCCACGTTTTCATCATTTTCTAGGGAACTATATCGTACGAAAGTCGTTTATATACTAAATTAAAGATAATCAAATTATCTTTAAGTTTGATGGCTGGTTACGTACCCACTAACAGAGGAAAGATTTGCGACAGAAAAACAATGCATACTAGACACAGCACTAAAAAATGGCTATACTAGTGACGACATCGATAAACTCATCCACCGGAAACAACGACAACATAGGAAAAATCAACTTACCACACTGATCGAACAAAATGAACTCACAAACGAACCAAAAACGCGTATAAGCATCCCAATCTCGCAGTAGTTCTACGAAATCAAAAATTTCCTTCATAAATACAATTGTCAAGCTGTCGGATCTAGCCGCGATTCGACGCTGAAACACAAACTAGGCAGCGAAAAAGACCGCCTTACCAAGGAGGAGATGAGTGGTATCTATAGGATTACGTGCCCAAATTGTGACAAATGGTACGTAGGCCAAACAAAACGGTTAGTCAAAACAAGATTTAATGAGCACATAAAGGAAGCGGGGCGCCCGACACGAGGAACATCGATTCGATCATCAGTGGCTTCCCATATTTTGGAAGAAGGACACCACATAGATTTCGATAATGTTGAAATAATACGACAACATAGGAAAATTTCAACGCTCGACCCATGGGAAAGCCTAGAAATTCTGCGAGGCGACAAAAACTCAACCCTGAACACGGACGAGGGTAATTGCTCGACGAGATTGATTAAGTGTGTCATAAAGGATAACACAGGTAGGTTGGCAAATTAAATATAAGACCAGTATATAGAAATAACAAGAAGAAATGGATTAGGTAACAGGTATATGTAAAATTAAGCAATATGGACAATTATTTATAACCAGGTATATTAGTCTTAAAATTTAGAAATAGAATAGGTATAAATAGTAATATCATAAGCCATAGTCTTTAATAGCTTTGCACTGAAGAAGGGAGCAAGTTGCTCCCGAAATACTAGTATCTACACTAAATTAAATATATTTGTAGTTGGAACACAAGCTATCCAATTGTTTTATTATAGCAAAACTACAAACCATCGGAAATAAAGTTAACGTTCTCTGATTTGTTAACAAACTTTGAAGAATTGCTTCTCAGTAAGGGTGTATTGTATACCTTTGGAAATATGGTCCAAAAACCAAAAAAAAAACCAGGCCGAAGCGTATATACCCTAGACTTGTACAGACCTAGTGGTGACACCAAAAGTAATAATTGGCAACATATGGTCGTTGCATTAAAAGTGAGTTTCCTATATAGCCAGTTTATAGGGGAGGTTGGCACTCATTCAGGAGATCTCGACAATTCTCAAAATCAATTATCTAAAATAACCCATTCTACAAATATTTGTTGAATTTTTCAAGTCGCTAGCTTCATTCCATCCAAAATTATTGCTTATTTAAAGTCTCACTTGTAGGGCAGGTAGGCGTTCCTTGGGTCGGATCTTGCCCATCATTGCCACCAACCAATTAGATCATGCAACAAACATTTAAACAAAATTTCATGTCTCTAGCTTCACTCTATCGAAAGTTATCGCTTATTTGAAGTTTCATTTGTAGGGGAAGTAGGGGTTTCGCAGGTCGGATTTTACGTATTTTCAATATTAGCCAACTGGGTTTTTTTACAAACATTTGGCCGAAATTTTAAGCCACTAGCATTATTTTATCATAAGTTATCGCTTATTTTAAGTTTCATTTGTAGGGGAGGTAGGGGTTCCTTAGGTAGGATCTAACCCATCTTGAATACCAACTAACCCAATCTCATTTCAAACATTTGACCAAAACTTCAAGTCGCTGGCTTAATTCTGTCAAAAGTTATCGCTTATTTGAAGTTGCATTTGTAGGGGAGGTAGGGGTTGCTTGGGTCGGATCTTTCCCATTTTCAATACCAACTAAGTAGATCTTACTAACAACATTCCACCAAATTTTCAACTTGCTAGTGTCATTCTATCGAAAGTTATCGTAATTAAAAGAATATTTATTATACCCTAGACTTTTAGTATAGGGTATATTGTTTTTGTCACGACGGAAATATGTAACACCTTAAAGGAGGCTCCGGAGGTATAGCAATGTATATATATAAATGATCAGCGTCACCTCCTGATTCGATTTAGCCATGTCTGTCTGTCTGTCTGTCCGTCTGTCTGTCCGTTCGCACGATAACTTTCGATAGAATCAAGCTAGAGCCTTGAAATTTTGGTAAGATGTTGGAAGTATGATCTAGTTGGTTGGTATTGAAAATGGGCATGATCAGGCCAAGAGAACGCCTACCTCCCCTACATATGTACAATAGTAAAATGTATTTATAACTCCCGATTAAATAAACATGAAAAGCTCTAGCTTTGGCAGATCACTCGTGAGGATAATCTTTTACTCTCCTGAAAAAATAAAATCGATCAGTTGAAAACTAACGGTAATTTTCTTACAAAGAGCCCCGTACTACCCTACTTTTCGGGTTTTTTGTCTATAACTCTTGAACCAATTGACGTAGACACCTGATTTTTGGCATGTAACCCTGGGGTAGGAAGTTGCTTGAGTTCTAGTAAGTTGGGCGTAATCAGATCAAAGGAACGCCTACCTCCCCTACAAAATTTCAAAAAATTAAATATTCTTTTAATTACGATAACTTTCGATAGAATGACACTAGCAAATTGAAAATTTGGTGGAATGTTGTTAGTAAGATCTACTTGGTCGATATTGAAAATGAGCAAGATCTGACCCAAGCAACCTCTACCTCCCCTACAAATGCAACTTCAAATAAGCGATAACTTTTGACAGAATCAAGCCAGCGACTTGAAGTTTTGGTCAAATGTTTAAAGTGAGATTAAGTTAGTTGGTATTGAAGATGGGTTAGATCCGACCTAAGGAACCCCTACCTCCCCTAGAAATGAAACTTATAATAAGCGATAACTTATGACAAAATAATGCTAGCGGCTTAACATTTTGGCCAAATGTTTGTAATAGAATCCAGTTGGCTAATGTTGAAAATATGTTAAATCCGACCTGCGAAACCCCTACTTCCCCTACGAATGAAACTTCAAATAAGCGATAACTTTCGACAAAGTGAAGCTAGAGACTTGAAATTTTTTTAAATGTTTGTAGCATGATCTTATTTGTTGGTGACAATGATGAGCAAGATCCGATCCAAGAAACCCCTACCTCCCCTACAAGTGAAACTTCAAAGAAGCGATAACTTTCGATAGAGTGAAGCTAGAGACTTGAAATTTTGTTTAAATGTTTGTAGCATGATCTTATTTGTTGGTGGCAGTAATGAGCAAGATCCGACCCAAGGAACCCCCACCTCCCCTACAAGTGAAACTTTAAATAAGCAATAACTTTCGATAGAATGAAGCTAGAGACAAATACTTCTTGAATGGGTTAGTTCATTGATTTTGATAATGGTCAAGATCCTCCTGAATGATTGCCAACCTCCCCTATAAACTGGCCATATAGGAAACTCACTTTTAATGCATATAGTCGTTACCAATTGGTACTTTTGGTATCACCACTAGGTCTGTACATGTCTAGGGTATATACGCTTCGGACTCGCTTTTTTTTTTAAATTTTGTAGGGGAGGTAGGCGTTTCTTTGATCCGATTACGCCCAACTTACTAGAACTCAAGCAGCTTCCTACCCCAGGGTTACATGCCAAAAATCAGGTGTCTACGTCAATTGGTTCAAGAGTTATAGACAAAAAACCCGAAAAGTAGGGTAGTACGGGGCTCTTTGCAAGAAAATTACCGTTAGTTTTCAACTGATCGACTTGATTTTTTCAGGAGGGTAAAAGATTATCCTCGCGAGCAATCTGTCAAAGTTAGAGCTTTTCATGCTTGCTTAATCGGGAGTTATTAATACATTTATCTATTGTACATATGTAGGGGAGGTAGGCGTTCTCTTGGCCTGATCATGCCCATTTTCAATACCAACCAACTAGATCATACTTCCAACATCTGACCAAAATTTCAAGGCTCTAGCTTCATTCTATCGAAAGTTATCGTGCGAACGGACAGACGGATAGACAGACAGACAGACAGACATGGCTAAATCGAATCAGGAGGTGACACTGAGCATTTATATTTATACATTGCTATACCTCCGGAGCCTCCTTTAAGGTGTTACATATTTCCGTCGTGACAAAAACAATATACCCTATACTAAAAGTCTAGGGTATAATAACTGCAATTTAGTGGAATTATTATTTCATTATATTAATACATTTGAATAGTGGTGACTGGTGAGCGAATCGGTGCTTCTAGCGTATTCATCAGAGTCCTGCTGTTGATATGCATGTAAATGCTTTCATACGCGTCCAGTGAGAGTTGAGAATCATTGAAGGCAACGGATTCTTCTTGGCAACTGGAAACTTCCTGTTTTTATTGTTTCAGCTACTTTTTCATTATAATGGCTTTTATCCATGATGACAGTATCCCGGCCTTTATCCGATTTCATATAACAGACGTCTTTTTCTTTTAGAGAATTCCGCGCTTTTTTGTATTTTTTTAATTTTTTAATTGAACTGGGATTGTTGATCGCTGATTTTGTGGCGTTTCTAATGTTGTTTCACTTGTTCCGGTGATTATTTAATCGATGTTTCTATGTCCGCTACGAGGTCAATCGGTGGATTCTCTGGTTTTGGTGTAAAGCTTAGACCTTTATTTAATAAAGACAGTTCTTTCGTGCTGAACGTCTGGCTCGAAAGATTTGTGATGAAACTCACGGGTTCTTATACTACACTAGACTGCACTTCCTCTTTTTCCGTTTAACAAACTTTTAATTTTTGCAATTTTTTATTTAATGTGTCTTTTCTTAAAGCGGTTACTTTTTCAACTTCGTCGAGTAAATCGCTGTAGTGTGAGTTGCAAATGTAACACTTTCGCGTTTAGTTCTATTTGACTCAGTTTGTCGTACAAGTATTTAAATTCCACTTTCAACCACATGTTTTTGGCTGCCTTGATTACAATATCTGTTCTTGAGTTTGTTACTGTGCACTTAACTTTTATGAAATTTGGAAACACTTTTTAGGGTTTTGTAGTAAAAACAAAACCCTTATGAAATCGGTAAAATGTCTGTCTGTCCGTCTATCTGTCCATGGAATATCTCACGAACGGCTGAAGCTACATACATGAAATTTTGTAGGAATGTGTAGAATTACTATAATTCGCCGGAGAAAGCGAATCGTAATAGGTCAACTTTAAGGGGAGGTCCCCATAGAGGGGAAATGAAGGTCGAAATTTTTTTTCGTTTGGTACAGGCAAGTGAGGTATCATAAGAAAGGTACCGTCGGGAACATTCCATTTTTGAAATTTTTTTCAAATTTGAAGAAACGGGAAAAGAGGGAGAGCGGAAAATATGTAATCCGAGTTAGTCCCCCCCCCCCCCTGCACCCCTTAAGCTCACCCAAGGTCAAAAATATTGATGGCCAATGATAACCAACATCATAGGTAATAATATCTCTAAGTTTCATTACAGTCACATAATATTTAATAATAGTACATTCATTCAAATTTTGACATTTTGACACCATAACCATTTTCAAAAGGGTAAAGATTGCTGGGAGAGGAGGGAGGTATGCTGGTCGCTGACTCTACTTTCTATAATTATTCAAACAATTTATTTTCAATATTTTTTATCCAAGCTTGCAATTTGCAATACCGTCTTAACATGAATGGTTAAGCATCGCCAAGAGTAGGACAGTTCATCTCCTATTGGCTTGGGACACTACAAAACCCTCGGATTGCGGGCGTAGCCCTCTCTTTTCCGATTTCATTCTTTTTTACATTGTTTTAGGAAAAAAATGTCAAGTTTTAAACACTTTATTTTCGATTTGAGTCTTTTGAAAATATGCACAAGTTCTTTGGTTTCGTTTTTGAATGGCTGTAGTTCCATAATTAGCGAATTTTATGTTAATCTCTTGAAAATATGTATTTTGATACCCGTAAACCTTAGCGATAAATTTTGGGAGACAAAATGGAAAGTCATAAGAACGAGCTTATCCTAATTTCAAATAGTTTTCGAGATAACCTCACTTAAGAATGGAGCAGGGTGGCGGTAGTGAATGCCTTTGCTTGGCCACTTCGCTTGAGTGTATGTACAAGGTGGCGCAAAAGTAATCATTCGTTGTTTTTTGGCTGTAAATTTTTTTACGAATGAAACACTTTGGTTCTGCTTGTGGATTATGTTAATTTGATATCTTTTTTTCCAACAAGACGAGAAAATGATATCAGTCAAGTGGCCACCTTGGCGGATATTCTCTTTGAGGACTTCAAGAGTCTAGGGCTTGCTGATATAAACTCGTGTGTTTGGAATGTTGCGACTTCGATGGTCGATCACCTGAAAACAGAAAAAGTGAACATAAGATGCTGTCGCATACGTGGAATTGATTTTACCTGATTACTTTAGTTGCCGTATTTATCTGGATCAGCATCATCGCGGCGTCGTCTACCTGAAAGTGGGAAAACACAACACAAAGAATCACAACTTACGAGTATATAATTGAAATAATGAATACTTATCTCATTAATGTCCGGTGGCGATACACAAACTTTGTTTATATTGCACTAAATTTGCTTAACCTCACTTTTCTTTTTTATGTTGAAATGTCAAAATGTTAATATCGTAAATTTGTTAATGCTGTTGATAAATTGACCCTGAATATAGTTCACGGTTGTTAAATGAACTGACGTCATAAAACGACCGTTTGGTAATAGTTGGAGCCAGTTAGGATAGAGTCTCTTTGTTTGAATTTGATAGAGTTTGGTCGCGTCAATTTGTCTTGATTTTACTATCGAAGTTATTTTGTTAGAAAAATAAAACAAGCTGTGTTTTTTTGCTTAAAACGTCGAATTTAATTCAACACCGCGACTTCGAAAAACCTCAGAAAAAGAAGTCTGGAGCTGTCAAATTGGGTGATCTTGTCGGCTATTGCAAATTGCCAAAACGAAAGATTAGGCGACCCGCTTCGGAATTTCGGTCGTGGCTCGCGAAGTGTGCGCCGTTGCTCCGTCCTGTTGGAACCACATGTCCTCCAGTCCCAATTCATCCAATTGAGTAGGTAAAGACCACCGGCTAATGCCCATTAGCGTGGCGCATCGTCTGGTCGATATTCCGGGGTCCTCTTCGGTATCTTCGGCTGCAGCGGCGATATTCTGAGCAGAACCGCTGCTCCGGGGCCAAACACGCCTGGTATGTTGTCCCAGTCTCTTCAAGGCAAATGGTTAAACGCCGCAGTGTTTGCCCAGTTGGTGTCGGAGAAATTCGCGCTGTGCCAATACCACAAACGAATTATTCTGCAAAAAATTGAAACAAATATTCTGCGTTCTTGAGGAGTATAGCGTTTCCATGGCTTATTCACGTATATTCTGCATCCGTTTACTTGACAAATGTCAAAGCAGAATTGACATTTGCCGCTATTGCAAAAGTTGTAGTATCTTCTGGTAGAATGATTGCTTTTGCGCCACCCTGTGTGTATGCATATGGTTCAGATGTCGATGGTTGATGCCCGACCAATAGGATCAATGGGTACGTATATCTATGGGGCACATTAAACAAACCCCCTCGCGTTTAAAAAGCAAGTTTGGTAAATGTTCAATAGCCACTTAATTTGGCCTGTTAACTTTTCTTTTGTAGGACCAATTGTTTTCGAGATGCATATACAAGGATAACCCTCTTCTCTAACCTTCGTATGAACGGGGAAAAAGTGCAACTTTAAGAAAATGTTGTTAACGTTGCCCCCTTCATGGGAATATCCAAAGCTTAAATATATGATCCAGTATGCGGACAGTCAAGACAGCATTTTCTATAAGTTACACTTTTGCACTTGTTTGTAGTCTGGATGGCGCAACGGTTAGCACGTTCGCCTTCTTTGCACTGGCCCCGGGTCGATTCCCACTGAATTCAGTAGTCTTCGATAAAAAAAGAGGATTTACGTGTCGGATTATGAGCCCACTCAGCTGTTAAATGAGTACACTTTTGGGGTAAATAACTCGATTGAGCGCGTTACTGATCACACACCTCTGTACAAAACACCGTGACGATCTACTAAATGACATGGTGCTAACTCATCTCGAGGCCTTGGTCAAAATTGGACTGTTGCGCCAGTTATTTTTTTTATTTATTCACTTTTGCGGTAGTCTTAGCACGTATTTTTGTTCCTTGCGAAAGACTCAAAATACCTTGAGCAGTACTCCAGGGCATTCGCCTCACCACGCCCGTTCATATGATTCCATATTGCCTAGATTTTACTCCATTACCAAGAAGATCCTCTTACCTACCCGAAGGACTCACCATCACCACGATTCAAAAGGTAGCCATTTGGCCTAGATTGCACTGCATGTACAAATCTATCAGATTGTGTTGTTGCGACGCGACCGCTGCACTTAGTATGTGGCGTGATTTTTATACCCTTGACGAATGTGATAGGGTATATTAACTTTGTCATGAAGTTTGCAACGCATAAAAGGAAGCATCTCCGACCATCTGAACGCTGATTGAATTAGTAAATTTCTTTCAAAGCTGATTGGCGGGGAGCTTCATAGCCATAGACAAAATGACAGTGATAATGACAACGATGTCGCTCTGATAAAATGATGGTTATGTAGTTGCGTGCGGATCATGCTGTAGGCTCTTATGCCAATTATTATTGGCTTCTCGCCTGGATCTTGTTATAAAGCTTCCGCCTTACAAAAGACTAAAAATGCACTTCAGGCCAGAAGTGATTAATCGACCATTTTCTACCCCGTTTTTATTCAGATTGTTCAACTTATTTTGTTTAATGGAAGCTCCCCGCCAATCAGCTTTGAAAGAAATTTACTAATTCAATCAGCGTTCAATATGCCAACCCTAGAGTGGGGCGCGAAGCTACGAGTACTTTGGCGGTATTGTATTCGTATCAATCCTTTTTGCGGTTGAGAGGTTTTTCTTGGCGGGGAATTTTTTACAACAGAGTTGTTTTTGGGAGATATAAACTATACTACTCAAAACAAAATAAGGGCCACCCGAATATTTTTGCTTCGATAACTAATTTTTATGAATGCCGTTATTTTTCAAGTGTTTTGTTAACGATAACAGTGAATGGGGCAGGGAGGAATGGCGTGATGTGCTTTTCACGGATGAGTGTAAAGTGAAGTTTTTTTTTTAATGACAATCGACGTATGAGAGTATGGAGAACTACAAAAATCAATCGGAAAATTATTAGTGGCCCTTATTTTGTTTTGAGGAGTATATATACACTTGCGAACAAAAATACTGAATCAAACCGAAAGCACGTGTATTTGTATGTATATTTTTAAAAGTACGTTATGTATCCCTACAAATCGTATGTCATTTGAAAGTTGAAACCATTTAATGAGTGTTTTATGAATGACCTTCGAGATTCAACTGACTATTGAAAACCCTTTGCGGATGCATTTATAGAGTTAGGTTGCCTTGTAATAACCCATTCATAAATGTTCAGTTTCCCGACTTTTTAGCTCCAGGTAGCGTTCATTCATAAAACACTCATTAAATGGTGATAAAAAAGGTATTATTGTAAAGCTAAGATCTCAAACTTTCAAATGACATACGATTTGTAGGGATACATAACGTACATATTTTTAAAAATATACATACAAATACACGTGCTTTCGGTTTGATTCAGTATTTTTGCTCGCAAGTGTATATTCTTGGCCTGTATAATTAGGTGAGTCGATTAACCTTAGTCCGTCTATCTGTCTGGCTCTACGCAAACTAATCTCTCAGTTTTGAAGCTATCGAGCTGAAATTTTACACAAAGACTAGACTTTCTATTGCACGCTGTATATATGCCGGAAGTTTTTGTTAGAAAAACTAGTTTTACTACTATTGTAATTTCAAAGTGACAAATGCACCGTAAGTCAAGATGAAGGTGCAGAGTATCATACCTTCGGCAAGCTAGCCGAAAGCTAGCTTTTTTTGTTTTTTTTTCCGAACAAAGCGTGTCGTCACTATAAAACTTACAGTTTAAAATTTGAAAATTACATTTGTTTGTTGTTTGTTTTTGTGTCAGGTCGATAACGTTCACAGAATCTCAGTTACCCATTGTTATTTTCAAATTATACTGGCGAATAATCAATATTTTTTCTTGCCGCTTTCCGTATACAGTGGAACCTTGATTATCCGAACCTCCATTATCGGAACCCTCTATTATCCGAACTCGCAGAGTTGGCAATTCGTCGACAATCTTTACACGTCTTTTTTGTTCGTTTTTACTATGTCCGGACCAAATTCAAAGCGGAAATGGGTTGTTCTGGACATTTTGAACCGACTCAAAAAAGGTGAATCCGCCACATCTTTGTCGGTATTTTACGACGTGGGAGAGTCAACGATTTCGGACATTAAAAAACAATCCGACACGATTTTGACGTTCGCGAGCATACTCTCGATTGCGATGACGGAAGTTCAAAACGCAAGACAATGAAGGGGCTGTTGGTTTACGCAAAAACGTTCTTCTGGGCAACCTTTCAGCGGTCCCTTGTTATGTGAGAAAGCGTTGAAAGCGTCAGCTTCATATTCAGGATGAAAAACTTAGTGCTGGCTCTTCATCCGCCGCTGCATACACGATAAAGTCATACATAATGGATAATTTATTGATTTTTTTCACTCTTTGACGATTTTTTTGCAGTTTTTATTTGCATATGTTTTCAGCCTCGATAAAGCGATCTTTTCGATTATCCGAACCGCCCCCGGGATCAATTAGATCGGATAATCGAAGTTCTACTGTATATCGATTTTTAAAATTAGACAAGAGAACTTTAAAGTGTGTTATCGACTTTAAAAAAATTTCCGGAAAGAAATTAATTCGATAAACTCCACAAGAATAGCTGGTCCCGCCTTCTTAAATATACAAAGGATCAAAATATGTACTCGTACATTATTCAATGATTAGCAAACATTCTTACTTGTAAATTCACATATTTGACTGCATTTCACAGCCATTTCCTAATTTTAGCTCTTAGGCGGGTTTCACATGGAACGCATGATACACGAGATTCTAACAGAAAGCATCAGTGGCGAGCTAGGTTTCTATACGAGTTCCATTAGAAATTAATCGTTGCACATACGAAGCTCGCTCACCACTGCTACTTTCTGCTAGAATCTCGTGTATCTTGCGGTCCATGTGAAAGACACCTTATTCTATCGCACTCGCACGTCTAAAAATGACTAACTCAGCTGAGAAAATCAGTACTTAATTGATCGCGCTACGTGGGAGTTGTGTTCCGTTGTATCTTAAAGATAGTGAGTGCTAGCTGAGATACCGGATTTATTTTCGTTGTGATGGCGTTTAATGTAAATAAATTATGGATGCTGATAATTTAATAAACATCCATTGTCTTTGTGGTAGACGCCATGTTGGTGTAAGTGCTGTATTAAAAAATCGTTCATTAACCCACTTGTTTTCATACGTTTTCTTATGGAATGTATAAATAAATTTCAGTGATTTTAGTGTATTTCTCTTTAGTGACATTCTTTGATTCTTTATCATATCGAACATCTGCAATGCATATATTGTACATATAATCTTAATTATATTATGTAGGGTTTTCCAATTGGATCATTCCAGGTCTCAGTTGCCATGATCTAGAGATTAGGGGCTCATTTCCCGGCGCGTTGATAAACGAAAAAAAACTACCTCTACTATTAGACCATCCACAGCGTTCCAAGCGACGGCTATACGGGTAGAAGATGTATGCTAGCAACTGGACCATCAGTGACGAGGCTCATTTTTTGACAAATGGCTATGATAAGCAAATTTGTCATTTTGGGGAGATAACAATCCACATGAGACCCTTCAGTAGCAAAAGCATCTAGAAAAGGTCACTGTTTGGTGTGGATTTTGGTCCGGCATGCGGGGTCATTGGCCAAAATAGAGCATTTCAACGACACGACGTGTGGTTCCAATGAGACGGCGCTACTTGCCACGCAACGCATACAACAATGGATCTTCTGCACACTTTGCATAGAACTTCCCCATTTCTCTTTTTTAAAAGAGCGTATCTGTTTCCTAACCTAGTTTATCAGTCCGGAAGCTTGGCGGGCTAAAACACTGCCCGCCAAGCTTCCGGAGTCGGGGGTGAAGAAATCACTTTTCACTCCGATTTTTGTCATTTTTCACTCGCGTCACTTTAATTCGCGATCTTAAGTCTGGAAAATGCAAAAAAAAAAAAAATTATTTTATTTTTAATGTTTTTTTATTTTTTTTTACTGACTTATACTCCGGATGGTGCGACGGTTAGCACCAAAGAGATTATACCTAGGTATTTATCAGAGTCTGCACGGCACCTTTTCAGTACGAACTCTGTTGAATCCGGCAATACATTCGCATTAGTTTCATATTCGTACGCACAATTGAGAAAGCTCCGCGCACTCTCTCACTTAATCAAAAGAAAAGGCTGAGTACCTGCAATTTTTAGTATCGAATTGATTTAAAATATTCCCGACTACAATATATTTTTAGCATATCTTTATGTTTTTTCTATTTCGGTACATAGAATATGCTTATCCAATTGCAATACAAAATTTCCCCCAAGTTGTAACTCCTTCCACTCCACGTAGTTAAATTTTCTATTCATATCATAAAAACAGATTGCACACAACGATTTTTTCCACAACCCTACATACACATTCCAACTGAACGTTTGCGCATGATTCGCTCAAGTGAAGACGATATATCCGCCATTTGCAATTTTGCTGAATTTTCAATCAAAACAAAGTTTCGATCGGAAAAATCGGAAAATATTAATGAAAATCGGCATATTTTGTTTCCAGAATATAGTGGAGATATTACATAAACTTTGAGTGAAGTGTCTATGGCTCAATTATCTCAAATATTGAGAACCTGGTACTTCTTTTAATAAATTAGATGGTTGCGTTTGTTTTGGAGTGCACTAAATGTTGTTAAAACCGACTGTTGAGTTGGAAGTTTTTATGAATTAAAATTGAAAATTTATTGTGTAATAATACAAGTGCAGTGGTTTTTATAGTGGACAACGGTCTGGAGTTTCCACGGTAAGTGTTTTAAAGTGAAACTATCAACCTGCAACAAATCGGTTGGCTCATTAAGTATGCTTTTATTTCCTTATACAATTGAAAGTGTTTTACAAGTTTTGGACTTAAATGTTCACTACATCCTTTACAATGTGCGGTTATGTAAAAATTTTCCACAATTGTGAGTGTTTTAATTGAGAAAATATGATATTACTTGTTGTGTGACGTGCGTGAACATCTTTTTTCGCTCTTTATTACGATCGACTGTTGATTTCCCAAAAGATTATAGAATAATACGATAACTAGTGTTACTTTCTTACTATATGCAAAAATAAATATGAGGAAACACGTAAATTTCATTTATAAATTCACAAAATACTGCTAAAACCGTCAGCTGACAAAACTTGTCAAAGGCGGCACGAAAAAGTACTTCTCCCGGTAGGGGTTCCGGTTTGAATTGGAAATGGAATGTGTGAAATGTTTGGCCATCATCCATGATTTGTGTACGTGTGTAAAGTGTACGACTGGCTGCTTTTGAAAACATGATAGGATCAGATAAATTGCAAGTAACATAGATGTAAAGTATTGTATGTAAGTGGAAAATAGAGTGTCGATGTATCTGCCGGGATCTTAAGACGGGAAATAGATCGGAAAAATGATGATTCGTTTCCACAGCACATGAGATGAAGTTAGCGAAAATTAGTTGGTTATTATTCTGATTTCGGTCTTTTATGTAGATGCTTCGGGATGAGTCGTGTGCGTCGAATGTGTGAGTCAAATGCGTCACTTACGGATACATAAAGCTACGCCATCTCTGTTGCTCACTGTCGTTTACTAAATAAGTGATAAAGTATCAGGTACGCGAAAACCCGTCCATTGTTATTGGCCACGTGCTTATCATGGAACTAAAAGGCGATATCGCGTAAGGGCATTCGTCCACAGACGCAAGGCGACTGCGATCCGACTTAAAAACGAGTTGCATGGGCGTTGCACAGGAGCCGCATTATAATCGGACACGTGTTATTGCGTGGAATCTCGTCCACTGGTGCGACTGCAACGCAACTCGGTCGCGACCAACTCCAAAACGACTTGACTGTCCGGTTCACTCAGAAAATCGAAACCATTAAATTAATGTGAATTTAATAGTTTTTTAATAGTATTTACCATTAAAATTGGCCAATGAGATTTGCGTGGTTATTTTAATAATTTACAAATCATAAATCTTACCGTACTCTTGTCCCATTATATTAGCAGGCATATCCTATTAAATTAATAAGAAGACACTATCGAATATACTTATTATATAAATAAAAAAAATTGTCACGATCCTTTGCCTTTATTCCATTAATTTTTATTAAATCGCTGTACGTTGTAGCCAAGCCGACTTGAGACTGGAGCGAAAAGCCACTTTTCGAATATGTTCGTGGCAGGAGTCGAACCCTCGACTTCTCGGTTGGTAAGTCGACTCACTTTCCATCGAGCTATCGCAGTCACAGGAAATGTAAACTCTGAAGCAATCGTCAATCAGATTCCATAAATAATATGACATACTAAAAAAACAATTATAATGAACTATTAAACCAATGGGATACACTATGCTATTGATGTGCATTCCCTTATTTGATAGGACATACTATAGAATTAATGACGGACACTATTTAAATAAAAAGATTTCCTATGCTTTTTCGGCTAATGGTCTCGATCACATTATTTCAATGGGCCAAATCCTATTTGTACCATAAAACTTATCTCAATTTTGTATGGAAACTTTGTCCTATTAAATTAATGGGATATAAACCATGCATTTTTACGGGGCCATTTTCTGAGTGTTGCATGCCGACTTTCATGCGACTTTTATTTGGTTTTTTATTTGTCGTAGTCCGGATGGCGCAACGGTTAGCACGTTCGCCTTCTACGCACTGGGACCCGGTTCGATTCCTACTGAATGCGGTAGTTTTCGATCAAAAACGGGATTGACGTATCGGACTATGAGCCCACTCAGCTCTTAAATGAGTACCCATTTATGGGGTAAATAACTCGGTTGAGCGTGTTGCTGATCACACACCTCTGCACAAGACCTACCGTCACGATCTAGTAAATGAGATGATGCTAACTCATCTCGAGGCCATGATTCAAATTGGACTGTTGCGCCAGTTATTTATTTTATTTATTTGATTTCTGGTTTGATATTTGAGTGAGCATGAATTTCAGCTGTAGGTGTGGGATTTTTGTATGTACGCGAGGCGAATATATGATAAGTGAATGATAAGCTATAAGCGCAATTTTTGTGTTGGGACACGAGATGTCTAGAGTCGTGCATTGTATGATTGTATGATGAGTACCCACGAGAACAGGGTGGCCATTCTGGGGTGGGCAACCCCAATTTTTTTTTATTTTTTTTGACTTCAGATTCGGAATCAGCGACCCAAAATTACCTTGTAGTTCGAACCAGCCCGATCGGACGAGTATTTCCCCACGAAAACAGGGTGTCCATTCTGAGGTGGGCAACACCAAATTTTTTTCTTCTTTTTTGACTTCGGATTCGGAATCAGCGACCCAAAATTACCTTATAGTTCGAACCAGCCCGATTGGACGAGTATTCCCCCACGAAAACAGGGTGGCCATTCTGAGGTGGGCAACCCCAAAAAATTTTTTTAGTTTTTGACTTCAGATTGGGAATCAGCGACGCAAAATTACCTTGTAGTTGGAACCAGCCCGATCGGACGAGTATTTCGCCACGAAAACAGGGTGTCCATTCTGGGGTGGGTCAAATTCTTTTCTCTTTTTTGACTTCGAATTCGGAATCAACGACCCAAAATTACCTTGTAGTTCGAACCATGGCGATGGGCTATTGTCTGTAGCAGACTTGATACGTGCTTTTACGCGAGTGGCACCCGCGGTCATGATCGCATATGTGTAGTTTCTCTATAATGTAAACGTTGCGCGAGTATGTTTCAAGTGAAGATAATTTTGATGGGAAGCACTCGCTGTTTTCATGGGGAAATGCTCGTCCGATCGGGCTGGTTCGAACTACAAGGTAATTTTGGGTCACTGATTCCGAATCCGAAGTCAAAAAAGAAGAAAAAATTTTGGTGCTGCCCACCTCAGAATGGCCGCCCTGTTTTCGTGGAGAAATACTCGTCCGTTCGGGCTGGTTCGAACTATAAGGTAATTTTGGGTCGCCGATTCCGAATCTGAAGTCAAAAAAAAAAAAAAAATGGGGTTGCCCACCCCAGAATGGCCACCTCGTGGGGAAACAATCATACAATGCACGACTCTAGACATCTCGTGTCCCAACACAAAAATTGCGCTTATAGCTTATCATTCACTTATCATATATTCGCCTCGCGTACATACAAAAATGCATTAATTTTTGTGTAAAAATAACCATGAATCTTTCTACCATTATGTAATATACTACTTTTGTTGCGAAACAGTGCAAGAATAAGAATTTGTTTAATAATCGTTAACGATTTCACCATCGATACCTCTTAATAACACGAGCCCCCAAATTATTAGCCAAAACCGGAGGCGACTATGGCTCCATTTCAACAAACTCACTAATACATAGCAACCCACTAGTGATGGGTAACACAGTAACGAGTCGCTCTTTTTGATCGCCTCAACAGAATGAGCGAAAGATTCGGCACAACGACATAGCCTCCGAGCCGTTCAATTTAAGATTGACACACTGTAAAATGAATACTCAAATTAATTTAAATATTACGTAACGCATGGAAACTCAACGCTCATTCAAAATTTCTGATAACATATATGTATGTATGTATTACATTCATATTCATTCACACCCCATCCTAATATCTATCTGAAACTAAAACCATCATTATCTATCTACCAAACCAATCCCACCCATCTAAATAATCCCATCCATTCATAATCGTCTCTATGCAGTATGTAATGCACGCATTGTGTATACACTTGTAAATATACAAACAACAACCCATGCTGACTGCAAGCAAATCAAAAATCATATGCTTACGTCGCACCGCACATCCAATTTTCCCCAAATACATACAGAAAACAAACCCAACATTCTAAACCAAAGTAGTCGTCTTGTATCATATCATCATCATCACCTCAAGTTCAACTTGAGATGAAAACGATACCAAACCAACAAACAACCAGACAATTTCCTCTGTATACTGTGGACGCAATGAGAAGTTTCTTAAATGTGAGTTTGAGTTTTTAGCACAATTTGTGCTGTTTTAAAACAGCACACTCAGCACACAGCACACGCTAACACTTCTGTATTTCATTCGCTCTGTACTTTGAGCCATACTGGGCTGTGTCTTGAGTAAAAAACACATTGATTATTTGGGTAATTCAGCACAGAATAGACCCAGATATTTCACTCATAAGCACATATTCCAATCATCACATTCATTTGATTTGAGTCTTTTTCAGCCAGAGAAGAAAGAGAAATAAGGAAATGAAATTGCTAGAGAGAAACGAAGCAATTTTTTGGCAGCATTATTTTGGCCTGGTTCTTCTACTATATGGATCGGGCGGGTGTTCCGGGGAAATGAGATGGAATTGGGGAATGTGAGTTTGGCAGACGGAATGAGGTGGAATTGCTTCAGGGAATTTAGTGTACACAGATTGTGATTATCCTTCCTTATCTCTCTCTTCTCTGTGCATATCCACAGGCTTTATGAAAATGAAAACATTATGAAAAATTTTGAGAAAGCAACAGTCTAGTTCAGAAATGTTAGCCCAGCCGCTGGAGATGTTCATGTTGTTGTTGTTCATGATTGAGGAAGTAAAGGTTAGTGGCTGCATATGCACATATGAATTTTGATTTGTTTTTTTTTCGACTATAAGGCTTGTAAGGAGTCTTTTCAAAAATGATAATGAATACTTTCCACTTCTGGCATTTTTTTCAATTTGCTGTAACTAAGACGCAGCGAGGGGCGAAATGCTTGTATTTAACTACAAAACATTTAATATCGTTATATATAAACGATTGATTTGGAACTTGGTATAACTTAACTATTGTCTACAATATCGTTTATTACATGAGTATGGAAATTTTCTACAAGCAAGTTAATAATAATATATAGCATTAATTTCTATAACTTCGGTTATTTGTCACCTACGCTTCCTTGTTCGAACCTGGGAATTTCACAACAAGCTAGTTGTATAAATATTTCCTCTCAAATCAGTCATACATCCGCATCCGAAAATTTCTGTGAGGAGTTATCTGCAATGGAAATTTGGGGCGATTTTGACGAAAGAATGTCGAAAATCACATCCGTGTCTAACCCCATTACTGTCGGGATTGCAGAATTTGACAAATATTTGCAGGTGCCATATGTCAAATGAAGCAGCGATCCATTGTTGTGGTGAAAAGAGCGGAAATTGCTTTATCCACGCCTTTTTAAAATTATGAAGAAACGATTATGTGTCATGGCTACATCGGTGCCGTGTGAAAGGATTTTCTCGAAATCAGGACAGATTATTTCGGAGAGAAGGAACAGAATAACATCAAATAAAGTTTGACAGATTATATTTTTGAATTCCAATCTTTAGCTATAAGTTTTATTTAACGTTATTTCCATATACACTTTAATTATAAAAAAACTAGAAATAAGTTGATGTATAGGTAATATACATGCATTTCACATAATTACGGGTTTTATTGAATATGTTCCCCAAGTCTATGGATTTGTTCGACTCTTTTTGAACGACTCTTTTTGAACGACTCAGTGGAAAGAGTTAGAGTGTATGTGCTGGCACAGTAGAAAGAGTCAATATGCCCATCACTACAACCCACTCGCTCACCGCGACTTCAGCTAAAATGCGCGGTGATCACTTCAGTCTTTATTCCTCCATGGTTAGCACGTTCGCCTTCTACTCACTGGGTCCGGTTCAATTTCTACTGAATGCGTATTTTTCGATGTTAAATGAGTAAATGGGGTAAATAACTCTGTTGAGCGTGCTGCTAGATCACACACCTCTGCACAAGACAAACCGTCACGATCTAGAAAATGAGATGATGCTAACTCATCTCGAGGCCATGGTTCAAATTGGACTATTGTGCCAGTTATTTATTATACCCTACACGGATGTGATAGGGTTTATTAACTTTGTCATGATGTTTGCAATACACAGAAGGAAGCATCTCCGACCATATAAACTACATATGTATATTCTTGGTGAGTATGATGAATCGAGTCGATTAAGCTTTGTTCGTCTGTCTGTCTGGTTCTGTACAAACTAGCCCCTCAGTTTTAAAGCTATCGAGCTGAAATTGTACGAAGCCTTCTTTCTATTGTACGCTGTATATACCTATATGTCGGAACCAACGGAATCGGACCACTACGTCATATAGCTGCCATAGGAACGACCGGTTCAGAAATTCGTCTTTGTGAGAAAAACTTTATTTCTTAAGATATATTTTTCAAATTTCACACTAATCAATAGTATCTTTAGTCAAATTACATTCCTGAATTTGGTTGAAATTGGACTACTCTATCATACAGCTGTCATAGGAAAGACCGTTCCAAAAGTAAGTTTTTGTTAGAAAAACTTTTTTATTTCTGAAGATATCCTTATCAAATTTAATATTATTCAATCATATTGACTGCCAAACCACATTCCTATTTTGTTGAAATCGGCCCACAATGTCATATACCTTTCATAGGAACAGTGAAATCGGAACAAGTTTTACTACTAACTTCAAAGTGGCAAATACACCATAAGCCACAATGTATGATGTATGCTATCATACCTTCGGCAAGCTATTATTATTTTATACTGAATGATTGGCATATTGAAGGCATGGAAAATTGCAATATTCGCAAGTCACCTTGCGTGGGCTCCGTTCTTAAGGGATCACAACCCTCTATATCGCACAAACATGAACACTCGCTCTGCGTGCAAATCGCTTTGATCAGTTTTCAACATACCAAACATTCGTATAAATCATTAAAACTAAAAAATTAAAAATTAAAAAAGAGGAAATTAAAATTAAAAAAAAAAGTATATTATTTTCACAAATTTGAGAGTTTTAGAGTAACTCGAGCGAAAAGTGACAAAAAAATCCAAGTGAAAAGTGATTTTTTCACCCCGGGCCCCGGAAACTAAAAAAATCCCCCAGCCATTAGCATTTTTTGAGTGAGTGACAATAGTTAGTTCTATATCACTAGCCGGTTCAATGGATTATGGGAGATTTTCTGAGGCCAAAGCTTCTTTGGACGCGACCTAGTTAGTAAGTTTTTTTTCGAAGGAAGGGGTTCGCCAAATAAATGTCTCTTATTATGAAAATGACAGGCTTATGGTTCGATGATAGTTCATCGAAGACATTAATGTGCACACATTGTGAGATATACGTCAGGCCTATGTCTAGTATACGTATCGCGTTTATACTATTATTGCCAAAGTATGTTTGCTTATTGGAAATTTGTAGTAGGGCTGCGACATCGACGCTAAAACATCGATGTTTCAGTGTTACATTGCGTGCTCGTAAATTTGAATACAAAGTTTTACTACTGTTTGAGTTCTAATATATTTCCAATCTCCTAGCATTGAACTTTCCTCTCAAAACTACAGTAGTGCAACACAGAGCATTCACAAAGAGAAGAAGAAATTCCTTTTGCTTGAAAATTTTAGCTTTCCCGTCAGATTTCCCAGCATTGTTTCTGCACACATTTAGTGAATTAATTATTTCTGAATAACAAAATTTTTGACATTTGTTTACTTTATCGATATACCAAAAAGCTTAGTGAAAAACTTTTTCCAACTATGTGTCTGGTTTGGGTCCTGGAAAAGAAGTGAACTTTTTCAAATATCGGACTTAGCAGGATCGGACAGTGCATTTTAAAGTATCGTCTTTTTAATCGAAACTTTCTTAGTTGCTTTTTTTTTGTAATTCTATCAACATGGTTGACTGCTCAGCAACATCGTGTTTTGATAAGGCCAACAAGACACCAGCTATTTTATGCGGTGAATTCTGTGGTAAATCCTTCCACTGCAAATGTGTTGGCCTATCTGGAACGGTAGGTGACGTTATTCGTGAGACTACCTCTGGCCTCTATTGGTTTTGTCTCAATTGCCGTTCTACATCTATGGCAATTTACGTTCAAAAACTCTTGAATGCCAATCAAATGGTCGAGATGATTTCGACCGATCTGACTGCCATACTGTCTAAACTTCACTCGGCCCGAGATGAGTTTTCACCGCTGTTGATTCCGACTATCACTGGTCTGGCTGATAATCAATTTGATTTGACGAAGCAATTTCATCATCGCCCATTTAAACAGCCTCAGCTCCAACAATCAGCAATGCACCCTCAATCTTCTTCCCTAGACGATTTCGAGAGAGAGCTTAGCCTGCTGCGGGCTAAGTTTACTGCATATGCTCAAATGCATATACCGGCTACTGGGAGTAACGAAGCTGATGCCTCCTTATCATCGGTAAACCAAGGCTTGGTAAACGCCGGTGTTGTGACTCGTTCCCGATTAAGGGCTAAGTCTCAGTCTGACACGCTTACGGACCGTACGCCTAATATTGCATCTTCGGAAAAGGACAACCACTGTACTGACTTAACGTCAACTTTGGCATCTGCGATATTAACCCCCGCACTCACTATTGCCAACACTTCTGATTCCTCAATGATCATCAACTTCAGCAAACAATCTGTGCAGCAAACATCTGCTCCGCCTTCTATCGATTTATCTACTAGAGGCGCTACAACGTCAGCTAGCGATGACCTTACCATCTCAGCCATCCCCACAAGTTTATTGCGTGTTTGCTCTCCACCTAAACAAATTTTTCTGTCGAGACTGTCTTACGATACGTCAGAAGAAGAAATCAAACGCTACATTATCAATCAGCTTGGTTTTGAACCCGTCTTACTAATATGCAAGAAACTGACCAAGGAGAACATTCCTAACAAGATGGTATCTTCGTTCAAGGTGACCATTCCACATGATCTGCAAATGCCATGCAAGGCATCTTTCTGGCCTCCGGGAATTCTTTTAAAGGAATTCACTAAACGAAATTTTCAACGACAACGCGTACCAACGATTCCAAAATAATGCAAAAAATGTACAGTAAGAGTCAGAACCTAAATAATTCTTCATCTTCACTTTCTCTATATTATCAAAATGTGCGAGGGTTACGCACCAAGCTCCAAACTTTAAATGTTTCTGCCCTAACATCTTTTCATGACATTATCTGTTTGACCGAAACATGGTTAAACCCATCTATCAACAGCAGTGAACTTCTTGAGGGGTATCAAATCTTCCGTTGTGATAGAAACTTCGAATTACTTGGACTGACAAATGACGGTGGAGCTCTAGTTGCTATCCAGAAATATTGGGTTGGCAACTAAGTACTTTCGGTTTTGTAGTATAAAATAAAACACTTTTTTTTTAACAAAGAATAGTTTTTAATCAATTATATATTTTCCATTTTGCTCAATGACCTTTTGCCATCTTTCTTTCAGCTGCATGATTCCGCGCTCATAAAATTTCTGGTCCTTATCAGCAAAAAACTGAACCAGGTGCGAGTGAAGGTCATCTTCATTTGTGAAAGCTGTACCATTCATAAAATTCTGCAGACTTCGAAATAAATGGTAATCAGATGGTGCCAGATCAGGGCTGTATGGGGGATGTGGCATCACTTCCCAGCCAAGCTCCAATAGTTTCCCACGAGTTGCCAAAGATGTGTGAGGCCTTGCATTATCATGGTGGAACACTACACCTTTCCGATTTGACAATTCTGGCCGTTTTTCTTTGATTGCTTCATCCAGTTTCATTAGTTGTTGACAGTAAACATCAGAATTGATCGTTCGGTTCCTTGAAAGCAGCTCAAAAAACACAACACCTTTGTAATCCCACCAAACTGACAGCATGATCTTTTTTGGATGCAATTCAGCTTTCGATGTGGTTTGTGCTGGTTCATCGTGTTTGCTCCATGATCGTTTTCGAACTTTGTTACTGTACAGGACCCATTTTTCATCACCAGTGATGATTCTTTTAAAGAAAGGGTCGGTTTCATTTCGTTTAAGGTGCATATCGCAACAGTTGATTCTTTGTGTTAAATGAATTTCTTTCAATTCGTGAGGTACCCAAATATCAAGCTTCTTAACTAGCCCAAGACATTTTAAATGTTTTTCAATTGTTGTGTGCGATACATGTAGCCTCTTCGCAACCTCTCGAACAGTTATATGACGATCCTCTTCAATTATGACTTTGATTTGGTCATCATCAACTTCAGTAGGCCGACCAGAACGTTGCTCATCTTTGAGGGAAAAATCTCCAGAACGGAATTTCTTATACCAATTCTGACACGTGCGCTCTGTTAAGCAATCAGCACCATAAACTTCACATATCTCTTTGTGAGCCGCAGCAGCTTTCTTTCCTTTACGGAAATTTACTCTAATCAGTAAATATAACTTTTCCCAGAAGTCTATTCCATGATTTCGCATCGTTTTGGCGAAATCTAATCGATCCTTCCTATTTTTTCGCTTTTGTAATATTTTCTTCTAGCGATTCGAGAGTTGTAACCGGCACGGCGGAGCACATTTCTGATTGTTTCTCCAGAAACGTCTATTTTATCTTTTTCCGCTACCTCTGCCGCAATCGCTGAAGCTGTAATTTTCGGATTTTGTCGCACTTTTCTACATACCTATATACTGCGTTCATCTTTGGCCGTTAATAATCTTGGTCGTCCTGATCTTGGTTGATTCGTAAGACTTTCCGTGACACAATATCTATCAATGATGCTTTGAACGGTTGAGCGTGGTCTCCCAACAATAACGCTGATTTCACGCAATGATTTGCATTGATTTTGCAAGGAAAGGATAATTCTCCTTTCTCCTTCTGTCGTTTCTTTACCTTTTCGTCCCATTATAAAGAATTTAATGGAAATCCACTACAAATTTGCTTAACAACAATTGATAAATACTTGATAATTATCACAAGACTGATCCCAATACGAATGATCGCCATCGGCAACGGAATAACGGCATTATTCTTTCTGCATTGCTGCTGTACGAATACTTTTTTGATTCAATTCTCGGGAATTGCATAACTGTTTCTCACTTTTCTGTTGACACGATCAGAAAAGAGTACTTTTTATACCCTAGACTTTTAGTATAGGGTATATTGTTTTTGTCACGACGGAAATATGTAACACCTTAAAGGAGCCTCCGGAGGTATAGCAATGTATATATATAAATGATCAGGGTCACCTCCTGATTCGATTTAGCCATGTCTGTCTGTCTGTCTGTTTGTCCGTCTGTCTGTCCGTTCGCACGATAACTTTCGATAGAATGAAGCTAGAGCCTTGAAATTTTGGTCAGATGTTGGAAGTATGATCTAGTTGGTTGGTATTGAAAATGGGCATGATCAGGCCAAGAGAACGCCTACCTCCCCTACATATGTAAAATAATTGAATGTATTTTTAACTCCCGATTAAATAAACATGAAAAGCTTTAGCTTTGGTAGATTGCTTGTGAGGGTAATCTTATACTCCCCTGGAAAAATTAAATCGATCAGTTGAAAACTAACGGTAATTTTCTTACAAAGAGCCCCGTACTACCCTACTTTTCAGGTTTTTTGTCCATAACTCTTAAACCAATTGACATATTTTAGATAGCTGATTTTGGCATGTGACCCTGGGGTGAAAAGTTGCTTCAGTTCTAGTAAGTTGGGCGTAATCAAATCAAAGGAACGCCTACCTCCCCTACAAATTTCAAAAAATTAAATATTACTTTTATTACGATAACTTTCGATAGAATGACACTAGCAAGTTGAAAATTTATTAGAATGTTGCTAGTAAGATCTAATTGGTTGGTATTGAAAATGGGCAAGATCCGACACAAGTAACCCCTACCTCCCCTACAAATGGAACATCAAATAAGCGATAAATTTTGATGAAATGAAGCCAGCGGCTTGAAATTTTGGTCAAATGTTTGAAATGAGATTAAATTAGCTGGTGTTAAAGATGGGTTAGATCTGACCTAAGGAACGCCTACCTCCCCTACAAATGAAACTTAAAATAAGCGATAACTTACTACCAAATAAAGCTAGCGACTTGAAATTTTGGTCAAATGTTTGTAGTGAGATCCAGTTGGCTAATATTGAAAATACGTAAAATCCGACCAACAAAAACCCCTACTTCCCCTACAAATGAAACGTCAAAGAAGCGATAACTTTCGATAGTGAACCTAGAGACTTGAAATTTTGTTTAAATGTTTGTAGGGTGATCTAATTAGTTGGTGCCAATAATTGGCAAGATCCAACCCAAGGACCCCTACCTCCCCTATAAATGAAACTATAAGTAAGTGATAAGTTTCGGTAAAATTAAGCTAGCGACTTGAAATTTTTAGTTGTAATTAAAAATGCGCTTGCTTCGACAAAAGAAACCTCTACCTCCCCTACAAGTGAGACTTCAAATAAGCAATAACTTTCGATGGAATGAAGCTAGCGACTTGAAAAATTCGACAAATATTTGTAGAATGGGTTAGTTAGTTGATTTTGAGAATGATCAAGATCCCTCTGAATGAGTGCCAACCTTCCCTATAAGCTGGCCATATAAGAAACTCACTTTTAATGCAAATAGTCGTTGCCTATTGGTACTTTTGTTATCACCACTAGGTCTGTACAAGTCTAGGGTATATACGCTTCGGCCTGGTTTTAAGTTAATATAAGAAAGTAGTGATGCTAAAAGAGTTAGAGACATTTTTTGTTAAAAAAATGTAGCTCTTTTAACTGTTGCAGGACAGTAAAGCACGATACGACGTGTGTACGAATACTTTTTTGTATGACTGTAAGCATGTAAATACTCTGTTGATGGTTGCGCGCGAATTACATGCTCAAACTCCACGTATTACAAAAAAAAGATTGTTTTCGTTCTAAACAGCTGTATTTTCTGACTAAAAGTGAACATTCAATTTTTCACACGGTAATATTTAAATACAATATTTCATTACGTTGCGGCACATGCCGGAAACAGAGTTTATGTTGCATTGCATATGAAGTGCAATGTTCCTCGGGTGTCAAAATATAGGTTGCATTGCAGGCAAAGGTGCAATGTTCATGTTGGCAAATCACGTGGACTTAATGTTCCTGGCTGTTGCTTGGTGCGTTGGGTGGATAGTTGGTGACGCATGTAACTCGCGCTTTTTTCCTGCAGCATTACTCTCGCGCCACAACCATCTACTTTTGAGTTGGTTTGCCGGGTGCGCCGTATACGGTCCATCTGGTTTATCTGGTTCATACGGCAATGTAATTTAAGCCTAAGGAAATGGGTTTTCAAGAGGAAAAAAGATACAAACGGAAATGTAATCAAATACAAAGCGTCGCTGCTTGCAAAAGCAAGGAATTGATCACAATCACAACGAAACGTTTGCTCCGGTTGTTCGATAGTCGAGCACTATAGGAGGTATAATTGGCCTGCTAATCACATTACCACAACACACATTAGCTCGATTTAACCATATATCAATTGGATGCTGTGACTGCTTTTTTGAATTGGCTTACGGAAATAAGTTCATAGTTTTATACGGGGTGTCCCGTAACTTCCGCATAAGTAGTGAGCCAAACGATTTCCCATGTAATTCTGAGTAAAAGACATGAGCAAACAATTCGAAAAAATGTTTGCTTGTACGTATTTTTTGCTCGGAATCACATGAGGAATCGTTTGGAACACCGCTAATGCGGTAGTTACGGGGCACCCTGTATTCACCGATTATAATTTGTTATTTTTGTTTTTGTGCTAAAGGCCATAACCTGTTGTAATTTATCAGTGGATAGGAAAAACACGTCCGCACCCTATGAAGTTGATGCGAATCTGTCAATTTGACAAATGCTCGGCTGTTGTCGTATCACCAAATTGGATTCATTATTGTGTGTTAATGCCAATAATTTAGTATGAAATATGTGCTTATATACATCCTACTACTCTCCAGTCGTTTGTTTCGCCACTCAATTCTTACCTAATTATCCGTTTTAAAGCACAATAATGAATCCAATTTGGTGATACGACAACAGCCGAGCATTTGCCAAATTGACAGATTCGCATCTTTGGTTCCAAACCATAGACTCAAACCGTTTGACACAAAACACGTGAACGCGACACGCGAACGTGCGCCAACTTGCGCGCAGCCTTATAATAGAAAACGCCTTGTTGGATCTTGTAATTGGTGCTCACTCTGGCACGTAAACCAGAGTTCGCTTACAAGATTGGAAGTATCTGTTCGGTCTGTATGTATCCTAGCACCTTAGCTAGAACACGAGATGCCGAGGATGTGTAGAAGCACTGGCACTTGGACCAGTACTTGCTTTGACCAAATTAAATCACGAATTAATAACACGGAGTATTCGCATTGAACTCGGCTGGTTACTTGCAAGCACAAGTAATTTATTTGTTAAAATATGCTTACTCAGTCAAAAACATTAAGAATTCACGTGTGTGCACAGTGCAAAAATGCACTTCACGTTGCAATGTATCTGTAGACAACATGCATCTCGTGTTACATTATCTTTAATGCACACAGTGAATTTGTGGTGCTTCTTAATTTAGATATGATTACATTGCGAATTGTTACTTATTCTTGTTATGACTCGTATTGAAACAGGTCTTGTTCCATTGAAGTCTCTTTATTAACTAGCTTACTAACTACTGCTATACAAAAACATAGTAGGGTATTAATACTAATATGAGTTTGATTTCATAATATATACAACATCTCCCTTTTTATAGAGCAAATAAAGATTAATAAATTCATTGTATTTAAGCATTATTTATGTATTTTTAAATCAGTTCATTCTTTGGATACTGAATTAGAAGCAGCGTCACCAAGTTGCTTTCCTGAGCGCAGGGTCATTGGGCTTTTAACTTGTTCTTGTTCTACTCCGAATGTGATATCCTGATTCAAACATGACTTGTCTAAGATCACATCTCGTATTTTCCTACGGTACTGATTATTGGTATTATTCTCCTCTATAACGACTGACCTTGGTTCTTTTGCCTTACTAACAACTCTACCCTTCCTCCATTTATCAGTCGGAAATTTTTTAAACAATACTGATGTTTTCGGCTTCATTTCTAATCTTTTTTTCGCATGTTGGTTATAAGTTTCTTTCATTTTTTCTTGGTAATCCCTCACATATTTTTTGTACATTTCTTCATTAATGAGACTAGGCTTAAGTTGAACCTTATTATTTTAGAAGGAATCCTAGTGTTCAATTTTCTTGACATTAACAGTTGTGATGGTGAATACAGTAATTGTGAAGTTGTTCTTAAACTTAACAATCCGAGATACGGATCTGTTTTAGATTCTTCACATTTACTTAACATTTTTTTAACTGTCTGTATTGATCTTTCCACTAACCCATTTGACTGCGGGTAATGAGGACTACTTGTTACATAATCAATGCCCCAGTTCGCTAAAAATTCTCTGAAATCCTTTGATACGAATTGTGGACCATTGTCAGACATCAAAGTTTTAGGAATCCCGTGACGAGAAAATATCGACTTTAACTCAATTCCCAACTAACAATTTTGTTCTTATAGAGATCTTCAAGGATTTTATAAGAACTACAGTTAGTTTCAGCTAAGACTTATTGACTTGCAAATTGTTCTGATAGAAATCTTAAAGAACGTTTCTAGCCAAAAAGTGGCGTATGAAATTATGAGTATAAAGTATTTTAAGAATTCTTCAAGTCTTCTTGACAGCTCTAACTAGAGAACTTATCAGAAAGATATCAGTAAAAGTACGTATAAGTGATTTACAGTAATCTGCTATACATACATAGATCACCTTTTAGAATCTTAACTAAGAGACAAAGATTTCTATTGGTTTTCAGTAAGTAAATTTTGTGCTTATTGTAGCATTAAGTGGAATTCATGATACTTTTGGAAGTTCTCTATAAAAATACGAATGGAGTTGAAATTCATACTTGTATTATTGGTCTGATGCACTTTTTCGCAGTGGATTTTGTCGATTTGATAGTCAAATTTTCTCTGCGAAGGAAATTTTTCTGATTAAACGCTGTACAAAACTCCCAAAAAAACGAATCCCTCTCGAAATTTAGCATACATGTACATTTAATGTTCATCATGAATTAAATGTACTTTTTGCATAGTAGCTAATAGTGGCCTAAAATGTATTAAACACGTTCTTATTTTCTTGTCAGACCCTAAGAAATATTTAAAATGAAAATATCCAAAGTCACCAAAGTATTGAAGAAATTAATTTCTGGCGCAATAATTGCTATAACCAAACAGTCGAAAATGATGGCGGTTCTCTCAAGCTCTATTTTAAAGAACTTATAAGTGTTTAGTTAAGTTTGTTGCTCCCATAAGTAAATTATAATAACTTCTTCCTATTAAACTTTTCTTCAAAATTGCAATTAAACTATATCTTTCCCTACAACCTTCGCCTGACTTCTTTAAGTATCAGAGTGTATAGCCATAGAGGAAAAATATAACAGAGCTGGAACTCAGTATAAATTAAGCGAAGGTTGCCCATAGTATTTCACTTGCGTATGTGTTGTGTTCACTAATCGGTACACAATGGATGTGCAAAAAGTGAAAACTAAAGCCCCCCATATACCTTGCGATCAGTCGACACCTATCTGACGATATTGTGATCGTCAGTTCGATCGCAGAGTGTATGCGCCTATCGTTGACATTTTGTTTCCACAGTTCCATATAATTTTAGCCGCGAAATATTCTATGGCGATCCATCGTTAGATTAATCCGATGATGAATAGCGTTGTCGTCTAACGATGAATTGAATTGTCTATGGGGGTCCTATATCCGCGTTCATTGTGCCTGGCGGGGCCTCTAAAATCGGAGTGAACTTCGTAAGGCAACGGATAGCAAACCCCTTTTCGTATTGGATGCATTATCAATGAGATCGCATGCTGTTTGTTCCTCTCTGGCAAATGTACATGAATGCTGATAAAGTGTGAAAAGATGGCGACCGTGCGCTCGTCAGGTAAGGGGAACCATGCGAAATTGTGGGATGGTCACCAAGAATCTTTGTGGGTGTGGGTGGGTGAATCTTTGTGGGTGTGGCTTGTAGCAAGTGAATGAATAAAAAGTGTGTGATGAAAAATCGGAAACTGAATCTTTATGGTCGCATTTTAGGATGTCCGGAAAGAAAAAAACATGCTATGTGGTCTATGATTTAGTATGATATATGATTTATGGCATATGAATTATGTTGTCAAATGATTTTTTCTAAAGTGGAGGAGGTGCTATTAGGGTGTTTTTAAAATTTAAAATTTTTCAAATAAATCGTTTTTTCATCACAGACGTTTCATCATGCACTTGACACAAGCCACGCCCCTAAAGATAGAAATGCACGAATACAATGGCCGAAAATGGTAACTCACACATATGAAATTGAGAAACCATGTCACGCATACAGTAGCAACTGAGGAAGCTTGGGCGTTCTAATCAACAGACACAGTTGATTTGATGTGTTGTTGTCCTTATCACTCTAAGGGTCGGATTACTTTAAATTGTAGCCGTTGCTTCTAGAGTGGTGAGGCTTATTTGTGTGCGTGGGATTATTTGCATCCTGCTTTGAAAATAAATCTGTTCTGAGTTCCTGCTCTTAGTATACCTGCTCTGTGGTATAGCTTTCTCATTTAAAGCCGTTCTACTCATCTCTATTTAAGCTAAAATAAAATATTACAACCCTGAAACAGGAATATATTCTTGATCAAGCTTATTATACAAGCAGTACGAGAGTTGACAAACGGCGATTATTTCCTATAATGGTTTAGTTAGACCTACACTTCATTAACACTTAGAATGGTCTAAAGCAAAAACTTTAAGAGGATCTTTTCTAATAACACACTTGCAAAAATTACTTTTAAAGCTATAATCTGAACAAAATGCCTTTAAAGTTTTCATCGAGCTTCCAATCTGCACTAAGGACTTTTTACACGTCTTTTCTTTTAAAAGTTACAACAGATTCAGGTATTAGTTTTACTTTTTAGCAGAATGCCTAATAAATATCTTTAACGTAATATTTCGTTCCGAAAGGTTTAATACCGATATTATAAGAGTTTTGGTTCTCACCTCAAGAGCAAATTGTTAGTTGGGTTATTACATTACTACTATCCGGTGAGCGTAACTTAGCGACTTCTATGTACTTCGAATAGTAGTCAACTACCATTAAATATAATTCTTTTTTCCATTCGAAAAGATCGCAACCAAGTTTTTCAAATGGTAATTCGGGCAATTCATGGGGCCTCAATTCCTGCCTTTGATTTGATCGTTGATATTTTTGGCATGTTTGACATGACTGTACCATGACTTCAATATCATGATTCATCCTTGGCCAGAAAACTAAACCCCGTGCACGTTTTTTACACTTCTCTATACCAAGATGTCCATCATGAATATACTTTAAGATCTCTCACTTCCATGACTGTGGTATGACAATAGATTGATTCTTAAAGACAATATTATCAATAACATGAAGTTCATTTCTGTAATTCCAAAATGACTTTACTTCCTCATTGACTTTGTTTTTGCACTGTGGCCATTCGCCAGTAATAAAACGAATTAGCTGCTGATGTGTGGCATCTTTTAAAGTAGCTTGTCTAATTTCTGTTAGTTTAGTATCCGACACTGCCAGATTCGTTTTTAACAGACCAACATGTATTTGAATTTCATTATCGAAATTACTTTCTTCCTTACATGCAAGATAACGTGTCAGCCACGATTAAATTCTTACCTGGCTTATACACAACTTCCATGTCATACGCTTGCAATAGAAGCATCATTCGTTGAAGTCTAGGAGGCACATTGGCTAAAGGCTTTTTAAATAATGGCACCAATGGTTTATGATCAGTTTCTACGACAATTTTCTGACCATACACGAACTGATGAAATTTTTGCATTCCGAAAACAATTGCATAAAGCTCTTTCTCAATCTGTGCGTAGTTTTGTTGGCAATCAGTGAGAGTTTTTGATGCGGATGCAATAGGACGATTTTTATACCCTAGACTTTTAGTATAGGGTATATTGTTTTTGTCACGACGGAAATATGTAACACCTTAAAGGAGGCTCCGGAGGTATGGCAATGTATATATATATATGTAAATGATCAGGGTCACCTCCTGATTCGATTTAGCCATGTCTGTCTGTCTGTCTGTCTGTCTGTCCGTCTGTCTGTTCGCACGATAACTTCCGATAGAATGAGGCTAGAGCCTTGAAATTTTGGTCAAATATTGGAAGTATGATCTAGTTGGTTGGTATTGAAAATAGGCGTGATCAGGCCAAGAGACCGCCTACTTCCCCTACATATGTAAAATAATTAAATGTATCTATAACTCCCGATCAAATAAACATGAAAAACTCTAGCTTTGGTAGATTGCTCGTGAGGATGATCCTTTACCCTCCTGGAAAAATAAAATCGATCAATTGAAAACTAACGGTAATTTTCTTACAAAGAGCCCCGTACTACCCTACTTTTCGGGTTTTTTCTCTATAACTTTCGAACCAATTGATGTAGACACTTGATTTTTGGCATGTAACCCTGGGGTGAGAAGCTGCTTGAATTCTAGTAAGTTGGGCATAATCAGATCAAAGGAACGCCTACCTCCCCTACAAATTTCAAAAAATTAAATATTCATTTAATTACGATAACTTTCGATAGAAAGACACTAGCGAGTTGAAAATTTGTTAGAATGTTGCTAGTAAGATCTACTAGGCATTGAAAATGGGCAAGATCCGACTCAAGCAACCCCTACCTCCCCTACAAATGCAACTTCAAATAAGCGATAAGCGATAACTTTTGACAGAATCAAGCCAGCGACTTGAAGTTTTGGTCAAATGTTTGTTGTTATTCAAGATGGGTTAGATCCGACCTAAGGAACCCCTACCTCCCCTAGAAATTAAACTTAAAATAAGCGATAACTTACGACAAAATAATGATAGCGACTTAAAATTTTGGTCAAATATTTGCAATAGGATCCTGTTGGCTAATATTGAAAATACGTAAAATCCGACTAACGAAACCCCTACTTCCCCTACAAATGAAACTTCCAATAAGCGATAACTTTCGATAGAGTGAAGCTAGAGACTTGAAATTTGTTTAAATGTTTGTTGCATGATCTTATTTGTTGGTGGCAATGATGAGCAAGATCCGACCCAAGGAACCCCTACCTCCCCTACAAGTGAAACTTCAAATAACAAATAACTTTCGATTGAATGAAGCTAGCGACTTGAAAAATTCGACAAATATTTGTAGAATGGGTTAGTTCATTGATTTTGATAATGGTCAAGATTCTCCTGAATGATTGCCAACTTCTTCTATAAACTGGTCATATAGGAAACTCACTTTTAATGCATATGGTCGTTACCAATTGGTACTTTTAGTATCATCACTAGGTCTGTACAAGTCTAGGGTATATACGCTTCGGACTCCGGGCCGAAGCGAAGCTTCGGACTGGTCTTGAATTAATACTTCCCCTACCGCAAATTGAGAGGCGTCACAAGATACTTTGATGGGAATATCTGAACTAAAAAACGATAAAACCGGTGGTTTGCTTAATAATGACTTTATTCTTTTGAATACTTTTTCATGGCTTGCATTCCACTGAAAGGCAACATCCTTTTTTAATAAATTTCGAAGAACTGTAGTTTCTTCCGACATATTTTTAATAAATGGTGCAAAGTAGTTTACCATTCCCAGAAATCTTTGCAGATCTTTTATGGAATTTGGTGACGGTAATTTCTCGATGGCCTCAATTTTTGATTCATCAGGACGAATTCTATCTTTATTGAATATGTGACCAAAAAATTTAATTTCTGATAGATTAAAATTGCACTTATTCTGATTAAGTTTAAGGTTAAACTCTTGAAGTCTGTTGAGTACTTTTTCTACTTTCAAATTGTGTTCTGTAACACTATTTGCAAATATAAGTATATCGTCGATATATACTATGACGTCTAAATCAGAGAGAATTTCGGTCATGATCCTATGGAAGATTTCCTGCGCCACCTTCATCCCATAGGGCAGACGTAAGAATTTATACCTGCCAAATGGTGGATCTACGACTGGTTGAATGTCTTTGTCGAATTTCAAAGTAATTTTCCCTTGAACATCCAAGGCCACTGAACAAATCCTTATATTTTGACTTTATGCTTTCTCCGAAATCTTTAAGTTCATCACATTTAATTTTGTTTACACTAACGTTTCTGTCATCTACCTTTTAACCACTAATAACAAGCCCGTGTTTGTCTAAATCATATTTTCCTATCACTGAAGGTGCGTTCTCTTTTATCACTAAGAAGGGACATTTCGTGCGATGTTCGCTTGCTCCACAGCGCTGACATTTCTGGTTATGACTACGATTGCTCTGACGTTCTGCATTAGATGTTGATTTTTTGCCGGAGTTCGTATTGTAAACTGGTTTGTCGCGTTTTTTCGATGCGTTGTTGGATTTATTTATCATGTTTATTTGACTTCCCGCTGCTATCTCTGTTGACGACATCTCCTTCGCTTGACTTTTACTGAGCATGTATGATTTCGCTTTTATTTCAGCATCTTGAAGTTTTAAGTTTACGATTTCTAATAGGACCCGACGTAACTTGTCATCCTGCAAACCGATTATAAAAACGTCTCTGACCATGGAGTCCGTATCTGGATATTCGCAAGACAGGGATAGTTCTTTCAATGATGTTAGAAACTGCTCTACTCTTTCAGCGGATTTTTGACGTGACGTTAAGAATCTATATCGCTGAAAAATAATGTTTTTCTTCGGTTCGAAGTGAGTATCAAATGCTTTGAGGACATTTGCATACACGTCCTTTGATTCGGATGGGAACGTATTGTGGATTTTAACTCCCGCATCGCCTATGCAATGAAGTAAGATGGCTAATTTTCGTTCATCATCTTCTTCCTTTAGTCCCATCGCGACTATAAAATTTTCGAACTTTTTGGACTAAAGTTCCCATGTTTTGGCTAGGTTCGGTGCTGAGAAATTCATCTCCTCGGGCATTCGAAAGAAATCCATTTTCGATCTTTGAAAATGACTTGCACTCACATAATAGACTTTTTTCACTTGACGATAACTGTTCTTCCTTCGACTCGATGATACTGTTATTTCCAGGCTCTTTCATCGAAATTTTACATCGACGAGAAATCGTTCGATTGTTCGATTTTTTAATTAATTCGACTATGACTTTATGACTCTAATCAGACTTGGACTTTTCAATTTTAAATTAACCCGACTTGAATTGGCAGACTTTTTAATTTAATGTAATGACACCTGACACCATGTTATGACTCGTATTGAAACAGGTCTTGTTCAATTGAAGTCTCTTTATTAACTAGCTTACTAACTACTGCTATACAAAAACATAGTAGGGTACTAATACTAATATGAGTATGATTTCATAATATATACAACAATTCTACATACTCCCCCCCGGTTGACGGGAGATACGATTAGAAGTTAAAAAAATCAATTCTCGTGGACGGTGAAGGGAAGGGTTGTCGCCTCCATCCTTGGTGCTGGTGTAGGTGCCGCTTGTAATGGGAGGACGGTGGGATCTCCAAGGTGGTATCGCCTCACAATGTAGATTAGGTTTGCGGCTGTGATACCGATTAATGCCAGGCTGACGTAACTCATTGTATAGTGATGTATGTGGTGCGTGCGTGAATCAAACGGAGCATTGACCTTGAATGCGGCTAATTGCCCTTTTAGGTTGCTTATCTCTTCCTCGTGGCCGCGTAACTGATGCCTGTAACTGGTGTGCGGTGTTGTTAGAGCCTGGACCAGTTTTGAAATGTTCGCTGTTGGAATATAAGAAAGATTACGGTTAGATTCGAAGCTATTATGTCCCTGGATGGTGATCAGAGGTTGTTTGAGGGTGCAGCCGCCGTCGAGTGTAAGTATGCCGGAACCGTTGACGCTCCTTTGAATTAAGGAGCTGCCGCAAACTATGTTTAGCGATGTTTCTTGATCGAGGATATATATCCATGCGTTTGGATCATGGAGTTGTATCCAGTACGGTGCAGGATCTGCTAATGCCGGTTCACATGATGATGTTGTTGCATGGCTGAGCAGGTCGAGTTCACATGAACCTTTCTTCGATCCTCGTCTAAATAAAGGATAGTTGTGTCGGCAGAGGAATCGGTCCTTCTCTGTAGACACGCATCGTCTCAGTTCATCTGCGCTGATGGGGTAGTATTGCTCTCTGTGTAGATCGATGATCAGGTATGGTGCGAAAGGTTTGAAGCGACGAAGTTTTGCTCGGACTTCCATGGGACCGGGATGACGTGTAGTAGTTCAAATTGTTCTGCGTTTACCAGGGGGATTTTAATAGTGAAGATGACGTACTGTTTTGTCACTCGCCCTTGAATTGTCATCAAGCTGTATAATTTAAGGTTTTCCGTGGAGGTGGGCAACACAATAGATTTGGGTAGTTTTGCTTGGAGGTGCAACAATTCCGTCTTCAGTTGCTCGGGGGGTAGCAGCTCCGGGTTGATTTTTCCATGATGCGAGTCCATGACGATATCGAGCAAAGAATCCTGGAGGCGTTGGAAGTTCATTATTAGCGTCAAGGTTTGGAAGGCTAGTTCCATCAATTCTTGAGAAGCCCTTTCCGTGAGCTGCATATTTTCGAGGAGCGCGGTAGTGCGGTTGAGAGCCAGTTCGATGTCCTTGAATTCCCTTTCGCTGTCCTGCTGACCCCTTTTCATTACGGCGAGGGTGCTGTCTATGAATGTCGTCTGATTTTGAATTTGGTGGGCGATGAGTCACCATAAACAATCTCCGACAAACAGATTTTGTCGGAGATTGTTTATGGTGACTGCGAGTTCTTCTGCATATTCTGAGTCTAATACGCCGAAGAGACTATGTGCGACGTTGCCTATAAAGTTGAAGGCACCACGTTTACGTCGTATCTTGGGGGTTGGTCTCAGCAGCTCGTTGTTTCGCTCCAGATCACGTGATGTTTTTTTTTGAGCTGGAACCCAATTCTTGAGCAACTGTTATGCTGTATTGCTCCCTGGCATAGTTTCTGGAAGATTTGTAGATATTCCCTTATGATTTTGTGTTCCTTCCAGTAAGGTTGCATTTCAAAGTAGGTGACCATGTTCCATTCACTTGTAATAATGCCGACGGAGCCGATCTTTTCGAAGTAGACTCCCGGCTCGGTATTGAATGGGAGAATGCTAATTCCTTGGCTTGAAGTTGGTAGGACAAACACAATTGCGAAAAGAAGGCTTCTTCGAAGGCTGATTATTTGTGGATGTCCCTGAGGTAGATGCCTCCGTTGCGGACGGCGGTTTGAGATTATTTGCTTCCTGTGTGGATCGATTTGTAGGGCCTTGGCATTCTTCAGTCTGTGTTGGTGGGTCGTCGGGAAACAAAGGCGCTAACCGATGTATGGCGCGCTTAACCACTCCGCTCGAAGTTTTAACATCTACGACTCGAAAAATCCCATCGTCTCCGTGGTATACTTTGACTATTCTTCCCAGCGGCCATTGAAGTGGTGGGGTGTTGTCCTCTTTGATTATAACCATGGTACCTGCTTCTACATTAGGTTTCTCGGCTTTCCACTTCCTTCGATGCTGTAGCTCGTTCAAGTATTGTGTTGACCATTGCTTCCAGAAATCGTCCTTTATACTTGAGACCAGTTTCTATCTTTCCAGCAGACCCATTGGCTTTGGGGTTGAATTGGCACCTACTGGAGCGGTGAGTGGTTCGCCGATGGGGAAGTGGCCAGGTGTGATCGCCTTCAGGTCGTTTGGATCGCTGGACATCGGTGTGATTGGTCGTGAGTTTAGTATGGCTTCAATTTCGACCACCACAGTTTCAAGCTCCTCATAGGTTAGGGAAGCCTTCTTACTAGAAGGTGTATTGCTGATTTCACCGCCGCTTCCCACAATCCCCCGAAGTGGGGGGCTCTAGGCGGGATGAAGTTGAACTGTATTCCCTTTTCACTGCAGGTTTTTGTTATTTGACTTTGAGCGGAGTCCTCGTGGATGATATTTGCGATTTCCATTAGTCTATTACTCGCGCCAACAAAGTTTGTTGCGTTGTCGCAGTATAAGTTTTGACAGTGACCTCGACGGGCTATGAAACGTTTGAGCGAGCCGATAAATGCATCGGTGGTAAGGTCGCTCACGAGCTCTAGGTGTACTGCCTTCGTTGGTTGATGCATGTTGTCTACAGATACATTGCAACGTGAAGTGCGTTTTTGCACTGTGCACACACGTGAATTCTTAATGTTTTTGACTGAGTAAGCATATTTTAACAAATAAATTACTTGTGCTTGCAAGTAACCAGCCGAGTTCAATGCGAATACTCCGTGTTATTAATTCGTGATTTAATTTGGTCAAAGCAAGTACTGGTCCGAGTCCCAGTGCTTCTACACATCCTCGGCATCTCGTGTTCTAGCTAAGGTGCTAGGATACATACAGACCGAACAGATACTTCCAATCTTGTAAGCGAACTCTGGTTTACGTGCCAGAGTGAGCACCAATTACAAGATCCAACATTGGCGACCGTGACAGGACTAAACCAAGATGTCCACATTTCTGGAGGCAGTTCAGGAGCAGTTAAGCAGCGAAGAGGCAATCCAGCGACTCGTTACCAATTTCAAGAAACAGGCGGAATCCAAGAAGACCAGAAAGTACTATGAGGGGAGGCTGCAACAACTGCAGGCTATGCAACAGGAGTTCGCGGAGGACCATAACCGAATCCAAGAGCTCAAGTATCTTGACAGGCAGCACGATTACTTTGCGAACGATTACTTCATAACTACAAATAGTAGTAGAAATAATGGTAGTAAAAGTAGCAGCAGAATAGAGCAAATACTAGGTGATACAATTGATTCCATAGTGTAATGTTTATCGCGCTCGGTGGTTGTGGTCGTTTCGTCACCGCGCTACGATACTAATCTAGAGCTCGGAGTTTAAATCTCGGCGCGATCAAAAACTGCCTGTGAGTACTAATAGAACTCTCACAGGGCTCCGAGCTTGTCAGTATAAAGACGGTGCGGATAGGAGGTGCATGCTAGCAACTGCACTTCCGAAAAGTAGATATGCTATCGAAACGTCAACAAGGCATATGAATGCTAGAGATGTTGATGCGCCCATGCCCCTGCAGGGGTCAAGGTAATTAACATAGTGTAATGTTCTTAATTCAACAACTTTTAACACTGTTGCTTCCATGGATAGGAGTTTGGGGTGTTCGTAGATGGTGGTAATGTTTTCCCTTATTAGGGTTCCATTGACACCCATTTGACTTGGGTCTCTGTTGTATCTATATTTTTTTTTTTTTCGTTTTATTAATTTGTACTCCGCCTACTCAGCCCCATGACGATTAGGCTAAATTTGAGCATAGGAAGTATCGGTAGCCACCCCGAGAACCAGGGATTCGACACTAATCTCGTTCATTTTGACAAAATTGTGTATAAGTATGCACCCCCGTAGTGGAGGAGGGAGGTGGATTTTGTCTTTCGGAGTAATGGCGTAGCGTCCGATTCGAAACGGACATATGTACATGCAAACAAAAATCCATACGCATGTAGTTTTACACGGAACTATGTACGTGGGTGCGAAACTGTGTACGCGCAACATATGTAGGTAATAGTGCAATATAAGCAAACGACTGCGAAAGTGCGAACTGCACATGCACACGATTTAACTGAGATGAAAATTATTTGTAATAGCCGTGCCCAAAACTCTGCCAGCAGTCCCTTGAAATGTGTATCAGTCTTCCAATCAAAATGAGGGTAAAATTAAGCGATAGGCGTATGGGAACATTCATAGTTGACCGGGTGAAGCATAGTGGTTCGGGTCTTTGACCAATAGTGTTTTTATACCCTTCATGAATGTGATAGGGTATGGTAACTTTGTCATGACGTTTGCAACGCACAAAAGGAAGCATCTCCGATCATATAATGTCGGCAGCCGGTTCTACGCACCGGAGCGACTCGTTGCATCGGCAACGGCCAAGAGCTGCGAAACCCCTTCAACGCTAGACGCGTTGCTATAACAACAACAACCGAATAAAGTATACATATTCTTGGCCAATATGACGAACTTAGTCGATAAACGGGGTAGATAGACCCACTTGTGGAAAGCCGCTCTTCTACATTTTAATTGATATCACAAGAACTCTTTGTTTAAACTTCTTGAAATTTTGTATACTACTAAAACTGAGTTTTCTAGTAGTACATAGTGTAGTAGTGTTGTGAAAACAAAGTACTACTGTGTACAAATATAACCCGGAATTTTTAATTTAAACTGCGTGGGCATTTCGTTGGTCACAATTTTTTTTTAATTTTTAAGTTGGTAGGACTGTTACTGCCATCTGTGTCATATTAATTTTAGGTTAATATCTTGATTAGTTGCCGAATGATGCTCGTTTTCGTAAACAATCAAAATTAACTTTTTCGATTTTTACCATGTCAGAAAATATTCAACAAAGAAGTTCGATTAAATTTTGTGTTAGAAATGGTATTTCTGCTGCGGAAACCCTTAGTAATTTACAAAAAGCCTTCGGTGAACAGGCTATGTCTAAAACACAAGTATACGAATGGCATAAAATGTTCAAAGAGGGTTGTGAAGGCGTTGAAGATGGACCACATCAAAGACGACCAAGAACATCAACTGACGAACAGCACGTCGCGAAAATTAAGGAATTGGTGCTCCAAAATCGTCGATTGACAACTAGAGAGCTTGCTGATATCGTTGGCATTTCAAATGGATCAGTCAACACCATTTTGAAGGAAGTTTTGTGCCTCAAAAAAGTCAAATTTCGTTTGGTTCCAAAAACCCTCATTTTTTTGGAAAAACAGCGTCGCATTGCTGCGTGTGAAACAATGCTTTCCGACTATCAGGACAAGATAAAACGCATTATTACGGGCGATGAAACTTGGATTTATGCTTACGACCCCGAAACAACCGACCAATCAAGTGAATATCGTGCCAAAGGTGAGCCAAGACCGAAAAAATCGCGCCAAAGTCGCTCAAAAATTAAGGTCATGTTGACGGTTTTCTTCGATTATCGTGGTGTTGTGCATTACGAATTCCTTCCACTGGGCCAAACTGTGAGGAATATTATTTGAGTGTTATGCGTCGTTTGCGTGAAGCTATTCGCCCCAACAGGCCGGATTTGTGGAAATAAAACTCTTGGTTTTTGCACCATGACAACGCAACATCTCACTCTGCACTCGTTATTTGTGACCAATTCCCCCAAAATTCCACCCATATTGTTCCGCAACCGCCGTATTCGCCTGATTTAGCTCCATGTGACTTCTGGCTATTCAGCAAAATGAAAAGACCGCTTCGGGGACACCGTTTTGACACGATAGAAGAAAGTCAAGCCGAATCGAAGAAGGTGCTGAAGGACATACCGAAACAGGGCTTTTCAAAGTGTTTTGATGAGTGGAAAATTCGCTGGCATAAGTGCGTTGCAGCTGAGGGGGATTACTTCGAAGGCGATGAAATAGATTTTTAAGAATAAATAAGGATTTCAAAAATTATAACAAAATTCCGGGTTGTATTTGTACACAGCAGTATATCATACTTGCGTTGAAGAACAAAAGTTTATTCCAATGATCAAAAAATGACCGTTTTCGCGACGTCTGTCCTATTTTCTCAAAAACCATTAGAGCAAACGAATCCAAATTTTGTGGGGCCATAATATAATACTAATACAACACATAGACGAGAGGAATTGAATAATGTACAATATAAAAACATAAAATTGAGATTTTTGACAACTTAATAATTTTTTTTCTCAACAAGTGTTATTTTTTTTTAAACCCTCTCGTCTGCTTGAAGTACAGGTATCCCTCGTACAACACGGTATCCTCAACACTGTTTCGCTCTTACACGATTCGAAAATTACGAAAAACCGCATATAACACGGCCTCCTACAACACTAGGCGCGTTCTTTTGCAGCTATTCAGGTCAAGGGTAGCTACCCTGAGCTTTTGTGCAAAAAAAAAACGATGTAGCTGACCCAGGGTAAGAGCATGTATTTGATTTGAAATGGATTTTGTCTCAGATAAAGTTTGGATTTTAAGTGGTAAGATAATTCCACTCTTTGAAAAATATTAAAAACACACTTCATTCTATTACATCAAGAGCAAGCATTGAACCTATCAAATGCAACTGTGATAGAAGAAACTAATTGATTCCGAGTAGTTTCCTTATATTTCAACAAAAACCGCTTTTCCAATTGGAAAAAATGTGGAATCCCATTGAATTAAATTGAGGTGAATTAGGTGGAACGGTGGAACATCTTCGAACGCACGAACTTCTTCTAGCAACCGGTAGATGCGCCCTAAATAAAAGCTTTACTTGTGTGCTATCGAGGTCAGGATTAGCCCTCGGTAAATTATCAGGTTAAGCGTTAACCTATATAGGGTAGCATTGTTCTTGTATTGCGTGTTATTTCACTAACCTATACAGGTTAAGAATTGCAAAAGAACGCGCCTATTGTTTCATTCTAACACCGTAACGAAATTGCGGAAACCCTCAGATAACACTGATATAAAATTATTCTACCTATATAAATGTAAAATTTGAGGAATGCCGGCAATATCTTACATCAAGATTCGTTCGAATTTATTGTCGTGTGAAGTGGTGTTTTAAGTCTTTAAAACGGAGGATTAAAAAACAGTTTACAGAAATGATTTTATGAAAATTACATTGCAGTCCCGAATTATTTCTGAAGGCCGTTTTCTCAATATCCGGTTAAACTGCCGATTAACTAACCGGGACGTTGGCCGTCGCCGTATATCGAAGGCCTTAAGGTACCATTAGACGATTCGTAGGACCTACAAATTTTCGTAGATTTCTACGATTTTTCTGCTACAAATTGTCTACGAATCGTGTAATATGAAAATTTCTTAGCTACAAATGTTTGGAGAAAGAGTTTGTAGACGATTTGTAGATGACAGTCTACAAACGTTTGAAGGTGATAAATGCGGCTCGTGTGATGGCAAATGTATTTTATATTTGTAGGTTGATTGACATCCGTAGATGGGTTTGGAGTTTGTAGATGTATGAAATTTTACATATACGAACTACAACCGTTTGTAGATGTGTCAATTCTGATATTTGATGTTATGGTCGCCGTCGCACTTGTCATTTCGTGAAAATAAAATTATACGCGTTTACATTGATATTATATTTAAGTGTTGTTTGTAAAATGGATCCGAATGAAGCAATCGCGATGGTTTTGGGACTGAATTTGTTGAATAGCAGCGACAGTGATAGTTATAGTAAAGTGCAATTGCCACCGAAGTGTCAACGACGTGTTTGGTCAAAGAATTGGGTTCTTCGACGAAAACAAGAAGGATTTTGTCAGAAGTTGCTCGCTGAATTGCGGAATGAAGAGCTGGAATTGTATCATAATTTTGTACGCATGACTTCGGAAAAATTCGACCATCTTCTGGCTTTAGTGACTCCACTTATTAAAAAGCAGGACACAAATATTCGCGAAAGCATTTCACCAAAGGAGTGACTTGTATTGACGCTTCGTTACTTGGCCACCGGCGAGAGCTTTGAATCTCTGAAATTTTTATTTCGTATCCCGCAGCCGACAATCTCGTGCATCATTCCAGAAGTTTTAGATGCTATTTACAATGTACTTGTGTGCGAATATCTTCAAATAAATATATTATTTACATTAAATTTGCATTTGTTTTCAATAATAATATTCGTGGTATAGGTGCCAAAAACCCCAGAGGAATGGGAATCTGTCGCTAATAAGTTCAATATGCATCACGATAACACACGACTGCATGTGACTGTGACTTGAAATCAACAAACTGCCTGCAAACTAAATAATTATCCTACAAACCGTCTAATGGTTGAATATATTTCCTACAAACGGTTGTAGACGAAATATGCACAATATGGTTTGTAGAAGTGTTTGTAGGTCTACAAACTACTACAAATCTACGAATCGTGTAATAATAAAATTTCACGCCTACAAACGTGCTACAAGCATTTGCAGTTCGGAGGCAGTTTGAAGGGTTTGTAGATCTACAAACGTTTGTAGATCCTACGAATCGTCTAATGCTACCTTTAGCCTAAGGGTATGCACCGCTCAACACTCTAGTAAAATCAGCTGATTTTCTTGGTGGAATTCTGACATTCTTTTCTACGTCTGCACCGTCTTTCAGCCCTTATCTGCGGCTTAGTTAGTTTTCAATCCTCTTCCCACGAATGTATTTCCACAACTCTGTTCTTTATTGCCAATTTAATTGTCTCATTTGAATATGTAAACGTAAAGAGTTCTAGCTCTCAAAATCTTAGCAGCCCGTATCTGCAGTTTAGAATTATCGTTCCGACGGTTAGTGTTTATCTAAATGAAAAACGTTGATTTTTCCTAAGACGGGATTCTTTTTTATTTATTTGTAAATGCGCATTTCGGACACCAGTTGTGTCCTTCTTCAGTACAATTCAACTACTTTCGTCAACACCAAGACCTGCACCTATATACCCTCTATTTTGACAGCGTTAATTACTGAAGGACACAACTGGTGTCCGAAATGCGCATTTACAAATAAATAAAAAAGAATCCCGTCTTAGGAAAAATCAACGTTTTTCATTTAGTATTGCTATAGGCGTGGAAAACATCGACGAAAATCTCTTGTGTAGTGTTTATCGTTCGTATAAACTTTAACCGGACATTGAAAAATCGGCCCTCACTTATATTACGTTTACAGTATACTCAGATTACTTCATCTGCGCCAGCTGATATAATCAGAAACTGTCATATACATAGAATTTTAAACTCACCACAACAAGATTAAGCCGCAGATGAAGCAATCTGGCTATAGTATAAACGTAATATTACGAAACTGAAAAAAAAAAATATTTTCTTTTTTTGAGATGAAAATTTAAATTTTCGTCATCGTTTGTCAAACGGATAAAATGCGTTCACGTTGCTAAAGCTGATATGACACTAGACTAAAAAGTACACTTAAAGCTAAACTTTTAAATAAGGTAACAGTATAAACCAAAAGAAATGAAAGGAAGATGTGCAGTCCCCGAAAGGATCTTCGATATCCGCAAAATATACTGCTTGTCCTCGCTCGCCAATTATGCCGCCAATTAAAAATATGGATTAAAACTTGTTATAAGAAAAAATTGCATTGTGTGGAATTATCATTAAAGAAAAGGTCCTAAATATTTACAAATATCTCAATGAGGGGAATGGGAAAATTTTAATAAACCCGGACAATCTGGGTAGAAAAGATTTGTTTGAGAAACTTTTAAAACGTTTTTGAATCCATGGCCTACGGATTTAAGGAGGTACGGCGCGGTGCCGGTCGATCATTCCAGGGCGTATCCTGAAAGCATAATTGAAGAGCAGAGGTGTACATGTTTTTAATGCCGATAAAACTAGGGTTTGGTGGAAAAATGGTCAGAACTTTTGACGCAAAAGAAGAAAAAAGTGCATCCAGGTTGAAGGCATCTTAAGATCGCATTTTTTCACCTTTGTACAGTAACTCAACGGGAAATCTAATTATAAAAAATCTTTAAATCCCTGTGCACCTAAAGTGCCAAATAAAATAAAAAACCAGGCCGAAGCGCAACGACCACATGCATTAAGAATGGGTCTCCTATATGGCCAGTTCATAGGGGAGGTTGGCACTCATTCAGTAGGATCTTGACCATTATCAAAATCAATTAACTAACTAACCCATTCTACAAATATTTGTCGAATTTTTCAAGTCGCTAGCTTAATTCTATCAAAAGTTATTGCTTATTTGAAGTTTCACTTGTAGGGGTTCCTTGGGTCGGATCTTGCCCATCATTGCCACCAACTAATTAGATCACCCTACAAACATTTAAACAAAATTTCAAGTCTCTAGCTTCACTCTATCGCAAGTTATCGCTTATTTGAAGTTTTATTTGTAGGGGAAGTTGGGGTTTCGTTATTCGGATTTTACGTATTTTCAATATTAGCCAACTGGATCCTACTACAAACATTTGACCAAAATTTCAAGTCGCTAGCTTTATTTTGTCGCATGTTATCGCTTATTTTAGGTTTCATTTCTAGGGGAGGTAGGGGTTCCTTAGGTCGGATCTTACCCATTTTTAATGCCAACTAACTCAATCTCACTTCAAACATTTGACCAAAATTTCAAGTCACTGGCTTCATTCTATCAAAAGTTATCGCTTATTTAAAGTTTCATTTGTAGGGGAGGTAGGGGTTCCTTGGGTCGGATCTTGCTCATATTCAGTACCAACTACTACTAGCAACATTCCACCAAATTTTTAACTCGGTAGTATCATTCTATCGAAAGTTATCGTAATTAAAGTAATATAAATTTTTTGGAAATTTGTAGGGGAGGTAGGTGTTCCTTTGATCTGATTATGCCCAACTTACAGAACCTTAAGCAGCTTCTTCCCTCAGGTTACATGCCAAAAAACAGGTGTCTACGTCAATTGGTTCAAGAGTTATAGACAAAAAAACCTGAAAAGTAGGGTAGTACGGGGCTCTTTGTAAGAAAATTACCGTTAGTTCTCAACTGATCGATTTGATTTTCCCAGGAGAGTATAAGATTACCCTCACTAGCAATATACTAAAGCTAGAGCTTTTTATGATTTTTTAATGGGGAGTTATAGATACATTTTATTATTTTACATATGTAGGGGAGGTAGGCGTTCTCTTGGCCTGATTATGCCCAATTTCAATACCATCAAACTAGATCATACTACCAACATTTGACCAAAATTTCAAGGCTCTAGCTTCATTCTATCGAAAGTTATCGTGCGAACAAACAGACAGACAGACGGACAGACAGACAGACAGACGGACACACAGACAGACAGACATGGCTAAATCGAATCAGGAGGTGACTCTGATCATTTATATATATACAATACATTGCTATACCTCCGGAGCCTCCTTTAAGGTGTTACATATTTTCGTCGTGACAAAAACAATATTCCCTATACTATAAGTCTAGGGTATAAAAAAGCACCAGTACGTTGACGAGCGATAGTAGACCTTAAAAACTATGCTAACGGATGCATTTTGGAAAAACGTATGGCCATCATCAGTGGAAAATACCGCTGAATCGCCGAAAAACTATATTCAGGAAATTTAAGAACTTTCTTGGCCGAAAATCCATGTCCCTAAAGATGTCTGAAACTGAAACATGTGAATTTCTAATGAAATTGTTGAAATAAAATAAAACAAAAATATTTCATTTCAAAAAGAGTTTGGAACGTATACCTCAATTTTGTACTAGCTTCTAGTCTCCGATAACACGGTTTCACACAGCACGGCATTTTGTAGGAACGTATCTACCGTGGTATAGGAGGGTTACCTGTACTACTATTTGCCTACAACTAGAAAAAAAATAAAGCGGAAATCCTACTATCGGTTCCTGAGAAAATGGGACAAAAGGGGTGAAAAATACAACTTTTGGGAAAACGTGATTGTATTATACAAGCAAGTGAGATAATATCGCTCCAGAGACAAAAAAGTTTTAATTTTAATTTTTAAACTAAATAAAATATTTCCACTTATCAGAAATATACTTTTTTTATATGAAAATGTGCAGGAAGATTTATATTATTTTTTTCTGATCAAATAAATAAATAACTGGCGCAACAGTCCAATTTGAACCACGGCCTCGAGATGAGTTAGCATCATCTCATTTTCTAGATCGTGACGGTTTTTTGTGCAGAGGCATGTGATCAGCAACACGCTCAACCGAGTTATTTACCCCATAATGGGTACTCATTTAACAGCTGAGTGGGCTCATAGTCCGACACGTAAATCCCCGGAATCGAACCGGGGCCCAGTGCGTTGAAGGCGAACGTGCTAACCGTTGCGCCATCCGGACTACGATAAAAATAATGATTTTTTTGACCATTTCAAGTGGGTCTACCCCCTTAAGCTTTGTTCGTCTGTCTCTCTGGTTCTATACAAACTAGTCTGTCAGTTTTAAAGCTATCCAGCTGAAATTTTGTTTAAACCCTTCTGTCTGTTGCACGCTGTATATATGTCGGAACCAAAGGAATCGGACCACTCCACTATGTTATACAGCTGCCATAGGAACGACTGGTCCAAAAGTTCATCTTTGTGAGAAAACTTTTTTATTTCTGAAGATATTTTTCTCAAATTTCATATTATTCAATAGTATCTTTCGCCAAATCATATTCCCGAATTTGGGTGAAATTGTACTACTCTGTCATATAGCTTTCATAAGAACGACCGTTCCAAAAGCAAGTTTCTGCTAGAATTTTTTTTATTTCTGAAGATATCTTTACCAAATTTCATCTTATTCAATCATATTTACCGCCAAACCACATTTCTATATTTGGTTGAAATCGGCCCACTATTTCATATACCTCTCATACGAACAGTGAAATCGGAAAGTTTTACTACAATACTTATTTCAAAGTGACAAAGGCACCATGAATCACGCTTCGCGTGAAGGGTATCATACCTTTGGCAAGCTTTTTAATTGAGTTGATTTCGCACTCGTCTTGCGTGGGCTTCGTTTGCTATTCGAGCTCCTTTGGCACAACACAAGCCTCATTACATTGAAGTAACTTTGAGGAAATTGCAGACATGTCAAACTACCGTTATAAAATAAATTTTTATTTTTATACCCTAGACTTATAGTATAGGGTATATTGTTTTTTTTTTTCTATGAATAATCGAATTTGAAAATGATTTAAAATTTCAATACATAGTTGGAACATTCCTAGTTGACCAGGCGATGTATAGTGGTTCGCGTCTTAAAATGATAGTGGGGTTTAAATTGGGATGATTTCGCACTTCCCTTGCGTTGGCTCCCCTACGTAAAGGGCTGCAACCCTCAGTATAATGCACTAGAAAGCTTGCCTCACTCGCTCTATACGCTACAACGGTAAAATCACTATTAGCCAAGACGCGAACCACGGTGCGTTGCTCGGTGAAATACGAATTTAGCAAAAAAAATTATCTTGGAAGTAACGCTAAATTTTATAACAAGCAAATTGTAATTTTACTTAAAATTGCAATATGGTAAAATTTCGGAATCAAGGCTCCGCAGAATGGTAAATATTGGTTTTTGTTGAAAAGTCTGGCTTTTTGACAACAACTGCAAAAATAGATAACTCCATAACTACCGTTGAAGACAAAGCTGTTATTCTTATACATAATGTTTTTCCACAAACAAAGCATACAGTCCACCTTAGACATTTTGAAACAGGACATTCGTATGATACAACTTTGCAACTTGAAATGTAATAGTACACACATAACCATAATTATGTTTTTCTATATGCTATTCAATCATTGAGAGAAAAACAATTAAACTCGGCGCTATATTGCTTAGGTAAAATCAAGCTTTTTCCACATTAATCTGTTTTTGCCATTAAATTTCTCTCCATTTGTAAAATAAATTTCAGCGCTAACTTGATTTACATTGTTTTAGACATGGCAACGTTTCGAAGATGGCGAAAGATCCGTCGATTTTATATTGGCATATCTCGGCAACGACATAAACCGAGATAATATCCGAAAACGGCAGTTTTTTGAAAGAAATTTGGAGAAAGAAGGACTGCACTTAGAACGGGAGAAGACGCAGAAAATCCATTTCGTTAAGATACATGCACCATTCGATGTACTATGCCGTTACTGCGAAATCCTAAAAATGAAAATGCCCGTTAAGAAGGTAATTTTGAAATTTCCTAGAAATTGTAATGGTACTGATATGGTTTGTTTTACAGCTGCGCGAACAAGAAAATATTGTCCGTCCCGAATTGCGTATAATGCAACGAATGAAATCATTTTTCGGGCGCCCATTCAAGTTTGTCAAATTAGATAGAAGTATATTTCCTGAAAGGGAATATTCATTACATTTTGAATATTCGAGAAACTACAATTATTTGTAAGTCTGTAAGATAAGCCGTGCATCAAAAATATGATTGTCAATCAACCTTTTTTTCAGATTCGACATAGAAAGTCCGAATTTTTTTAATGCAGCCGTTCGCAATAACATTATAGAGTTCATACTAGAAAGGCAACGATTCTGCGATGATATTGAGAATCATACTGATATTGGTGTCAACAAATTGCTTGAAGATGGAGTATATGATGCTGCATATCCTTTACATGATGTAAGTAACCCCATCGTTTGCCTGGTTGATTCTGAATACAATCAGTTGGTCCTATGATTAATTGCCCTTATCAACCGATTTGAGTTCATAATATACATCTAGCGATAAACTAAGAACATCAATGCTTGTAACGCGTTGAACCTTTACAAAAAAAAGCGTGGGGTTGGTTTGAGTTCAGATGTGTAATTAACAAGGTCGAAAATATTGAATGGGGGAATTCGTTTCCACCAAGAATTGTACTACGCTGTACTCCGGTAGACCTACCGGTAGCGGTCGTTAGTCAGGTTTAGAGCTCATTTAAACTCTTATTTGGGATCCGGTCTCCGACAGAATCAGGACCGCCAGGTTCCGAGCCAAAATGAGAAACACTATAATTATATAATGTTGCGCTCCAATTGAACCCAAAGATTTTGGTGCGAAAGACTCCTACTATTCACCCACGTAAAAGAACACTGGGATGCCATCATAAGTTCGTACATTGATTGCGCATATAAAATACTATCCTTGCCACAAACCCGGATTGGCGGAATACGCCTTGTCAGATATCCAAGGCTTATTCCGCCAATCCGAATTTGTGGCCGTGTTCTTTTACGTGGGTGAATAGTTAACACAGCTACTACAGCTACGCTTCATGGCAACCGATTGTTGAAACGACGCAAGTGAAAGCATGTTTAGCTGCAGCATCAGATGACAATCGACAATCCTGCGGCAGCCGGTTTCACGTACCGGAGCGACCCGTGTTTACAACCACAACCCCTTGGACACAAGAAGGAAGATGTGTGTGTGTCACACACTCTGACTACGCATCGTTTTTCCCGGGAATTGGGAGCAACACATGTCGGCGCAACTGCTCTCAATTCTCCTCCAATGCGCTGGAATTGAGTTCAACCCAGGTTCTAAAATCTGCTGGATCTGCTCCGTCTGCAACAAACCGCTACACCCTAATGCCACAACAGTAAAATGTACATGCTGCGACGAATGGTGCCATTTGAGAAACTGCTCTTGGCTGGTGAGAAAGGTAATGTTGAGTACATTCCATTTTTTCGCATTTCCTTGAAATTTGTAGAAAGGGGAACATTAGGGGAGGAGAAAATATTAGTTCGTAATTTGTCCCCTTCCCCTTGCAGTTCGAGACCGTTATACTTAGAATTATGAAAACTTACAGGAAGGTGGGTTCCGAAAAAAATGGAAAATAATGGAATAGGTCAATTATAGGCAGAATAGATCAATAATAGTAATATGTTCTAAGTTTTATTACAATCACGTTATATGTATTGGCATGTAAAATGTAAGCGAGTAATACATTTTAATTATGTTTTTTTATCCATCTGAGTGGTATCAAGAAGAGCAAGGAGCCGATATTTATATACCAAAATAAGCGCTTGCTACAAAACCCTCGGATTATGGGCGTAGCCCTCTATATTCCGGTTTGATTTGTTTAATACCAAATAAACTAAACGAAAGTTAAATTTTATTTTCAGGGCGATGGCAATTCTCGAGGTGAAAGATATTTGCTATTACAAGAATGGGCCTCTATTAGGAAATGGATAAAGTAGGGTTTCTTGTAAGAAAGAGGAAAAAACTATAACATTGTTTTTTTGCAGACATCAGCCTCTGGACAATATTAAAGAATATTTCGGTGTGAAAATTGCATTATATTTTGCATGGTTAGGTTTTTATACACATATGCTGATTCCAGCCTCAATAGCAGGCCTTATTTGCTTTTTCTATGGATTAATACATTTAGGCTCAGATAGAATAAGGTAAGCGTTAAGTATGCATATTATTAATTGATTGCTAAACTTATGGTTATCTTTGCAGTGACGAAATTTGTAATGAAAATAATACAATCATCATGTGTCCGCAATGTAATGCCAAATGTGACTACTGGTACCTAAATGAAACCTGTTTTTATTCACGTGTCAGTTCTCTTTTTGATAACAATCTCACTGTATATTTTGCTACGTTTATGGCATTTTGGGGTGAGTTTTTTTTGTTTTTGTTCTCGATTTGATTTATGATGGCAACCAATTTTATCTTTGCGGCAGCTACCCTTTACCTGGAATTGTGGAAGCGATATTCAATAAATTTGATTCATCGTTGGGGTCTAACGGACTACTGTCATCGGGCGGAACACCCAACGCCACAATATCTGGCTCAATTTCGCACTCAAAAAAAGACCAAATTTAATGAGATTCACAGAATATTAGAACCAAATGTGCCTTTTTGGAAAGTGAAATTTCCGAGATATTTAATAAGTTATTCGGTTGTGTTTTTATTTGTGAGTATATTAGATTTTTATCCAAATTATCATGGTGGTGAAACTAACGTTGGATCTGGTAAAAGTAGACTGCAAGATTGAGAAATATTTTGGGGGTTTTTATTACCATATTTATGTACAAATTAAAATCAATTTAGGGGTAAATACTAATTGACTACTTGATTAGACTTGCCATCCTTTTAGTGTTTTTTCACATGATGAGTAAGACAATCACTGCATGCTTGTAGAATACTTTTGAACATATGTGCATAGTTATCATTTTATATAAGTGTCTTAGCTGGAACGTATATTGCTCCCAACCCGTGCACAAGCCACATGGCATTGTTCTTGTAAAATATGATTTTGATACTTGTTAAGCTTTGTATACACGAATACTGTGCATGCACAGAATTTCGTCCAGACCAAATTACACGCATAAAGTTGTGCGCGCACGGAGATCCACCACCGATGGATAGTGTTCCTGCGAATAAAATTGTGCGCACACGCATGCTCCAACCGTACACATATGGGCATTTGCGCGCGAATAGCGTTCGTGCGCGCACGAATGTACATATGTGCGTGGGTTGGGAATGATTGGTAGCAATATGCCCCGGGACTGACTCATCGACTCGATGCTTTTTAACATGTGCCAAAGAAGCCTTTCACATAATCAACGACTCATCGAATCACATTTTTGGCATCAAATTGTGCTCGTAAGATTGGTCGAAATTACAAAGGCTGATGTAAACTGGCACGAATGAGGATTTCAATTGTATTGTATTTGTTCAAGAGTCGGTGAGTCTTAGCGACTGATTGCCTTTAGCATAGGTTCAAATTGACGTTTTTCAGATAATGAATCATAGAGTTGTACTTACCGCCTTAGAATTAGAAAACCTCCATTTAAGTCCATGTAAAAACAATGCAATCAAGAAAAGTGTACAATGTTTTTACATTTTTATACATGAAGTGTATTCGCTATGTTTCACGTTATTCTATTCAACATAAGTGTCACCATACACTGTCGAACTCGAACACGAACCTAGTGCAAGTGGACCGGTTTTCTTCACACCTACATGAAGTGTATGTGTGTGTCAGAGGACATTTGTACCAGGTTCGTGTTCGAGTTCGACAGTGTATGGTGACACTTAAGTTGATCTTAACTGAAAATTCCTCATCAAAATAGTTATACTTTCACTTTTAGATTTTTCTAGCAATTGCTGCCGTTTTCGGAGTCGTAATTTATAGAATGTCAACGAATACCTCGCAAAATATTTACGGAAATACAGATTCGATGTCCTACAAAATCATGGTGCTTCCTGCCACCGCAGCCGTTATAAACTTGGTTGTGATTACAATTTTGAATTACATCTACGACTATTTGGCTGTGTTTTTAACAAATATAGAATACAAGCGTACGCAAACGGAATATGACGAGAGCCTCACGTTAAAAATATATTTATTCCAGTTTGTGAACTACTACAGTTCGATATTTTATATTGCCTATTTCAAAGGAAAGTTTGTTGGATATCCCGCCAAGTACAATAGAATTTTCAAATTTCGTCAAGAAGAATGTAGTCCTGGTGGCTGCTTGATGGAATTATGCATTCAGTTAGTAATTATAATGGTTGGAAAGCAAGCCATAAATGCTGTTATGGAAATGGTGATACCTTATTTAAAAAAGCAATTTAACACTTTATGGAGTAAATTCGGTTTATCGACAAGTCGTGACGAACAGTTAAAGCTGATCTCCTGTAATCAGTGGACCCAAGATTATAATTTAGTGGCATGGAACTCACGGGTTTTATTCGAGGAATATCTAGAAATGAGTATGGTAACTATGAATATTCGAAATGCTCGTATCCTAAATGTTTTCTACATTTGCAGTAATTCAATATGGATTCATAACGTTGTTTGTTGTTGCCTTTCCGCTGGCTCCGCTGTTTGCCCTATTCAATAATGTGTTGGAAATGAGATTAGATGCTAAAAAATTTTTAATGTTCTACAGACGACCCGTAGCCAAACGCGCAAAAGACATTGGCGTTTGGTACAATATAATGTCGGTCATTGGGCGGATATCAGTTGCATCGAGTGTAAGTTTACTTTTTTAAAATATTGAATTGAAACAATAACAAATAACAAGCATTTTAACAGGCTTTCATCATTGCATTTTCCTCCAATTTTATCCCCCGACTGGTGTATATGATGTCAGTTAACGAAAAGAAAACAGATGATGGTTTTTTGAATTTTACATTGGCGTATTTCGATACAAAAGACTTTCAGGTGAGTTTTAGATCTTAGTGAAAAACGAAGGCTTGTTTACACCACCTTACCAAAAATCTAATTAATACAATTTTGTTATTTTTCAACCTATACTAAAATAAGCTGAAAGGTGAAAAACTAGTTCTCTATTTTGCTCCAACTCCTTGTACTTGGGTTCCGGCCATATTTCGTGTTTCACATCCTGTTTTGTTTCATCTACGCACACTGATCATCCACTTGCACTTGCACCACGAGATATTTCGGACGTCCGCTTTGTCAGCATTTATGGGAGAAGGGGTTCTATCGCATAGCATATTCAGAAAGGAAGTTATCCCCCTTATGCTACGTGCAATCATAGACCTGTAGCAAAGTTATGCGCGTATGTATGTGGCTAGACATTAGACTATTGTGAGTCAACAGTCTCTTGTGTGGGCTACGCTCCTTCCATGCTTAAGGGACTACAACCCTCAGTATCGCATGAACATGAACGCTCGTTTCACTCACTCTGCGTACTATGGCGACAACCCACATAATTGTCAATTTGGGTAATGGCTAGCAGTGACATGCAGTATTCCCGATAGTCGAAGCAGTTGAGATAAATATAAATGGACTGTATAGCGCCATACATACATTCGCACAATACAAAGCATTGTTATATTTTATGAAAAAATATCGGCAAATTTCCGAATATATGTATATATATATTCCCGAATGTATGTAAAATATATACACAACGAAAGAACGGCTTGCATTTACTTAACAATTTTTGGCTGCTGGGGATAATTTTGCCTAAATGCGTCGTGCCTTATAGCAGTGGCGTGGCGTGATAATTCAACTAGGGGAAGCAATTGGTATTAAAAATTTACTATTATTATGCTTTCCACAAATTTACTGCGTATTAATTGAACCCCTCTCGTTAGCTACTTTTAACATTTCTAATATAAAAGCACCCAGGAATCACGAACGGGGACGTGAGAGTAGGTATACTGTATTTTATCAGAATTTTAATTCCCATGCTACCAATATATAATAATTTACTTTTAAATAAATAATTGTAAAAATTATATGTTGGTAGACTTATCAAAAAAGCAAAGCTGTAACTATAAGTATATAAATAAAGCATATCCGAATTATTAGAACTACTATAACAATAACAACAATAGCAAAAAAATTGCAAAATAAATATCCATACACTCATAAAGAAAGTAATCATGTTCAGCGAATCAAAATTTGAATAATAAAAACAATAACAATACAATAAAAATTAAAAATAATTCAACTATTTACTATTTAAAAAATCACAGTTAGTGAGTAAAATAAAATAATAATAATTGGGCAATAAATATATTACAAGTCAAAATAAATAATAAGATCCGTACATACTATTATTTGTAATTTAATTCTATTCGTCTTTCTTTTTTTGCGAATTCATCTATAATATCTGTATAAAAACTTTGCTCACACAAACATGATTTAAGGAAAACCTTTTCAATTGACATTATTGCCAAGTCGCTAAGCCGTTGTTCGCCTGTACAATTTCTAAGATACGTTTTAATCCTTTTTAAGCAAGAAAAACTGCGCTCTGCGGACGCACTGGTTACTGGTAATGTTAAAACTAAACATATTAATTTATAAAATTGTGTGAAGCTATCTTTTAATTTGTTATTAATGAAATAGTTAAAAATACCTTGAAAAGATTTTCCCTGCAAATCAGAATCAGAATAAAGCACAATGAGTTCAGTCTTTAATGAAATATGGTCAAATATATCAGCATAAGTTTTAGTTAAATTTAGTAAAAGATTGTCCGGAAATGTTTTCAAATATTGGTTAAATTTAGAAGAATCTAATAGGTTTAAAAATGTGAAACTTGCTAAGGATGAAAATCTTGAATTTATTTCTGCGGTAATATTATCTATAATTTCGACATAAATACGTGTAAAGAATAGTTCAACATTTTCATTACTGTCAACAAGGCACCTGGCTTTTTTCCGGCGTTGTGGAGTTTCGCAAATAGATGTGGTTTGGGTCCAAATTTCCGTGAAACTATTTCTTAACGATTGAAGTTGATTTTCAAAATCTGTAATTTTTTGAATGCAGTACATTATATCAGTTTGTTTACTTTGAAATATATCGAAAAGTACGTCGGTTTGTGGAAAAATTTTAGAAAAAACATTGAGCAGGAAAACAAACTGAAAATCTGTAAGTAAAACAAGAAGTCCCCTTGCGCTATTAACGGTCTCGCCATCCCACTTTCCACTCTCATTTTCAATGATATATTCAAAGAGTTCTTTTAATTGATCTAAATTATCAAAAATGGTTAAAACTAATCGACCATTAAAAGTCCAACGTGTTGGAGCTAATTTTGGAAGCCTTTTTTTGAGGAATAAATCTAGTGCAACTGTTCTCTTTGTTGAATGATTAAAAAATGTTGAAAAACAAGTAATAGATTGAAAAAAAAATCGACATTCGCGTATTTTATCGCATGATTTAGATAAAACTAAATTTAACCGATGAGCGAAGCAATGAATATATATTGCGTTTTTATACACATCCTTTACACGTGTTTGTAATCCAGTTATTTTACCAGACATTACCGAAGCCCCGTCATAGCTTTGACAAATAAGTTTGTTACCGCAATTGAATTTTTGAACAACATCTAAAACATGGTCAAATAAACGCGACGCAGTCTGATCATCAGAAATATCTGTAAAAGTTATGAAAGTTTCTTTAACCTCACCGGAAGGAGTAATGTAACGAAAGGTTGTTGAGAGTTGAGAACGACATGAAACATCGGTTGTTTCATCTAATATTATTGCTATAAATTTAGTTTGCTGAATTTCATTATAAATCTGTTTTAATAAAATTTTAGAAATGCTACTAATGAGATCGTTTTGAATATAATTTGATATTCCGGAAAAAACAGTCGCTTGCTCCAAGTGAGCTCGCAAGTCCGGATTATATTTAGCTAAAAGATTTAAAAGTTCAACGTAATTTCCCCTATTGCAAGAATTCACATTTTCATTGTGACCACGAAATGCCTGTTCTTGACATCCTAAATGGCACACAACGTCAATTAGCATTTTTAGTATATCTCGATTTTTCGAAACTTTCTCATTGTGCAATATTATTGAAGATCTATGTTGGCTACTTAATAATTCTTCAATTCTAGGACCGGAACCGAACTTGGAAAGAAGAAGTACTGACTTTAAATGATCAACGCTTTTCGTACCATGCCTGTCCACAGCTTTATGTAAATTATTTAAGTCACAAAACCCGGTAGTTCGCCAAACATTTGAATCATTTGAAAATAACAAGCCTGGCCAACAAAATAATTTTTGCTTGGTCTTACAACCGGTAATCCATTCCGTATCTTCATAAATCTTAGCAGTAAAATGCCTAGTACATCTTTTTGTTTTAGAAACAATTTCCAAAATCGGTTTCGGTCGACCCTTTTCGATAATGTCTTTTTTTTCTGCGAAAGATCGAGATCCAAAAGACAATCGAAAAAGATCATCAACAACACAATATTGATCCATGCTACTTTAAAAACAAATCAAAACACTATAAGCAATTATAAGCACCTAGACCGATTAAAAAACCCCTTCACCTTTTCACCAACAAAAAGCACACAAATCGCACTACACTAAAGCACTACACTAGAGCAAATGAGTTTTAAATTTAACGGCTCATTCAATTCCTTGTGACGTCAATGACTTGAGGCAGTATTACCATCTCCCACTTATTTTTTCTTGGAATTTTCCGTTAAATGGTTTTCGATTAGATATAAGTTATTGAAATATGCATAAATATCCCTATAATTGAGTTCGTCTCTTACTAATACTCGTATACACTAATAATTCTATGCGAAATCACTTCTTCTCGAATTTACCAATAATAATTTTTAACCATGAAGCCATTATATTTCAAATCGAAACTTTTTCCATAATTCAATTCCTATCCTACTCTGGTAACCCTTGTGAAACTCATATAGCACATCACATACGCATTGCAACACAGCAAATATTTTCAGTCCACAAGAAAATACGAACAAAGAGGAAATGGGAAGAAAAGTTCCCCAGCGTCCATGCGCCAGCAGCTCCGCTGCAGGCAAGAATTTCCTCTACTACATGTGAGGGGAACTTGGAAGCAAATTCCTGAGTGCTTCCAACCTACCGTGTACGTGAATTTTTTTTATCGCGACACAGTAGGTTTACTGGGGAAAAAAAATAAACGCTCATAGATGCAAATTTTGATATGCTTCCATGTGTCTTCTTCTTGGTGTGGTGTGGTGGTTTTCGCGGTGTTACCAATTCGGCTGTGTAAGATATTCGCGATTAGTTTCTTTGGAACTTTTATTTACATAGACTGTGCCGAAGAGTTTTTTTCGCGACTTTTTTGCGCGATTCAGAAAAAATTATTTAGAATATTTTCCACCAATCGCCAAATATAAGGGAAGCAATGCTTCCCTTGCTTCCATGGACGCCACGCCACTGCCTTATAGCCACGCTTTCTTCAAATGTTTCTGCGCAACAGTGCGGCAGTTGTTTGATTCAAACATTGGAACCTTCGAATCTCTTTGACTCGCCAACAGAGCGAGCGAGTTCCAACGCGAACGTTCGATGCTTGACATTAGAAGCGAGTAGCTCGACGTCCTGCCACACAATGACCGCGTTCACGTTCCGCAACGTTGTAATTGCGGTAAGGATTTGCCCTCCACCCAACCATAAACTCTTAACCCGAACGACTTGTTTTGCAGTTGTCATGTATTAAACACCTGATAGCCAATTCGCTATTGAATTTCAAACAAAACTTCAATTAAATTCGCGACGGTTTCAGGAAAAATGAACAACACTGCAAAATCGCCACAAATTTGTGTTTTTCCGGTGTAAATAAGCACACAAGACGCCATGTAAAAATCAAGAAACCGAAAACGAAAATACACACAATCTGAATACTTCAACTAAGAACTGTCAAATACGCTAATACCCCTTACCCCCCGGTTGACCGGAAATTAACCAGGAAAAATTTCTGGTTAATTTCCCCGATGTGTGGTAGATCAAACGCAAACTGAAACGGACCGTCCACGAGCAAAATCAGTCGAACTGTTTGCAATTGCGTTTGAAACGTTGCGGGACCTGAACCCACCCACCATTAAGCGTCCAAAGTTTTATGCCTGAATTATAGTATGCGCGAAAAACGCGGCTTCTGCTGTCAAATAAAGTTAAACAAATGTATTTCAGATGGCGATAAGTATACTGTGCGCGAACAACACGTCGCTCACGTCGCAAAAGTTGAGACGAGTTCAACTTTGTCGCAATCAACGAGCCGCGAAGTGCCAATTCACAATAAGCATGTGTTTTAAAACTGTGGGTGATCATTTGTTTTGTTGTAAGTTACTGTTATGCGCTTGGAAGTGCATGTTTCTTGATTCAAAAAAGTGTTTCAAGTTTGTTAGGAAGCCAGTTTTTCACAGCTCAAATGTGTCAAAAGAACGCGAACAAGAGATTTGACTATAACAGGCTGAACAGCTGATTTTCGTGGACTTGTGGACGTAATTCGCGCACAGTATAATTCCGAGGTTAAGCTGTTCGAGCATCGTTTAGAAGTGGCTTAAGCCGAGCTTCCACGTTCGCACTGTGAACGAATCAAAAGATTTTGAACGTTCCAACGTTTGAATCAAACAATTGACGCATCGTTGAGAAGACACATTTGAAGCAAGCGCGGCTACAGGGTACGAAGGATTTGGTCAAAATTATTCACAGTAGCCAAAACTCGAAAAACATTTCTTTCTTTCTTTCGGTGGAATTGTTTTTTTTTTGCGTATAGACGTGCTCCCATTTTTGGACCAATTTAATTCAACAGATACTCAAAAACTTTTGCAGAGACTGGTAAATTGAAAGCTTGGCTGAAACCGTCGAGCGCTTGAATTAAACGTTTGAATTCTCGAACCGTTGAGCAGAAACATTTGTCTCTTCAATCACTGAATCGTTTGACTAAATCATTGGATCCAACATTGGATCAAACGCTGGACGCATAATTTATTGACGTCTGTTACGCTGGTTTTGCACGATGCATCCAAAGTTTGATCCAACGTTGGATTCAACGTTTGAATCAAATGATTCGGCAATTGAACAGACAAATGTATCTTCTCAACGGCAATTCGTCGTTTGATTCAAACGTTCGACGGTATGGCCGAATTGTCAATTTATAAATTGAATTGAGATTAATTATCTAGGTGATGGCGGAAAAAGAGGTAGCATCTGTTGCTGCCGCCATAGTGGTATTGTCTTGCTCCTACTTTTTAATTAAAAAGAAGAAAACGGTTGGCGGACTCAAGGAAATTCGTCATGTTTTCTAGCAGCGCTTGCTTCAAAGGTTTCTGCGCAATGGTTCGGCAATTTTTTGATTTGAACGTTGGAACGTTCAAACTCCTTTGGTTTGTGTATAAAATTCGCCAACAGAGCGAACGTTTTCGAATGCGAACATTCGACGCTTGACATTGGAAGCTCATACCTCGTACCTTTTGCATGGGAGCAATACATGGAAAGTTTCCGAAAGAGTTACCAGAAAGCTGCAAATTTTCGTCAACTCATATCTTCGTCGAATTCTAATGCTGCGTTTACACGTGAACATCTCGCCGAATTTGAACGTGAATACAATAACAATAGCATTATATTCGCAGAACGGAACAGGCAATGTCCCATCCATTCATTTCCCGAGAACTTTTTCGCCGAATGTTGCTGCGCGTCTTATGGAAAAAGCATTAAGACGACAAAAGGTGCATTCGGCGAATATGTTCGGAGCTGTTCCCATGTGGAATGAGAACGGGCGAAAATGTTCGCCGAATCAAATGGAAATGTACCTTTTCATATGGAGGGATGTTTTCAAACGAGGGTCAATCATTGAGAGAAAATGTATATGCTACGAATCTATCATATTTCAATCGTCTTGCGTTTCACACAAATTGCCACCAGGTAGACGATGGGTAATTTGAGTTGAGTTGTTGTTCGTTTTTTGAGTTTTTTTTGGTTTGTTTTTCATTTTATGACACCAGGTCAGAATATAATGAAGTAAGGACAAATAGAAATTTTTTTTGTGAGGTGTTAGATCGAAATGCAATCAGATGTAAGTCTGATTGATTAAGATGTACAAGTAACTGTTTGAGCTATGTAGGTATATTAGATAGATATATTAGTATAAAGATGTAGGTATATTATTTAACCCATATTTTTGCATAATTTGCTTATCGATGTTTAAATTAGGTAGGCAATTGATGCTATAACGTAAAATTTTACTACAAAAAAGAGCTTATTAATCTCTGCCGTTTGATCAATATTTTGAATGGGTGCGTTCCGTGAAAACCCTAAACGTTCCAAGTTGCTTTGAACTCAGTTCAATTTCAGGTGGAGATTGCATGTAAAATACCAACTAGTGAAATAAATCAGAAAATTGTTCTGGTTGATTTCCCTTTTTATCGTTTGACATGCATTTGCTAAATACTTGAAACGTAATTGCAACGTTGAGAATCCTGAACCTAGGCAATGTATGGCATGTACCCGAAACGTACAATTGGTATAATTATTCATTTTGGAGTCATTTTGATTTCGGTGTCAGATGAAAAAAGAACGACACGGATCTGCGACGAGCCAACTTAAACAGCCATCATACAGACACTTCGCCGCATGGGGCCGAATTACGGGCTCAGTATAGAAAGGTTTAGAGGCGGATGGCGGAGAAAGAAGTTTATTTCAGCTAATTCACTTTCAACTCTGATCCAGATGTTATCCCATACAAGACCTGGATCAAAACTGGTCTCTCATTTTCTATCTACTGATTAACAGATACAGTATCTACAAAGAACAGATAGAGTACCAACTGACCAACAGATACAGTATCTACTGAGTGACAGATGCAATATATATTGACTAACAGACACAGTATATACAGAACAGACTCATTATCTATTGACCAAAAGATACAGCCCCTATTGAGCAACAGATAAAGTATCTATTGAGAAACAGGTAGATACAGAGACTCCAAATGCCTTCAACAGTAGTCTATTTCATTTGTCTCAACACTGAACAAACAACATGCATCGCGCTTTATGCCCGTCTAATCTAATTTTATATGGGACGGACTATAAACAAGAAGTTTTCCCCACTACACAAAAATGTGGATGTATGTACGTACCTATAATTCTAGGCTGCATAGAATGTATTCCTTCACAAAACCACAATTCCATGTTGGTACATACATATTTATAATAAATATATTTGCATATTACTTGTACTTTAATCACTTAAACTAAAATAAAAAAAAAATCCATACAATGTACGTGAAATACATACGTACAAATTAACTGATTTACTGCATAAAGCATTTATGTAGATAGAATTCCAAACAATCTAAATTAAACTTTGCTTTCGTGTGAGCATTGCTATCATCCATAAATTTTATGATCAAATTGATTTCCCAATGCAAAACAATAACAAGTCAAAAGCCAACCCAGTAATATGTATGATACTTGCGGTAGAAAAATGCATACCCGATATCTACTGATCTCTTCGATAAAGACAATGCCTTAAAAAAAATGTCTCATAACTAAAGCAACAACAATACGGATCAACAATACGCATATTGGGTGCGTTCCTAAAAGTATCGTAAATGCGCTACTTATCCATTGTCCCTTCACCGATACGTGATTTCTCCGGTGAACGACACGATTGCCTTGCCGCCATGAATATATTTCACACAAACATACGCCACTTAATAAGGGATATATTACGAGCGGGGACAGACTTTCCGGTCACTATACGCACTTTGAGGCCAACAAACAGTTATTTACAAATAGAGTGACAGAACTTGTCAAAAGCGAACTGTCGAAGCCCTTAGGAATCATGAAAGGGAAAATTTGATCGGAAAAAATTCGCGATACATTTCCCCTTCTCAAAAATTATAGTATCAGTGTCTGAAATCGTACCGTTCTCGCAAAGGATCTATGAAACCGTGTCGACGCGCTTCCAACACGGTTCAAAATAGGAACGCAGCCATTATTACCAAATGACAACAAACAGACGATGGGTAATTTTCTGTTTACGGGTCCAGTGGCAAATATGTATCTTTCTAGTAACCCATCATTCTTCATGCCTTCCGTGTGTGTCGGCAACGAAATTTACTTGGTAGTTGTTGGTATATTAGTCCTAATGTTCAAGAACATTACCGCGGTAATGTTCAAATTCGGCGAGATGTTCACGTGTAAACGCACTCTAAGAATTTTCTGACCCGAAACAATATCAAATAAAGAGCTAAGTCAGCCGGCGTGCGGGTCAGATGCCAATCGACGAATTGATACAAAAGGCGAAAATGGCAGTGAATAGGTAGGTCGCATAGTGCGGAAGAATTCTAATTGCATTGATTTACATGCCATGAAATGGAACCCCATTTCCAATAAAGGCCGACGTCGATCTATGACAAAAGAGTGTAATGCGCTGGGTAAGTCATTTGGGGAGTTGAGCCCCATTGCCCAGAACAGAGTACGATGGTGCGCAGGAGTGGTTGACGCGCAATTTATATCACACTCATGACTACACTTTCAAATTGACTTCGCAGCATGTATTCTTACATAAGTGTGGTCTAAGAAAGCAATGGAAGCACCGCTTCCCTATGCTTTTCAGTAAAAAAACCAGGCCGAAGCGTATATACCCTAGACTTGTATAGACCTAGTGGTGATACCGAAAGTACCAATTGGCAACGACCATATGCATTAAAAGTGAGTTTCCTATACGGCCAGTTTATAGGGGAGGTTGGCACCCATTCAGGAGGACCTTGACCATTCTCAAACTCAATGAACTAACACATTCTACAAATATTTGTCGAATTTTTCAAGTCGCTAGCATCATTCTATCGAAAGTTATTGCTTATTTGAAGTTTCACTTGTAGGGGAGGTAGGGGTTCCTTGGGTCGGATCTTGCCCATCATTATCACACATCACTAATTAGATCACCCTACAAACATTTAAAAAAATTCAAGTCTCTAGCTTCACCCTATCGAAAGTTATCGCTTATTTGAAGTTCATTTATAGGGGAAGTAGGGGTTTCGTTAGTCGGATTTTACGTATTTTCAATATCAGCCAACTGGATCCCGCTGCAAACATTTGGCCAAAATTTCAAGTCGCTAGTGTCATTCTATCGAAAGTTATCGTAATTAAAATAATATTTAATTTTTGAAATTTTGTAGGGGAGGTAGGCGTTCCTTTGATCTGATTATGCCCAACTTACTAAAACTCAAGCAGCTTCTCACCTCAGGGTTACATGCCCAAAATCAGATGTCTACGTCAATTGGTTCAAGGGTTATAGACAAAAAACCTGAAAAGTAGGGTAGTACGGGGCTCTTTGCAAGAAAATTACCGTTAGTTTTCAATTGATCGATTTTATTTTTCCAGGAGAGTATAAGCTTACCCTCACGAGCAATCTACTAAAGCTAGAGCTTTTCATGTTTATTTAATCGGGAGTTATAAATATATTTAATTATTTTACATATGTAGGGGAGGCAGGCGTTCTATTGGCCTGATCATGCCCATTTTCAATACCAACCAACTAGACCACACTTCCAACGTTTGACCAAAATTTCAAGGGTCTAGCTTCATTCTATCGAAAGTTATCGTGCGAACGGACAGACAAACGGAAAGACAGACAGACGGACAGACAGACAGACAGACATGGCTAAATCGAATCAGGAGGTGACCCTGATCATTTATATATATACATTGCTATACCTCCGGAGCCTCCTTTAAGGTGTTACATATTTCCGTCGTGACAAAAACAATATACCCTATACTAAAAGTCTAGGATATAAAAATACTTAATACGAACTTTCTATACTTTTTGTACGGCCTCATTTCTTACAACACGCCACTGTGACCAATAAAATTCATCATGGGCAACATTTTATTCATCGGGTGCTTGCTATGCAACGAGTTGCAAACAATGGGTGGTATGCATAATAATGAGGATATACTCAAGAGTGAAGTCTATTGAGGACATTCCTGAGTCTGCTATGTTCGGTGAATCGAGTGAAAAAGTTGTATGCATAAAACTACTCTCCGCTCCATAGTGAAAATTGAGTGGAATTCTGTCAACTCAGCTTTACTCCACTCGACTCACTTTATGCATACCACCCAATGAATACTACGACCCCGACATGAGGATGCGATCATATTCGGCGCTTCTATAATACTTCCTATAGAAATATTCCCCGACGCCATCTTTGCTTTCAAGTCGTGACAGCATGCGGGTTTCGTTTGGCGAGAAGCGCTGTTTGTGTCCGCTTTTAACTGTTTATATAACATATGCATGTTGCCTTTCTAGTAAGAGGCGTGACATCACTGCCATCTTTACTCTCAGGCCGGAGTGTCAGCTGATTATCAAAGCACCAACGACATGACAAGCAGTCAACCAAGTGTGAACTCGCGCGGTCGCCCGGTAAAATTTCGCGATATTTGTGCGTAAAAGTGAGTTTAGTGTCGGGATTTTAAGTGGAAATAAAAGAAGTGGCTATCAGTGCCGTGTGAAAGTGAAAAAAACGTGAAGTGCCGGAAAATATCGAGTAAAATGGTATATTGAAAAGTGCGAGGTTAGGAAAGTGCGACACGGGAAATTTAGGATTTTTCGTTAATTTTCCGGCAATTTGGCTAGTGTGAATGGTGCAGCACTACCTTGGGTCGAATCCTCGGGCCGGTGAGTTCAGCAGAAACTCCCGGAAGTGCCCCAAAAAGTGAATTCAAAGTGGTTGTCAAATGAAAACATTACAGGTGATTTCCGGCCTTTTCATCGGAATTCATAGGGTAAGTATACATTTTTTGTTATGCTAAAATTTTAGTGGATGATGCGCCCCAAAATGCGGATTTTGACGACGATGTTGACGAACCGGACGAAAGTTTCACCGCCAGGCATCTAGTCCTGTCAGCTGCAGTGAAACTTTCGTCTGGCTCGTCAACAACGCGTGCAAGACCCGTATTTTGGGGCGCATCAACTCACTAAAATTTTAGCACAACAAAAAACGTATACTTACCCTATGAATTCCGATGAAAAGGCCGGAAATCACCTGTAATGTTGTCATTTGACAACCACTTTGAATTCACTTTTTGGAGCACTTCCGGGAGTTTCCGCTGAACTCACCGGCCCAAGGATTCGTCCCATGGTAGTGCTGCACCATTCACACTAGCCAAATTGGCGAAAAATTAACGAAAAATCCTAAATTTTCCGTGTCGCACTTTCCTAACCACACTCATGTCTCGCGCACTTTCAAGCAGTTCATTTTGGTCGGAAGTTCGCGGCACCTTGTGTTTTTTCCACCTTTAAATATCAGTGATAAGCACTACTTTCAATTGTACTTAAAATCGCGACACTAAAATCACTTTTACGCACGAAAATCGCCAGATTTCAAGAGGTCGACTGCACGCGTTCTCCACTTTGTTTACATATGGTTCACTGCTTGTCATGAGGTCATTACTTTGACACTCCGGCCTGAGAATAAAGATGGTGGTGATGACATGCCTCGCAAGCAACGTGTGCAATATACTATATGTGGCAGTGGCAGTGTAAACTAATTTGCGACTGTATTTAAAAATTCACCGTGGTTAACATTTTACCATGTTGCACCATGTAGTAATGTAACCGCTTCATTACTGACTTCGGAGGTTTTATTTCTTATCGATAAATTCGTCGACTATCAAGTCATGACAGTACGAGAAGCTATGCGATTTTCTGCAAGCAAGAAGCGCTGTTTGTACCCGTTTCTGATGTGTTTGCAGATACAGGGAAAATTTTCTAGCTGGAGAGTTTCGGATGCTATTTTCCAAGTTGGAGAATGTTCTTATACTTCGCAACATGCAATACATGACCAAAGTGGTTTTGGCGCATGCATTCGAAATGTAAAGAGCGTATCTTTTGTGACAACAATTTTGCGAAAAGTAAAATAACGAATTTATTTGTAGTGTTTGTGATGAAAGTTTGAGATATTGTTTTGAATTATTTTTATACCCTAGACTTATAGTATAGGCTATATTGTTTTTGTCACGACGAAAATATGTTTGTTTTTGTCACGACGAAAATATGTAACACCTTAAAGGAGGCTCCGGAGGTATAGCAATGTATATAGGTATATATAAATGATCAGGGTCACCTGTCTGTCCGTCTGTCTGTCCGTTTGCACGATAACTTTCGATAGAATGAAGCTAGAGCCTTAGAATTTGGGTTAAATGTTGGCAGTGTGATCTGGTTGGTATTGAAAATGGGCACGATCAGGCCAGGAGAACGCCAGGAGAACGCCTACCTCCCCTACATATGTAAAATAATTAAATGTATCTATGTATAACTCCCGATTAAATAAACATGAAAAGCTCTAGCTTTGGTAGATTACTCGTGAGGGTAATCTTATACTCTCCTGGGAAAATAAAATCGATCATTTGAAAACTAACGGTAATTTTCTTACAAAGAACCCCGTACTGCCCTACTTTTTAGGTTTTTTGTCAACTCTTGAACCAATTGACGTAGACACCTGATTTTCGGTATGTAACCCTGAGGTGAGAAGCTGCTTGAGTTTTAGTAAGTTGGGCATAATCAGATCAAAGGAACGCCTATCTCCCCTACAAATTTAAAAAGATAAAATATTCGTTGAATTACGATAACTTTCGATAGAATGACACTAGCAAGTTGAAAATTTGGTGGAATGTTGCTAGTAAGACCTACTTGGTTGGTATTGAAAATGGGCAACATCAGACCCAAGGAATCCCCACCTCACCCACAAATGAAACTTCAAATAAGCGAAAACTTTTGATAGAATGAAGCCAGCAACTTGAAATTTTGGTCAAATGTTTAAAGTAAGATTGAGTTGTTTGTATTGGTTGGTGGTATTAAAGATAGGCCAGATCCGACCCAAGGAACCCCTACCTCCCCTACAAATGGAACTTAAAATAACCGATAACTTACGATAAAATAAATCTAGCGATTTGAAATTATGGTTACATGTTTGTAGTAGGATTCAGCTGGCTGGTATTGAAAATACGTAAAATCTGACCAACCAAACCCCTACTTCCCCTACAAATGAAACTTCAAATAAGCGATAACTTTCGATGGATTGAAGCTAGAGAAATTTTGCTTAAATGTTCGTAGCATGATCTAATTGGTTGGTGGCAATGATTGGCAAGATCTGACCCAAGGAACCCCTACCTCCCCTACAATTGAAACTTCAGATAAGCAATAAAGTGAAGCTAATGACATGAAATTTTGGTCAAATATTTGTACTGGGATCTACTTGGTTGTTATTAAAAATGCACAATATTCGACAAAAGAAACCTACCCCTACGAATGAGACTTCAAATAAGCAATAACTTTAGACAGAATGAAGCTAGCGACTTGAAAAATTCGACAAATAGAATGGTCAACATCCTCCTGAATGAGTGCCAACCTCCCCTATCAATTGGTACTTTTGGTATCACCACTAAGTCTGTACAAGTCTAGGGTATATACATACGCTGTGGACTGTCTGGTTCTTTTTACAGTGAATATGGAGAAGTGTATGTTTATTACATGCGAAATTTACAAATTTAATTTTCAGGAGAAAACTGATGTCGTCAGTGCAGGGAGGAATAAAAAATTTACTAGACATTTTAAAATGGATTTTTATGACAAATTTAACTTGTTAACTGGATGCGGCTGACTTATGCCCGGTTCACATTATTCCAGTAACCAATCCAGTCCAGTAATCCAGTCCAGCGCTGGATTGCTACTGGAATAATGTGAACCGGCACTGGACAGATATCCAATCCAGCAATTCAGTCCAGCAATCCAGTCCAGTGACTGGATTGTCGGTCTACTTTTTGATTCCAGCTCGCCCAGAATTCATTGTTACTATAGTTACCGAATCAACAACACACTCGCCGGACTACTGGACTGGAATCATGTAGACGATATGATCCAGTCCAGCGCTGGACTGGATTACTGGACTGGAATAATGTGAACCGGGCATTAGGGCCGGATGTACAATTCATAGTTTAAACAGAGAATTAATTAAACGTCGTTTAAACTTGAATCTCCGTTTAACTAACGATTCGTGTCTAGCGTGTTGCACAATACATACTAACTAATGTTTAGCTAAACAGCCGTTTAATCACTTTAATGCCCGGTTCACATTATTCCAGTAACCAATCCAGTCCAGTAATCCAGTCCAGCGCTGGACTGCTACTGGAATAATGTGAACCGGCACTGGCAATTCAATCCAGCAATCCAGTCCAGTGACTGGATTGTCGGTCTACTTTTTGATTCCAGCTCGCCCAGAAATCATTGTTACTATAGTTACCGAATCAACAACACACTCGCCAGACTACTGGACTGGAATCATGTAGACGATATGAGGGGTCTAGTTGCAAAACTCACATTCTCCATTTTCTTCAAATTTGAGTTTGAAGTATTTTCTAATAGCCCATATTGGACTACACTGTATTCAATTGTAAAAGTACTGCAAAACTTATTTAATCCATTATAAAATGAACGATGAAAAAACCGTTGCAACTGCAAAACTCACATTCTCCATGCTTCTGTCCAAAGCAAAACTCACATTCTCCTTCAAACTAATATACAGTTAATTTGCACGTGCAACCGACTGGAAGAGTGCTGTCGAAAATACCGTTAAGCCCTCAAGTCGCTGGCACTTTAGTATAAAAGCATGCAAGCGTGTTTATCTAACGAAATCAGGGGACAAAATCCTTGTACAGGGAGAAGTGACTTATCGGAATAAGTTGCTTACTGCTAAGTCGGTTGCGAAGAGGGGAAAAAGGCTGAACCAACTTGACCCTCACGTTATTGAAAAGGGAAATACCGTAAAACCAGAAAAAAAGGGCAATGTTGAAGTATTAGAAGCACTACGGCCAAGACTGGAGATCTTTAGAAAAACTTGAATTCTTCAAACATGTAATCGATAATGCGAACGAAGTCGAAGAACCAGATAATGAAGAGGAAAATGAACACAGATGCGAACAGCATGAGGAAACTCCGTCTTTTTCAATTTAATTCTTTTTTTCTTTTTGTCTAAAAGTTTTGAAAAAAAAAATTATATCTGTAATTAGTTTTTTTTTTTTGATGTTCATACTGTCATGACAATGGCCAATGTTTATGTGAAAATAAATTTTGTTTAACTACTTATCATAATAGTCAATATTGTGTTATTTAATTTTTTTTTCTCCATTCTGCATTATAAACCTCCAACAAAGAACCTAGACAGTAGTTGGCATGTACGAGTAGGCTTCCATCCGCAAGATGAGAAACAAAAGTCACACTATCCATTTTTGTTTGGGTTCAAAACTCACATACTCCATTTTTCACATTCAAAACTAACATTCTCCAAACTTTAACACTGCATAATTGTATCTTCCGCATACCATATTTGTTTTCTATTTACACAGGGCTCTTATAGCAGCCTTCGTAATCTAAAAGTAAAAAAAAGGAAGGAAATAGGTTTCTATTCAGTTTTAACAGTTTTTTGCGATTTGCCAAAATTTACGAAACTGGAGAATGTGAGTTTTGCAACTAGACCCCTCATATGATCCAGTCCAGCACTGGACTGGATCGCTGGACTGGATTACTGGACTGGAATAATGTGAACCGGGCATTATTATTAATTTAATTGCTTGTGCGACTTTTCTTTGTTTTCGTTGATGTAACGTATACACAAAATATGTAAGGATAAATGGCTAGCGCATTTGCCAACAAATGACTGCCATCGAAGTCAATAGAAACGAAAGGATTATATCGCACATCATGCGAAATGAGTTCGCGTCAAGGTCCCCCCAAACCAACGCGGTGAGCGGTAGCGGTGCAGCGGTACCCTTTTAAATTGTGACATATGGGAGCATTGAAATCAAACGCGGTATACCGCGGCAAAACTCCGATGTTGCAGCGATGTAAAATACTTTTGTAGAAGAGACGTTCACTGAGAAAATAAATGAGATGGCTAAATGCCATCCCATATTTCTTGATCTCAAGTATTCAAATTTTAAAAATATACAGGAAAAGATAGGATTTGCGAGGAAATTGCGAAAACACAAAGAAAATTTGATGAATCTATTCCCGACGCCTTTTATTTCTGAAAAGCGAAACTTTTTGTGATCACGTAGGTACATCATATATTTGACATCCGTATACTTCCCATTATTTTCTTCCTCTTCCTCAAATAATCCCAAAGTTAATAACGGTTCGTCTTTAATCACAAAACATATTGCTCTACAGTTTACGAGCTCAGACTCTGCTACTTCTGAAATTTGTACCGCGTCAAAAGTATCGCGATGGTTTGAATGTGTACGACGACAGAATGACGATTGACTAATCAATGGATTAAACGGCTTCCAACGACTGTTTGAACTTTAAGCAGCGTTTATGTTTAACCAATAGATTTAAACAGTGATTTATCTATTGTACAATACATCAGACCTAAATCGGAGTTTGTTGATTAAACGGCGGTTTAACAAGCAGATGCAGTTTAAGCGACGATTGTACATCCGGCCCTTAGTAAGTTACTTTGTTGGCCTTGTTTATTGTCTAAGACCCGCCATAGACGCTGCGATCCGTCAGATCGATCTGACGATGGATCGCTACAAAATATCTGACGATCGAAATTAGATGGAGCTGTCAAAAAAATCGTCAACGATAGTCACATATACTGTGCGATGGATCTGACGATCGCAATATCACCAGATCGATCTGACGATGATGGATTGCATCGTATATGGGGGCTATAATACAAGTGAGAAAATACCATGGAACTCTGACAGTTTTACATATTTGAATAATTTTCATAAAAGTATCAAGAGATTTTTTAACACAAAGGGACATTTAACCGACGTAATAAACGAAAAACTTGTAATGGACGGTTTGGCGGGCATCCTAAAATGCCCGTGTGGGGACGGAGCCTTAGGTAGCATAATGACCGTGAAGGTCGGGCCGTGCCATCTGGCGAAGAAAAAGGCTCCTTAACGAGCTAAGCAGCGGCCTATGCTTGCTGTAGCTCAGTTCGGGAGACGTGGGCGGGGTTTTCGCCGCTCGTTGCCCCTGTCCTTTACGTATTAACAAAAATTCATAGGCCTAGGGAAGACAACACAAACAAGGGAGGTAAAAATGGGGAATAAAAAAATGAGATGGCAGATGGCTCGCTTGCCCTCGCGCTCGTATTGGGGTGCAGGTGTAATGGGACTCTCGGCCTCTGGTTTCGTACCACCGACAGATCCTTACTCATCAGGTGCTGCCATAGATCTGCCGGTGGAAGCAGCACTACGAGACCATAATATGGTTCATTACAGGTGGTTCATTACAAACTTTTGGGAAAACGTGTATTGAGCATAGTTTAGATAATCAGTTAAGGCTAAATCATAGACTACATAACGAGTTAGTGGCAAAAAATCGGGAAGTACTAAAACGACTTATTGATGTTGTTTTCTTGGGTGACATGAGTTTAGTTTTAGAGGCGATAATGAAAACCGGGATTCTACATGTGGTTTAATTGACTTGATCGCAAAATATGACGGACTTTTAAAAATCACTTAAATGATTCTCATATTTTTTTCAAGGAACATCTAAAAGAATCTAGAATTATTTGATTAAGCGGAAAGCAAATGTTGTCCTAAATAATACGGAAAAGAAATTAAAGGAGCACCTTTCTTATCGATTATGCTCGATAAAGCTACTGACATAAGTAATCAGCTGTATTTGTGCGATATGTCAAATCAAGCACAGTCGCTCAAGAAGGTTTTTTCGATTCATAAACATAACATCGGATTGAACAGCGGAAGCCATATTCAATATCCTATGTGATATTATTGAGAAATTGAATTGGGGCTTGAAACTTGTTTGACAAAGCTATATTATGGTAGGACACTTCCCTTCAGGTAAAAGTGAAAGAAAGATATGAAAGTGCAATTTTCAACAATTGCTTTGCTCATAGGCTAAATTTCATTTTATCACAAGGATGGAATAATTAAGGGATTCAAAATCTTCTTTTCAAACATATTCAATATGCTTGCTTTGTATATTTAAGTTCAGAAAAGATTTCCCAATGTTGCTCCTACTCGTTGGAATTACAATTAACGATTTGTACAAACCATGTCTCATTATCGAGAGCCTCTCATCGCTTTATTTAATAATATTTAGGATAATAAAGAATTGGGATCCCGAAAGTGTTAACTCCTCAAGAGTTTACTTTGGACTCATTGAGAATGACTTCAATTTTAATTTCCTATTGATTGCTTTTTCTGAAATCTTTCCACACACTGATGTTTTATTAGATATTTTACAAACGAAAATAAGTGATATCGGATTGTGTATGCAAAGTTTACATGCATTCGAAAAAAATGATCTGACAAAATAACCCAATTTGAGCATTTTTTGGGGAAACTTCAATTTGGAAGAATTAGTGTTGTTGTTGTGGCGCTTCGAGCTCTAATAAATGTGTGTGTCAAAAAATCTGACTATCCATGTTGGTATCCTCTATGTCTAGGTGGAGAAAAGCAGCTGCATCGATGGGGTGTGAATGTGACGTGGCGGTGGGGTTTTGTCGATCATGTTTGAGTTAGGATGATCATTTCGATAGCGGCCAACTAGATACTGTGACAGTTCTAAGAGGGGTATTCTAACAGGTCTGTATGTTTTTCCAACGAGTGTCGCATAAATTATCTGAACAGATGGGAACCGCATAATTGGCCACAGATCCCCCGATGAATTTGTATGTCGCGTGAATGGTCTCCTTATCTTTCCCCCAGGCACTGCAAGCTAAAGCTTTAAGGACTTTGTTCCTGCTTCTCATCCTGTCATTAATAGTTGACTTATGAGCCGAGGAGGTGACCATGCTGTCAAGGGTGACACCGAGAATTTTTGGGTGTTTAATTGTGGGAATCGCGCTCGGTGGCCGTGGTCGTTCGGTCACCGCTCTACGATACTAATCTTGAGCTAAGAGTTCAAATCCCGGCACGATCAAACTGCCTGTGGGTAGTAATACAACTGTCCCAGTGCTCCGAGCTTGTGTATAAGGACGGCGCGGATAGGAGGTGCATGCTAGCAACTGCACTTCCGAAAAGTAGATATGCTATCGAAACGTCAACAAGGCATAGAAATGCTAGAGATGTTGACGCGCCCATGCTCCTGGAGGGGTCAAGGCAATTAACATGCAATTGTGGGAATAGTTTGACCATCTACCACAATATCCAGTTGAAGCTACACTTCCTTGGTTCAGGTTGTAAAAAAAGTAGCAGAACACTTCGGTGCTGACAGAGTAAGATTCTTGTTAATGAAGAAGTTGAGTTCTTCAAGATAATCATTTATCTGCTCGCACATTTAGGTGATGTCATTGCCGGTTGCCAAAATCGAGCAGCCATCAGCGTAACTGACGCTTTCAAGTCCGTCAGGTGGCGTCGGGAGTCCTGACATATGTAGATTAAACAGGATGGGAGATACGACTCCTCCTGTTAACCACCCTGATTAATTTTCCTTAGGTTAGATTTCCCATTTCTAAATTTTGTGTAGGACTGTCTTCTGGCGAGGTAATTGGCGATCCACTTGATTTAATCCCAACAGCAGAGATGTACTGCAGATGTGCAGACAGGAGAAACGAGTGACTGACAGTGTCAAAATCCTTTGACAAGTATAAAGCCACTAGAATTGTTCGTTGACATGGACGTGCTTGATTGAGGCCATTGTGTATTCTTGATGTGATGGCATCCCAAGCCGTAGTTGTTCTGTGCATTCTTCTAAAGCCGTTGATGATCGGCTAATTGAATGTGGGTCGCAATTGTAGGGCGGAGTCGCGCTTCAAGAGTCTTGGGCACGGGAGACAATTGTGTAATTGGACGGTATGATTCGCCTTGCGTTGGTTTCTTCCTGGTTTTAGAATAGAGATCACCCTTCCCTTCTTCTAAAATTCGGGGATGATAGACGATGAGATGGAAGGCTTGATCGTTGTCGTTATACCTATATAGTCAATTGCTGGCGTGTCAAGGTGTTTAAGCATGACGATCCGGATACCATTTACCATTAGGCTTTGGAACTCTTTGTTGTTGTAGTAGCGACGCGCTGATATCCGATGAATGTGTGTGTCATAAAGCTTGGTTGTCCATGTTTTCTTCAATGTCCAGGTGTAGAAATGCAGCTGCCTCAATAGGATTATCCCATAGCGCAGTAGGTATTAGGCGCGTGGAAGCTGCAGGACAGTTAAAGATGTGCTCAACATCGTGTGGAGTGAGACCACAGGCTGGACAGGAGTTCCGTATTTCGTTATCAATGCGGGATAGGTACGAGTTCAGACGTGAGCACCAGCCTAAACGAAGTTGGGCGAGTGTAGTCCTGGTTGCTCTAGGAAGTCGTAGTTCGTCTGAAGATATAGCAGGTGGTTGCGCATTTAGTACCCGGTTTGGTGTCATGTCCGCGATTGAGGATAGCACTTCTTCACTATGCAGTGTTGTTATGGCCGATCTGTAGCTAGCGCTATCGAAGGGAACTCTTTTAAACCTTTGGATCTCCCGCTCGCGATCCCTCATATTACGTCTTACATGACGTGGCGGTGGGCTTCTATCCATAAGGTTAGAGTTAGGATGGTCACTCCGATAACAGCCAACCAGATACTGCTTCGTTAGAAGTGTGTTGTGGTTTCTTAGGGGCATCATTCTGGTTTCCTGGTGAAGGTGGTCCTGTGACGACATCATTAGGCAGCCTGTGATAGTTCTGAGAACTGCATTTTGGCAGGTCTGGACGTTACTCCACTGAGTGTCACATAAGTTTTCCGACCAGATGGGAGCCACGTAATTGGCCACAGATCTCCCGATAGACTTGTAAGTCGTTAGTAGGGTCTCCTTGTCTTTCCCCCAGGAACTGCCAGCTAGAACTTTGAGAACTTTGTTCCTGCTTCGCATCTTGTCACAAATGGTTGACGCATGGGCTGGGAAGGTAGCCATGCTGTCAAGGGTGACACCGAGAATTTTAGGGTGGTTAATGGTGGGGATAGTTGGACCGTCTACTACAATATCCAATTGTTGTCTCACTTCTTTCGTCCATGTGGTAAACAGTGTAGCGGTAGACTTCGGCGCAGACAGAGTGGAATTTTTGCTGACGAAGAAGGTGTTAAGTTCGTCGAGATACCCGTTTATCTGTTCGCACATTTGAGTGATGTTGTTGCCGGTCGCTAAAATCGTGCAGTCATCAGCATAACTGACAATTTCGAGTCCATCAGGTGGCGTAAGGAGTTCTGACATGTAAAGGTTAAACAGGGTGGGAGATAAGACTCCTCCTTTTAGAACACCCTGTTTAATTCGTCTTAGTTTAGATTTCCCGGATCTAAATTCTTTGTAGGACTGTCTGCCGGCAAGATAGTTGGCGATCCACTTTACAATATGCGACGGAAGCGATGTACCGCATATGTCAGACAGGAGAAACGAGTGGCTGACAGTGTCAAATGCCTTTGACAAGTCTAATGCCACCAGAATCGTTCGTTGACAAGGACGTGCTTGGTTGAGGCCATTAAGTATTTTCGATGTAATGACATCCAAAGCCGTCGTGGTGCTGTGTATCCTTCTAAAGCCATGTTGGCCATCTGAGTATGAGTCGCAGTTATAGGGTGGAGCAGCGCTTCTAAGGTCTTGGCTACAGGAGACAAAAATGGGATGGGACGGTATGATTCGCCCAATGTTGGTTTTTTTCCCGGTTTTAGAATAGGGATCACTCTTCCAATATTCGGGGATGATAGACGATGAGATGGAGAGGTTAATCGTGGCCGTTATGTATTCAATTGCTTGTGTGTCAAGATGTTTGAGCATGACCATCGATATACCGTCTGGTCCAAGGGCTTTGGAACTCTTCGCTCTTTTTATTGCTGCTGCAACTTCCTGAGATGTAAATTGAGGTTGCTGGTCAGCTGGACGGTTACGAATGCTCCTAGTAATAATGCGCTTAAGTCTATCAGGAGGTGGATGCTCGATAAATTGTTTGTTAAAGTTGTTGGCGCATTTTGTTGGTTCGTTAACCGTAGTGTTGCCGAATTGGACTGCAACATGCCCTTTATATTTGGTTGGGTTTGTAAGGGCCCTAACCATCGACCAATGCTTATTAACACCCGTTGTCAAGTTGCAATTGTTGAGGTGGGAGTTCCATTTCCTTCTCCTGTGATCTGCTACTTGTTTAAAGATATCAAGGTTTAACTCCTTGATCCTTGGATCGTCCGGGTTAATGCTACGTATGCGGTCTCTACATCTGCCAATCTAGCTGGTGAAGTAGGGAAATTTGGTCGAATTTTGGGTCTTCGACCTGCTGGGCTGAACTTCGTAATCGCTTCTTGGAGTATGTGCCTTACATTTCGTTCGGCCTTGTGCACGTCAGTTGCATTTGGTAAGGCAGCGAAGGCCGTGTTGGTGTCGGACTTGAAGCCATCCCAATCCGCTTTGTCTTTTTAGTAGCTGTAATGAACCACTTGTGCCCACCAAACTGTACATTACATAGCTGTGGCAACTTCTTCGGATGAAAATTGAAGTGGCTGGTCTACTGAACGTTAGTACGCTCCCAGTCTCTGATGCATTTACTGGCGTAACTTAGCGGAATCCCGCAAAAGGGCTCTGGCTGACAGAAAGGCGTGCCCGAGGCCATCCTGGCCATCCTGGCCAGCTGATCAGACTGTTCATTCCCTGAAATGCTGACATGGCCAGGAACCCAGTAAAACGTTACCATGTTTGAGGAGCCAATTTTTGTAATGTATTTTGGCAGCTACGCACTAGCTTGGACAAGACAGACCAGTTGCTTAGCGCCAGTATGGCTGCCTGGGTGTCAGTAAATATAGTATGTATATATATTCTTGCTACGGAATTCGGCTTTCAGGCAGAACTCCGCACACGACTCGATGGCATGTACTTCTGCCTGGAATACTGTGGCGAAACTACCCATAGGTATAAAAATACCCTAGTTGGGGTCCACTATTCCGGCACCTGTGCCATTAGATGTCTTTGATCTATCTGTGAACCACTTGATGGTATCTGGAAGAAGAGTAGAATGTTCCTCCAACCATTTTTCTCTGATCTAAATTGTAGTGTTTGTAGCTCAGTGCGTAGATGCTTCAATCTCATATCTGACTGCCGGCGTTTCGGGTTCGAATCCCGTCCACGACGACGTCCGTGGCCACAGCATCTCCCGATTTGTCGCAGGCAAGCGGCTAAATGGTGAAACAGAAGGTGCATGTTGTCAACTGTATTCTCCGAAACTAGTTTATGCCAACGAAACGTCAACTGGGCCACATGGAACAGTTGACCTACTGTGCCCCACAAGGGGTTAGGGCAATTGAGTAGTAGTAGTATCTGATTTTTCTGAGGTGTCTTTTCTTAGTAAAGGAGACTGCAACTGCCTTAGATGGGTTAACGTTGCACCATTCCTGTACTATGCATAATGCTGATTGAAGTATATTTAATAAGACCTCCTCGAACTTACCCCTAACTAGGATCATCAAATCATTGGCGTATCCTTGCGTGGAGAAGCCCCGTGTTGTAAGTACCTAAAGCAAACTGTCCACCACTATGTGATATGGCGATATGATACCTCCTTGTGGGCACCCACGAGTGACAATAGTCGCTAGGGAGAAGTCTCTAATCGTAGTAATGACCCTTTTCGATGAAAGAATTTGTCCCAGCCATTTCGCCGTGGTGACGTCCGCTTCCTTGGCCCTTAAAGCGCTGTCGATGGCAGTGAACGAAGTAATGTCAAAGGCACCCTCAATGTCAAGGAAGGCACATAAGGCGGTTTATTTCGCCTAGAATGCCGATACAATCTCACTCACCAGGTGATGTAGAGCTGTCTCGGTGGACTTTTTTGATTGGTAGGCAAACTGTCAATCATATAGTGGATTCCTTTTAAGAATAGTTTGAAGTATATGTTCGTCAAGGATCTTTTCCATTGATTTCAGCATGAACGATGTTAAGCTGATTAGCCTGTAGGACTTAGGGTCATCCTTTGGGCGATTGCCCAATTTAGGGATTTATTTATTTAAATCACTGAACAGGAGTTAATCCCAATAACACAGTAATCTTACAAAATCAATATAATTCAAGAGAGCATAATAAGAAAATGAAAACAAGCTAGCCTTCGTTTTGATTTGAGGTGCATTTGCTACTTTGAAATTAGTAGTTAAACTTGTTCCGATTTCACTGTTCCTATGAGAGGTAAATGAAATAGTAGTCCGATTTCAACCAAATTTAGGAGTGTGATTTAGCAGTAAATATGATTAAATAATATGAATTTCGATAAAGATGTCTTCAGAAATAAAGAAGTTTTTCTAACAAAAACTTGATTTTGGAACGGTCGTTCCTATGGCAGCCATGTGATAGAGTAGTTCAATTTCAACCAAATTTGGGTGATTTGGCAAAGGATTCTATTGAATAATTTGAGATTTGAGAAACATTCATTAGGAAATAAAAAAGTTCTTCTCACAAAGACCAACTTTTTGACCGGGCGTTCCTATGGCAGCTATATGACGTAGTAGTTAAATTCCACTGGTTCCAACATATTTACAGCATGCAATAAAAAGGAAGCTTTGTGCCAAATTTAAGAAAGATATCTTTGAAAATAAAAAAGTTTTTTCACAACGAGGGACTTTTGGGCCGGTCGTTCCTATGACAGCTATATGACGTACTAGTCCGATTCCATTGGTTCCGACGTATTTGCAGCGTGCAATAGAAAGAAGGCTTGTGCAAAATTTCAGCTCGATAGCTTTAAAACTAAGGGACTAGTTTGCATAGAACCAGACAGACAGACGAACAGACGGACAAAGCTTAATCAACTCGTCTCATCATACTGACCAAGAATATATATAGTTTATATGGTCGGAGATGCTTCCTTCTGTGCGTTGCAAACTTCATGACAAAGTTAATATACCCTATCACATCCGTGAAGGGTATAAAAATAAGTAATAATAAAAAATGAAATTCAATATGACAATATTAAAAAGTAAAAGTATAAAAAAAAAGAAAAATGTCACTAATCTACTTTGAAAAAGCTATAATTCAAATGACAATGAACTTAGAATAAGGGAAACGAATATTAATAATAAGAGAACAAAATTAATACAAAAACGAAAAAATCAAAAATTAGTCAAGTATATCAGATGAAGAAAGTTTCAATAACAAAATACGTTTAAAAGCAGAAATCGAAGTGGGAAGAGGACCAATCTCCAAACAATCATTATTCCGCATCATTCTAATTAAAGGAGAGTTCATATAAACAGATAAATCAGCTGTTGGTGGATTAAATATAGCATTGGAACGTGTGTTATATGATGGAATACGAAAATGGATGTCAGTAGAGACTGATGAATGTAAAAAGCCACAACAAATTTTATACAGGAAGCATTCATCAAGAATAATTCTACGCTTCTGCAGGGACACTAAATTAAGAAAATTAAGGCGTTCGGTGTATGGGAGATAAGGTAGATTGAACTTGAACAGTAAGGACCTGGTAAACTTTCGTTGGACACGCTCTATGGCATCAGAGGAGACCGAGGTTGCAGGGGACCACACGACAGAGGCATATTCCAAGACACTGCGGACAAGCGAGACAAACAAATTCACGGCAGTGCTTATGGAACGAAAATCGCAGGAACATCTCAGAACAAAACCCGAAAGCTTAGAACCTTTGTTTATAATCTGAGAATAATGATCCGTAAATCGAAGTTTCGAATCAAAAGTTACGCCAAGGTCTTTAGTAACAAAAACGTTTTGAAGAGGAAGGGAATCAATTAAATAAGGAAAGGAAATCGGAGACGGTTACAAGGAATAAACCATGACAGAACATTTAGCAACGTTCAACCGTAAATCATTGGAGAAGCACCATGAGGATATCCGTAATTGGTCTAAATCAGTTTGTAAGGCTACGTAATCGTCAATACCTGATATGGATGCAAAGAGTTTGCAGTCGTCGGCGTAGAGAAGAGAGAACTTATTAAGTAGTGAAGGAAGATCGTTAATAAAAAACGAGAAGAGTTGAGGCTCAAGAATTGAGCCTTGAGGCACGCCAGACGAAGGATAGAAGGCTGATGATACTATTGTATATTATTGAAAATAACGCTTGATGATCTATCAACAAGGTAAGAAAAGATCCAAGAAATTAGCACGGGAGGAAAGTTGAGGGTAGTTAATTATTAACATACTATGGTTCACCGTGTCAAAGGCCTTAGAAAAGTCGGTGTAAATAACATGAACATCCAGGTGAGTGTTGAACGATTTGGCAACAAAGTCAACAAATTCAATCAGATTGGTCGTAGTTGATTTATTTTTACGAAACCCATGTTGATTTGGACATATGAGATCTCCTAAACAATCATTAATGTAATTAGGCACAATGCGTTCCAGAAGTTTGGAGCAGGAAGATTACAAAGACACAGGTCTATAATTAGATGCAATGTTAGGGTCACCTTTCTTTGGAATAGGTACAATGGATGGAGACTTCCATTGAGGCGGGAATGTTCCTTCGCGGATGCTTTTGTTAAAAATAATGGAAAGTGGGACAGAAATCGAACTATGCGTTTTTCTTAGAAAATAATTTGATATCCCATCAGGGCCACAAGATGAGTTTGCCTTGAGGGAGGTAATTAAAAGCTCAACATAATCCGTAGTTATGTGGGGCAAATATGAGGAAAAACCAGGTGGGATAAAGTAAGAGGAAGAAGAATTAGACTGATGAAAAGTACTGGAAAAATAAGAGGCAAATAGCTCACATATTTCTTTAGGATTATTTGCTGTACAATTATCAAGGGAAAGCGAAGATGGGTAAGAAGAAGAAGATCGCATGTTTTTGACGTATGACCAAAATAGTTTGCTTTCATTGTTCCTTACGCTATCCTCAATAGTTTTAAGATAGGCAGTTCGCGAGGCACGAATTAAGTTCTTGATTTTAGATCGAAGCTTGCTAAACAATAAAAAATCAGAATGACGCTTAAATCGTTTATAACGAGAGCGCACTCGGTTTTTTTGACAAATTAATTTTTGAATCGACCGAGTAATCGAGACAGGACCTGAACGAGGTTTAGAAGGACAAAGAGGAACAAACTCATAAATAATGTCGTACAGAATATTGTAGAAAATGTTTATAGCCGATTCACAGTTCACATCTTTCACAATGCCCAACCAGTCAACATTGAACAATTTATTATTAATGGCATCATAGTTAGCTTTATAAAAGTTGAGACGAGAGTGGTCTTCATTAACACGGGAACGAGGAAGATGAAAGTTAATGTCATTAATCAAAGCAGGATGGTGAGCATCGCAAGGAACATGATTCACAGAAGCCCTAGAGGAAGACAGACATGTCTCTGTTAAGTTACTAAGCACCAAATCAAGTTTACGATTCATGAAATTTTCCGTGATATTGAATTGCAACAAGTTGCAGAATTCCATAAACGATGTAAGTGATAGATACATTGAAGGTGAAGACGAATGTAAAGGAAGACCGGGAGAATCAGGCCAACACATGTTTGGAATATTAAAATCACCACATATCACCATGGCAGAATGAGGATAGGAGATGTTGATGATATTAGAAAAATAGGAGAAAAGATTGTCGTAGACAGATAAGGCAGAGTTACATGGAACGTAGACACAGGAAAGCAGAAGCGAAGAAGAACAGTAAGTGGGAATCTCTGCAGTGACACAGACTATGGATGAAGACTACCTTCGCTGGTCTCCAAGCGACGGGAATGTATCCCACTGCGAAGCTACATCTGAAAATATTCATGGAGTCAATGCTTTCTGGCCCTTTTTTAAAAGGGCGCGGAATATTCCGTCAGTACTAGGGGATTTGAATGGACTAAATGAGCCAGTTGGCCCATTTAACTTTATCGGGAGTGAAGATGGTTCTTCCAGCTCTCCAGTGAGATGGACGTGCCCTGTGTAGACGAACCGAGATAGGAGGAGGAACATTCTCTCTTATGATCACGCATCCATGGAAATGCGTACTCAACAAAAGTTTACCAGTATTCGCAGCATCAGTTGTAATTCCACCGTTTCTTTTAAGACTACTTATCTGATCAGTGCCCTTTTTAGTTAAAATCCGATGTAGTCTCCCAGTCTTGTTTGTACTATCAACATTCTTACAAAAGACGAGTGTCTTTTGCAGACCTGATCATGTGTTATATTCCGAAAGTGTGATTCGATATGTCTGTCACTCACCGGATCTTTTTGCTCTGTTGAAGAGCCTTCTGGTGGTTTTCCTTAAGTGAGGGAGTTCAAAATTCTATCAGGTTTCTCCCGTATTATCTTTGACGATTTTCAATGAACAGTTTGCTTCGTAGGAGGCGACTATTACGCTGGTAACACTGTTTACAAGGCTGTCCAAGCCTTGCCATCCCGAAACTGTCCTATCATCATCCTGCAAAAATGAGTCATAGGCCAATTCGTTTGCTTTGTAATTCGTTTGAAACGAGGTTCTGATGTGTGCGCATCAAGATCAAATCGAATATGGTTGTGATCGGATAATGAAGGTTCATCCGAAACATGCCACTTCTGTATCCAGATGACTACCAAAAGTAATGTCTTGCACCTCACTTTTAGACCTCGTAGCAAAGGTGGGACTGTTGCCTCTATTGAAAATATTCAAGTTTAGATTTGTAATTAAATCAAGAAGGTTCTTACCTCTACTGTTAGTATCAGTGCTACTCCACGCTATGTGGTGTGCGTTGGCGTCGCAACCGACCAGGAGAAACGGTCTGTGCTTCTTACAGTAGTCGACTAGTTTGCGGCAGCCAATTCTCACGGCTACAATCAACCTATCCATCACCTCACTGATCGTTCCGGAACTGGAAGAAAGGGAGAATAATTCCAATCTTGAAACCTGAGAAAAAAGCGACACTCGGCGAGTCCTATCGTCCCATCACATTTCTATCACCAGTTGCCAAAACGCTCGAAGCACCAATCCACCCTGTTCTTGCGGTCCACATCCAGCTTGCAAACCATCAGTACGGCTTCAGAAGAATGCACAGTACGACGACGGCCTTGGATGCCATTACAACTCGCATCCATAATGGCCTTAATCAACCTCGTCCACGTCACAGAACAATTGTGGTGGCACTCGACCTGTCGACAGCCTTCGACACAGTCAGCCACTCAGCACTTCTGTCCGACTTATACAATGCATATCTTCCAATGCAATCTACAAAATGGATTGCCAATTATCTCGCAGGCTGGCAGTTCCACACCGAATTCAGGAAGAAGAAGAAATCGAAGCTAAGGAAGATCAAACAATGTGTGCCACAAGGCGGAGTTCTGTCTTCCTCCTTGTTCAATCTTTACGTATCTGGAATTCCAACTCCACCTGAAGGAATCGAAATTATCTCCTATGCCGACGAGCTCCATTCTGGCAACAGGAACAACATCACGGAATTGTATGAAGGAATAAATGATTACCTGGAAGAATTTAACTCCCTCTTCACGGGCAAGAATTTAACCGTATTAGCGCCTAAATCCTCGGCAACCTTATTTACCACCTGGTCAAGTTAGAACTTGGGATCTCAATTGGCAATCAGCCTATTCCGACCGTGAACCATCCTAAAACTCTAGGAGTAACCCTGGCCAGCATGGACACGTCATCTCCCCATACTTCAACTGTGTGCAACAGGATGCGCGGTAGGAACAAAATCCTTAAAGCCTTGGCTGGTAGCACCTGGCGCAAGGATAAAGAAACCCTATTGGTCACATACAAAGCAGTCGGAAGGTCAGTAGCCAACTGTGCGGCTCCAGTGTGGTCACAGAATATGTGTGACACACAATGGAATAACATTCAGGCTTGCCAAAACGTCGCTCTCCGTACCGTGACTGGCTGTCTCCTGATGTCATCCCAGGACCATCTGCATCAGGAAACAATGATGATGCCCCTAAGGGACTACAACAAGCTTCTAGCGAAACAGGACCTGGTGGGTAGTTACCGGAGGGAACACCCCAACACAGACTTCATGGACAAGACACCGCCACCAAGACATGTCAGGGGTGATTTGAGGGACTTCGAAAAGACGTCCAGAGGTACAAAAGGGTTCCCTTCGACAACAACGCATACAGATCAGCCATGGCAGCAGTACACCATGAAAAGGTAGAAACATCAATCGCAGGATTAGGTCCAAATAGAGTTCTTTCGACACAACCACCAGCCATTTCTCCCGATGAGAGAATACTTCCGAGAGCAGCGAGAACGACACTTGCCCAACTTCGGTCGGGCTGGTGTTCACGTCTTAACTCCTACCTATCTCGCATTGACCGGGATGTCACGAACACATGCCCCGCCTGCAATGGTACACATTTTTAGTTACCCAGCTGCACACACCTCACCACCAGGTCGCTGTGGGAGAACCCCGTAGAGGCAGCTACCTTCTTTCCCTTAACACCGAAGAAAACGAAGAACAATAACAGCATGTAACACACTCGCACAACGAACTTCTGACCATTGCTATTATACAACAACAACAACCAGCCAAGCGTGCAGACCAGTAGACACGATTAAGAATGGCTATCAACCCAGGACTGGTCTCTGTAAGGACAAGCATGGAAACATCATCAGCGGCACCGATAGCATCAATAAACGATGGGCGTCCTTTCTTAATCCTGCATCCCACGTCCCCATACAAAAAGCCCCTATTGTTGACGATATGATTGATTATGGCCCCAATACACATCCTCTGAGAGTAGAAGAAGTTGATCTCGCCTTGCAGTCACTCAAACCGAATAAAGCGCCAGGCGCATACGATATTCCAGCTGAATCGCTAAAATCTGGTCTATTAAACGGGTCTATTAAATGCAATACGTCAACTACTTCCGCGAATCTGGGAGGATGAGGTGATCCCAGAAGATTTGTGCAGCAGCATCATCTATCCCATCCACAAAAATGGAGATAAATTGTGGTGTGAGAATTAGAGAGGCATCTCACTAGTCTGTACGTCTGTAAAGTCCCCGCGGGCATCGTCGGATGCCCATCAAACCGTCCATTACACGTCCTACAAAATACTGACAAAAATTCTGGAAAATCGAGTAAAGCCGTATGCTGAACGAATCATTGACGAATTTCAAAACGGTTTCAGACCTGGTTGATCTACAACCGATCAGCTTTTCACGGTCAAGCAGATCCTAGGAAAGTGCTGGGAATACAACGTTGACGTGTACCATTTTTGTTGATTTTAAGCAAGCATATGACACAGTATCGATCTGGAGTACTGTACAACGTTATGCTGCAATTTGGTATACCAGTAAAATTAGTTTGCTTACAGCTTTTTGCTGTTATATGACTGTAACTTTTTGACTGTCTCGTGGATTTTGCACAAACTCCACCGGATCGTATTCGTTACTAACATCCACTAATTCGACAAGTTTCGCCCGACTAGCTTTTTCCGTTATTTTACTTACACAATTTTGCCGTTATGTATATACCTGTAAATTGTGAACCGTTCGCTGGATTTTTATGAAACGAAATATGAGCCTGAACCCCACCAACGCCCACTAGCTTGACAAATTTCACCTAGATACATTCTTCTGTTATAGATGTAGTAGCTGGAACTTTTTAACCGTTTGATGGCAAAGAGCAAATATTATATATTATCGGTTTAGTATAAGCTTGTATAGATCGATAATATCATTTCTACGTTGTAGCTGAAGAACCCGGTAGAGAGAAAATCTTTGTTATATGCAGACTATACGAAGTACCCGTAGTAATAGCTTCAGAAAATAATAATGTTTATATGAATTAGATATTGACATTTTTGTTTGTTTGTTCAATTTTAATGCACATATTGATGTATAGTATGTATGTATTGATTTCTTTATTTCTTTTCAGGAAGGAACTGAGCCTCTTTTATCTACTTTTTCGAATATAACTTCATGCCGATATCAGGAGTATCGTAATCCTCCATGGTCTGACCGCCCATACAAAAGACCTATCATTTATTGGCACATACTGGCAGCTCGACTGGCTTTTATTGTAGTTTTTCAAGTATGAATTAAAAATCAGTACCTATACAACAAGATAATGTTTATCTTTTTTTTTTGTAGAATATTGTAGGGATCGTACAGATGATAGTGGCATGGGCCATACCAGATGTTCCTAGGAAATTACGCGATCGGATCAAACGGGAAGAGTTTTTGGCACGTGAAATAATTATTGAACAGGAATCGCACAAATCAGAAAATGGTCATTTTAAAATACAAGAAGATATGGAAAATGGCAATATTTTTACCGAAATCGATCTGGGCAGTGCAAATGATAACGAAGATAAGTATGCCTTTCGAAGACGACACTATAATTCAGAAGCAACAAATGACCGTACAACTTCAGTATAGATTTGCAAAACGTAGCCATTTCGCTAGTTATGTATAAAGTTATTAGATAATATGCTGACAATTATCCAGTTTTTATAAAAGAAGTTATTAGAAAAAATTACACGGTTCTTATTACAAACTATTTTTTTAATATACAAGCTGCTGGCTGTCAAGTCAAATACATACTTGATAAATTACGAACGGATTTTAAGATCGTTGTTTGCAAAGCTTATATTATAGTACTCGTATAAGATCCCATTTCAAAAATCTGAACGTATCTATTTTTTGATGAGATGTATCTCAAAGGAAAGATAATTAAGAACGTAATAAAGTAAAATTCGGTTGCCTAGCGAAATCCTGCCGCAACCATACTTAATTACCGTAATTGTAATTAAGTATGGTTGAGGCAGGATTTCGCTAGGCAACCCAATTTTACGGTTTCACCTCCTATACCAACGCCAACCGACGTTCGTACAGCCGAATCCAACATAAGGAAAGTCCTGAACAAAGCGGCTGCGAAGTTCATTCCTGCAGGATGGATTCCGAAAATTTGGCACAACTTTCCAACCACTGCCGCCAGATTGGCAGACGAGAGAGACAGCATCAGGAGCGTAAATCCGGACGACCCCAGAATTCACGAGATGAACTGCGAGATCCAAAGGCAAGTAGCAGAACACAGGAGGTCAAAATGGAGCACCCATCTGAATAACTGCAATCTAACCACAGGGTTGAGTAAGTTATGGTCGACTGTTCGTGCTCTTTCCAATCCACCAAAACAGAAAGGGAACGTCGCCATTCAGTTCGGTGAAAATTCAACAAGTGCTCCTACCCACTTCGCAAGTCGTTTCAATTAACTATTTATTGAACACCCCGCACCAGACAGACTTAAGCGCAAAATTCGTAGAAAGATTCACAACAGAAAGAACCACAGACAGCATACCTGTTTTCACCACGCACGGAGTAATTGCAGCTATAAGGAATGCAAATAACTCGAAAGCATTGGACCAGATGGCATTTGAATGACTATGCTCACACCTCGATCTGCCAGTTATCAACTATCTCCCGGCTACTTTTAATCTATCCATCTCCTCGCTGATCGTTCCGGAAATCTGGAAAAAAAGGAAGAGTCATCCCAATATTGAAACCTGGGAAGAAAGCGACACTCGGCGAATCCTATCGTCCAATAACTCTACTGTCACCAGTTGCTAAAACGCTTGAATCACTAATCCACCCTGTTCTCGCGGCCCACATCGAGTCACCAACATGGCTTCCGAAGCATGCACAGTACGATCACGACCTTGGATGCCATTACATCCCGCATCCATAATGGTCTCAACCAGGCTCGTCCATGTCAAAGAACAATACTGGTGGCGCTTGACCTGTCGAAGGCCTTCGACACTGTCAGCCATTCAGCGCTTTTATCTGACATCACCTGTTCATCGCTTTCGATGCAAGTAGTGAAATGGATTGCCAATTATCTCGCTGTCAGGCAATCCTATACAGAATTCAGGAGCAGCAAATCAAAGCTTAGGAAGATTAAACAAGGTGTACGTACCTCAAGGAGGAGTTCTATCTCCTACCTTGTTTAATCTATACTTATCAGGACTCCCAACACCACCTGAAGGAATCGACATCATCTCCTACGCTGACGACTGCTCCATTCTGGCAACAGGGAACAACATAGCGGATATGTGCGAAAACATCAACGGTTATCTTGAAAAATTCAACTTGTTCTTGATAAGCAAGAACCTTACCGTCTCAGCGTCTAAATCCTCGGCAACCCTATTTACCACCTGGACGAAGGAGGTCAAGATGCAGCTTGAAATCTCGATCGGGAATCATCCTATTCCTACTATATAAACCATCCTAAAATCCTAGGAGTCACGCTGGACAGCATGGCCACATCATCACCCCATGCCTTAACCGTGTGCGACAGGATGCGTAGTAGGAATAAAATCCTTAAAGCCCTGGCCGGTAGTACCTGGGGCAAGGATAAGGAAACTCTACTGGTCACGTATAAAGCAGTCGGAAGATCAGTGACCAACTATGCGGCTCCTGTGTGGTCGCAGAATCTCTGTGACATACAGTGGAAAAAGATTCAGGCGTGCCAAAATACCGCTCTCCGTACTGTTACTGGCTGTCTCCTGATGTCACCCCAGGACCATCTACGTCACGAAACCATTATGATGCCTTTAAGGGACCACAACCAGCTTCTTGCCGAGCAATACCTGGTGGGTTGCTACCGAAGTGATCACTCAAACTTCAACCTCATGGACAAGACGCCGCCGCCCACACATGTCAGGCGCGACTTGAGGGACCTAGAAACGGATGTCCAGAGGTACAAAAGGGTACCTTTGATAGTGGCGCACACAGGTTGGCCATCGCAGCGATACATCAGGAGGAGTCAGCTAACTTTCTATCCCTCAACACCGGGGATGGAGGCGAATCCGTAGGCATGTCACCAACAAACACACCGAATTCCGACCATTGCTGCAACAACAACAGCACAACCGTAATTGTAACTAAATTTTTATACTAATTCATTTTATTTAACTTTTTAATTATTTGAGTAACATGTTTTTTAACTAAATGAAACATAATTTGAAAGACGTAAAGAGTAATAAAAAAAATGATTGATAGCTTTGTGCTTGCTGTAACCCTGGCTTATCAAAGGTTCCGTTGAGTTTGTACATTTTGAAAAAATATACCAAATTAAAATTTAAACTAAGGTATAATTATTTTCCGATTATCTGTGCTTGCCTGTCAAAAAATTCCGCAAATAGGAGTTGCCAGCATTCAAATCATTTAATGATATTTAAGTTTCCTTGCTCAGAATGGAAAATAAAAATGTTTTTATTTAAGATAAATTTTTTGTATGCATATTAATGAAAACGTTCTCATCTAATAGCAACACAATAAGAAAATTTGAATGTCATAAAATTATTTGAATGATGGTAACCCCTATTGCGGACATTTTTGACAGGCAAGCACAAATTTCTGAATACAAAATAATTATACCTTAGCTCGAATTTGTTTAACCAGGGTTGCGGCAGACACAAAGCTGGCAAACAATTTTTTTATTATTCTTTACATAATTCTCTTTCAAATTATGTTTCATTTAGTTAAAAAATATATTAATCAAATAATTAAAAAGTTAAATTAATTGATATAAAAATTTGGTTACAATTACGGTTGTTGTTGTTGTGGTAGCGATGCTTCAAATACTGCAGTTCTTCTTGAATCGAGGGGGTTTGGCAGCTCTTGGCCATTGAAAACGGGTCGTTCCGGTACGAAGAACCGGTTGCTGCAGAAACGATTACAATTACGATAATGAAGGATGGTTGCGGCAGGATTTCACTAGACAACCCAATTTTACTTTATTACGCTCTTAATTATCTTTTCTTTGAGATACATCTCATTAAAAAACAGATAGGTTCAGATTGGGATCTTAGACTATTAATGTAATTTTTAATGCAAAACATACCTACCGGTACTTATAAAAATATCGACAGAATTAAATATTTTTAAGATTAAATAAATTTTGTTATTTAATAAAAGTCGATTTTTGTGCCTTTAACGCTCTGACTCTAAATGCACGACGTCTAATTTTAATTGCTACACAAATACAAAACAAAAACGTATTTATTTACACTTTTATATGTCTTATTATTTGTTGCAAAATTATATTTGAAATACATATTTATATAAATAGAAAGTTGAAGAAAATACAACTTCTGCTAAATTAACAATTATGTGATTTTTCATTAAATATTTCATTTTATTGATTTTCAATGTTCTTGAAAAAGTCCACGAAATCAGCAAGGCTGTCGGTATAATAGTCCGGTTTTTTATTTTCGTCATGAACGTTATTTAAATCCTCCTTTTGAGTGCCACCTGTTAAGACTAGCATTGTTTGAAAACCTCCCTTTTTTCCAAAATGTATATCCGTTTCAAGTATATCTCCGATTAATAGAACGCGTTTGGGCTCATCGACTCTGAATTGTTTTTTCAGGTGAGGTATCAATTCATAGCCTGGTTTCCCGAAAGTGATTGCTTTACGTTTAGATGACTGTTCTAATATTTTCAAAAAAGCTCCTGGTCCTATAACAATGAAAAATAAATTTAGAATTATAACATTAATTATATTACACATGTTATAAAAAAGTCTTTAAAAAAGTTATGCGATCATGCGGAAATGACATTTTAGTTAAGACTCCTTTGAAGAATTGGAACAACTCGTAATGTTTTTTTTTAGTGCCGCGAAAGTAAGGTGCCTTTCCAAAAGATTAGTTCGAACGCCCGATTGAAACACTAATTAGTAAAAGCTTGGTTATTGATTAACGTGCCACGTTTCCGGACGGACACATCATTCTAGAATGGACATTGGTCTATGAAAGCATTTGTTGCAAACAACACATATCTGATAAAAGTTTTACACCTTGGAGTTGAATTTGACATACCCATTGTGCTTGTAGGACCTAACGGTATTTGAACGTCAGCGGCACCTCCAATCAGTATACAAGAAGGATGTCTCAGATAGACGTCTGCTCTTATCATTTTCGAAGATGATAAATTGATATCTACGTCTACGATCACAGCACGCACTGGTTCTTTATCGAACACATTTCGCGCCAAGTCCGAAAAGCTGTCTTGAAGGATCTTGTTGGGCTGTTAGAATGGAATGTTGAATGAATGAACACTAAATGACAAACAAACAATACTTACCCCATCGATAACTTTGAAGCCAGCATTTCTTAGAGCGTCCTTAAATGTTTGCGTTGCAATGCAATAAATTAACCCGTCGAATTCAATTTCCCGAAAATATGAAATAATTGACCGAACAGGATGTACGATGTCCTCCTATTAGTATTTTTTTGTATGTTGTCGTTACGAGAAAATCGAAGAAATGAAACGATATACAATATTATTCTGCTATAGAACTAGCTAGAACCGGACTAGAATTAACATGCAAAATGGAAAAAAAAATGTTGCTGAGATATGCAGAAATGTAACTGAACTAGTGCATTAAGCGTACAGTTGGCTGACCTACAGACTTCAATAAGTACTCATATCCAAAGAAAATCCGTAAAAAAGAAGAGTACGCAGTGAAGATTGCCAAAAAGAAACAAGAGCTTTGCTATAAGTTAGAAATTTTTGTAGCGGGTGAAGTAATAAGTGCTGGTAGGCAACTATAACAATAGTTCTGGGCGTGACGTAAGATTAGATAACTATTCTATCGAAGTTTTTCTTAACCGTCATAAGCCCATGATGAAAAACTGCCATTAATTAGTAAGTAAATATGTTACTGGAAAACACGGCGGGCAGTGAGCAACTAACTTTATTTCTATACTTGCTTCTCTTTAGGCATACATACAAATACAAATACATACATCGACACTCCACCTCAATTTGTGTGTGTTTTTTAATTCATGATTACTAAGCACAAATTGTTTATTTCATTTGCATGGAAAAATTTAAAAAATGGAAAATTATTGATTAATCTGAAACAATTCAATTACAAATCAAAATGTTTAATCAAGAATTAGTTTATCAAACTAAATTAAGTTTTTCACGCAAGTATTCAAATGTTAATCTGGGTAATGCTTTTGTCATTGTGTCAGCTTGTTGTTCCTTCGTTGAAATGTATTGGACCTGAATGACCCCTTTGTTGATATAATCTCGTAGAAATTTTAATTTGATATCGATGTACTTGGTTTTCCGAAATTCTTTCTCTTGGCAAGAGATAGTGATGGCACCTTGATTGTCTTCATATAATGTGATTGGCTCCTCAAGTGATTCACCAACCTCACAAAGTAGGCCACGAATCCATAAAATTTCACGAGTTACCGTACATAGTGAGATGTATTTGGCTTCAGTTGACGACAATGCTACACAAGTTTGCTTTCGTGTCATCCAGTTGACCGTTGCACCAAAAACTTTTATTACATTCCCGGAGATAGACTTACGGTCGTTAATATCACCGCCCCAATCCGCATCAGCATAGCCAATCAATAGTTTGGAATCTTTCTTATATTCATATTTTAACTCAAGATCAAGCGACCCTTTAATGTACCTCAAGATTCGTTTAGTGGCTGCCCAATGTTCCTCCGTAGGACATGATTGAAATTGACTGCAATAGTTCACAGCCGCAGATAAATCCGGTCGAGTTGTACCAGCTGCATACATGAGACAGCCGATTAGTTCGCGATATGGCTTGTTCGTGAACTCCACGTTGTTGTTCTTTTCCAATTTCAGCTTGCATTCCATTGGCGTTGAAATTCAATTAGACTCTTCCATCCCAAATCGGCGCAATACATCTTTCAGGTAACCTTTTTGGTTCAAGTACAGTATTCCATGTTGTCGATCTCGTCTTATTTTGATGCCGAGAAAGTTTTTCGTTTCACCCATGTCATGCATCTCAAACTCGTTTGATACCAGCCTTTTAAAATATTTTAATATTTGTGATTTCGATGATATCTTTTCCCAGCAACAAAAGGTCATCTACGTATAAGAGCAGGTAGACCATATTTTGCCCGTTGCCACGTAAATACAAACAATGATCATATTCCGAACGAATAAATCCAATTCCAATGATGAATGTGTGGAATCGTCGTTCCATACACGGGATGCTTGTTTCAATCCGTACAGTGATTTGTTGAGGTTACAAACCAAATCACCCTGCACGAACCCATCCGGCTGCTCCATAAAGATGTCTTCTTCTAACTTCCCGTTCAGAAAAGCCGTTTTGACATCCATTTGGTGGACTTCAAAATCTCGTTCCACTACGAGTGCCAGCAATATTCGCAAAGTGACAATCTTAGCTACCGGTGAGTACGTCTCGTAAAAATCCAATCCTTTTCTTTGAGTGAATCCGCGGGCCACTAGTCTTGCCTTGTATGACGCTAAATGACCAGCTTCGTTTCGTCTGCGTGAAAACACCCACTTGGAAGTAACTATTGATCGATTCGGCGGACGCTCCACCAGAGTCCACGTCCCATTTCGACTAAGCGAGTCCATTTCTTCGTGAATCGCCCGCATCCACTGTGATGCATCATCCAGCTTTTCGAGTTCACTGAAGGTTTGAGGAACATTGTCAACATATGCCGTTGCATTTAATTCAAACTCCTGAATATCGGCATTCAACGCAAATGTCGTGAAGTATTCTCGGTTATGCTCTCCATGCAGCTTAATTTTGGAACTATCGATGCAATCACCGTAATGCTGAGGTGATTGACGTCTTCGCGTTGATCGCAAACGAGTACTAACTGGACCATCTGGTTCGATTTGTGTAGCTCCGCTTTACTGAATCATCTTTTCATCGACGTCACATTTTATCTCACCCGCATTATCAAGAGTCTCTGCCCCGTCAACATCATGCAAGATTGGTTCCGTTTCGTAAAAGTCTGCCGAAGAACCGGGTTGCGACTCATCGAATATGACATCACGTCGGATTGTTACTTTCTGCTTCACTATGTCCCAAAGCCGATAACTGTTTACACCATATCCAACCATGGTCATTTTGATTGACTTAGGATCCATCTTTTTACGTAACTGGTCTGGCACATGAGCAATGCAACTGACCCAAACACTCGAGTCTTTGATAAATCTGGCTTCTTGCCCTTCCAAAGTTCAAACGGTGTGACATTTGAACTAATTGCACGAGTTGGACTTCGATTAATCAGATATGCTGCGCAATACACGGCTTCACCCCAAAATTTCTTCTCCATTTGTGCTCCCTCCAGCATAGACCGCGCCTTCTCAATTAAAGTTCGGTTCATTCTTTCTGCAACGCTGTTGAGTTGTGGCGTATACGGTATGGTGCACTCGATCTGAATACCGAATTCTTCACACATCGGTTTGAAGCGATTTGATGTGTATTCGCCTCCGTTGTTGCATCGAATTTTCGCAATTTTTCGTCCAATGTGAGTTTCTGCCATTGATTTGTATCGCTAAAACATTTCAAAAACATCGGACTTATTCTTTATTAAATACACGACCATGAAATGAGTGAAGTCGTCAATAAAAGTCACCATAAACCGATATCCGTTGCATGTCTCCGGTGTAATAGGTCCGCACACATCACTATGGACAATTTCTAATACGCGAGTTGATCGTGCTCCACCTGCATTGCTGAAGGGTGTACGACAGTGCTTGCCGAGCACACATGGTTCGCATATCGCATCCGCATCGTTGACTAAAGCGCCAATCCCATCAACGATCGTTGACAACCGCTTAACATCGGCATAATTCAAATGCCCCATACGTCGATGCCACAGCCGCATACTTTGTTCCACATTTACAATACTTTTCCCGATTTTGGTTGTTTCGATCCAGCACCTCCCGCCAGCAAAGCCCCTGCATATGCCTTTTCGCCATAAATTTGCCTTAACTCGAACTCATACAATTTTCCGTTTCGTTTTCCTACGATGATATCATAATCTCCATTCGAGATGCGAACAATTCCATCGGCAAATGTCACTCGAAAACCCGCCTGCTCAAGTCGACTCACAGAGAACAGATTGTACTTCAGATTTTCAATAAACAACACATTCGTAACTGTATACCGTTGTTCAACGCCGTTAACCATAGCAGTTCCTCGAATTGTGCCACATTTCGTTGCTTTAATCGACGTACCTTTTTTCGTAACACCAATAGTAACAGGATCAGCCAAATCTCTCAATTCGCTGAATAATGATTCGTCATTGGCCATATGCTCTGAAGCACCAGAATCTATGAAAAACCGTATGATCGCCTCCGTGTTACATTCTAACACCAAATTGCCCGTGTCTGCCATTATCACTATGCCCTCGTTGTCATCATTGCTCGACGCAAAATTTGATTTTTCCTTAGCGGGGTTTTTACCGTTGGATTGGCTTCCTCTCTTCTCGCCGCTGCCTCCTTTGTTCTTCTTCTGGAATTTCTGACATTCGTTCCGCTTGTGTTCTATCTTTTTACAAAAATAGCACTTAATTTGACTGCTTTCACTATACATGGCGACACTTTCCGATGCACCGGCAGAATTAGACGTAGACGTTTTGCTTTCCTCGTCCAACAAACGACACCGCACCAATTGCATAGATAGTTTTGACGGGTCGATAGTCTCTAATACGGTGACAACCATGTCGTATCTTTTGGGTAAAGTTATCATTAGAGACACTACCAGCATGCGCTCATTAGTCTCGCCGCCACACGCTTTAAGTTCGCGTACCAATTTGTCGAAGGCTAAAAAATGCGATGTCAGGCTGTCCGAATCTGTGCATCTCAGCGTCAACATACGTTTTCGCACACCGATCTCTGTTGCCACACTTGTCCGTTCGAATGTTGTGCGCAATGACTGTATCATGGAAAATGCCGTTGATTTATCCTTGAGATATTCAAGATGCGAGTCTGCAACGCGACGTGTGATTTGCACTTTAAAGCTCCGATCCTCCTTCAAAATCGCCTCGACCTTTGGTGGAAAATCCCTCACAGCATCCATAGCAGTATCAGCGTCTTCTTGTAGCCATCGTGCGATGCCTTTATCTTCTATAGCAATTTGCAGGCGGAAAAACCAGTTGTCGAATTTACGACCTTCGAATTGTTTAAATGAAAATCTGTCTTCATCGGCCATTTCAGTTAAATTTAAATTTCTAACGAATTAACTTTTCGTGTCGTTTTGACTCACGTTTCACGCAGTTCACTTTCGCGCGACTGGGCCCATAACCTTCTGGAAAACACGGCGGTCAGTGAGCAACTAACTTTATTTCTATACTTGCTTCTCTTTAGGCATACATACATATACAAACACATATGTAAGGCTTGCATTATATTGTAGTTGGGACGCTAAGCGACATAAATGGACGCCACCTTGCAAAATATGATAGAGAAATGCCGTTTGGTATTATTGTTGGTGGTCCCCATACATTTATTTTAAGAGATGGAGCCATCTTGGACCCCGCGGTAGAGCGGCTGTGCGGGCGAAATACCGAAAGATTTTAGCCCTTTTTTTAATATTCTCCTCATAATTTGTTAACGGTGCCTCGGATCGAAAAACTTTTTAGGATTTAAATTAAAGAGCGTAAAATTCTACATCCAATGCATTACTCAAACTTGGAATTCGGTTTAGAAGTATAGTCAAAACCGATAGTCGAAAAACGTCACATTTGAGGCTTTGGAGGAAAATCACACTATTTTGATTTTCACATATCTCTGAAACCGATGCTACAAATGGAAAAACTTGTTAAACAAGAGTTGAAGACATTTCTATCTCAAGTTTAACTAGCCCAATACTTTTCAAATCGGCCCGTTTTTAGTGTAGTTGTGAGCGAAAATGCAGAATTGATTTTTGAGCGATTTGAGCCTTAATAGCTATATCTCGATAAATAAAATATAACAGCTAAAAGTTTTGATTTAGCCTCAATTCGTAGATATGTATTTTAACCTTGTTTATAAAAGTTTTGCTAAAAAAGCTTTTTATTTTAAACCAATTTAAAAAGTCTTTTTTGATTAATAACAAAATCTGGAAAAATGTGAATATCTTTTGAACTAATGATCGTTCGGCATTGCGGTTGATTTCATTCGACTGAGAATGACCAAATACATTAGGAGTTAACCTAAAAGTGGAATAAAAACCTGTTATTTTGAACTTATTTCATAAAAAAATTATTTAACTAATTAAAAAATATGAGAAGAAATGTGAATATCTTTTCAACTAACGGTTGTATGGAATTGCCCTTATTTTCATTCCAATCAAAATGGCCAAATACATTTGGAAACAGCCTAAAACTGGCATCAAAGCCTTTTATTTTTAACTTATTTAATAAAAAAGCTTATTTAACTAATAAAAAATCTGGAAAAATGTGAATATCTTTTAAACTAATTGTCGTATGGAATCATGGTTGTTTTTATTCTACTAAGAATGACTAAATACATTAAGAATCAACTTAAAACGGGCATAAAAGCCTTTTGTTTTCAACTTACCTAACAAAAAAGCTCATTCAACTAATAAAACAATCTGGAAAAATGTGAATATCTTTTGAACTAATGATCGTATGGAATTGCGGTTGGTTTCATTCGACTCAAAATGGCCAAATACATTAAGAATCAACCTAAAACTGACATAAAAGCCTTCTATTTTCAACTTACTTAACAAAAAAGCTCATTTAACTAATAGAACAATCTGGAAAAATGTGAATATTTTTTGAACTAGTGGTCGTATGGAATTGCGGTTGATTTCGTTCGACTCAAAAAGACCAAATACAGTAGGAACCAACCTAAAGTTTCATATAAGTTGCTTGAACTTTGAAATTATGGAAGAAATTAAATCATTTAATTAACTAATTATTTATTTAATTAAATTAATATGACGAACAACTTAGCAAAACTTTTATAAACAAGGTTAAAATATCTACGAATTGAGGCTAAACCAAAACTTTTAGCTGTTATATTTATCGAGATAGAGCTATTAAGGCTCAAATCGCAAAAAAAAAACCATTTTTACATTTTCGCTCACAACTACACTAAAAACGAGCCGATTTGAAAAGTATTGGGCTAGTTAAACTTGAAATAGATATATCTTCAGCTTTTGGCCAATAAGTTTTCCATTTGTAGTATCGGTTTCAGAGATATGTAAGCTTGAAAGTGAAATAGTGTGATTTTCCTCCAAAGCCTCGAAATGTGACATTTTTCGACTATCGGTTTTGACAATTTTGCCGGCATTGAAAAAAAGGGCTGGGTACGAAACGTGGACTTTTAAAATCTCGATTTCGAAATATCGACTGCAAATATCTCGCCTGTATTATAATCTCGACAGGTGAAAATCTGGACTTATCAAAATCTCGATTTTTAAAATATCGACAATGAATCAAAAATTATATTTTCTGGGTCGGCGGCCGACTTTGACAATACGGATAAAATTATCATATTTGATTTATTGTACACACAGTTACATTTTGGTTTGGGGTTGTTCATACTTTTCTCTTAAATCTTCCAAGTACACACAAGAGACTATTGTGAATCAACAGTCGTTTGTTTGGGCTCTGCTCGCTCCACGCTTAGGCGAAATTCACACACACGACACCGCGCTGCACGACTGCTTGAAATTTCAGTCGAGATACACAGCATCAAATGGGCGGATTCACACTCATCGCTCAGCATGCGATACGATTGACTATGCTTGGCTACTGTGCGTGGCTGCGTCGGAGCTGAAAATGTAGCTAATCTGAATATCGCCTTAAGGGATCATAACCCTCAGTATCGCTCAAACATGAACGCTTGCTGGGTTCAAAAGTCTCTTGTATGGGCTACATTCTTAAGAAATATTTTTTTGACCTTTAGCAAATGGCCCTAGAACGCTCGTTCTCCAGTAAAAATTTCGAATTAGTCCATAACACTAAAGCGGAAATTTACCTCAATGGGACCGCTCTACTAAAGCGGGAAAAATCGACATAATGCCAATTGACCTTATTTCTTTTTCAAAAGGGAAATGAAGTCAATTGACGTTGACGCTCTTGGGATGGATTATTACACCTCACCATTGAATTCATTTTAAATTAGTCGAGATTACCGAGATTTTTTTCTGTCGATATGTTCATCAGGCGAGATATTTGGTAGTCGAGGTTTTCTCAAGTCCAGATTTTGAAATATTTTTCCATAAAAAATATCTCAACTTTGGTAATCGAGATTTTAAAAGTCAACGTTTCGTTCCGCTCCCGCAAATAGTCCAGGTCTATGGATTCTGCTGCACTCCAATGCGACGTCAGTGTGTAATATTTATGCTAAATATTATAAATTAAACTAAATGTTCTGTTTGATCTTGTCACCAAATATATTTGGGACGAAGTATACTTATTGACATCTGACTAACTAACATAGCTGTCAACATCAATGTGTAGAGCTGTCAGTGGCACATGGCTGTTATATTACACAGTGAGATGCAACTGCTGCGACGAGTGGTGTCACCTGAGGAACTGTTCCGGATTAAACCATATCAGGCACTGGAATTCTTCATTTACTGCCAGTCAGTGCAGGAACAGAGGACTACAAGCAGCGAGCTAACAAACCTCATCTTCCTACTTCAGTTAGCACCCAAACTATGTAGCTTCCAGTCAACTTCGTTGGGGCATGCGAATAGTTACAATAGGATTCCCCAACAAAACAACCTTACGCCTGCACCACCGGTTGCCATCTTTGATACGCTCTCATTAGTCCAGCTAAATTGCAATGTGCTGGAAAATAAAATCTCTAAACTCGCCTCATTTATGGACAGACACCGCATCCAAGTTGAAGCCATACAGGAGACGAAGCTACATCCCAATCCTTCCCTCAGCGCTTATGCACATTACGCCAATATCAGGAAAGACAGGTTGACCAACGCCGGAGGAGACCTTGCCTTCATCCCATTCCCATTCTGTGCAATACTGGGAAATAGATCGCCATAAAACCGGGCAATGTTGATATTGAAATTTACAACATATATATTCCTCCAGTATTCAGTTGTTCCTCTGGTTACTATGTAAATATCTACACTTTCCTCACAGTTTTCGGATGATGCAAATTGCTGGCATGTAGCCGGATTGCGCAACGGTTAGCACGTTCGCCTTCTACGCACTGGGCCTCGGTTCGATTCCTACTGAATGCGGTAATTTTCGATAAAAAAGGGGATTTACGTGTCGCACTTATTATTATTACTTATTTATGAGGTAAATAACTCGGTTGCTGATCGATCACACACCTCTGCACACGACCGTCACGATCTGGAAAATGAGGTAATGCTAACTCATCTCGAGGCCATGGTTCAAAATTGGACTGTTGCGCCAGTTTTTTTTTTTTTAATTGCTGGCATACACATCCTGTCCTTTTTTTAGTTTCTACGACATGCCGGCAAAGGGTAAGGTCGTGGCATTATTCTTACGCCCCACACCACAGGGGGAAATGTTTACCTCTACCAAATTATCACACCGTCATGACTGGCTTGATTTAGTTGACAATGGTCAACAACCACTGCCGTTCCAGGGTTCGTCCACTAGGAGGACGTACGGTCAAAATAATAGCAGTATGGTTTACTTTTGCTAAAAAAAAAATATAGAAAAAAATTTAGGACTATCTAGCCAACTTATTTAAACTACCAAACTGATATCATTTTAATTTTAATACTTAGTTGCGTGATCGGTGTTGGCAATAACTGCTGCACAGCGACAATGTATTGAGTCTGATAGATTTTAGCGCTTCCAAGCGCTCTTCAAAGTCTCCAAAGTTGCGTATTACTTTTTCGCTTGCAATTAGCAACTGCTTTAAAACCTAGGCATCGCCCGTTCCAAGACGCTAGTCCCTCCAGTCTAGATGACTTAGTATCACTTGTTAATCTAAATCTCCCAAAACCAACTCTGTTGTAAAAAATTCCCGCCAAGAAAAACCTCTCAACCGCAAAAAGGATTGATATGAATACAATACCGCCAAAGTACTCGTAGCTTCGCGCCCCACTCTAGGGTTGGCATATTGAACGCTGATTGAATTAGTAAATTTCTTTCAAAGCTGATTGGCGGGGAGCTTCCATTAAACAAAATAAGTTGAACAATCTGAAGAAAAACGGGGTAGAAAATGGTCTATTAATCACTTCTGGCCTGAAGTGCATTTTTAGTCTTTTGTAAGGCGGAAGCTTTATAACGAGATCCGGGCGAGAAGCCAATAATACTTGGCATAAGAGCCTACAGCATGATTCGCACGCAACTATGTACATAACCATCATTTTATCAGAACGACATCGTTGTCATTATCACTGTCATTTGGTCTGGAGCTTCATAGCCCCCCCCCCAATCAGCTTTGAAAGAAATTTACTAATTCAATCAGAGTTCAATATGCCAACCCTAGAGTGGGGCGCGAAGCTACGAGTACTTTGGCGGTGTTGTATTTATATCAATCCTTTTTGCGGTTGAGAGGTTTTTCTTGGCGGGGAATTTTTTACAACAGAGTTGTTTTTGGGCGATATCATATCTTTTTGCATAGTAGTAGTAGTAATACAGATGGCGCAACGGTAAGCACGTTCGCCTTCTATACATTTTGCTCCGGTTCGATTCCTACTGAATGTGGTAGTCTTGGATAAAAAGGGGATTTACATGCCGGACTATGAGTCCACTCAGGTTACCCATTTGGGGTAAATAGTTTTCTTGCAAAGAATATCATTTTTCTAGTTCAAAGGACTCAAAGTGCCTTTAACAGTAGTTTAGTGCATTCGCCTCATCACCCCCAATCGTATAATACTTATCTTGCCTAGAAATCGCTTCCTTGCCAAGAACATACTTTTTCCTGCCCAAAGGACTTAAAATACCTTTAACAGTCTACTGCATTCGCCTCATCATCTCCAGTCATGTGATACCCATCTTGCCTAGACATCGCTTCCCATCTTCCACACTTTAGAAAAAATCATCTGACATCATAAGGCTGGGCGCATGTTGGCACACGTTCGCGTGTCGCGTTCACGTGTTTAATGTCAAACGGTTTGGATCTATGGTTTCCAACCAAAGACGCGAATCTGTCAATATGACAAATGCTCGGCTATTGTCGTATCAACAAATTGAGTTCATTATTGTGCTTTAAAATGGATAATTAGGTAAGAATTGAGTGGCAAAACAAACGACTTGGGAGTTGGAGGATGTGCATAAACACACATTTCATGCTAAATTATTGGCTGTAACACACAATAATGAACTTAATTTGGTGATACGATACATTTGAGCTCGAACAAGTATCCGGGGCCGGAGCTACAGAGGTCCGAAAACCCGTACTTGTTGTGTCGCGTAAACATAGTCTTGGTCACTTTTCAATTTTTTTTTTTCGATTTTTTCGTTTTTCTTTGGCGGGGCGATATGGATATGGAACATACATACATCTCTGATCCGCTATATACTTGAACATTTTACTAGCTTGAATACTCATTTTAATAAATTACATCAAAAGCATATTGTCCTAGGTTCAAAGTAAAATTTGATATGTGATCCCAGTTATTTTCGTTCTAGGTTAAGTCGTCTTCAATTCATTTATTCTTACCATTTCTATATCTATACCAATCGATTTAAATTGTATTACATAATCTTCTTCAGAGCGTGTACTGTTATTTGTGAGAAAAATGACATCTTTTCCATGTGCTTTTAATGCTTTAATACCTTCTCCGACAGATTGAAGGGGCTCTTGTGTTGTCGCATTCCAAATCACTCCTAAATTCAAATATAAATGTAATTATGGATTATGATATTGTTAAAAAGTACATATACTTAATAGGGATTCTTATATATCGCAAACATACATACTCTCTCTCGCTCTCGATATATTTCGACTACTACTACTACTTTACAAAATATTGTATAAAATTAATGGTAGCTACGACTTAAGAAAAAGTAGCGTTTTTGATTTTACAATGCTTGTATTTATACTATCTGGTCTAGGACTAGATTCACTTTTTTCAAGATTCGTCTAATCCTGTTTATTTACATAAAATATTAAAATTAATTTGGTATATCTGTCTCCCTGATGCATGTTTATTCCATAGAAAATTTCACAGCGTGGTCCTGAGGTGGAAAGGTTGAATTTTATTTTTGTTTTTATATTTTGTTTTTTAAAGTTGATGTTTTTCCAAGATACTCGTACATATCCCCAGCTATATTTTCATTTTGTATTACCTTGTTATCATGAATGTAGGAGATTTTCGGGCTTGTTTGCAACTACTTTGTTTCTATGCACAAATTTATACACGCGTTTATTAACGTAATGCTGCCTTTACACGTGAACATCTCGCCGAATTTGAACGTGAATACAATAACAATAGCATTATATTCGCTGATCGGATCAGGCAATGTTCCCATCCGTTCATTTCGCAAGAACTTTTTCACAAAAATGTTCCTGCGCCTCTTATGGAAAAAGCATTAAGACGACAAAAGGTGCATTCGGCGAATATGTTCGGAGCTGTTCCCATGATGAATGGGAACATGCGAAAATGTTCGCCAAATAAAATGGAAATGTACCTTTTTATATGGAGGTATGTTTTCAAACGAGGGTCAACCATTGAGAGAAAATGTATATGCTACGAACTTTGAAGAGAGAATCAGAGGAAATGAAAAAGAGCGAGAGAAACGAAGTAATTCGGCACAAGTGAGGAAGTAGGAAGGGGGATGGAAATTTCACAACGATCGTGCTTCTATATGGACCGGGCGGGTGTTCCGCGGCAGAGAGACAGACTGGAATGTTATTGTTCCAATAGGAGAAGTAGGAGAGGGGATAACATCTTTTGTGCTTCCTGTGCATTATTGCTCAATTGTGGCTTTTAATTGCTCCACTGTTTGTCGTCGGTTTATTTTTTGGTGTAGACTGCCCCTGTACTTTTCTATATTGATGGTGGTACTATGGCGGCTGTTGAAGAGGGCTCGTCGCAGACCCGTTCGATCTTTTCACCTGAATCCTTTCTAAATGAGTCGAAAAGGCTATGACAAATGTGAACATGCCATGAAATGGAACCCTATTCCTAATGAAGGTGGACCAAGTAAGCGTCCTACAAACTCGTAGCTATGATCTGTGGTGTGTCGCTTAGTCAAACATGTAAAAAGGAAGAGGATTGAAAAGCTCATAAAGCTCATTCTTACCCAAAAGACACAAAGTGATTGAAAGGTGTATTTTTTTTTATTTACGAGCAAATTTGGAAACATTTGGAAAATTTACGCTCGTAAACGTCGTATTCGTCGTAAACTTCTCTAATCCCCACAGTAAAATGAGTTTACAGCTTTACGACAAATACAACGGAACATGAATGTAAAGTAAATATTTAAGATAAGGAAAATAGATTTAACAACGGCTTCGATGATATTTGCTTACATGTTAAATCGTAGCTCGCGACTCGAAGTGGGGTCGCCGCCCAAAAATTTGGAGATTAGGAAAATTTTATTTCGGACGATCCTCCCGAACCACTTTCAATTCTCCTTTTCAAAGTGTCTTCTAGATAGGCTTGATACCACTTTGACACAAGTCGGCACATAAGCGTTATGTACATCATAAAGCATAAAGCTGATGGCCATATCATGATTATATCATCAATGAGTTTATGATGAATGCCTCTATAATGTATGTTTATTTTCTTTGAAAAATGTAGTACCTACTTATCGCTCGATTAATTTATTGAGCAACATATACAGTATCTATTGACGAACAGATTCAGCATCTATCAAGCAACACATACAGCATCTACTGAGCAACAATTACAGCATCTACTGATTAACAGATACAGTACCTACTGACTAACAGATACAGTATTTATGAAGAACAGATACAGTACCAACTGACAAACAGCTATGGTATCTACAAAAAACAGATACACTCTCTACTGAGCGACAGATGCAATATATATTGGCCAACAGACACAGTACCTATAATATATACTGAGCAACAGACTCATTATCTATTGACCAAAAGATACAGCCTATTGAGCAACAGATAAAGTATCTATTGAAAAACAGATAGATGCAGAGACTCAAAATGCCTTCAGCAGTAGTCAATTTCATTTTTCTCAACACTGAACAAACCAAATGATCGCACTTTATTCCCATCTAATCTAATTTTATATGGGACGGGCCATAAACAAGAAGTTTCCCCACTACACAAAAATGTGGATGTACGTACTTACCTATAATTCTAGGGGCGTACTTACCTATAATTAGGGGCGACCGGTAGCGTAGTGTGTTGAGGCATCAGTCTCATGTTTGACTACCAGTGTTTCGGGTTCGAATCCCGTCCACGACGACGTTCGTGGCCATGGATGTGCAGGAGGTGTATGCTGGCAACTGCATTCTCCGAAACCAGATTATGCCAACGAAACGTCAACTGGGCCACATGGAACAGTTGACGCGCTATGCCCCACAAGGGGTTAGGGCAATTGAGTATAATTCTAGGCTGCATAGAATGTATTCGTTCACAAAACCACAATTCCATGTTGGTACATACTCATATTTATAATAAAAATATTTGCATATTACTTGTACCTTATTCACTTAAACTAAAATAAAAAAATCCATACAATGTACGTGGCTTACGTGCGATTGATTTACTATATAATGCCCGGTTCACATTATTTCAGTCCAGTAATCCAGTCCAGCTATCCAGTCCAGTGCTGGACTGGATCATATCGTCTACATGATTCCAGTCCAGTAGTCCGGCGAGTGTGTTGTTGATTCGGTAACTATAGTGATAATGATTTCTGAGCGAGCTGGAATGAAAAAGTAGACCGACAATCCAGTCACTCGACTGGATTGCTGGACTGGATTGCTGGATTGGATTGCTGTCCAGTGTCGGTTCACATTATTCCAGTAGCAGTCCAGCGCTGGACTGGATTACTGGACTGGATTGTTTACTGGAATAATGTGAACCGGGCATAAAGGGTCTAGATAGAATTTCAAATAATCTAAATTAAATTTCGCTTTCGTGTGAATATTGCTTTCATCTATAAATTTCATCATCAAATTGATTTCCCAATGCAAAACAAAAATGAAACCGGAATATAGAGGGCTACGCCCGCAATCCGAGGGTTTTGTAGCAAGCGCTTATTTTGGTATATAAATATCGCCTCCTTGCTCTTCTTGATACCACTCAGATGGATAAAAAAAAAGTAATTAAAATGTCTTACCCACTTACATTTTACATGCTAATTTATATTACGTGATTGTAACGAAGCTTAGAACATATTGTTGCCTAAGGTTTTGGGGGTGTTGGTTATCGTTGGCCATCAGTACTTTTGACCTCGAACGTGTTTAAGGCATGCAGGGGTGTGCTAACTGTAACTATACAAATAAACTATTATTGACCTATTCTGAGAATATATGTATAACAAATTCGACTATTTTCCATTTGATATGCTTTCGAAAGCCAACTGCCTGTAAGTTTTCAAAATTCTAAGTATAACGGTCTCAAAATGCAAGGGGGGGGGGGGGGGGGGGGGAATTACGAACTAATATTTTCTCCTCCCCCACTGTTCCCCTTTCTAAAAATTTCGAGAAAATGCGAAAAAATGGAATGTACTCAACATTACCTTTCTCACGACACATCATTTGCCTATACCAGTCGAAAAAAGAATTTGACCTTAATTTCGCCTCTATGTGGGAACCCCCCTTCCATCCGGTAAAGCTGGCCACTTACGACACAGTGCCTCCAACCAATCTTTACCCTTTCAAAAATCATTATCATTAGTCATCAATATTTTTGCCCTGGGGTATGCTTAAAGGGTGCAGGGGTGTGCTAACTGCAACTATAGAAATGTACTATTATTAACCTTTTTCGATGAGATATCAAAATTCTACGATTTTCGGTTTTCTATGCCAGTGAAATGCCGCTTTCCTGCAAATTTTCATATTTCTAAGTATAACGGTATCGAAATGCAAGGGGGGGGGGGGGGGGGGAACAAACTCGGATCGCATATTTTCTCCTCTACCTCTTTTCCCCTCTTTTCAAATTTGATGAAAATACCAAAAGTGGAATGTACTCGGTGTTACCTTTCTCATGATACCTCACTTACCTACACAAGATGAAAAAAATTTTGACCTTCATTTCCCCTCTATGGGGACCTCCCGTTAAAGTCAGCCCATTACAATGAATCGCTTTTTCCGGCGAATTGTAATAATTCTACATATTCCCACAAAATTTCATGTATGTAGCTTCAGCCGTTCGTGAGATAAAATATTTCATGGACAGACGGACAGACAGACAGACGGACAGACAGACATTTGACCGATTTCATAAGGGTTTTGTTTTCAATACAAACCCCTAACAAGTCAAAATCCATAATCCAGTAATATGTACTTGAGGTCGAAAAATCCATACCCGATATCTACTGATCTCTTCAATAAAGACAATGCTTTCAAAATACGCATATTATTACCAAATGACAACAAACAGACGAAGGGTAATTTTCTGTTTACGGGTCCATGGGCAAATATGTATCTTTGCAGCAACCCATCTTTTTTCATGCCTTTCGTGTGTGTCGGCAACGAGATTTACTTGGTATTTGTAGGTATACTACTCCAAATGTTCAAGAACGTTATCGGGATAATGTTCAAATTCGGCAAGATGTTCCCGTGTAAACGCAACCTAAGAGAAATGTGCATTTTTACCGCATTTTTGTTGCGTGAAGAAACGCTTGTGTAAATAACAATTGCGTTGCGTTTTTACAACCCAACCGTTGCAACGCTTGAGCATTTGCCAACGCGAGCGTTAATTTTTTCACCGCAAGCGTTGGTTTTTTCAACGCAAGCGTTGCTTTTTTTCACCGCGAGAGTTCATTTTTTGAACGCAATTACCCAAGCGTTACAACGTCCACAGCAAACGTTGTTTTTTTTCACCGGAAGCGTTCGTTTTTTCGATGCAAGCGTTGCTTTTTTTTCACCGCAAGCGCTCATTTTTTCACCGCAAGCGCTCATTTTTTCACCGCAAGAGGTCGTTTTTTCAACGTAAGCGTTGCCTTTTTCTCCGCGGTCGTTAGTTTTTTCAACGTAAATACACAAGCGTCACAATTTTAGTAGATTGCGGCTCCAGAACATTACATACTTTGAAAAAAAAGCACGCCAAATTATGGAACCAAAGTTAAAAGATTTGGTTTCTGGCGACGGTTTCATACCTCCCAGCAAAAAGTGTGGCTAACCAAATAAGGTAAGCAGCTGGGTGGCCAAAACTTGAAAATCGTAGCCCCCGTATGGGTGGTACGAAATGTTAAGGATAGGGTAGTAACAAAATTCATCAATGTCACAGGTATTTTGCTAACTAACGATGCCCGCCAATGTTACTAACGTAGGGTACTACCGTGTTTACCTTTCCTAACTTGCCTAACTTTCCCTTAAATACCCACCGTAAGTAAAAACAAGCTAGCGTGAAGGGTATCATACCTTCGTTGTGAGTTATGGTGCATTTGCCACTTTGAAATTAGTAGTAAAACTTGTTCCGATTTCATTGTTCCTATGAGAGGTATATGAAATAGTAGGCCAATTTCAACGAAATTTAGGAACATGGTTTGGTAGTCAATATGGTTAAATAATATGAATTGGTAAAGATATCTTCAGAAATAAAAACCAGGCCCGGAGTCCGAAGCGTGTATACCCTAGACTTGTACAGACCTAGTGGTGATACCAAAAGTCCCAATTGGCAACGACCATATGCATTAAAAGTGGGTCTCTTATATGGCCAGTTCATAGAGGAGGTTGGCACTCATTCAGTGGGATCTTGACCATTCTCAAAATCAATTAACTAACCCATTCTACAAATATTTATCCAATTTTTCAAGTCGCTAGCTTCATTCTATCGAAAATTAACGCTAATTTGAAGTTTCACTTGTAGGGGAGGTGGGGGTTCCTTGAGTCGGATCTTGCCCAGCATTTCCATCAACCAATTAGATCCCCCTACAAACATTTAAACAAAATTTCAAGTCTCTAGCTTCATTCTATCGAAAGTTATCGCTTATTTGAAGTTTCTTTTGTAGGGGAAGTAGGGGTTTCGATGGTCGGATTTTACATATTTTCAATATTAGTCAACTGGATCATACTACAAACATTTGACCAAAATTTCAAGTCGCTAGCTTTATTTTGTCGTAAGTTATCGCTTATTTCAAGTTTCATTTCTAGGGGAGGTAGGGGTTCCTTAGGTCGGATCTTACCCATCTTTAATGCCAACTAACCCGATCTCACTTTCAATATTTTGCCAAAATTTCAAGTTGCTGGCTTCATTCTATCAAAAGTTATCGCTTATTTGAAGTTTTATTTGTAGGGGAGGTGGGGGTTCCTTGAGTCGGATCTTGCCCATTTTCAATACCAACAAAGTAGGTTTTATTAGCAACATTCTTTCAAATTTTCAACTTTGCTAGTATCATTTTTTCGAAATTTATCGTAATTAAAGGAATATTTAATTTTTGGAAATTTGTAGGGGAGGTAGGCGTTCCTTTGATCTGATTATGCCCAACTTACATAATCTTAAGCAGCTTCTCACTTCAAGGTTACACGCCAAAAATCAGGTGTCTACGTCAATTGGTTCAGGAGTTATAGACAAAAAACCTGAAAAGTAGGGTAGTACGGGGTTCTTTGTAAGAAAATTACCGTTAGTTTTCAACTGATCGATTTTATTTTCCCAGGAGAGTATGAGATTACCCTCGTGAGTAATCTATCAAAGCTAGAGCTTTTCATGTTTCTTTAATCGGGAGTTATAGATATATTTATGTATTTTACATATGTAGGGGAGGTAGGCGTTCTCTTGGCCTGATCATGCCCATTTTCAATACCATCCAACTAGATCACACTTCCAACATTTGACCAAAATTTCAAGGCTCTAGCTTCATTTTATCGAAAGTTATCGTGCGAACGGACAGACAGACGGACAGACAGACAGACAGACATGGCTAAATCGAATTAGGAGGTGACCCTGATCATTTATATATATACATTGCCATACCTCCGGAGCCTCCTTTAAGGTGTTACATATTTCCGTCGTGACAAAAACAATATACCCTATACTATAAGTCTAGGGTATAAAAAAATTCTAATAAAAACTTGCTTTTGGAACAATCATTTCTATGACAGCTATATGATAAAGTGGTCCAATTTCAACCAAATGCGGGATTGTGATTTGACTATAGATACTATTGATTCCTGTGAAATTTGAAAAAGATATCTTTAGAAATAAAAAAGTTTTTCTCAGAATGGCGAATTCTTGGACCGGTCGTTCCTATGGCAGCTATATGACGTAGTGGTCCGATTCCATTGGTTCCGACATCTATACTGCGTGCAATAAAAAGAAGGCTCTGTACAGAATTTCAGCTCGATAGCTTTAAAACTGAGGGACTAGTTTGCATAGAAACAGACGGACAGACGGACAAAGATTAATCGACTCGTCTCATCATACTGACCAAGAATATATAGTTTATGTGGTCATGACAAAGTTAATAGACCCTATCACATCCGTGAAGGGTATAAAAAATCAGCTACAGCTACATCCGGTTAGTATGCCTATTTGATTTTACGGTTGGGTGGTTTTCCTAAGAATTGTTTTTATAATTTTTTCAACATTTAAATCAAATTTTTGTGTTTACATGTCCGACTGGGACTCGAACTTGGGTCGTTCTGCCTCAGAAGCCATCGCGCTACCACATGTGCCATCGGGACTACTTACGGTGGATATTTAGGGGACCAACTTAGGAAAGGTAAATACAGTAGTAGCCTACATTAGTAACATTGGGGGCACCGTTGGTTGGCAAAATACCTGTGATATTTGTGAATTTTTTCATTACCCTATCTTTAACATTTCGTAACACCCATGCGGGGGTTCCGATTTTCATGTTTTGGTTAACCAGTTACCTACCCTACTTGGTTAGCCACGCTTTTTGTTGGCTGAATAAAAATGGCATAGCATAGCTATTTTGGGTGGTACGCGTTATCGGGAGGTACAGTTTTTTGCTGGAATATCATTTCATTTCGAGGTTTCCCGCAGATTTATTCAGATACATACACACATCGGAGTGTGGTGCAAAGATCAATTCTCCAATCATTTACTATTTTCGAACCACAAGTCGATATTATCCGCTTTGGGTTCACCAGATCTCAGACCATTTTCATACAAAACGACAGGCCGGTTTTAATCCTGTTCTCGTATGGGATCTCATCGGATCAGAGTTGAAAGCAAATTGGTTGAACATCAACTTATGTCGCCTCCATCTAAATGTATACTGAGTCCGAAATTCGGCCCACGACGGCAAAGTATCTGTATGGTGCCTGTTTAAGTTCGCTCAGCGCTGAGCTGTGGCTTTCTTTTTATCACCATACACTGTCGAACTCGAACACGAACCTGGTACAAATGACCTCTGAATAGTTCAAGACACACACACATACACTTCACATAAACCTGAAGAAAACAGGTCCACTTGTACCATGTTCGAGTTCGAGTTGGAGTTCGACAGTGTATGATGTCACTAAAGGTCGCCACACATGAACGCGCACAACCACGACCGAACTTCCATCGAATCATCAATTTATAAAACGGTGAAAATAGGGCGAATTTTTTTTCCGCACGTTCTGTGAAATTGATGGTTCGATGTAAGTTCGGTCGTGGTTGTGCGCGTTAATGTGTCGCGACCTTTACATTTCAACCAAATTATAATTATTAAACATACAAGTGTATCTTTATTTGCGCCGACTTGTAACGTCCGTTGGCTCCGGACAACATGTGGTCTTTTCGAGTCGCTGTCAACTAGTGACAAGTCTCTACTTCTTTATTCACAAGGTCCGTTTACAAAAGTCCTTCTCCGGGGTCCGTTTACAATCGTCGTTCCACAGGGTCCGTTTACAATCCTTATTTTTCAAATTTAAATCGTTATACATTTGAGATTATATTGTACTATAGCTCGGCCATCCTGACGGAAATGATTGCCTGAATTCACGAATCATCATTGCTCCCGGAGCGCTCCTTCCCCTCTTGAGCGCTGTGGTAGCGCTACTGTCCCAATGTCTGGTGAATGCAATCGCTCCATGGAGCCGGTGCTGAGCGGCTACTTCCCCTTCTGAGCGAAAATTTTCCACGCTCCCTTGGCTTGGAGCGTGATACAGTTTTGTTTTCACAATTCGCATCACAGATGGTGCGCGCGTCATTTGAATTTGAATTTTACGTTAATTGTATTTTCGTTGTGTATGCGCGGTTATGCTCCTAGTGGGACCTGGGGCATAGCGCGACAACTAATGATGCGCGTCATCGTATTCAGTTATTAGCAATGGGACCGGCACGACTTCTATTATGATTTCCCGTTACTGTGCATGTTTGGCTAATTGGGCATTTAACCGGTTGCCGCAGCAACCGTGTATTGCTGTTGTAGCGAATGGTCAGAGTTGCAGTGTATATGTGTGTTACATGTTAATTCCGTTTCAAGCTCCTCGGTGTCAAATAAGTTCTGAGACTACACAATAGCAGCATAGTTGACCACAGGTCTTCCGACTGCTTTGTGTGACCAGTAGCGTTTATTACCACGTCCTTATTGCGAGTGATTTGAAACCCGGCCAAACCAAACAATTTAAACAGACAGCCGTTTGTCAGACATTAGGCGTGTCAGCTGATGTCACAAATTCGGTAAGTAGCCGGTGTATTCACAAAACAAGTTTGTGACAGGTAGCTCTTGAACCGTGTGACATGGAGGGGAGATGTCGCTCCGTAGCTGCTCATTGTTCTCTGAATGAGCCCATTGGCCTCAATCATATTTTTTAACTTGTTTTTTTTTTTACTTTTTTTTCGAATCTATCTACGACTATTCTCCTTAACTACCCCTGTTGCCATGAATAACCTGCGAAGTGTCTGTCACCTACGGCTCTACCCATTTCTTTATTCGACTAGCTTCTACTACTCCGTCATATGGTAGTTGCGTCGCCTGACAATTTTCGATATCCAGGATGACATACCTGTCGTTTGGCAACACTTTATGAATCATATAAGGTCCACGATATTCCTCATTGAATTTCTTGTTCGTACCAGCAGTTGTATCTACGTGTCTGATTACCACAAAATCGCCCTTCGAGTATTTCTTCGGCGGTTTGCATTTAGCGGCAAAATACATGGCGTTTGTTTCCTGCGATTTCCGTATTTCGTCGGCGGCTTCCTGTCGCATATCGTCTAGCTAGGTCCTTCCTATCTTCTGCAGTCTGTTCCTCTTACAGGAGTTCGGTCATCTAATCCACGGTGGCGCCCCTCTGGTTTATCCTGAATAGCAGTTGGCTCGGGGTCTTCTTCGTCGATCAGTGCACTGAGTTGTTTAATGCGAATTCAACTTGCTCCAACATCTACGGCCAGTCTGAATGTTCCACGGGCTCGGTCACTTTACTCAGTATGGCTGTTAATGTCACCATACACTGTTGAACTCGAACTCGAGCACGAACATAGTACAAATGTCCTCTGACACACACATACACTTCACATAAGTGTGAAGAAAAATGGTCCACTTGTACTAGGTTCGTGTTCGAGTTCGACAGTGTATGATGGCACTTATGATGCGGTTAACTCGCTCAACTCAGCCGTTTGCTTGGGCTGAAGCGACTGCTAGTTTTACGTGGTCGGTGTTTCGCTTCAATAAGAATTCTCCGAACTTTAGCGACGTAAAACTAGTGCCCCTGTCACTTATAATTCGTCGCGGCCGACTATACATGGCGAAGTACTTATTAATGCATATTTCTACTTCCTTTGTACCGGTAGACTTTACGGTGAACAGCTTGGTAAATTTAGTGAAACCGTCAACTACTAGCAGGATATGTCTTCTGGCTCCCCGGACTGACGGTAGAGGCCCAAAGTGGTCTACGTAAATGGTTTCGAAAGGCACTGGCTTCTTGGGTATGCTGAACAGGTTTCGTTCGGTGATTCATACCGGCGGTGAACACATGATGCAGCGAATACAATTTTTTATAAATCTCTTAATTTTGGGCTTCATATGATCGAACCAGTAGTTTCTCTTCACTTGGTCCAACGTCTTGTCGACCCCTAAATGGCAAATCTTCTCGGGTATCAGTCGAATCACGTTCTCCTCCATTTCTTGCGGAACATATAGTTGTGACCGGCCCATCTTATCTCGTCGGAAGACCAATCCGTCCTTTAACTCAAAATCCTTTATATATTCTTCTTCCAGCCGTCTGCGTATTAATATTCCACTGCGGTGTTGCATGCGGAACGTGAAATGCTGCAATTCCAAGGCCCACCTTGCGATCTTCGGCCATATGTTTTTCTTATCAAATGTGAGTGATGATAACGCACTGCAGTCGGTTATCACTTTGAAAGTTATTCCGTGTAAATAGCTCCGGGACTTTCTTACCGCATATACGATAGCTAGTGTCTCCAACTCATAGCTGTGCATGCGAGATTCTTCAGGTGATGCCGCCCTTGAATAGTAGTACACCGGGTGGAACTTTCCATCTTGCTGTCTTTGCATCAGTATTGTGCCATATCCGATACTGCATGCGTCAGTGTGAAGCTCGGTTTCGCTCGACTGACTAAAAATTGCTAGCACTGGGGTGGTCGTCATCTTCTCCTTTAATTCTTCAAATGCTTGTTTGCATCAGTCATCTATTTCAAACCGGACGCTCTCTCGCAATAACCGTTGTAGCGTTGGTAGCGGGATTTTTGCGTAGTTCGGCACAAATCTTCGAAAGAATGAGAACAACCGATCGTACTTGCTTGAGGGTTTTGGGCGGCGGGTAGTCTATTATAGCACGTCGGTGTGCCGCTTGGTCTGATCCTCTCTTTGTACACCATATACCCCAGAAACTCCATATTTTCATAGGCGATCCGGCACTTATTTAGGTTCAACTTCAGCCCGCACTTCGCTAGTCGGTGCATAACTTCGGTGAGTAGTATCTATGTGTGACTCTAAGTCTTCGGTGGCGATAGTGATGTCGTTCATGTAAACAATAATTTTTCCGGCCTCTATAAGGTCCCTCAATCGGTTATGAATATATCGGAAGAATACAGCTGGTCCGGTCTTCAGGCCAAACGGCATTCGGTTGCATTCATACTGTCCGTACGGTGTGACGAACGATGTATATTTCTTTGAGTCCTCCGCGATCTTCCCGTGAAAAAATCCGTTTTCTAGATCTAGGGCGGTGAAGTATCACTTCTCCCCCAGATAGTCCAGACAGTCCTCCATCAGTGGCATGGGGTAGTTGTCGCGAACCATGACCTTATTTAAGCTGCGGTGGTCCACACATTTCCGGTATTTTCCGTTCTTCTTCTGTACCATCACGATGGACGACGTATATGGTGATTTACTCTCCCGTATGATCCCTTTCTGCAACAAATCGTCGATAATTTCCTTCAACGCAGTGCGTTCTTCAAACGACAACCGCTTTGGGTAATGGTGGAACGGCGCGTCACTTTTTAGTCGAATTTTCATTTCGAAGTCACCTTTCTCGACCGTAACGTCGGAAAATATATATTCCTCCTTGATCTTCTGTTCGATTTTCGCTACTACTTCCTTTCCGAGGAACGGGTTCACGTCTATCGTCTTCTCGGGTGTCTTATCGTCAATCGCCATTATCCCTCCTATCTCTCTTAAGTACGCGTCCATTTGCTCTTGTTTCTCGGCGTGTGGTCCACTGGCACCTGATATAACTGCAGGTACTTTTCTTGCTACATGAAATAGTTCTACTTGGTGTTCGCGGTTTAATAGGCAGAAGGTAGCAAGGCAACATTCGCTAAGGCTATACTTTCTAAGATTAAGGGATCGAGCAAACAGAAACACAACCCAGTCTTTTTACCGTCCGCCGCTCCATTCGAATCCTTCATTGACTTATTCGGAACTACATTGCTTATTCTATTATTATTTATCATTCTGAGGGCAATGCCAAATTTCGCTAGCGCTGCTAAATAAATAAATAAGTAGTAGTGGCGTCGGCGTCATACCATCCGGCACAATCAGCAAGTTTACTTTCCTACGGCGGTTCCGAATGGTAATGTAACAATCGATCTTACCGAACGTCCGAACACGGGTTTTTCCCAGGCCCCAATATGGGGTATCATAGAGCTCACTTCGCACTTCGAATGGGACGGTGGATCTTGCAACCAAGTTAGCGGGGCAGCCGGTATCGAAAAGAGAAAGAATGGCTGTACTCCTGCTGTGCTCTTTCCTAACGTCAATAAAGGCAACATTTACCATCGACAAGGCGCTGAGCGATTTAGCTCCATCTTCATCACTGTCGGTTTCCTCGTTTCGGTCGGCGGCGGCGGCGGCTACCGTGACGGACTTCTTCAGCTTTTGGAGATACTTCGGCCTCGAGCACGATCTGCGGCCGTGCCTTCGCCGCCAGCAATTGAAGCACACATCCCTGGGTCGCTCTTCGTACGGGCAAGTCGGTTTTCGGTGCCCGAATCGGGAACAGTTGAAACATCGCTCGGCTTCCGGGTGGGAGTGCTCCCCGCGGTGGTACGGTCGGTCATGCTCTTCGGTTTGACGTCTATTGTTGCTGGACGATTTTCCGACCCGGGCATTGCTTGTTGGTGTTCTAGCATGTTGACTGCGTCTTTTACCTCGTCCATGGTTCGTGCGGTGGCGAATAGTACGTAGTCGCTGGTTTTGTTGCTCAGACCCTCCAAAAAGAAGGTCACCAGTTCCATCTTCGTCACATCACTTCGGCAGGCGACGGACTCCATTTCCATCACATAACGTCGGACACTCTCGCCCGGCTTCCTGATACGATTGCGGAGTGCTTGATATCCCTCCTGGCTCCGCATACGTTAAAGCACCCCGCGCCAGCAGGAGTCGTGCCGGCCCGACTAAGGAATTGCGTTGCGTCAGAAACTTCAGCAATTCGTCGGCGTTCACCTGCACAAAGATTTGCTCGGTGCCAGGTGTCGTATGAAATCATGCACCCCAAACGCTCGGTCCTCTCCACTGAATTTGAGGATCGCGTGTTTGATATCTTGGAAATGCATTAACCTTCCATAGGGTTACCCTGAAACGGCGGTCGCGGCGGGTCGTTGGGCTTTTTCGATTTCCCCCCCCCCCCCCCCCCCCCTCTCCATTCGGGCGATCTCATTCTTCAGGAGCAATATTTCGTGTCGGCGGTGTAGGTTAGTTAGCTCCCGCTCCAAGTCGTCTACCTCCTGAGCCGGCTGAGGCGGCTGTGGTATGCTGCTGGTCGGCAGTATCGTTTCGTGTAACTGCGGTTGCTGCGGATAGCTTGTTGGAGGTCCCTGTCGTCCTGGCTGCGGCTCTTGGTCTTGCAATGGCGATATTGTTTCATCCGGCGACTGCGGAGGGGTTAGATGATGTTGTGGCGGCGGATTTAACATTGGCAATCGGAGGGACATCGGCGGCGGTGGTTCTACGGGCTTTCGGTTGTTCAACGGCAGCTCCTCTTCGGGCTGGGCCCTGATGGCGGTTTCGTTCGGGCCACTTTCCTCGGCCTCATCGATAAAATTGGCCGTATCCTGGCCATCGCCCTCCTGGCTCTACTCGTCGTTTTCCTCTTCTCGTCCTCGCATCTCGACCACGTAAATTTCGCACGTTTTGGGGTGCTGGCTTCGGGTGACACGGCTAGCCATGATTTCTCGCGATAATAATACTTGTTATTTCTCCAAGCGGCTGCGATCCCACTTCTGAGTTGTAGTATCTTTATTTGCGCCGACTTGTAACGTTCGATGGCTCCGGATTTTGATTTGCGACCGTTAAAAAAGTGGAGTCAATGAAAGACAACATGTGGTCTTTTCAAGTCGCTGTCAACAAATGACAAGTCTCTTCTTCTTTATTCACAAGGTCCGTTCACAAAAGTCCTTCTCCGGGGTCCGTTTACAATCGCCATTCCACAGGGTCCGTTTACAATCCTTATTTTTAGAATTTAAATCGTTATACATTTGAGATTATACTACACAAGATAAAATTAACTGGATGGCCATGTTTCACAAAAGTCCTTCGACCATATATTTTTTACGCCAGAAGTCCTACTTGAGACCTAGTGTAGACCTAGTTATGATAGCCAAAACTTCTTTTTCCACCACACTCGGTTTTATGTGTATATCTGAATAAATCTGCGGCAAACCTCGAAACGAAATCAAATGTATATTAACCAGACCGACGCTTCGCTTCGGCCTGAAGTCCGAAGCGTATATACCCTAGACTTGTACGGACCTAGTGGTGATACCAAAAGTACCCATTGGCAACGACCATTTGCATTAAAAGTTTCCTATATAACCAGTTGTTAGGGGAGGTTGGCACTCTTTCAGGAGGATGTTGACCATTCTCAAAATCAATTAACTAACCCAATCTACAAATATTTGCCGAATTTTTCAAGTCGCTAGCTTCATTCTATCTAAAGTTATTGCCTATTTGAAGTCTCAATTGTAGGGGTAGGTTTTTTTGTCGAATCTTGCGCATTTTTCATAACAACCAGATCCAAGTACAAACATTTGACCAAAGTTTCAAGTCATTAGCTTCATTTTATCGAAAGTTATTGCTTATTTGTGTAGTCCGGATAGTGAAAGGTTAGCACGTTCGCCTTCTACGCACTGGGCCCTGGTTCGATTCCCACTGAATGCGGTAGTTTTCAATGAAAAAGGGGATTTACGTGTCGGACTATGAGCCCACTCAGCTGTTAAAATGAGTACCCTTTTATGGGGTAAATAACTCGGCTGAGCGTGTTGCTGATCACACACCTCTGTACAAGACATACCGTCACGATCTAGAAAATGAGATGATGCTAACTCATCTCGAGGCCATGGTTCAAATTGGACTGTTGCCCTAGTTATTTGTTATACCCTTCACGGATGTGATAGGGTGTATTAACTTTGTCATGAAGTTTGTAACGCACAGAAGGAAGCTTCTCCGACCATATAAACTATACATATATATTCTTGGTCAGTATGATGAGGCGGGTCGATTAAACTTTTTCCGTCTGTCCGTCTGTCTGCCTGTCTGTCTGTCCGTCTGGTTCTATGCAAACTAGTCCCTCAGTTTTGAAGCTATCGAGCTGAAATTTTAGGCTTGTTTTTTTGCGTAACCGTGTAGGGTCTCTGCTCTGGTTGCGAAAAAAAATGCTCTAGGGCAGCATCTAGGTTAAATTTCCAATCGTGAAGTTGTCCATACTGACGTCAAGTGGTGCGCGTCATATGTGGGGGAAATACAATACAAATTCGGATGAAATATCAGTTTGATTGTCGGATCGTTTATTTATTGCGACAGCGGACATTTATAAATTTGGCGTACCGCTCTAACTTAACAAATATCATTCAAACAAGTTATTTCTCAGTGACAGCTACAAGTGCAACTCTATCCAAATGGGTCGCGGGTTCGATCCCCAGCAAATTCTTATCTTTTTTCCTTCTTTTTTGTTCCATTGATATATTACTTTTAGTAATCTTATTGAAAATGTATTATTTAATAATAGGCATGGGCCCAATATTAGTTTACTAATGAATTTGGCTGAGTGACAGAAACACAATCGTGCCAATATCGACATATTACGTTCTACACGACACCAGAGCCATCTGTGTGTGGATGTGTGTGCATGTGGAATTTATCGAGGGGTTATAGCGTGTAGGGCAGCCACCCAAATAAGCTATCCCGGTTAATGTTGTTGGTGTAACGCGTGTGTTATTTTATCCTAGTTACACGCGATAAATTCCCAAAAAAAGCACACCTATTTGTACAAAGCCTTCTTTCTATTGCACGCTGTATATATGTCGGAACCAATGGAATCGGATCACTAGGTCATATAGCTTCCATAGGAACGACCGGTCCAAAAATTCGTCTTTGTGAGAAAAACTTTTTTATTTCTAAAGACATCTTCTTAAAATTTCACACCAGACAATAATATCTTTAGCCAAATTATATTCACGAATGTGGTTCAAATTGGACTACTCTATCATATAGCTGTCATAGGAACGACAGTTCCAAAAGCAAGTTTTTGTTTGAAAAACTTTTTTATTTCTGAAGATATCTTTACGAAAGTTCATATTATTCAATTATAGTGACTGCTAAGCCACTTTTCTATTTGGTTGAAATCAGCTCACTATTTCATATACCTCTCATAGGAACAGTGAAATCAGAACAAGTTTTATTACTAATTCCAAAGTGGCAAAATCACCATAAATGACAACGAAGGTATGACACTTCGCTTCATACCTTCGGCTAGCTTGTTTTTATTTTTATTGCTTATTTGAAATTTAATTTGTAGGGGAGGTAGGGGTTCCGCGGGGCAGATCTTGCCCATCATTGCCACCAACCAATTATATCATGCTATTAACATTTAAGCAAACTTTCAGATCTCTAGCTTCATTCTATCGAAAGTTATCGCTTATTTGAAGTTTCATTTGTAGGGGAAGTAGGGGTTTGGTTAGTCGGGTTTTACATATTTTCAATATCAGCCAGCTGAATTCTACTACAAACATGTAACCAAAATTTAAAGACGCTAGCTTTATTTTATCGTAAGTTGTCGCTTAGTTTGAGTTCCATTTGTAGGGAGGTATGGGTTCCTTGGGTCGGATCTGGCCTATCTTTAATACTAACTCAATCTTACTTTAAACATTTGACCAAAATTTCAAGTTTCTGGCTTCATTCTATCAAAAGTTATCGCTTATTGGAAGTTCCATTTGTAGGGGAGGTAGGGGCTCGTTGGGTCGGATCTTGCCCATTTTCAATACCAACCAAGTAGAACTTACTGTCAACATTCTACCAATTTTCAACTTGCTAGTGTCATTCTATCGAAAGTTATAGTAATTGAAAGAATATTTAATTTTTTGAAATTTGTAGGGGAGGTAGGTGTTCCTTTGATCTGATTATGCCCAACTTACTAAAACTCAAACAGCTTCTCACCTCAGAGTTTCACGCCAAATTCAAGTGTCTACGTCAACTAGTTTCTTAAATGTCTGTAGCATCATCTAAAAGGTTGGTGGCACTGATGGGCAGCATCAGACCCAAGGAACCTCTACCTCCCCTACAAATGGAACAGCAAATAAGCGATAGCTTCAAATAAGCGAAAAACTTTCGATAAAATGAAGCTAATAACTTGAAATTTTGGTTAATTGTCTTACTGGGATCTAGTTGGTTGTCATTGAAAATGCACAAGATCCGACAAAGGAAACCCCTACCTCCCCTACAAGTGAGACTTCAAATAAGCAATAACTTTCGATAGAATGAAGCTAGCGACTTGAAAAATTCGACAAATATTTGTAGAATCAATCAATTAACGAACTGATTTTGAGAATGGGCAAGATCCTCCTGAATGAGTACCAACCTCCCCTATAAACTGGCCATATAGAAAACTCACTTTTAATGCATATGGTCGTTGCCAATTGGTACTTTTGGTATCACCACTAGGTCTGTACAAGTCTAGGGTATATACGCTTTGAGTCTGGTTATACCCTAGGCTTTTAGTATAGTTATACCCTAGACTTTTAGTATAGGGTATATTGTTTTTGTCACGACGGAAATATGTAAAACCTTAAAGGAGGCTCCGGAGGTTTGGCAATGTATATAGTATATAAATGATCAGGGTCACCCCCTGATTCGATTTAGCCATGTCTGTCTGTCTGTCTGTCTGTCTGTCTGTCTGTCTGTACGTCTGTCCGTCTGTCTGTCCGTTCGCACGATAACTTCCGATAGAAGGAAGCTAGAGCTTAGAAATTTTGGTCAAATATTGGAAGTATGATCTAGTTGGTTGGTATTGAAAATGGGCGTAATCAGTCCAAGAGAACGCCTGCCTCCCCTACATATGTAAAATAATTAAATGTATATATAACTCCCGATTAAATAAACGTGAAAAGCTCTAGCTTTGGTAGATTGCTCGTGAGGATGATCTTCTTCTCTCCTGGAAAAATAAAATCGATCAATTGAAAACTAACGGCAATTTTCTTACAAAGAGCCCCGTACTACTCTACTTTTCGGGTTTTTTGTCTATAACTCTTGAACCAATTGATGTAGACACTTGATTTTTGGCATGCAACCCTGGGGCAAGAAGCTGCTTGAGTTCTAGTAAGTTGGGCATAATCAGATCAAAGGAACGCCTACCTCCCTTACAAAATTTCAAAAATTAAATATTCATTTAATTACGATAACTTTCGATAGAATGACACTAGCGAGTTGAAAATTTGTTAGAATGTTGTTAGTATGATCTACTAGGTTGGTATTGAAAATGGGCACGATCCGACTCAACCAACCCCTACCTCCCCTACAAATGCAACTTCAAATAAGCGATAACTTTAGACAGAATCAAGCCAGCGACTTAAAGTTTTGGTCAAATGTTTGAAGTGAGATCGGGTTAGTTGGTATTCAAGATGGGTTAGATCCGACCTAAGGAACCCCTACCACCCCTAGAAATGAAACTTAAAATAAGCGATAACTTACGACAAAATAATGCTAGCGATTTAAAATTTTGGTCAAATGTTTGCAATAGGATCCTGTTGGCTAATATTGAAAATAAGTAAAATACGACTAACGAAACCCCTACTTCCCCTACAAATGAAACTTCCAATAAGCGATAACTTTTGATAGAGTGAAGCTAGAGACTTGAAATTTTGTTTAAATGTTTGTAGCATGATCTTATTTGTTAGTGGCAATGATGAGCAAGATCCGACTCAAGGAACTCTACCTCCCCTACAAGTGAAACTTCAAATAAGCAATAACTTTCGATAGAATGAAGCTAGCGACTTGAAAATTTCGACAAATATTTGTAGAATGGGTTAGTTCATTGATTTTGATAATGGTCAAGATCCTCCTGAATTGCTAACCTCTTCTATAAACTGGTTCGGCCTGGTTTTATTATAATTTTACATCAAAAACAATAAAAGTTAATTAAAAAAATTAATAATTTGTGATAGTCCGAAACCCAAAATGGTTTCCTCAAATTCTCCAAATATTGGCTCATTTTTTTCTTCATAGTCGTCATCATCTTCGGACTCTACATCAAAGACCGTGTTTTCTCCAAACTGAATTGCTACGTTGTGAAGAATACAACACGTTAGCAATTCTGGAGCTAAACGCATATAATTCAGACAGGGAAATTTTTCTTTCAACTTTCCTGCAAAAATGAAAAATATTGTGAATTAAATAAATAGGTAAATAGGGAAAAATTTACCAATACTATTTTCGATAAATCTTCTTGTTTTCTCTTGCGCACGATTAAATCGTTGTTCCCCTTGATCATTAGGATCTCTTCGCAATGGTTAAATAAGCCAAACCTTTAATGGATATGCGCTGTCTCCCAGAATAACAGCACCGAAAAGAGTCGATAGTCACTTTCGAGATTTGCGAAAACGACAGAATTCCGTAAAACCCTGGCATCGTGCACACTTCCCGGCCAATTGGCATTTACAGCATACAAGTTTCGATCGGGGCCACATATCATCATCACATTTAGTGCATGCTTCCCATGGCGATTAACAAAATGGTCTCCATTGTGATGGGGAGCATCTACATTGACCTATGTCCCATCTATACATATAGCTGATGCGGGAAATTCACCAAGTTTAAAGAAACTCGAAGCAATGCTATTTGTATTTGTTGGCCATCGAAGAGCGTCCGCTAGCAACACACTAACAATTGTACCTGAAACACGATGTACCGTACGGCAAACCGTTGATTTGTGCATTCCGTTCATAACGCTAATTCCAATGATTATCATCCATTCCCCAACCAATGCAAAGTTTTCAGAAGTTTTTGTATTGAGCTTAATGCACTGTTCCTTAAGCCCAACATACACCATCCGGAATTCCTGTCCGGAAAAACTGATGAGGCCCGGCCTTCCGGTTTGCCTGAATATAGAATACACCATACACCATCCGGGGGGGGGGGGGGGGGGCAAAGACCTTTTCCATAGTCCTCCGCGTGGGCGCCCCCTGGTAACGGCAGTGTATCAATTCGCTGACGGCCAATGTCTTAGCGATAAGACAGTTTGGAAAAGGCAGATAGCTGTAGCCTGAATGGCTGACGAACACCTAAGCGTCTCAGGTCTAGTAGGATGGAATGACTTGCGTAGTTGGACCTGCTACATAGTTGTGTGGGCTCCAGCACGTTTATTAAACCATCTGAAGCAGCTATCTCCGAGGCCATCCCCTGAATGGGGTTAAGCGACGTGCTGACAACTCGTCCTTGTAAAAACCACTCCATGTCAAGAAACCTGGAACAAAAGCCTCGGATTGGACGGATCAACAACGACGACCACGCAAACGAATAAAGGATTATTCTTTCGGATCCTGGAATGTACGCTCCCTGAACAAACCGGGGGCCGAAAAGGCCCTCCTTCAACAGGTCGAAAAGTACAAACTGAGCATTACTGCAGTCCAGGAAACAAATTGGCTTGGCAGCGAGATTAATGACAAGAAATCGCACACAATTTTTACAAGTGGCAAACCATCGGGCCGCAAGGAGTTTGGAGTAGCATTTATAGTGAACAATCACCTCAAACCGCATATTACTGACTTCAAACCCATAAATGAACGGCTGTGTGCGATTCGCATCAAGACTCGATTCTTCAATCTCTGGCTCATCAATGTGCATGCCCCCACTGAAGTTAAAGAAGACGCAGTAAAAGACGAGTTCTACGCCCCCCTTGAAACTCTCTTCGACTCACTTCCAACAAACGACGTCAAATTGCTGCTGGGAGACTTTAACGCGAAAGTCGGGAATGAAAGTTGGCATCGGGGGACCTCTGGAGGCCACAGCCTCCATGAAGAATGTAACGATAACGGCCAGCGACTTATCGACTTCGCCTGCAGCAGGAATCTAGTCGTAAGCTCTACGTGTTTCCCGCATCGACGCATTCACAAGCAGACCTGGAAGTCTCCAGACGCACATACCGTCAACCAAATTGACCACGTCCTCATTTGCAGGAGATGGGCGTCTAGTGTCATGGATGTCCGCTCCTATCGAGGAGCAAACTGCGACTCAGATCATCACTTGGTGAAGACGACCTACAGATGTAGAATTTCCTCAGTGCACCAGTCAAGAATCAGCCCTCCTAAAATCTTTGCGGTTGATAAGCTCTTGAGTGATGCTACAGCGGTGGCGTATACTACTGCCCTTGAGGAAAAACTATCACCTATGCTACACAACATCAGCAACACAGGCGTCCATGGGTTCTGGGAAGAACTGAAGGGTACCATCAAGGATGTTGCAGAGAAGGTCGTGGGATATAAAGCCCGGCGAGCGCGAAATGACTGGTTCGACGAAGAATGCAAAAATTCACTTGACGCGAAAAACGAGGCCTACAGACAATGGATTCAACGAGGAACCAGAGCCAGAAGAGAAAAATTTGACGAGCTACGGCGAATATCGAATAGAATAATTAGACGTAAGAAACGTAAATACTTTGACGAGCAGTAGCTGAACATAAACGAAAACTTAGCTAATAGGAACACCAGACAAGCGTACAAACTAGTAAATACAATTAAGAACGGCTACCAACCCAGGACTAGCCTTTGTAAGGACAAGGATGGAAACATCATCAGCGACACCGATGGTATTAACAAACGATGGGCCTCTTATTTTGAAGAGCTTCTAAACCGACCATCTAACATCCCCATACAGGAAGCTCTCGACGATATTGTTGATCTAGGCCCACCCATTCAACCCCCGACAGTAGAAGAAGTTGATCTCGCGTTGCGGTCACTATAACGAAATAAAGCGCCGGGCGCTGACGAGATTCCAGCTGAACTGCTAAGATTCGGTGAAACGAGTCTAGTTGATGCCATACATCAATTACTCCTGCGAGTATGGGAGAACGAGGAGATCCCAGACGATTGGCGCAGAAGCATCATCTGTCCAATTCATAAAAAGGGAGATAAACTGCGGTGTGAAAATTACAGGGGCATCTCTCTAGTTTGTACGTCCTATAAAATTTTGACGAAAATTCTGGAAAATAGAATAAAACCGTACGCAGAACGAGTCATTGGCGAATATCAAAGCGGTTTCAGACCTGGTCGCTCCACAACCGATCAGCTCTTCTCAGTCAAACTGATACTCCAGAGGTGCTGGGAATACAACGTAAACGTATACCAAATCTTTGTCGACTTCAAGCAGGCATACGACAGTATCGATCGTGGAGTACTGTACAACATCTTGCTGCAATTTGGTATACCAGCAAAATTAGTGCGACTGACAAAGATGACGATGACCAACTCCGTCTCACAAGTCAGGATCCAGAATAGACTTACTGATCTATTTGAAACACGCACTGGTTTGAAACAGGGCGACGGGCTGGCACCGACGCTCTTCAACCTAGCACTGGAATACGTTATTCGGGCCATGAATATGGACAACAGCAAGACGCTACTCATCAAGTCGACACAATTGGCAGCGTACGCCGACGACATCAACATCATGTCCCGAAGATTGGCTGACGCAGAAGAACTTCTGCATACGCTCGATACCGCTGCAAAGGAAGTTGGATTACGTATTAACGAGGGTAAAACTAAAATAATGATGCAATCGGTGACAAGGACACCTGCACAACCGAGCATCAACGTGGGAGACCTCAACATCGAGTTCGTGAACAACTTCATCTACCTGGGTTGCAACCTGTCAAGGGACGCCAACGAAACTGACGAAATCAAGCGACGGATACAGTTAGCTAATAAGACTTTTTTCTCGGTTCTCCCCATAATGAAATCGAAACATGTGCACAGAAACACGAAGCTCCGCGTGTACAAAACCATTATACGACCAGTGCTATGCTATGGCTGCGAAGCATGGACCCTAACTCAAGCCTCCGAAAACATGCTAGACACTTTCGAACGTAAGGTTCTACGGCGAATTTTCGGGGCTGTTTGCGATCGAGATGGATGGCGCATCCGGTACAACCATGAGTTGTATGAAATGTACGATGAGCTGCAAGTCTCGAAAATCGTCAAACTACAACGACTTCAATGGGCAGGGCATGTACAAAGAATGGACGATGATCGCATGCCTAAGAGAGTAATGAATGCAGAACGAGTCGACGGAGCGAGACTGCGAGGACGACCGAGATCTCGTTGGGAGAGCTCAGTAGGTGTGGACGCGGTCGCGTGACCGAGATAATTGGAGGATAATGATCCAGGCGGCCAAGGCCCGACGTCGGGCTGTCGCGCCACGATGATGATGATACACCATCCGGAATTCCTTCCGGGAAAGCTGATCAGGCCCGGCCTTGAAGAATTCCGGATCGTGTATGGCTGCTTCAGGCCGCCTCAAGGCGAACTGTCCGGCCGCGTGACTAAAAAAAATTTACACTGGAGTTTTTTTTCAAACAGACGAATGTATCTGAAGCTTGGCTATGGAAAATAAAATGCGGTACAATTCAGTGCAATAGGTAGATACTTTCATTCTATGGCGATATGATCGATTCCCAATTATCCATCCGCTGGCCTCAAGGCCAGAATTCCTCAAGCAATTCCATCCGGCGGCCTGTCCGCCCGCCTCAAGGCGAACTGTCCGGCCGCGTGACTAAAATGAATTTTCACTGGGTTTTTTTTTTCAATGGGCGAATGTATCTGAAGCTTGGCTATGTAAAGTAAAATGCCGTACAATTCAATGCAATAGATAGATACTTTCATTCTATGGCATTTTACTCTCCATAGCCAAGCTTCAGATACATTCGTCTATTGAAAAAAAAACTCCAGTGAAAATTCATTTTAGTCACGCGGCCGGACAGTTCGCCTTGAGGCGGCCGGACAGGCCGGCTTGAGGCCAGCGGATGGATAATTGGGAATCGATCATATCGTCATAGAATGAAAGTATCTACCTATTGCATTGAATTGTACCGCATTTTACTTTCCATAGCCAAGCTTCAGATATATTCGTCTATTGGAAAAACAACTCCAGTGTAAATTCATTTTAGTCACGCGGCCGGACAGTTCGCCTTGATGGAATTGCTTGAGGAATTCCGGACAGGCCGCCTCAAGGCGAACTGTCCGGCCGCATGAGTAGAATGGATTTTCACTGGAGTTTATTTCAATAGACTAATGTATCTGAAGCTTGGCTATGGAATGTAAAATTCAATCCAATAGATAGATACTTTCATTCTGTGATGATAAGATGGATTGCTTGAGGAATTCCGGACAGGCCGCCTCAAGGCGAACTGTCCGGCCGCATGAGTAGAATGGATTTTCACTGGAGTTTATTTCAATAGACTAATGTATCTGAAGCTTGGCTGTGGAATGTAAAATTCAATCCAATAGATAGATACTTTCATTCTGTGATGATAAGATCGATTGCCAATTATCCATCCGACTCAAAGCGGCCTGCACATGCCATTGACGATCCGGAATTCCTCAAGGCCAGGCATGATCAGTTTTTCCGGAGAAAAATTCCGGAACATGTGTGGTGGAGGCTTTCCTCAAGGCCGGGCCTCATCAGTTTTTCCGGACAGGAATTCCGGATGGTGTATGTTGTGCTTTACACTGGAAAATAGTAAAGCTCCACTAATTCGTGAAAGCACTTATTCGATTTGTGTTTTATTCAAACCAAAATTTTTCACCGTACCAGAATTTAATTGGAAATTTCATCGTGGTGATACTATGTGGGGGTTTGAGACGGATTCACCATCTTCATCAACAAATAAACGCTCGTACAGAAACATTTTGAAAAGACTCTTTAACACACCCGCACTAAATGATAAACGGAATTTTTCTAAGCAAAAACATTAATAAGTTGTCCATATGAAATGATTTTTTGATTACTATAAGTTCTTGGTGCAACCAAAAGAGAAACAAAAGTCGATAATTTGCTAAACTTATCACTTACGATTACAAAAGTTATTACTTTGCGATTTTCTCGTTGGTGCAACAAAAATTTGATAAGTGAGTGTTTTTCGCTTATCAAATATTATTTGAGTACTTTTCGTTTCTCTATTTGGTGCAACAGAAATTTAGCATAAAATTTGATAAGTTGATAAGTGATAATTGATAAGTGGTTGGTGCAATAGGGCCCAGATTGACCATATAGCCATTTCCAAGACATGGAGGAACTGTCTCTTAGACGTCAGGTCGAAGCGAGGTGTTGATATTGGCAGCGATCACCAACTTGTTGTCGCAAAAGTGCGCTTACGAACGGCAGCGATCCATCCCTCTCAAAATGCAAGAATCTTGCCACGTTTTAATGTGCTTATTCCACCGCCTTCCACGAAAGAGCTTATACACCACCACCTTATGAGACTCCTACAATTGATGACAGATGGAAAGTCGCCAAGGACTCATTTATTTTGTGCGGTGAAACTTTTGCGGGCGCGGTAGAAGACCATTCATTAGTGACTCTACATGGTCTCTGATCTCGGCACGCAAGAGAATTAAAGATCAGTTCAACTTAGCTACTGATGACGCAGTCAAAGATCAACTTAGAGCTGAATACCGTTCTCTTCAGAAAGGCGTGTGTTGTGTATGTATTAGTAACTGGCCATTGTGCCAGTCATCATCTCACTGTCAGCTTGTGAACACATTACAGATTGTAGATATTAAAGATTGTTATTATATGTTGATCGGAACCAAGTCGTTTTGTTAATCGAAGGACATAACAAGTGGCGCAGTCGGTGTAGTATCGAGTTACGCAGTACATTTACATTATTCTACAATATTGTGCGCGAGTAACAATAAAACGTGGTCCGCCTAACCTCAATCGATGGCGACTACGATGACGGAGAAAGAAATTCTTCCAAACGATGAAAAAAGGGAAATTACGCTTGTAAATTGACAAATGGGTTTGATGGGGTCAATGGAGCCGTTTGACATAGGCAAACCAGAGGAGTGGACGAATTACATCCAGCGTTTTGAATTTTTCCTGGAGTCGAACGGGATCACGTGTCCGGACCTGAAGCGGGCGATGCTTGTCACGGTGGGCGGTCAGAGATTGTTTAGGACTATCTCCAGCTCGGCCGCCCCCGTCCAGGTAAATAATTTGGCATACGATAGCATAACCGCTAAATTAACTTCATATTTTGTTCCGCGGAAATCAATTTGGATCGCGCGGTACAATTTCTTCAAGAGAAACCAGCATCCGGATGAGGCAGCAAACCAGTTCATGGCAGAACTCCAGCATCTCGCCAACGATTGTCAGTTCCAATCATTGCTAGACAGTATGCTGATAACTCAGTTCATTTGCGGCCTCAATGATGAATCGTTGCAAAGTCGACTGCTGCAGGAAAAGGAGGACGTGATTACGAAAGAGTTCGCGATGGATACAGCAGTTACGGCGGAGAGCGCAAAGAAACAACAATTGCCGATAAAAGAAGAACCTGTACATCGCGTAATATCGAACAATATAGTTGGGACGCTAAGCGATTTGACCTTGCAAAATAGGATAGAGAAATGCCATTTGGTATAATTGTTGGTGGTCCCCGTAAATTCATTTTAAGAGATGGAGCCATCTTGAGCCCCGCGGCAGAGCGGCTGTGCGGGCGAAAAACCGGAAATTTGAGCCCTTTTTTTAATATTCTCCTCATAATTTGTAAACGGTGCCTCGGATCAAAAAACTTAATAGGATGTAAATTAAAGAACGTCAAATTCTACATCCAATGCATTGCTCAAAGTTGAAATTTGGTTTAGTAGTATAATCAAAATCGATAGTCGAAAAACGTTACTTTTTGAGGCTTTGGAGAAAAATCACACTATATCGCTTTTCAAGCTCACATATCTCGGAAACCGATGCTGCAAATGGAAAAACTCAGTAAGGAAAAGTTGAAGATACTTCTATTTTAAGTTCAAATAGCTCAATATTTTTTAAATCGGCCCGTTTTTAGTGTTGTTGCGAGCGAAAATGCAGAAATGGTTTTTTATCGATTTGAGCCTTAATAGCTCTATCTCGATAAATATAACAGCTAAAAGCTTTGGTTTAGCCTCAATTCGTAGATACTTTAACCATGTTTATAAAAGTTTTGCTATGTTTTTTGTTAGACTAATTTAATTAATTAAATAATTAGTTAATTAAATGATTTAATTTCCTCCGTAATTTCAAAGTTCAAGCAAGTTATATGACATTTTAGGTTGATTCCTAAAGTATTTGGTCATTTTGAGTCGAATGAAATTAACCGCAATTCCATACGACCACTATTTCAAAAAATATACACATTTTTTCCGATTGTTTTATTAGTTAAATGAGCTTTTTTGTTAAGAAAGTTGAAAATACAAAGCTTTATGCCAGTTTTAGGTATGGTTCTTAATGTATTAGGTCATTCTGAGTCGAATGAAACCAACCACAATTCGAAACGATCATTAGTTCGAAAGATATTTACATTTTTCCAGATTGTTTAATTTATTAAATGAGCTTTTTTGTGAAGTAAGTTAAAAACGAAAGGCTTTTATGCCAGTTTTAGGTTGATTCTTAATGTATTTGGTCATTCTAAGTAGAATAAAAACAATCGTGATTCCATACGACAATGTTCGGTCATTCTGAGTCGAATGAAATCAACCGCAATTCCGAACGATCATTAGTTGCAAAGATATTCACAATTCTCCAGATTTTGGTATTAATTAAAAAGATTTTTTTTATTAAATAAGTTAAAAGTAAAAAGCTTTTTTTAGCAAAACTTTTATAAATAAGGTAAAAATATCTACGAATTGAGGCTAAACCAAAACTTTTAGCTGTTATATTTATCGAGATATAGCTATTCAGGCTCAAATCGCTAAAAAGTCATGTCTGCATTTTCACTCACAACTACACTAAAAACGGGTCAATTTGAAAAGTATTGGGCTAGTTGAACTTGAAATAGAAGTATCTTCAACTTTTCCTTACTGAGTTTTTCCATTTGTAGCATTGGTTTCAGAGATATGTGAGCTTGAAAAGCGATATAGTGTGATTTTTCAGCAAAGCCTCAAAAAGTGACGTTTTTCGACTATCGATTTTGATTATACTACTAAACTAAATTTCAACTTTGAGCAATGCATTGGATGTAGAATTTGACGCTCTTTAATTTACATCCTATTAAGTTTTCTGATCCGAGGCACCGTTTACAAATTATGAGGAGAATATTAAAAAAAGGGCTCAAATTTCGCGGTTTTTCGCCCGCACAGCCGCTCTGCTGCGGAGTACAAGATGGTTCCATCTCATAAAATGAATGTATGCGGACCATTAATAATAATACCAAACGGCATTTCTCTATCATATTTTGCAAGGTGGCGTCAATTTATGTCGCTTAGCGTCCCAACTAATAACACGAAGCAACGGGAAGAAGAATTGCGGCTATGTTTTCGTTGTGGCACTAGTCACACTGGACAGTGCAGGTATACCAACTCCATCTGTAACCGTTGCCGAAAAAAAGGTCACCTGGAAAAGGTGTGTTTGTCTGCGGCGGGGAAAGATGAATCTCAGCGAAGGCTACAATCGGAAAAAAAATCGGACTCGAACCGCAGTGGGAAGTCGATCAACAATATCAAAACGCTATCCAGCAATCAACAGTTTGCGTCGGTAAAAATTTGTGAACGGATCATTCGATTCGAGGTGGACAGCGGATCTCCATATACCATCATTTCGAGTGAGATTTTTAAACAGATCCTCCCGAGCACTACAATAAGGAGGAAGACTGTTAACATTCATGAGCCCGAATCAATGTAGCAGGAGAAGCAGATGTTGATGTCATCTACAACGGCACGAAATTTGTTGGTCTTCCACTGCTGGTAGTCAACTGCAATTCGTCTCCAATTTTGAGTAGGAGTTGGTTTCCGAAGATGGGCATCTCGATTGAGGGTGTTCACAGAGTGAGTACGTCGTCTACAGTGATGGAGGTGGTTGAAGAATTCGAAGAAGTGTTCCAACAAGATCTGGGAAGATACACAGGGCCACCGTTAAAGTTAGAGTTAAAGGAAACTGCAATACCCGTCGCGCGTAAACCAAGGAATGTAGCTATGGCATTACGAGAATCGGTTGAGAAGGAATTGATGAAATTAGAAAGCCAAGGAGTACGAGTTGATTACTCACTCGGATTGGGCGACACCAATCGTAGCAGTCAAGAAACACGACGGATCCATTCGCATCTGTGGGGATTCTAAGTCTACGGTTAACAACGGCAAGTTGGATGCCGTGTTTACTCCGTTGAGTTCGAGGATGGCGCTATATATAAAAGAGACGAATTCCAGTTGCGGAATCGAATTCGCGAGGAGCCCGAATTTATCCTGCCGCAGGTGTCAATAACAACGGATTCAGAACTACAGAGAGCGGCGGAAGAGACCGGCAATATTAGGCCGACTGGACCAACAGTAACCGAGAGTGACTCAGATTCTGAGTCTATTTGCTGCGATCCAGTATCAATTACTAATGGAAGTCAGGTGCAGGAGAACGAAACGACAGAGGCATCGAAGGCGAATCTACCACTGTTGCAGAGAAGAACAACGAGACGTAGGAAACAAACATCTTTCTTCAAAAGTTCGTAAATAATAATTAATAATTAAACTGAATTTGAATTCTTGATTTGAGTAGCTTCATCCCGGTGTGAAGGGATGTTGTGTATGTATTAGTAACTGGCCATTGTGCCAGTCATCATGCTGTCATGGCCAGTAATGAACAGGAGGTCGTCGTTAAAAATGACCTCCTGCCAGCGTATGTGTAGGATGCGCCGTAGACAGTAGACACTGGTTCACGAAAGTTTGCAATTTAGTTGTTATCGCCCAGGTCACCTTCCAAGTTGAACAGCCATATACAATAAAAACACTGATCTGATAACTTTGCTCTGGTTTTCATGAAGCGCACTGCAGAGTACGTCATTAATTGCAATCAAAAACAATATAGGTGGCAAAATGCAGCCTTGTCTTACTCCGCTATGTACCTCAAAGGGGTCTGAAAGCTTACCCTTGTGTAAGACGTAACATTGGGCTCCGCTATAGGACTCCTTGATGATGGATATGATTTTATCTGGTATACCTCTCCTATGTAAGGCCTTCCAGATGTTTTCCTGGTCAACGCTGTCAAACGTCTTCTCGAAATCGATGAACATGAGATGTAACAGGGATCTCCACTCTGCGGATTCTTCAATAATAATTCGGAGGGTGTTGATGTGGTCGCTACATGAAAAGCCCTCGCGAAAACCAGCCTGTTCATCGTTCAGTGTGCGGTCAACTGTATGCTTGATCCGGTTTAAGACTATCTTTGTCATCAGTTTGGAGACTGCGGGGAGGAGGCAAATTCCACGCCAATTATTACAATCCTTTAGGTTACCTTTCTTCTGAATCTTAATAATGACGCCCTTCTTCCATTCTTTAGGGAGAGTTTCGGTCTCCCAACACTCTTGGATAAGGGGGAGAAGAATATCCGCAGTAGCGTTGATATCCGCCTTAAAGAGTTCCACCGGAATTCTATCGACCCCCGGGGCTTTACCAGCATCCATCAATTTAATAGCCACAGTTAATTCCTGTTTAGATGGTGGGCTGATATCAACTCTGGCTATTTGCGGAATATTTTCTACTTCTAGTGGAGATGAGTTCAAGTGTCCAAAGGTGTTATTGAGGACCTCAATAAAGTGCTTTCTCCACCGTCGCAATTGGTCTTCATCAGTGACCAGTAGGGACCCTTCGTTATCTTTCACGGGATGTTCAGTTGCAAAAGATTTGCCAATTAACGGCTTGATAAGTTTGTAAAGGGTTCCACTGTCACCACGGTAAGCCGCTTCCTCTGCCTTCTTCGCTTAGGCATTGATGTTGTTGCGTTTGTCCCGTCTTACGCTTCTTTGCACGCTGTTATGTCCTTTGATTAACAAAACGACTTGGCTCCGATCAACATATAATAACAATCTTTATTATCTACAATCTGTAATGTGTTCACAAGCTGACAGTGAGACACCTCCATAAAAAGGCGAAAGTGGCAAGGGATAGGCCACACACTTCGAAAAGGGCTGGAAATCATTGCTAAACAGGCCCTCGATTGGAACCCACAGGGAACCAATGCAAGCCGCCGCGTTGGACGACCTAGAAACACCTGGAGAAGATCAGTTGAGGTCGAGGGTAAGTCATTACGCAAATCGTGGAGTCAGTTGATGGCAATGGCGGCAAGCAGGACGCGGTGGAAAGTCGGTGTGGTTAATGCCCTATGCCCCACAAGAGGTTGACAGGAACCAGAGAGAGATTTCAGTCATTATTTCAGCAAGCAAAACAAATTCGAGTCGATGTTGCCTTCGTCCAAGTTTCTTCTTCGTGAGTATATATAAAATACATGGTTAGGTTAAGTTAAAAAGACTGCTGTGTAAAACACAGCACACATAGGCCACCAATGGGTCCGTTGTGATACCTGGGCCCCATTGTACCAGCCAATTATCACTTACATTTAAGCAAATTTTCGAAAAGTAAATTCATAAGTGTTTTTTGCTTATCAAATATCATTTGAAATTCTCTGTTTGGTGCAACAGAAACTTAGCATAAAATTTGATAAGTTGATAAGTGATAATTGATAATTGTTGGTGCAATAGGGCCCTGATATACGAGTACACACATACTTTCATACATACATACTTTCATACATACATACTTTCATATGCATCCAGTTTACATACAATATGTTTACATCGTGGTGAATTATCTGGGATTAGTGCAGTGGCGGAACATCTTCTTAAGTAGGCCCCTCTTGTGTAGGTTCACCTTGCCCGGTTTTCGCTAAGTATATATATAAGTTCGTAGGCGTAAAATATAATAAAGTTTTAATAACACGATATTTTCAAAAAACAATTATAAAATATTCAAAATTAATATCTACATACATATATTCAAAACAAAATAACGCAGCACAATAATATATATAAACAAGAAACAATTCAGTAATATTCCAAATTAAACCAGTCCGAAGCGTATATACCCTAGACTTGTACAGACCTAGTGGTGATACCGAAAGTACCAATTGGCAACGACCATATGCATTAAAAGTGAGTGTCCTATACGGCCAGCTTATAGGGGAGGTGGACACTCATTCAGGAGGACCTTGACTATTCTCAAACTCAATGAACTAGCCCACTCTACAAATATTTGTCGAATTTTTCAAGTCTCTAGCTTCACTCTATCGAAAGTTATCGCTTATTTGAAGTTCATTTGTAGGGGAAGTAGGGGTTTCGTTGGTCGGATTTTACGTATTTTCAATATCAGCCAACTGGATCCCGCTGCAAACATTTGGCCGAAATTTCAAGTCGCTAGGTTTTTTTTTTGTCGTTAGTAATCGCTTAATTTAAGTTTCATTTCTAGGGGAGGTAGGGGTTCCTTAGGTCGGATATAACCCATCTTTAATGCCAACTAGCTCAATCTCACTTCAAACATTTGACCAAAATTTCAAGTCATCATTGGCTGGCATCATTCAGTCGAACGTTATCGCTTATTTTAAGTTTCATTTCTAGGGGAAGTAGGGGTTCCTTGGGTCGAATCTTACCCATTTTCAATAACAAGTTACTAGATCTTACTACCAACATTCTACCAAATTTTCAACTCGCTAGTGTCATTCTATCGAAAGTTATCGTAATTAAAATAATATTTATTTTTTTGAATTTTGTAGGGGAGGTAGGCGTTCCTTTGATCTGAATATGCCCAACTTACTAAAACTCAAGCAGCTTCTCACCTCAGGGTTACATGCCAAAAATCAGATCTCTACGTCAATTAGTTCAAGAGTTATAGATAAAAAACCTGAAAAGTAGGGTAGTACGGGGCTCTTTGTAAGAAAATTACCGTTAGTTTTCAACTGATCGATTTTATTTTTCCAGGAGAGTATAAGCTTACCCTCACGAGCAATCTACCAAAGCTAGAGCTTTTCATGTTTATTTAATCGGGAGTTATAAATATATTTAATTATTTTACATATGTAGGGGAGGCAGGCGTTCTATTGGCCTGATCATTCCCATTTTCAATACCAACCAACTAGACCACACTTCCAACATTTGACCAAAATTTCAAGGGTCTAGCTTTATTCTATCGAAAGTTATCGTGCGAACGGACAGACAGACGGACGGACAGACGGACAGACAGACAGACAGACAGACAGACATGGCTAAATCGAATCAGGAGGTGACCCTGATCATTTATATATATACATTGCTATACCTCCGGAGCCTCCTTTAAGGTGTTACATATTTCCGTCGTGACAAAAACAATATACCCTATACTAAAAGTCTAGGGTATAAAAACACGGAGTATTTATTAATTGTACATAATATACCAAATTCAGTAGTTTGTTAGTAGTAAAATTACTAATATAATAATTCATGATTAGAAATCGATGCAGTCCTTAGTGCATTTACAAAATTGTATTGTATTGTACTTCTATGATAGATCGTAGGAAATATTATTTAAATTTTTCAACTCTAAATGCATTGGTATTTATAAATTCTTCCATGATCTCATCCTGATTTAATGATTTAGCAACATTATTTTCAATGCTCAATACCGCCAGGTCACTTAACCTACTTTCGGTCAGGGTGTTTCGCTGATAATTTTTAATTAACTTAAGTTTCGAAAAACTCCTTTCTGCCTCTGCCACTGTAACAGGCAATGTTAGAAATAATGTTATCACAGTAACTACATCCGGGTAACTTGAAGAGCTAGTGTGATTTTCTACGAGGAGACAATCAGCCAATTGAAATATGGAATTTAATGATTGCATTTCATTAAAAAGATGTGTTTTCAACAAAACTACCTGCGTTGGGAATTCGTCCCATAAATCGTTAAGGTAAAAATTTTGCAAATCCGAAGCTTTCTTCTGATTATCTTCATTTTTTGTTTCACAGAGTATTTTCGGGTGTAAAAAATTGAATTTCAGAAGAATAAAATTGAAGCTATTAAAACAATTTTTTAATTGTCCAATAATTACGTCCAGTTGACCGTAAAAAACTTTTATTCTAAAGTTGTCTTCAGAATTTACGAAAGGAGTGTCACAACTTAGTTCATCAAAAAACCTAGTCCTAATTTTAATTCGCTTATCTTCAAAACAAGGAATTATCCCCCATTTCTCCGCCAGGTCTGCTGCTTCATTTTTAACCCCATCAAAATCTTTTCTTATTTTTAAAATACTGCTTAATAAATTTTCTAGTTTTTTGGCCGCGGTTTCTAAATTAAGTGAACTGTCTTTTAAGAATTTACTCACAAGATTCATGTTTTCCAAAATTTTACATTGCACAACTAATTGAATAACGAAGTCGAAATTTTCCATTTTCTTTTTAAAATTAATTGCTTCTTCTTTTTCATGCTTTTTATGACTATTTATTTTAATATAATGTAAAATAATGATTTTAAAACACAAACAAAGTTATAACGAATAGAAATTACAGCATCATAACGCGAGGCCCATCGTGTGAGGCAAAGTTTTTTTTAATGTTATGTTACTATTTTCATTCTTTAATAATTGCCATCTTTTTAAACTATTACTGAAAAACGTATATACCGATTGAATAAAATTAAAAAAGTTATTAACTTCCATTATTTTGTGTGAAGAATCGTTTAGTACGAGATTTAAATTATGAGCAGCACAATGTATGTAATTAGCTGTTGGCTCTATTTCCTTTAAACGTGCTTGGACACTGCTATATACGCCACTCATATTTGCAGCACCATCGTAGCCTTGTCCGATTCGATTTCTTTCTTCAAGTCATGGTCCGATTCCGAACAGTACGTGTTCGAAAAAAGATTCGTCTCGTATTAAATTCGCTAACTCGTGTGTCTACTATTGGTTAATAATTTATTATTGTATGTACTATTAAATTACTAATATTATTAGTAAAAAAAAAGTTTTAAAAAATTGGCCCTGGCTTAGAGTCCCCCAAACTTGTGGGCCCCCAAACTCTCGTGGGCCCCCCCCCCCCCCCCCCGCGGTGCGGGCCCTTATGGTCCGCCCGTGGATTAGTGCATACTGAAACATCTGTTCCACTGCATAAACGTGGCCATTCGTTCCATAATATTGCCCACTTTTTTCAAAGCAATGCTCTGGAGCCGCAATCTACGACGCTTGCATATTTGCGTTGAAAAAACGAACACTTTCGTTGAAAAAACGAACGGTCGCGGTTAAAAAACCAACGCTTGCGGTGAAAAATACACAAGCGTTGCAGCGCTTGGTTATTTGCGTTGAAAAAATTAGCGCTTGTGGTGAGAAAAGCAACGCTTGCGTTGAAAAAACGAACGCTTGCGGTGAAAAAAATAAACGCTTGAGGTGAAAAATACGCAAGCAACTAACTAAATCCTACTTCAAACATTTGACTAAAACTTCAAGTTGCTGGCTTCATCCTATCAAAAGTTATCGCTTATTTGATATTTCATTTGTAGGGGAAATAGGAGTTCCTTGGGTCGGATCTTGCCCATTTTCAATACCAACTAATTAAATCTTATACCAACACTAATTTTCAACTCGATAGTGTCATTCTATCGAAAGTTATCGTACGTAGTTAAAGAATATTTAATTTTTTGAAATTTGTAGGGGAGGTACGCCTTCCTTGGGTCTGATTATGCCCATCTTACTAAAACCCAAGCAGCTTTTCACCCCAGGGTTACATGCCAAAAATCAGGTGTCTACGTCAACTGGTTCAAGAGTTATGGACAAAAAATCTGAAAAGTATACTATCCCAAGTAGCACAATCCAACCTTGGTTAGAAATCTAACTCATTTTACGGTTATATTTCAGTCCAGAAATGACGAATTTGGTTAAGTTACAGAACTAAAACAATTTTGTTCGGTATCCAACTTAATATTTTATCTAAGTTTGTCATTAATATTACTAAATTGATTTATTTTGGACCAAATTGTCGAAAGAATACCCATTTTATAACGTTCAGAACAATATTGTATTTCATGAACTATATTGTTGTACCTATTACAAATTCATTGTCGTTAAAACTGTTTCTGTATATCCCAAATCATATTGTTTTGAACACAACCATTTCATTTTTGAATGCACCCCATTTGTCAACATACAGATCAGTCGTTCCAGCATCCTCGTTGCGTCGGTACACAAAACACGTGTTCAGGTCTTCGGGTCATTTTTTTAACGATAACGAGTATTTTCCAAACAGTCAGAGTTGCGTTGCGCTCAGCGCGGCAGCTGGTTCTTCGTACCGGAACGACTCGTTTTTTGGCGGCCAAAAACTGCCACACCCCCTCGATGTAAGAAGAACCGCAGTATTCGAAGCATCGACAACAACATGGCAGCCCTTTTGCAGAAAACATGGAAATGCGAAACTGGTCGTCTTAAAGTGGACACATACATGCGTTCAAAATCCAATTTTTCCCGCCTCCAATCCAAAATTTTCCCGGTCGATGTATGGATTTGACTGGGAAATTTTGGATTCGCCCGTGGAAAACTTGGATTTTGGACGCAAGTGTGTGTCGGCTTTTTACGGTTTTATTTCGTCGTCTCAACGGTTATATTTTGGTTATAAATCTGAAATATTCTTGTCTTATATAGGCGAAAAATCTAACAATGATATTATGGTATATTCCAAGCATAATTAGGCAAGGAATCGAACAATATGGTTATATTTAAGACATGTTTAAAACTACAACGTTACAATTATGTTATATACTGGTCATTGGACAGTTACGTAAAAGACAATACTGTTAATATTTAGCAATATAACAGTTGTAAACTTAACGATTTTGCAGGAAACAGTTCACAGACATGACTGTCTATAACATGTCGTCAATTAAACACCTGAAATATAGCCATGTAGTTTCACTGAAATTCATGGTCATAAACCAGGCAAAAACGGTAAAATTACCATTTGACAAACGTTTAAAAAACGTTATTTTGACCATTTATACGACAATGTCGTTATATGACCCTGGTTATATTTCCATCATAACAACCGTTTAATGACTGATTTGTGCTGCTTGGGATACTGCTATACCTCCGGAGCCTCCTTTAAGGTATTACATATTTTCGTCGTGACAAAAACAATATAATCTACACTTATAAAGTCTAGGGTATAAAAATAAAAACTATACCACAATTTGCTTTAGGCAAACAACCTAATGGTTGAATTGATTTATGTATTATTATTAATTTATTTTAATGAAATAAATAATAAAATTAGAAATTCTTAATTCTTCCTTAGCTATTTATGTATTTACCATCACAATCGCAAAATACAATGTCGAAAGAGTTTAGAAACTTTTCCTTTTCCAATTTAGTTAGCTGAAGGATGTGACGAACAGAGTATGAAGAAGACATCTGTGGAAGTAAATATTTGTATACATATTATTGAAAAGCGTGTTAAATTTTCTTAGCTTAAGCCGGATAATACATAATATATTTTATTGAAAATGAAAAGTAGTGTTTCGTGCAGTTGAAAAAAAAAATCAACTTACTTTAAAGCTGGAGTCAGACGCAATGACACACTGCCATTAATACTGCATAGTTTTATAAGAAAGCAAATTAATATTAATAGTCCGGATGGCGCAACGGTTAGCACGTCCGCCTTCAACGCACTGGGCCCCGGTTCGATTCCGGGGATTTACGTGTCGGACTATGAGCCCACTCAGCTGTTAAATGAGTACCCATTATGGGGTAAATAACTCGGTTGAGCGTATTGCTGATCACATACCTCTGCACAAAAACCGTCACGATCTAGAAAATGAGATGATGCTAACTCATCTCGAGGCCGTGGTTCAAATTGGACTGTTGCGCCAGTTATTTATTTTAAATTAATATTTAGACGAATCAAATTGGACAGTCTCTACATGGCGAGGTGGAAATAATCTTCCTTTCGATGAAACCCATATAATCGTGTTGGGAAAACTTTCCCGAATAACATATAAAAAGTGGCACTGTCATCAGCAAATTATGTAATTTAATTGAAAACAAATCGCAAAATTGCGTTTAATGCCTAAATCATTTATTGTATAATTCCATGTCAGTTCATCCAATCGACAAACACGGATGTCATTTTGGAAAATAATTCCCAACAAATTCATATACTCAATTGCCCTAACCCTTAGAGGGGCATAGCGCGTCAACGGCTGCGTTCCTAAAAAAATCGCTGAGTCGACCAGCACATTTGGGACGCCATAAAAAGTGCGTACATTGAGATCGCAGATACCATCCTTGGCACAAACCCGGATTGTCGGAATAAGCCCTGGATGTCCAACGCTTCATGGCAGCGGATTGTTGAGTGAAACGAGCTGAAGGTTCGTTTGGCTGCAGCATCAGACGACAGTTGAAGCAGTATCGAACTTCTTTACCGCCATGGAGCTCGAGAAGAGATTTCAGCGTAGTGTTCGACGCGATAGAAGAGTTTATGCAAATTCTCTTCTAGCATCAGCAGAAGAAGCCGCAAAAAGTAACAACTTAAACGCCTTATTCGGTGTTCTCAAGGAGTTTACAGGTGGTCGTAAGTCCTGCCAACATCCGGTGAAGGATAGTGATGGAAAGCTACTTATCTTGGAGAAAGATCAAATGAAGCGATGGAAAGAACACTTGTCTTGAACCGTGTAACCTCCGGTGAAGTTCCCCCTTATATATTTTAGATGATTTAGCTAACCATCAAAATATGCGTATACGGTCCACTACCCCGACTAAAGAGGAATTAGTCGCTTGAATTATTGCACTAAAACGAGGAAAGGCCGCCGGACTCGACAGTGTCCCTGCCGAACTTTATTAAGCAGCGCCAAGCGTAACTGCCGAGTTGCTGAACCAACTTGTTAATAAAGCGTGGAATATAGAGACTTTTCCCACTGAGTGGAAGCGAGGGTCGATCACCAAACTTACGAAGAAGGATAGCCTTACAGACTGTAATAATTGAAGCGGCATTTGCGTGCTTCTTGCCGTTGCCAAGATAATAGCTAAAATCGTCCTGGAAAGACTAAAGGCTCACTTTAAAAGCACAATTGATGAAGAGCAGGCTGGCTTTCGAGCCGGATTCTCCTGTGTCGATCACATTAAGACCTTGCGAATCATCATCGAACAATGCGCTTAGTACGATTCTCCGCTTCACTTGCTTTTCATCGATTTTGAGAAGGCTTTCGATAGCGTGAACCGGTATTCTATATGGACGGCCTTGCCCAGGAGATTCATCCGTGAGAAGCGTGTGGCTAGTATGATGGCGCAAAATGTCGCGTTCTGTATAAAGGTAGGTGCCGGGGTACTTTGAGATTCGCAGTGGAATTTGGCAGAAGTACATCCTCTTACCGATCCTATTCGTCATAGTGATCGCCGATGTATTGCATGAAGCCCTATTCGGACTAGACAGAGGAATTCAATGGACTTTAACATCTTATCTACACTCTACACTCTCCCACGAAATCATGGATTTGTCCGGAATGGCGTTAGATCTTGATAGGGAGGCAAGTAAGATTGGGCTAAAGATTAATACCAACAAACCAAGGTTCTTAGCTCGCCATTGCGAAAAAGAAATCCTGCACCTTTTGCCATCAATATGAATGGGCAGCATGTGGAGAATGTGGACAGCTTCGTCTACCTGGGAGGCATTGTTGCCGAAAATAGTGGCAAGGAGCACGACATCGCTCATCGAATCAACCAGGCTAAATGCGCATACAACATGCTGTCGAAAATCTGGCAAAGCAGTTATCTCAGCATCAAGACCAAGCTGGTCTTGTTTCGCTCCCTGGTACTGTCTGTAATTTTGTATGGGAGCAGTTATAGAAAGTTTCCGTAAGAGTTACCAGAAAGCTGCAAGTTTTCGTCAACTTATATCTTCGTCGAACTCTAAAAATTTGCTGGCCCGAAACAAAAGGCGCGTTTTTAGGGTTTTGTATAAAAACAAAACCCTTATGAAATCGGTCATGCGTCCGTCTGTCCGTCTGTCTGTCTGTCTGTCTGTCCATGAAATATCTCACGAACCGCTGAAGCTACATGCATGAAATTTGGTCGAAATATGTAGAAATACTATAATTCTCTGGAGAAAGCGATGCGTTGTAATAAGTCAACTTTAAGGGGGGGTCCCCATAGAGGGGAAATGAAGGTCGAAATTTTTTTTTCATTTGGTATAGGCAAGTGGGGTATCGTTAGAAAGGTACCGTCGAGTACATTCCATTTTTGGAATTTTTTTCAAATTTGAAGAAAGGAGAAAAGAGGGAGAGGGGAAAATATGTGGTCCGAGTTTGTCCCCCCCCCCCCTTGCATTTCGAGACCGTTATAGCTAGACATATGAAAATTTACAGAAAAGCGGCATTTCACTAGCATAGAAAACTAAAAATAATAGAATTTTTAAATCTCATCCAAAAAGGTTAATAATAGTACATTTCTATAGTTGCAGTTAGCACACCCCTGCACCCCTCAAGCACACCTGAGGCCAAAAATATTGATAGCTAATGATAACTAACATCATAGGCAATAATACCTTTAAGTTTCATTACAATGACATGATATTTAATAATAGTACATTGACTTAAAGTTATGCATTTTGACACTATCCATACAAAAAGTACACCTACCGGCCTCACGCATAGATATGCGTGTACTACTTGCATGTTGTTTTTCGTAGTGCGAATTGCAGTTATTTAATGAACCAACTTTGGAAGGGTGAAGATTGGTAATTGGTGATCCTAACAATAACTATTCACACAATTAATTTTTTTAGGGTTTTGTGTCTTAAATCTTACAAAATCGGTCAAATACCTGTCTGTCCGTCTGTTCATAGAATATCTTACGAACGGCTGAAGCTGCACATATATTGTAATTCGGCGAGAATGTGTAGAAATGCTATAATTTGCTGGAGAAAGCGTTGTGTTGTAATCAGCCAACTTTAAGGGGGGGGGGGGGGGTCCACAGGCGAAATTAAGGTCAATTTTTTTTTATCCACTGGTATAGCCAAGTGGGATGTCGTGAGAAAGGTAATGTTGAGTACATTCCATTTTTGGCATTTTCTTGAGATTTGTAGAAAGGGGAACAGTGGAGGAGGGAAAAATATTAGACCGTAATTTGTCCCCGCCGCCCTGAAGCCGTTACACAAGTTTGCAATTTGCAATGTCGTCTTAACATGAATGGTTAAGCATCTCGAAGAGTAGGACAGTTTATCTCGTTTACATACCATACATATCTATCTACAGCTTCTCGTATTAAAACTATTACTTTGAGAGGTGACAGATGCAGTCTTTTTGTGAATTGGCATGTAAGATACTATATCATGGGTAAGACATTTAATTATGGTGTTTTTATTCAGCTGAGTGGTACCAAGAAGAGCAGGGAGCCAATATTTAGATACCAAGATAAGCGCGTGCTACAAAACCCTCGAATTGCGGGCGTAGCCCTCTATATTCCGGTTTCATTTTCAAGATCCAAATGGAGCAGAGCAGGTCAAGACCACACAATAACACTCACAATTTGATCTGAGCTGCTCTGGATAAATCGCCAGTGCAAAAACGCTGCTCGGTTAAGTAGTCAGTATTTTGAAATGCAGGCGGTGTATGTGTCTGAGTTTTCGGACAGCTACAGTTTGGGAAGCAAATAAAGTTCATTTTCTGTCAATAAAATTTTCGTTTTGTGTAATTATTTGGAATAGTAAAGATACAAAATAATTTTGCTGCCTAAAGGAAATTTGTCCGATTGTTAGGATTTAAGTTTTCTCTTGAAATTTATGTTGACATTTGAATTCTAACTAAACCAAGACACACTCTCAGCAAGGACATGCCGCGTTTTCGTGGTCGCTAACCTAGCTTCACAGAAGAGAGAATTAGATGGAAATGAAAAAGAGCGAGAGAAACGAAGCAATTCCCCTCAAGGGTGGTAGTAGGAAGGGAGATGTGATGTTTGACATCTCATGTGCTTCTACATGGACCGGGCGTGTGTTCCGCGGCAGAGAGACAAAGTGAAATGTTATTGTTCAGCAGGGGGAAGTATGAGGGGGGAATATGAGTTAGACATCTCATGTGCAATATGGAATGAGCGGGTATGGCGCAGCGGAGGGCGTGTGTCTCTTTGTTTACTTTTTCTAGTTCATATGTGGTGGAATTACGTCCAGAATTTAGTGTACAGTATATGGTGGTTTCATCTTCTATATAACTCTGTGCCTAACTTGCTCCCGATCGTTTTTTTCGCTGCTTAACCTGCTCTGCTCTTCTCTGTAGGAAAAAAAAACGCAGCTATTATCGATTGAAGACCTAAGTCGGCGTACGGGTCAGATGCCAATCGACGAGATGATTCGAAGGCGAAAATGGCAGTGGATAGGACACACATTGCGGAAGAATGATAATTGCATTGCTTTACATGCCATGATCCATGAAATGGAACCCCATTTTCAACCAAGGCCGACCAAGAGGGGTTCCTAAAATCACGTGGCGTCATTCTTTGGCAAGTGTAGTGTAAGGCGCTGGGTGGGTCGTTTGAGGAGGTGCGCCCCATTGCCCCGAAACAGAGTACGATGGCGCGCAGGAGTGGTTGACGCGCTATGCCCCAGTAGGGGTTAAGGCAAAGTAGTAAGTCTTACTAAGTAAGGTTGCTTGATTGGTGGTGATGACGCGACATTTTAGTAACATCGCCAACAACGTCTTTCCTTCATTCATCCTTTGCAATTCGTCCTCTATCGCTTTTTAAGCTGGGTTTTTTCGGTTGCCGTCAATTTCATTCGTGCTCGGACGTGTTGCATACCGTAGAAACGTGGTTGATTGCCAAAAACCTGCCTATTATTTTGTATATCGAACACCACGCCAAACTATTTCAAAATATCTACTCCTAAAATTAGGTCTTGTGATAAGGCGGTTACGACTAGCATCTCCGCACAACGAACTTTATCTCCCATATTTAATACGAGTAGTACACATAAGCCCTCCTCAGTTGAACATCCATGATCGTTTGATAATTCCTAATTCAACCCATAGTGAGCGGAGCCTAAGCATAATGACCGTGAAGGTCGGGCCGTGTCATTTGGCGAGCAAGAAAGGCCTCTCAACGAGCTAAGCTGCGTCAGAGAGGATTGATATTCTATGATACAAGAGCTATCACTCCATAGAACTTTCCCCTTTCCCAGAAGATTTGTATGTATTGACAAATTGTATAGACTACACGGTATAGAAGTTATCACACCCCCTTAACCTCATATCGACTTCATATTGGTTACCATGTCCGCTTAACTTCACATTGCTTCGGTATTACATTTTCAATGTTCTCGTTTCCGGTAAACCGATAGCGCTGCAGTTTTTTCTCTATCACAATTTCTCATGAAATATGATAATCTAGCAATAATTCCAAACAGGTGATGAACAACAGCATTTAGGGAAAATTGTACACGCGCAGCTTAGTAAGCAAAATTAAATATATTTAAGTCAATAGTAAAATTGTATCTGTTCAGTTGAATTTGTATTGCGACCGAATAAACGTCATTGATATTGTAAAATCGTTTTTTTTTATCGATCGCGAGGACCGAGTCCATAAGTGGCGCCCGAGCTAAATAGTAATATCAAAGATAATTAAAAACCGCGGAAGTGCTCGAGTTGTAACGGAAAAGTATATAATACAATACAAAGTGTGCATCTTTACCTGGAGCTTATCTATCTACCTACCCGGAGCTAAAACACAGGAAGTGCAACTTTAAGGCGAACTCTGCGAGCAAGCGGTATTGAGAAAGTGCCAATTAGCGCATGTACATCCAACAGGACCATATTTTGGCAATATATTGAAGCCGTACCCCAGTAGACCCGAACCAACCAATTAACCAATCAACGGTCCAGGACAAAAAGGAAAATACGGTGAATCAATTATGTTTGTATCAAATGCAGTAAATCTTTTGTAAGTCAATTAATTTGAAATATCACTAGTTTTAAGAAGTGTGGCATTTTTCCGCGTATTATTTTTGAAATTGTTAAAATTGTGTAAGCTGTTGATCATTGCTCTGAAACCTATAGTGAGTCCTTAATCTTTTTCACAAGTTACTCTTGAGAAATTGTGCATAGTTTTCTACCTTTGTGCTATCGTGATTAGACGTTTCCGCCCTAAATTTTTTTAAAAACCCTTTAAAAATGGATGAAGTCCGAAATACCCTTATTCAACTGACCGGGGCAGTAAACGCTCAAATCGAGCAGATAAGAGGTTTAGAGGATAGGATGACCAGGTTAGAGCAAGTGAACTCCCAGTCCGAACGAATTGAGGAATTGGAGTCAAAAATGATACGGCTTGAGCTAAAGAATAGTGAAATAGTGCAAATGAAAAATGTCGAAGAAAGAATTAAATTGTTAGAAGGGAAACAGGGAACAACTACCCGACAACCACAAGTAACCCTAGCGCGTCCCCAAACAGAACTTGATTTAGATGCGATAAAGAAACTTCCCGACTCCGTTAGGGACCTGCAGCCTTTCGAAGGAAATCCAGTGCATTATGTCTCGTGGATTCATAGTGTCGAGACCATTTTGCAAGATTATAAAATTGTAGAGGATAAACCCATATTTAGGGCAATCCTTAGACACATTAGACAAAAGATTAGAGGGGCCGCTGATGCAGCTCTCGTATCTTATAACATCTTTGATGAAGACTGGTCAAGCATCAAAAAGTGTCTGTCCCTCCATTATGCAGACAAGCGTGATGTGAGGACCCTAGAACACCAACTTCACACGATGTATCAAAGAAATATGAGCGTGGATGAATTCTACGCAACCATTAACCACCAGCTTTCCCTTTTAATTAACAAAATTAAAACTGAGGATCATTTGCCGGAGACGGTGACAGCTCTCACCGAAAATTACCGGAACAGAGCCCTTGATGTTTTTATCCGAGGACTAAACGGAGACCTCGCCCGAATGCTCGTCATTCAAAAGCCTCAAACTTTACCGGAGGCTTATGCATCATGTCTGGAATTCCAGAACCTAAATTTTCGAAACGCCCCTATTCACCCAAGGAATTACAGGAACACCGTATCAGCTCCCATGAACCAAATATTTAACCCTCGTTCAAACAATTTCGGTAACCCACCACCAAAGGGCAACCACCAGTCCAGCCTTTCCGACCGAATTAGGGGTTACAACATCAATAGGAACCAACACCCAAATTTTCCTACCTCTTATGACAATCCACCACCCAGACCCGCCCAACCCAAACCCGCAGTACCAATGGACGTAGACAGGACTATCCAGACTCGACAAATCGATTATCAAAACAGACCATCCCACCTTCCAAACCACAAACGCCCCAATAATTCAATCCAATACCCTAGAAAATCGCAAAGGCTATTCAACCTTCAGACCTCTGAGGGGAACACGGAATATCCTAAAGACGACTTAATCGAGGAACACGAGACTTACGATGAACAGCCAGTTGAGTCTAATGATGAGGATGGCCTCGAAACCTTGGAGGATAACCTCGATGTAAATTTTATGATGGACGCCTATCCAGCGTACCATACATAGAGTATAGGTCAAAGAACGGGCAAATCCTCAAATTTCTCATCGACACTGGGGCAAATAAAAATTTTATATCAACAAATATTTCACAGGGGGCAAAACCTTTGACGAGACCTTTCAAAATTCATTCTGCGGCAGGGAACATCGTAATAAAATTGAAAATTAGAGGTTCATTTTTTAAAAATTTGGGAAATAACACTATACTCGATTTCTACGTCTTACCCGGACTTACCTGGTTCGACGGAATAATAGGCGACGACACGTTGAAAAATTTAGAAGCAGTTATAGACAGGAAACACAACATTCTTAAAATTTATCCGAATATAGAAATTCCATTAAAATCCAAAGTGTCAAGGCAAATAAACGCTATTGACATAAAATGTGACCACTTAAGTAATGACCTCAATGCCAAACTACATGCTGTTCTGAACGAATTTCCAGAAATCTTTGGTTGTGTTAATAACAACGAGATAATCGAAACCAACGTCAGAGCCGAGATAAAAACAACTACTTCAGACCCAATTTACACCAAATCGTACCCGTACCCAGTCAATCTTCGAGCTGAAGTCGAAGCCCAAATCACAAAAATGCTTCAGGACGGAATCATCCGTCCCTCAAAAAGCCCATACAATTCGCCCCTCTGGGTAGTACCTAAGAAAGCGAATGCGTCAGGCGAAAAACAATATCGGGTGGTCGTAGACTTCAAAAGATTGAATGCGGTAACGGTATCTGACACTTATCCCATACCGGACATAACGAACACTCTAGCAAGTTTAGGCGATTCCAAATATTTCACCACCATCGACCTCACATCCGGATTCCATCAAATTCGGATGAAAGAGACCGATATCCCTAAGACCGCATTTTCAACTGCAAATGGAAAATACGAATTCACCAGGCTTCCCTTCGGTCTTAAAAATGCGCCGGCTATCTTTCAGCGCATAATCGACGATGTTCTAAGGCCATTCATCGGCAAGATCTGTTTTGTCTATATCGATGATATTATCATCCTTGGCAAAACGGAAGACGAACCGTATTTGCGCAACTAGAAAAAGCTAATTTTAAGATAAATATGGAGAAATCAAAGTTCCTTAAAACCCAAGTCGACTTCCTGGGTTATACAATCTCTCAGGAAGGGATTCTTCCTGACCCAAAAAAAATAGCAGCCATTCAAAAAATTAAACAGCCCGACAACCTTAAGGATCTGAAGGCATTTCTTGGCCTAGCGTCTTATTATCGAAGATTCGTGAGGGACTTTGCCAAGATTGCAAGGCCTTTAACGCAGCTAACACGAGGGGATAATGCTCAAGTGAAAGCGAACCAATCTAAAAAAAGGAAGATTGAAATGGGAAAACTCGAAATCGAAGCTTTCGAAAACCTGAAGAAACACCTCACATCTACTGAAGTATTAACATTTCCTGACTTCGATAAGCCGTTTCTACTAACTACGGACGCGTCCAATCATGCAATCGGTGCCGTCTTGTCCCAAGGGGATATGGGGAAGGATAGACCAATAGCATATATATCCAGATCTTTAAATAAAACAGAGGAAAATTACGCCACGGGTGAAAAAGAGCTGCTAGCCATTGTTTGGGCTCTTGACAAGTTAAGGGATTATTTGTATGGGGCAAAAAAGGTAAAAATCCTCACGGACCACCAGCCACTTACCTTCGCCTTGGGAAACAAAAACCATAACGCCAAGCTAAAAAGGTGGAAATCACGAATAGAAGAGTTCAACTACGACCTCATCTATAAGCCCGGCAGGACAAACGTCGTTGCTGACGCTCTTTCCAGACTACCTTTGGAAGTGAACGCACTTTCGAGTGACTCGGGAACGGCCCACAGCGCAGACGAGGATGCTAGTGACTTAATCCCATGTACCGAGGCCCCCATAAATGTTTTTAGAAGGCAACTGATATTCTCCGAAGGCAAGAACGTAACAGGTCACGAAGAACCCCACCCGAACTATCATAGGTACTACATCCGATTAGGCAAAATAGACAAACCAAGCTTAATTCGAGCTCTTAGGGAATACCTCAACCCAAACGTTATCAATGGCTTAAAAATCCCGGAAGTCTTTATACAACTGCTTCAGGAGATTTATAAGGAGTATTTCCTAAACTTTAAAATCCGCATCACCCAAAGGGTTGTGCAAGACATTTCCAACGACAACAACAAACTTAAAATCATACAGGATGAGCACCGTAGAGCCCATCGGAATAGCAAGGAGAATCGGGAACAGATTCTCGAAAGGTACTACTTCCCATCAATGAGCAAGCTCATTAAAAGGTATGTCACGAAATGTGAGATATGCAATACTTGCAAGTACGACCGGCATCCTGAGAAACCCGAACTCCAAGAGACACCCATTCCCCAGTACCCGACTGAGATACTACATATGGACATATCCACAATTAGCGGGGAAAAATTCTTGACTTGTGTCGACAAATTTAGCAAATTTGTCAAATACTTCCGCATCAAGAACCGATCTGCTTTCCACTTGCGAGACAAAATCGCAAAGCTCCTACACTACTTTACTATTCCGAAGATACTTGTCTCGGACAATGAAGGTAGCTTCGTTAGTCCAACAATCCTAAATTTCATCGAAGGATTAGGTATTCGAGTGTACCTGGCACCGCCACAGAAAAGCGAAGTGAACGGCGCTATCGAACGTGCACACTCTACTATCCTGGAAATCATTAGGTGCATTCAAAAAGAAAACCCGTCCCTTACTCTCAAAGAAATTGTTAACATCTCTGTGGACAAATACAATAACACAATACACTCTGTCACTAAATGCAAGCCATCAGATATCTTTTTCGGTAGAACCCAGCGAATTAACTACCAGAATTTAATGAATTTCAAAAGGAAATTACACGAAGACCTAAAAGCGGAAATTTTGCGTAAACAAAAGGTGCAATTGGACACGCACAACGCTAAAAGATCTAAGCCTAAGCAGTACAACCCTGGTGATATAGTGTTCAGGAAAAATACGCAAATCAAATCTAAAACCAAACCCCTCTTCGGAAAAGAAACTGTTTCCAAAGATAATCGCGTCACAATCACAACGACAACCGGAAAACGCATACACAAATCCCACCTAAAAAACATCCCATCCACTTCTGAAGTCATTCCCACTACCTAAGAATATTTACACAAACTACACTTGGAAAACGTTGAAAAATTAGAATACTTTTCTATTTGGAGTACCACGTCAATCGCGTCGGATTTGTTTATCATTTTCCTACTAGCAATCCTTGCTTCGATATTTTTCGTATTATATTCAAAACATTTTTCTGCAAAATTTCCGACCAACATAGCCTATACTTACCCGGATCCTGTAAGACCTCCCTTCGTTCAGGACTGAATCTGTGGGACACAGATTTATTTAAGGAGGGAAGAGTTATCACACCCCCTTAACCTCATATCGACTTCATATTGGTTACCATGTCCGCTTAACTTCACATTGCTTCGGTATTACATTTTCAATGTTCTCGTTTCCGGTAAACCGATAGCGCTGCAGTTTTTTCTCTATCACAATTTCTCATGAAATATGATAATCTAGCAATAATTCCAAACAGGTGATGAACAACAGCATTTAGGGAAAATTGTACACGCGCAGCTTAGTAAGCAAAATTAAATATATTTAAGTCAATAGTAAAATTGTATCTGTTCAGTTGAATTTGTATTGCGACCGAATAAACGTCATTGATATTGTAAAATCGTTTTTTTTTATCGATCGCGAGGACCGAGTCCATAAGTTAGATACCCAAGAGAATCAATACATACACAAGAAAGCTGAATCCGCCTCCGTCGGTAGATTTGTATGTATTGATTCTCTTGTGTATCTATACTGTCTGTACAATTTGTCAATGCATACAAATCTTCTGGCAGAGGGGAAAGTTCTATGGAGTGATAGCTTTGGTAGAATATCAATCCTCTTTGGCTGCGTCCTATCCTTGCTCTAGCTCAATTCGGGAGACGTGAGCGGGGTTTTCACCACTCGTTGCCCCTGTCCTCTATATATTAACAAACATTTATAGGCCTGGGAAGACAACACAAACAGGGAGGCAAAAATAGGGAATAATAAAAAACATGATACTCGCAATCAAGTCCAACAGACAAATAAAAAATCAGGGAATGTTAATCTTTATATTAATAACAAACAAATAGATGGAGTAAGTTCGTATGACGGTGACGACAAGTTGAAGTGGAACTACCATGTGGACTCATTGGCAAAACGAATCACACCAATAGTTGCCCTAATAAAACGAACGTATTGTCTTCCCACTAAAATAAAGAAGTTGCTGCTTAATGCTTATATTTTATCCAGAATAAATTATGGTATTCTTAATCCCATCTTCAATAAAACAAGTCTTCCTTTTTGTCGATGATAGCTTTTATTTTTCCATAGCTATCATCGACAAAAAGGAAGACTTGTTTTATTGAAGATGGAATTGAAGTTATTCGATGCAAACAAGCCGCAATCACCCGAAAACAATATGGTATCCTCGTTTGGAGTCAAACTTCGAAACGAAACAAAACAAGAATCAACCGAATAATTTGCAGAGCACTAAAACTAATTCTTAATCTTCCTATATACTGACACCTACTGAAACAATTTTTAAAATAGCATCCACACCTACATTAGACCAAATGATTCTGATGGAAAGAGGAAATATGATGTATAAGACTTGCCATGGAGAGACAAAGTGTAATATTAAGCTCCCGAAAGTGAACAAAACCCACAACTATCCAGTACGAACTGCGCAGAACCTCACCATACCTATTCCAAAGACTGAGCGCATGAGGACACCCCCGACAAATACAATCCGCATTAAGGCGAAATTCACACACACGACACCGCCCTGCACGACTGCTTGAAATTTCAGTTGAGATACACAGCATCAAATGGGCGGATTCATCGCTCAGCATGCGATACGATCGACTATGCTTGGCTATTGTGCGTGGCTGCGTCAGAGCTAAAAATGTAGCTATTCTGAATATCGCCTTAGGCCGGGCCACATATTTCATGCACCCATCCGATCATACTCCTGTCCGGTTTTGCCCCAAGAATCGGATCGGTGCGTGATTGGAAAGCGGTGAACACACATATCATATACCGTTCCGACTCCACTCAGATTTTTCGGCACAGCTCTTCAGTCTGGTCATACAGTACACGGTACTTCCTGACCTCTTCGATTAGCTCCCCCGGTTTTATAGCCGCCATTAGCAGAAAAATCAACTACTAAACAAATACTATAATAAATTTACACGCGTCGTGTGCAGCCGGAGAAAAAAACCTTCCTCAAAACTAATTCAAAGCTCAAATTACAAATGCAATCGGAAGTGCACGAAACTGAACACAAAGAGAAATACACAAATACGCATCGATCGGCACATCATGCAGTCGGAAAACGAATAGTCTACACAATCGGAGCATGATCGGATACTGGATCGGAGTCTGGTGGGAGAATGATTGGTCGCGTGTCGGAAATGTGTGAACAAACGCATCTGAAATCCCATATCATTTCCCTCTCATACACTCGTCCGACTGTATGATCGGAGTATGATCGGATGGGTGCATGAAATATGTGGCCCGGCCTTTATTTTACAATAAAATACCATCTGCCATTAAGGAATCTATAAGCTTTATGGCCTTGAAAACAAGCTCAAAAAATACATACTAACTAATGATGATTCCCATCGATAATAGCTATTAATAGAGCAAAGTGACTATCCTGAATAAATGATCAATGAATAGCACATGTATACAGTAAGTACCATCCCTTATATACTCACTCAATTGCCCTAACCCCTTGTGGGGCATAGCAAATCAACTGTTCCAAGTGGCCCAGTTGACGTTTCGTTGACATAAACTGGTTTCGGAGAATGCAGTTGCCAGCATACACCTCCTGCACAATCATGGCCACGAACGTCGTCGTGGACGGGATTCGAACACGAAACGCCGGTAGTCAAACATGAGACTGATGCCTCAACACACTGCGCTACCGGTCGCCTCATCCCTTAGGCGGCTATTACACTATAAAAGTTCTTTTACAAATATATTTGACGAACGATATTTCAAAAGAACTTTTATGAATGATATTAGCCGCTAAAGAGGGAAGGTGTGCAAGCATATAAGAAAAGCAGTTGAAACAAGCAACGTCCATGTCACAAATCTTTTCTTAGGCGGCTATTACACAATAAAAGTTCTTTGAAAATAGCTTTCATAAAAGATATTTGTAAAAGAACTTCTATAGTATAATAGCCGCCTTATACCAACGAATAGTTGTCTGGGAGGTACCGCGGACCGAGACCAATGAGACCATGATAGTACGAGTACAAGGCCTGGCGCCGACGCATGTACCAGCATGGTGCATATGCCTATAGAGTGAAGGAGAGAGTGGAGGAAGGAGGAAAAAAAAAATATTGGCTCCCTGGTCTTCTTCGTACCACTAGATGGATAAAATCACAGTAATTAAAATGTATTACCCGTGATATATTATCTTATAATACAAGCCAATCCATAAATGAAACCGGAATATAGAGGGCTACGCCCGCAATCCGAGGGTTTTGTAGCAAGTACTTATTTTGGTATGTAAGTATCGGCTCCTTGCTCTTCTTGGTACCACTTAGGTGGATAAAAAAAAATAAAATGTCTGACCCATAATATAGTATCTTATATGCCCCATTGATTGTAATGAAACTTAGGACATATTATTGCCTATGGTGTTGGTTATCCTTGGTCATCGGTACTTTTGATCTCGGACGTGTTTAAGGGATGCAGGGATGCGCTAACTGTAACTATGGAAACAAACTATTATTAACCTATTTTGAGGAGATATACAAATTCCATTATTTCCCGTTTTATATACTGTTCGAAACTCACCTGCCTGGAAGTTTTCATTTTTCTAAGTGTAACGGTCTGGAAATGCAAGGGGGGGGGGGGGAGGGCGAATTACGATCTAATAATTTATCCTCCCTCATTGTTCCCCTTTTTTCAAATATAAGTAAAGTAAACTCAACATTACCTTTCTCACAACACCCCACTTGCCTATACCAGTCGATAAACAAAATTTGACCTTAATTTTGCCCTTCACCCTCCCCTCCCCCGCCCGTTACAGTTGGCCAATTACCACACATCGCCCCCTACCAATCTTTACCCTTTCATAAATGTGATTAACCATAATATGTAACAATAACTGCGATTCGCACTACGGAAAACAACATGCAAGTAGTACTCGCACCTTTGAAGCCGGTAGGTGTATTTTTTGTATGAATAGTGTAAAAATGCCTAACTTTAAGTGAATGTACTATTGTTAAATATTACATGGTTGTAACGAAACGTAGAGGCATTATTGTCTATGGTGTTGGTTATCATTGGCCATCAATATTTTTGACCTCGGGTGTGCTTAAGGGGTGCAGGGGTGTGCTAACTGAAAAAATAGAAATGTACTATTATTTACCTTTTTTGATGAGATTTTGGAATTCTATTATTTATAGTTTTCTATGTTAGTAAAATGCCGCTTTTCTGTAAATTTTCATATCTCTAAGTTTAACGGTTTGGAAATGCAAGGGGGGGGGACAAACTCGGATCACATGTTTTCCCCTCTCCCTCTTTTCCCCTTTCTTTAAATTTGAAGAAAATTTCAGAAATGGAATGTACTCGACGGTACCTTTCTTACGATACCCCACTTTCCTAAACCAAATGAAAAAAAAATTTCGTCCTTCATTTCCCCTCTATGGGGACCCCCCCTCAAAGTTGACCTATTACGATGCATCACTTCCTCCAGAGAATTATAGTACTTCTACATATTTTCACTAAATTTCATACATGTAGCCTCAGCGGCTCGTGAGATATTCCATGGACAGACATACAGACAGACAGACGGACGCATGACCGATTTCATAAGGGTTTTGTTTTACTACAAAACCCTAAAAAAGACTCCATCTATCACCTTTCAAAGTAATAGTTTTAATATGAGAAGCTGTACTGTAGATAGACATGTATTGTATGTATACGAGATAAACTGTCCTACTCTTCAAGATGCTTAACCATTCATGTTAAGACGACATTGCAAATTGCAAACTTGCATAAAAAAATAAAAATAATTGCGTCAGCCACCAGCCTACACCCCCCCCCCCCCTTCCCTCTCCTTCTTCTCCCACCAACCTTTACCCTTAGCCCTTCCGCAGACGACGAAACTGCTTTGCAACTCGAGGTGCAAACCCGTTTGCAATGCAACTGATTTGTGACATTGCCTGTATACAGCAATGGGGATCCGCACACGAGTCGACTAGTTGCAAACCGGTTTGCAACGAGTTTGGAACGCGTTGCATCACCGCCATCTTAACTCTCAGGCCGGAGTGTCAAAGCAATGACGTCATGACAAGCAGTGAACCATATATAAACAAAGTGAAGAACGCGTGTAGTCGACCTCTTGAAATTTGGCGATTTTCGTGCGTAAAAGTGATTTTAGTGTCGCAATTTTAAGTGCAGTTGAAAGTAGTGCTTGTCACTGATATTTGGAAGTGAAAAAATGCAAGGTGCCGCGAACTTCCGACCAAAATGAACTGCTCGAAAGTGCGCGAGACATGAGTGTGGTTATAAAAGTGCGACACGAAAAATTTCGCATTTTTCGTTAATTTCCCGGTAATTTGGCTAGTGTGAATGGTGCAGCACTACTCTGGGACGAATCCTTGGGCCGGTGAGTTCAGCGGAAACTCCCGGAAGTGCCCCAAAAAGTGAATTCAAAGTGGTTGTCAAATGACAACATTACAGGTGATTTCCGGCCTTTTCATCGGAATTCATAGGGTAATTATACGTTTTTTGTTGTGCAAAAATTTTAGTGAATTGATGCGCCCCAAAATACGGGTCTTAAACGCGTTGTTGACGAGCCAGACGAAAGTTTCACTGCAGCTGACAGGACTAGATGCCTAGCTGTGAAACTTTCGTCCGGATCGTCAACATCGTGGTCAAAATCCACACTTTGGGGCGCATCAATCCACTTAAATTCTACCACAACAAAAAACGCATACTTACCCTATGAATTCCGATGAAAAGGCCGGAAATCACCAGTAATGTTGTCATTTGACAACCACTTTGAATTCACTTTTTGGGGCACTTCCGGGAGTTTCCGCTAAACTCACCGGCCCGAGGATTCGTCCCAGGGTAGTGCTGTACCATTCACACTTGCCGAATTGCCGGAAAATAAACGAAAAATGCGAAATTTCCCGTGTCGCACTTTTCTAACCTCGCACTTTTCAATACACCATTTTACTCGATATTTCCCGGCACTTCACGTTTTTCTCACTTTCACACGGCACTGATAGCCACTTCTTTTAGTTACATTTAAAATTCCGGCACTAAACTCACTTTTACACACAATTATCGCGATATTTCACCGGGCGACCGCACGCGTTCACACGTCGTTGACTGCTTGTCATGTCGTTAGTGCTTTGACAATCAGCTGACACTCCGGCCTGAGAGTAAAGATGGCAGTGGTTGCATGCGATTGGATTCCCGAGTCGCAAAGAAGTTGCAGTTGGAAGTTGCATATGTATGTTGTTGTTGCCCACAGACCACAAGAAATCTGGTCAGCTGTGCAGCCTGTCAAAATGTGTTAAGTGGTGTTCGCGATGGTTGAAATGCGTTGTGTTTCAAATATTTGTGTTTATTAACATAGTAAAAGGTGGCGGCTGGTGGCCGCAGTTAATTTGATAGGTAGGTAGAGTATAAAAAGTGAAAAGTGCCAGTGTGATAAGTGTGATTCCAAATATAGTGTGCAACTTGTTTGAAAATCGGGTTGCATATCAATCGCACCATGTGCGGCCGGAGGTCGCAAACTGATTGCAACTGCGTTCGAAACTGGTTTCCAACTCGAGTTTCAAACGAGTTGCGTCATGTGCGGAACGCCTTACAGAAATGGTTCAATTACAATACAATTCGCTCTACGAAAAACAATCTGCAAGTATGTAATACTCGCACCTATATACGAGACCGATAGATGTATTTTTTGTACGGATAGTGTCATAATGCCCAAATTTAAATGAATGTAATAATTATTAAATATTACGTGATCGTAACGAAACTTAGACATATTATTGCTTATGGTATTGGTTATCATTGGCCACCAGTACTTTTGACCTCGGACGTGATTTAAGGGATGCAGGGGTGTGCTAACTGTAACTATAGAAATAAATTGTTATTAACCTAGTTTGAGAAGATACACAAAACCCATTATTTTCCATTTTCTATGCTATTTAGAATCCACCTTCCTGTAAGTTTTCATATTCCTAAGTGTAACGGCGTCGAAATGCAAGGGGGCTGGGACAAATTACGATCTAATATTTTCTCCTCATCCTCTGTTCCTCTCTAAAAATTTCAAGAAAATGCCAAAAATGGAATGTACGACACGACACCTCACTTGCCTATACCAGTGGGTAAACAAATTTGACCTTAATTTTGCTTCTATGTGGACCCCTCCCCCCGCCCCCCTCAAATTGGCTAATGACTACATAACGCTTTCTCCAGCGAATTATAGCATTTCTACATACATATTCACCGAAATTGATGTGAGTAGTTTCAGCCGTTCGTGAGATATTCTATAGAAAGACGAACAGGCAGACATTTAAACGATTTTGTAAGATTTAAAACACAAAACCCTAAAAAAAGGAATTGTATGAAAAATTTATTGTTAGAATCACCGCCCCAATTAATCTTTACCCTTCCAAAATTGGTTCATTAGATAACTGCAATTCGCACTACGAAAAACAACATGAAAGTAGTACTCACACCTATGCATGAGGCCGGTATTTGTATTTTTTGTATGGATAGTGTCAAAATGCCTAACTTTAAATCAACGTACTATTATTAAATATTACGTGATTGTAATGAAATTTAAGAATATTATTGCCTATGATGTTAGTTATCTTTGGCCATCAATATTTTTGACTTCGGGTGTGCTTGGGGGGTGCAGGGCTGTGCTAACTGCAAATATATAAATGTACTATTATTAACCTTTTTTAATGAGATTTCAAAATTCCATTATCTTTAGTTTTCTATGCTAGTGAAGTGCCGCTTTTCTGTAAATTTTCATATTTCTAAGTATAACGGTGTCGAAATGCAGGAGGGGGGGGGGGGGCAAACTCGGATTACATATTTCCTCTCCCTCTTTTCCCTTTCTTCAAATTTGAAGAAAATTCCAAAAATGGAATGTACTCGATGGTACCTTTCTTACGATACCCCACTTGCCTATACCAAATGAAAAAAAAATTTCGACCATCATTTCTCCTCTATGGGGATCCCCCCTTAAAGTTGACCTATTACGACGCATCGCTTTCTCCAGAGAATTATAGTACTTCTACATATTTCCACCAAATTTCATGCATGTAGCTTCGGCGGTTCGTGAGATATTTCATGGACAGACAGACAGACAGACAGACGGAAGCATGACCGATTTCATAAGGGTTTAGTTTTTTTACAAAACCCTTAAAAGTGGCTTTGATGAATGTTTCATTAAATTAAAAAGTTATTTTGCAGAAAATGTAAAATCTGGACATAAACGATTAAAAAATGTAGCATAAGCCAATTATTCAAAGTGATGTGTTGTTTCGAAATTTTTAATTACATATTTTATTTTCATATTTTGAATACATGAATAAAGGGTATCATACATTCGTTGTGACTTATGGTGCATTTACCACTTTGAAATTAGTAGTAAAACTTGTTCCGATTTCAATGTTCCTGAGAGAGGTATATGAAATAATGAGCCGATTTCCACCAAATTTAGAAACGTGGTTCGGCAGTCAATATGATTAAATAGTATGAAATGTGGTAAAGATATCTTCAGAAATAAAAAAGTTTTTCTAACAAAAATCTGCTTTTGGAACGGTCGTTCCTGTGACAGCTATATGAAAGAGTAATCCAATTTCAACAAAATTCGGGAAAGTGATTTGACTAAAGATATTATTGATTTTTATGAAGTTTGAAAAATATATCTTTAGAAATAAAACAGTCTTTCTCATAAAGACGAATTTTTGGACCGGTCGTTCTTATGACAGCTATGTGACGTAATGGTCCGATTCCGTTGGATCCGACTAGTGATGGGCATGATGACTCTTTTCACTGTGCCAGCACATAAGCTCTGACTCTTTCCAATGAGTCGTTCGAAAAGAGTCGTTCAAAAAGAGTATTTCCCATGAAAAGGGAGCTGCCAGCCTAGGATGGGCGACCCCAATTTTTTTTCACTTTTTCGACCCCAGATTCGGACTTAGCGACCCCCCAATACCCTTTAGTTCGAGCCAGCCTGATCGGACAACATAACCAAAAATCCAGTACGTAGGCACGGACAGCCAGATATAAACAATAGCAATTCTTTAGAACAGAACTTATAATCGCCCAGCCAGCCGGGCGAGCACGTAGAATATCAAGAATTTGTGTTCGTAGAATGTTCCGTTTACACCAATGGAGCGGGCGTTCGAGTTTATTTTACCGAGCATTGAAAGAACACTCGATCTGAAGTGGGAACGAGTCAAATGCTAGTATTTGAGTTAGAGCGGGCGCTCGTTCGTTTGGTATAAATGCATCTTAAGACGAATACTTTTGTTTTAGAATGTTGGGATTGTTTTCTGTATTTGGAGAAACTTGGCTGTGCGGTGCGACTCGACGTAAGTACTCGTAAATGATTTTTGATATCGCACATGTATTACTAAAGTGACACAAGTCAAAAATTGGCATTTTTGAGTTATGGCCATCCAGTAATTAGACAAACAGTCCTCCATTACATACCAAAAGTGCATGAAATTAGCTTCAAATGTAGCCCGTTGGAGGGCACTTGTGTCGTTCTTTTTCTTTCAAAGCTACTCCCACTTCCCACAGATTCGGGAATAGTGACACATTTGCAGTTGAGTACCCTTTCTTGTGGTGTATGGCCGTTAAGCACGTAATTAGAAACTGTGTTTTTTAGATTTGTGCCGCTTTTGCTCTTTGTAAGCTAGACAAGACGTCGTCATATTTGGAGTTGTGTCGGTTTAGCTGATTCAAGGTAAATAAAAAGCTGTGATTATTTGTAGTTGTGTCACTGTTGAAAAATGATACTGAGTAATTCTGAGTTATGTCGCTTTTGATGGATGGGGGTATTTTTCATAGTAAAACTGTTTTTTTTTTTTTAATAAAATCAATCGTCTAACTGTTGTATACTTGGTATTTATAGTAAATTCAAATATCCGTCTTTGTCAAGATCCAATAAGACTTATTGTTAAGGTAATACAGTACGGTTTTCATTATTACATTAATTGAAATAAAAAACAGCTTTACGTTAAATACCTATACGTTTAAAAAAAATTAAACCAATTCTTAACACATTTATGGACATGAATACTACAACATTTATGTAGCATGGATGCGAAATAAAATAACACGAAAGCTTTCTGACCGCGAGCGAGTTAATTGAATGATTTTTTAACGGATTTCATGTCAATTTCAATTATAAAATCGTGTGAGGAAGTTCATTGAAGCTATTCCTAGAATTGAATCACATTACTTAAGAGCTCAAACTTCACGGGAAGTTATAGACAGTGGTAAATGCTTGGCGGACCTCTATCGGGATTACAAAGGAGACAGGGAAAAAGAAAACTTACCATTTGCGAATGCAGCTATGTTCAATCGTATATTTCGAAGTGAATACAACATTTCCTTCTATATACCGAAAAAGGATCAATGCGATTTATGTGAATCCTTCAAAAATGCCGATGAAGCGGGAAAACAGGAAACTAAAGCAGTCTATGATCTTCACCAAAAAGAACCAGGAGTCCGAAGCGTATATACCCTAGACTTGTACAGACCTAGTGGTGACACCAAAAGTAATAATTGGCAACGACCATGCATTAAAAGTGAGTTTCCTATATAGCCAGTTTATAGGGGAGGTTGGCACTCATTCAGGGAAATCTTGACCATTCTCAAAATGAATTAACTAACCCATTCTACAAATATTTGTTGATTTTTTCAAGTCGCTAGCTTCATTCCATCGAAAGTTATTGCTTATTTGAAGTCTCACTTGTAGGGGAGGTAAGGGTTCCTCGGGTCGGATCTTACCCATCATTGCCACCAACCAATTAGATCACCCTACAAACATACAAAAAAAATTTTAAGTCTCTAGCGTCACTCTATCGACAGATATCGCTTATTTGAAGTTTCGTTTGTAGGGGAAGTAGGGGTTTCGTTGGTCGGATTTTACGTATTTTCAATATTAGCCGACTGGATCCTACTACAAACATTTGGGCAAAATTTCAAGTCGCTAGCTTTATTTTGTCGTAAGCTATCGCTTGTTTTAAGTGTCATCTCTAGGGGAGGTAGGGGTTCCTTAGGTCGGATCTAACCCGTCTTTAATGCCAACTAACTCAATCTCACTTCAAACATTTGACATTTCAAGCTGCTGGCTTCATTATATCAAAAGTAATCGCTTATTCGAAGTTTCATTTGAAGGGGAGGTAGGGGTTGCTTGGGTCGGATCTTGCCCATTTTCAGTACTAACTAATAAGACCTTACTACCAACATTCTACCAAATTTTCAACTTGCTAGTGTCATTCTATCGAAAGTTATCGTAATTAAAATAATATTTAATTTATTGAATTTTGTAGGGGAGGTAGGCGTTCCTTTGATCTGATTATGCCCAACTTCCCAAAACCTAAGCAGCTTCTCACCCCAGGGTTACATGCCAAAAATCAGATGTCTACGTCAATTGGTTCAAGAGTTATGGACAAAAAACCTGAAAAGTAGGGTAGTACGGGGCTCTTTGTAAGAAAATTACCGTTAGTTTTCAACTGATCGATTTTATTTTTCCAGGGGAGTATAAGATTACCATCATGAGTAGTCTACCAAAGCTAGAGGTTTTCATGTTTATTTAATCGGGAGTTATAAATACATTCAATTATTTTATATATGTAGGGGAGGTAGGCGTTCTCTTGGCCTGATCATGCCCATACCAATACCAACCAACTAGATCAGACTTCCAACATCTAGTCAAAATTTCAAGGCGGACAGACAGACGGACAGACGGACAGACGGACAGACAGACAGACAGACAGACATGGCTTAATCGAACCAGGAGGTGACCCTGATCATTTATATATATACATTGCTATACCTCCGGAGCCTCCTTTAAGGTGTTACATATTTCGGTCGTGACAAAAACAATATACCCTTTACTAAAAGTCTAGGGTATTAAAATAGTTATCGCGCAGGGAAAAGGAAAACGATAAAAAAAATCTCAACGGTACACACGTTGCTGTATATGATTTACAGGCGGTAATGCCTGTACCCAAAGGCCAAGTTTCCGCATTTTACTACAAAAGTAAAATAAACTGCTTCAATTTCACTATAAGCAATCTGAATGCTCACAATGTCGAATGCTATTTTTGGAATGAGCTTGAAGGAAAACGCGGTGCTATTGAAACCGGAACCTGTGTTCTAAAATATATTAAAAAGGTTTTAGAAATTACTAACAATATAAATCTGGACATTATTTTCTACTCAGATAACTGCTGTGGGCAGCAAGAAAACAAATATATACTTTCTGCATATTCTTATGCAGTGAACAACTTTCCAACGCTGCGCAGCATTACTCAGTGAAGGTGATAATGTACACAGCGTAACTGAGAAGCAGATTAAGAGACACATGAAAGCCTGCCCAATCTATGTACCACAACAGTATGCGACTTTAATAATTACAGTGGCTACAAAGAACGGCCCTCCATATTTCGTAAATGAGTTGACCCCTAATAAGTGGATGTTCACACTGCGTGCGATGCCGAGCCGAGCCGAGCCGGGTCGAGCGATGCGATGTGGTGGGTGTTCACATTGCACGCCGTGCGATGCCGAGCCGAACGATGGCTTGCGATGCAAAGATGATCCGAGCGATGGCTTGCGATGCAAAGATGATCCGGGATGTTCACTGCACGCAATGATGGAGAGTAGAGACCAATTTAGTTCAAGGAATAGAATCTGTTCGACATCATGTCGTTTGTGCTTCACCCAGTAAATTTATTTCTGTTTCAAAACAGTGCTCTAAAAATGGAAGGGCGTCATCATTGGGTGCATCCCATTAATGAAGAAAGGCCCAGTGTTGCTGAATTTCATCATCTCTTCCGCGACCTCAGACGAGAGGTTTCACAAGCGGATTGAGCGGCGGCGCACCGCTGTGTATAAACGCAAAAATCGGCAGCCGCGGCGGCTTTAGGACGATGAATGTATAAACCGCTCGACTCGCCGTTGAGGCCACCGCCGCAGTTTGTGGAGCGGCGAGATGGCATTTGAATTCAGTGTAAGAAACGGTACACATGGACGTCCAAATGACGCCGGACGCCTCGTCACTTAAGCTTCTCCCTCTTTGATACCTATCTGCAACCTGAATTTACAATTTATGTTATTTTTAGTTTTAAATAAACTATTTTTTGGCCATAACTTCTAAAATATAAGGAATATCGCATTTTTAACATCATTTTCACCCCCCTTACGAACCCCCGTCCGAGCTGAGAGCTCCCTCCCCACCCTTTTTTTTTTCTCAAAATTAATTGTCAATTGTAGTAGTCACGATCAACGATTAACAATTAATTAATTGGCACTTAAAAGTGATCCTCAAGCGAATGGTTTAAGAAACATCATACAAATCAAACATTGTGTCCGTGTTCCGGGTTCGAATGTATGTGGGCCGGCTTATTAAAAATTGATATGTGGACGCGTGAAATGACACAGATAGGAACAGAAACCAGCGTCATCCCAGATAGCTATCGCGGCGGAGAAATGATGCCGATGCGCCGATAGTTATCGGATAGCTATCTACGGCCATGTGCATCGCTTCATTGCCCGTAATGTATTTCTTCCTATCCGATTGAAAGTGACGCAGCGTCAGACGGCATTTCGACGTCCATGTGCACCGGCACTAAATATGTAAACCGCCGCTTCTGCTCTATGCCTTTATACGCAGCGGTGTCCGCTGCTCAAACCGCTTGCGAAACCACGCGACCTTATTACGGTGGTAATAACCTTTCATTTGAGCCATACTGAATCAAAACCGGAGTCCAAAGCGTATATACCCTAGACTTGAACAGACCTAAAATAGTTGTGATACCAAAACTTCCAACTGACAACGGCCATTGCATTAAAAGTGAATTTCCCATATGGTCAGTTTGAGCTGTGGGCGTGGATCCAATGAAAAGTTTCATCGTTCATCCATTCGAATTTTGGATATTTACATTTGAACTAATGTTTATAGGGAAGGTTGCCGTTCATTCAATAGGATCTTGCCCATTCTCAAAATCAACTAACAACCTACACTATAAATATTTGTCGCATTTTGCAAGTCGCTAGCATCATTGTATCGAAAGTTATCGCTCATTTGAAGTTTCGTTTGTAGGGGACGTAGAGGTTGCTTGGGACGGAGCTTGGCCATTTCCAATACCAACCAACTAAATCTAAATCCAAATATTTGAACCAAATTTCAAGTCGCTAGCTTCATTGTATCGAAAGTTATCGCTCATTTGAAATTTCATCTGTAGGGGTTCCTTCGGTCGGATCTTGCCCATTTTCAATACCAACCAACTAGATCATGCTACAAACATTTGACCAAAAAGGTTTTAACTTCATTCTATCGAAAGTTATCGTGCAAACGAACAGACAGACAGACAGATATGGCTAAATCGAATCAGGAGATGACCCTCATAATTTCCATGTATACACTGCCACACCGCCGCATTGCATCGCTCGACGCAGTGTGAACATCCACTAAGTGGATGTTCACACTGCGTGCGATGCCGAGCCGAGCCGGGTCGAGCCATGCAATGCGATTACAAGCTTTTAAAGCGAGAAAATGGAAAGTCTTCAATTTTAAGTGGAATCACGCTTTGAGTGTACACACTGCGCGCGATGTAATGACGAGCCGAGCGATGGCCCGATGTTTTCAAAAACTATTTTGCTTTTTCGAGCGAGTACCGGCTGCTGATTTTTTGCGATGGAATTTAATGGGCTTTGCGATGGAGTTTATGGGCTTTGCGATGGAGTTTATGGGCTTTGCGATGCTTTGCGATGTGAAGCTCCGTTTAGCCAGTATGGTGCAAGTACGAGCTGTAAAGTAATATTTGATGTAAGATCACATTGAAAAAAATGCATGTATGTCTGCTTTTATACCCTAGACTTTTAGGCGCGGCGGTGTGGCAGTGTATACATGGAAATTATGAGGGTCATCTCCTGATTTAATTTAGCCATATATGTCTGTCTGTCTGTTCGTTTGCACGATAACTTTCGATAGAATGAAGTTAGAAACTTGAAATTTTGGTCAAATGTTTGTAGCATGATCTAGTTGGTTGGTATTGAAAATGGGCAAGATCCGACCGAAGGAACCCCTACAGATGAAATTTCAAATGAGCGATAACTTTCAATAGAATGAAGCTAGCGACTTGAAATTTGGTTCAAATATTTGGACTTAGATTTAGTTGGTTGGTATTGAAAATGGCCAAGCTCCGTCCCAAGCAACCCCTACGTCCCCTACAAATGAAACTTCAAATGAGCTTGCAAAATGCGACAAATATTTATAGTGTGGGCTGGTTAGTTGATTTTGAGAATGGGCAAGATCCTATTGAATGAACGGCAACCTTCCCTATAAACGTTAGTTCAAATGTAAATATCCAAAATTCGAATGGATGAACGATGAAACTTTTCATTGGATCCACGCCCACAGCTCAAACTGACCATATGGGAAATTCACTTTTAATGCAATGGCCGTTGCCAGTTGGAAGTTTTGGTATCACAACTAGGTCTGTACAAATCTAGGGTATATACGCTTTGGACTCCGGTTTTGATTCAGTATGGCTCAAATGAAAGATTATTACCACCGTAATAAGGTCGCGTGGTTTCACAAGCGGTTTGAGCAGCGGACACCGCTGCGTATAAAGGCATAGAGCAGAACCGGCGGTTTACATACTTAGTGCCGGTGCACATGGACGTCGAAATGCCGTCTGACGCTGCGTCACTTTCAATCGGATAGGAAGAAATACATTACGGGCAATGAAGCGATGCACATGACCGCAGATAGCTATCCGATAGCTATCTGGGATGACGCTGGTTTCTGCTCCTATCTGTGTCATTTCACGCGTCCGCATATCAATTTTTAATAAGCCGGCCCACATACATTCGAACCCGGAACACGGACACGGTCACAATGTTTGATTTGTATGATGTTTCTTAAACCATTCGCTTGAGGATCACTTTTAAGTGCCAATTAATTAATTGTTAATCGTTGATCGTGACTACTACAATTGACAATTAATTTTGAAAAAAAAAAAATGGTGGGGAGTTAGCTCTCAGCTTGGACGGGGGTTTGTGAGGGGGGTGAAAATGGTGTTAAAAATGCGATATTCCTTATATTTGAGAAGTTATCGCCAAAAAATAGTTTATTTAAAACTAAAAATAACATAAATTGTAAATTCAGGTTCGCTATTATGTGGCCCGGCTTATATAATACAGAGTAACGCTGTGTCCTATCGCATCATGTGAGTTGAAATGCAGATAGGTACAAAGAGGGAGGAGCTTAAGTGACGAGGCGTCCGGCGTCATTTGGACGTCCATGTGTACCGGCTCTTACACTGAATTCAAATGCAATCTCGCCGCTCCACAAACCGCGGCGGTGGTCGCAACGGCGAGTCGAGCGGTTTATACATTCATCGTCCTAAAGCCGCCGCGGCTGCCGATTTTTGCGTTTATACCCAGCGGTGCGCCGTTGCTCAATCCGTTTGTGAAACCTCTCGTCTGAGGTCGCGGAAGAGATGATGAAATTCACCAACACTGGGCCTTTCTTCATTAATGGGATGCATCCAATGGCGACGCCCTTCCATTTTTAGAGCACTGTTTTGAAACTGAAAAAAATTTACTGGGTCAAATTTCTTGAACTAAATTGGTCTCTACTCTCCATCATTGCGTGCAGTGAACATCCCGGATCATCTTTGCATCGCAAGCCATCGCTCGGATCATCTTTGCATCGCAAGCCATCGTTCGGCTCGGCATCGCACGGCGTGCAATGTGAACACCCACCACATCGCATCGCTCGACCCGGCTCGGCTCGGCATCGCACGCAGTGTGAACATCCACTAAGGATTTTTACGACTTGAACATTTTTACGAATTCTGCAAGAGCAATGGGGTAACAATTTTACAATTGACACTAATAGGACTCAAGTCAAGTGGCATGATATCAAGATGCTTTGAGTTGAAAAAAAGCACCCTCATGCCTTTTTCTACAAAACGTCATACGAGGATACAACTTACAACAGGGTCAACGTGAACAATACTAGAAAACGCAAGCGCTCAGAGGTGCTGCAAGATTCTCTACAGTTGGTTCAGGCATATTCAACAAGAATCCCATTAGCGGAAAATAAAAAAAAAAAGATATCCAGGAGCTCGTAGATAAGAACATTATTCCCCAAACATACTACCATTCATTTTTTAAAAGTGTTCTTAATGCATGCCAATAAGAATTTATTTTTTTGTACTTACATTCCCATATTATTCATACTAATAAACTGTTCATTTTCCTCATTTTTTGTTATTCGTTCAATTATTTTCATCTATTTATTTGCAAAAAAAACTGTGAAGTGTACAATGGGATGTTATTCTAATTCCAAACCGAACACGAAAAGTGTATGAACTCCAACAATTGAATACCAAAAGTGTCACAACCCAAAATAATTCACTCCTATGTCAGTTCAGTGAACAACAAAACCGTCACTTCTCAAAAAGGACGCATATTCCAGGTTTGGCTTTAAAATATGCACTAATAATATTAAAAAACCTTTTTCTATTGCCTAGAAATGATGTGAAAATTATTGAATTTGTAACTGTTTTTTGTTAAGCCCGCTAATCAGTTTTTTGCATTTATCTCAAAACTATAAATTTTGGCTTGTGTCACTTTAGTAATACACGTGCGATATGTTTGCATTTGCAGTCAGCATGGGTTGTTGCGTATATATTTAGAAGTACCTAGTCTAGCCATAAATACAAACTTTTTGAAGCACTGTTCAATAAAACAGGTGTTGTATGTTAAGAAATCATTGTTTATTTATTAAATGCATTGTCAACAACGGAAATTGCAACAAGTTATTCGAAGTGATTGCCTTTTGCCTTTACACAAGCCTTTAATCGAGCTGGCCACTTATCTATGGAAGCACGCACGACTTCAATCGGAAAGTTGGCGACTGCATGTGTAAGAGACTTCTTTAAGGATTCGATATTAGAATGTCTTTTAGAGCACGTCATTTGCTCTAAGACAGACCATAATTCGTAATCCAGCGGATTCGGGTCTGGGCTAGAGGAAGGCCAATCTTCAGCTTTAATAAAATCTGGAACATTTTCTTCAAGCCATTTTTGGGTTGACTTCGCCTTATGACCTGGTGCAGAATCTTGCTGGAAACTCCTAGGCTGATTTTTGAATAATGACGTGTTGAGAGGTTTCACTACACTTTCAAGGACACTTTCTTGATAAATTTTGGCAGACGTTTTGACGCCCTTCTCACAAAAATGCAACTTTGTCACCCCGTTGTAGCTAAGACCCCACCAAACCATTACTGAGGCTGGATGATGACCTCTTTGAACCTTTTGGGCAACTTGAGAAGCTTCTCTGGCACTGCGAGCATAAACCCTATCGTTTTATTTATTAAATGTTTCTTCGACAGTAAAAATTTTTTGGTCCGTAAACAAAATTTTATGGTGTTCTTGGTTTGCGTACCGGCAAAGTAATCGTTTTGATTTTTCCACTCTATTTTTTTTAACGAATCTGTTAGTAAATGCCCGGTAGATCTACGATAAGCACCCAACCCCAACTCACTTTTCTCAACTGCGGGAGAAACAGCGAAATGCCGTTGTTTGATGGGCTTATTTACGCCAACGTCAATGACGTGCTTGATTAAGTCTGTGCGCCCTAGACCTTCCACCGCAAACGAAGGAAACAACGAAATTGCCGCGTAGAGTTTGGTCTGCTGTGCTGCAGTCAGAATGTGTCGGTTGTCGCTATTATGAGACGGAGTATTTACTGAAATCTCTGAACGCAGAGAAGACACAAATAGGTCAGAGGCTAGATTGAAAAGGCGTACAAAATCCACCCCTAGATATAATTGTTGTGACAAGGATGGAATTATAAGGAACGTCATTGTTTGCGTCCGTCCCTTAAAAGTGATTTCGGTGGTAACCCTCCCAACGGTAGAGTGAGAAGTCCAATCGGCCGTGCTAACATTAACTTTGAAACGTTCCCAACGGAAGTTATTTTCTTTTAAGAATGTGTTGGCGAAGTCGGAAGCTAGACAGCTAATGGAGGCACCTGTATCAACAAGTCCTGAAACTGTTTTGCCAAACAAAGACACTTCCGCATAAGGGCGTATGTCGGAAAGTTGGGAGCTAGGGCAGACCGCAGAACAATAAAGTCGACGAGTTTGTCTAACCTTTTTCCAGAACGCACGTAAACGTAACGTGGAACGTTAACGACGACGTAAATGAATTTCCTCCATTTTAAAAATTCGCTGACGCGTGGCTTGATATTCTTTCCAGCGTACATGCCAAGGTTTAAAGTTATAATGATCAGGAGTTTTACTCTTATCAATAATCTTAACAGGAGGTGTGGTGGATACTGTCAGAGTAGATGTAGCATCTCTGGACAGAATACGAGTATGATCTATGGGTTTGATTAACGTATCAGACATCGTCAAAGAGACCGGCGCTCTTAAGGAGTCGGCTCTGTTGGGTTCTGTGGCAGACTTGATGGTCGGTTCGAGGGTACGCCCCTCGATCTCACCCCGTTTTTTGCCGAATTTTGGCATTTTTGACAATGTGGTTTGTATGTCTCGGGAGCCCCACAGCCGAAGCAAAATATTGTCCGAGGAGCTAAACATTCATCAAAACGGTGTCCTTCCTTTCTGCAATTCCAACAGATGAATTTATCGCTGATAGCTGACACATACCCAGCGCCAGAATCATCCTTTGGAACATAAGAGTCTTCCATAATCATTTCAGAAATATTCCTCCTTGATTGTACAACCCGATCTGGTGGGAGCGTGGAAGTGATTTCTTCTTGTAAGTTTTCCTAATGAAAGATTAGGGTTCTTAACTGTCTCACCGAATAAATTGGGACATTAAGTAGGTGACAGCGAAGTCCCATTTTCACATTCCTTCGCAGAATTTCAATTAGTTCCCACTCTGCTATTGGCAAAGCAAGACGGTCAGCCAGTTCCATGACACTCTCATAGAACGCATCAAAAGACTCGGAAGGGCTCTGTTTTCTCCAACGGATTAATTCCATTAAATCATAATCGGAAAGCCTTTCCTGAAACTGTTCCCTAAGAGCATCGCAAAATTGATCCCAATCGAATCTAATGATGGCTCTATGAAATCTCCAGAACCAATTGGCCGCCTTGCCAACCAAAAGCAGGTGTAAATAATTAGTTACCAGCTGGAGCTGTCCATTCAAAGTATGGTTGGCTAACGTCCGCACCTGAAATAGGAATTTTTCCACTGACAGGTGTGGATTTTCCCCGCTAAAATGGAGATTCCAGCCACTGATGATTCGCACCACCCTCTCGGGATGAATTCCAGCAGCAGGCGCAATCCCAAAAGGTGCAGCTAAATTTTGGCTAATCATTTCCGGAATGTAATGAGGTTGATTATCCAGAGGGTCAACTCTACGCGATGCCCTAGAAGAGTCCTGTGACACACTAGCCACTGGAGGACTCCTAACCGTCGGTAAATAACGTACGTCAGGGCCAACGGAACGAGGGGCGGTGGGATTTGTGTGCAAGAGAGGTTGGGCTAATGGCTGAGTCCCACGATTTATATCCGGGTAAACATTCGTATCTCCGTCCAATAACTGGGGTTGACGGTTTACTTCACCACCACGCCAAACTCTACTACTACTTTGCCTTAACCCCTAGCGGGGCATAGCGCGTCAACTACTCCTGCGCGCCATCGTACTCTGTTCTGGGCAATGGGGCGCAACTCCCCAAAAGACTTACCCAGTACCTGACACTCCTTTGCCACAGATCGACGCCATGTGATTCGAGGACCCCCTCTTGGTCGGCCTTGGTTGGAAATGGGGTTCCATTTCATGGCATGCATAGCAATGCAGTTATCACTCTTCCGCAATGTGTGACCTATCCACTGCCTTAGCCACGGCGGGCTAAGAACCTTGGTCTTGTTGGTATTAATCTTTAGCCCAACCTTGCTTGCCTCCCTCTCGAGATCTAACGCCATTGCGGACAGATCCATGATTTTGTGGGAGAGTAGGCATATGTCGTCAGCGTAGTCAAGATGTTGTAGATAAGATGTCAAAGTCCATTGAATTCCTCTGTCGAGTCCGGATAGGGCTGCATGCAACACATCGCCGATCACAATGAGGAATAGGATCGGTGAGAGGATGCACCCCTGCCGAACTCCACTGCAAATCTCAAAGTCCCCCGACACCTTACCTTTATGCAGAACGCGACATTTCGCGCCGTCATAGGTTGCCTTAATAATAGCCACAAGCTTCTCAGGGATGCTTCTCCTGCGCAAGGCCGCCCATATAGAATCCCGGTTCACACTATCGAAAGCCTTTTCGAAATCGATGAAAAGCAAGTGAAGCGGAGAATCGTATTCAGCGCATTGCTCGATGATGATTCGCAAGGTGTTAATGTGATCGACACAGGAGAATCCGGATCGAAAGCCAGCCTGCTCTTCATCAATTGTGCTTTCTAAGTGGGCCTTTAGTCTTTCCAGGACGATTTTAGCTATTATCTTGGCAACGGCAGGAAGCTCACAAATGCCTCTCCAATTATTACAGTCTGTGAGGCTACCCTTCTTTGGAAGTTTGATGATCAAACCTTCCAGTGGGAAAGGTCTCTGTATTCCACGCTTTATCAACAAGTGCGTGCAGCAAATCGGCAGTTACGCTTGGCGCTGCTTGATAAAGTTCGGCAGGGATGCCGTCAAGTCCGGCGGCCTTTCCTCGTTTTAGTGCAATAATTGCAGTGACTATTTCCTCTTTAGTCGGGGCAGTAAATACACACATTTTGATGGTTAGCTAAATTATCTATATGAGGGGGAACTTCACCAGAGGTTACACGGTTCAAGACCGCGGCGAAGTGTTCTTTCCATCGCCTCATTTGATCTTCTTCCAAGATAAGTAGCTTTCCATCACTATCTTTCACCGGATGTTGGCAGGAGTTACGACCACCTGTAAACTCCTTGATGACACCGTATACGGCGTTTAAGTTGTTAAAATACTTCTTGCGGCTTCTTCTGCTGACGCTAAAAGAGAATTGGCGTAAACTCTTTTATCGCGTCGCACGCTACGCTGAACTTCTCGAGCTTTCTGACGGTAAAGGAGTTCGATGCTGCTTCGATTGTCGTCTGATGCTGCAGCCAAACGAACTTTCAGCTCCTTTCTTTCAACAATCCGCTGCCATGAAGCGTCGGACATCCAGGGCTTATTCAGGCAATCCGGGTTTGGGCCAAGGATGGTATTTGCGCTATCAATGTACGCATTTTTTATGGCATCCCAGTTTTCGTTTATGTCACTATCTGGGTGACTAGTTGTCTCAGCCGCTTTTTGCGCAAAATGGTCATTATATTGTTGTAAGACAGCTGGATTTTTTAGTCGAGCGGTGTTGAATTTGCGGGGCCTGGATCTTTCGTCTCTGGGGCGGCGCACGGCTGCAATACGCAATCGAACATTAGCGATCATAAGATAATGGTCTCTTCCCATCCCAATATCGGCACCCTTCTTGTTTCGCACGTCCAGGAGGCAACTCTTGAATCTTTTACTAATGGCAAAATGGTCGATCTGATTTTGTGTTCTGCGCCGATCAACAGAGGACCAACTGATTTTGTGGTGGTCCTTATGCTCAAACATAGTACCACCGATGAAGAGACTGTGAAAGTTGCAGAACTCTACAAATCTTTCACCGTTGTCATTACGATCACCAAGACCGTGTCTCCCCATCACATGTCTGAGCCCATAGTTATCAGCGCCAACTTTCGCATTCAAATCACCCATAACCATTACAATGTCACCTTTAGGTGTTCTGCTCTGAACGGCGTTTAGTTCTTCGTAGAAGGAGTCTTTTGCCAAGACATTGTCGGGTTCAGTAGGGGCATAACATTGTATTATTGAGATGTTCCTCATTTTGGTCCGGAACCTGGCGGTCAAGACCCTGTCAGAGACCGGTTCCCAGGATAAGAGACAGTTTCGCGCGGCTCTGGTTAAAAGGAGCCCCACACCTGACTCACGGCGACTACCGGTAGCTTTACCGGAGTACAACATTACAGTGCTGCCCGTTGGAGAGATGAATTCTCCGCTGTTCCACCATCTTATCTCACTAACTCCTAAGATATTTAATTTGTACCTCAGAAATTCACTCTCTAATTGAAGAAATCGTGCGTTCTGGGGACCTTCTGATCCATTGTCCAGGAGAGTACGCACATTCCAGAATCCAATCTTTGTCATTGTACGATAGCTAAAAGTCGTAACCGTTGAGTCAGTCCTTATCCGAGGCATAGTTGACGTTTCGTTAGCATATAAAGATTTCGGATAGTGCAAGTTGCTGGCATACACATCCTGTCCTTTGATTGTCGGTTTTAACGACAGGCCCTCAAAGGGAAAGGCCGTGGTATTTTTTTTTTCACACCCCACACCACAGGGGTACCTCAACCAAATCATCGCACCGCCATCACTGGCGGCTTGACGTTGGTTGGAAATGGTCAGTGACCACTGCCGTTCCAGGGGGCGCCCACGCGGAGGACTGTGGAAGAGGAATTTTTGCCCCCCTAACCAAAACTCTAGTGTCCCTCATTTCATTCGAATTCTTATTGAAGTGTTCCGGCATGGAAACACCAAGAGGAGCATTTTTAGCCAAAGAGTCCCTTGAAGGTACTTCACGGCTGGAGGTAGAGGCAGTTGGTAGTTTTTTAACATAGTTGATCGGTGACTATAATCACTTAACTGTTCGCGGATCAACTCTCCAACCAGCTCACGGATTTGCAACTTAAGGTTGCCGTCCAAACCCCCTGCAGCAGTTGGAACATTGAGGTCTTCCATCTCCATGCTACCAGCAAGATCTCTCCGACCTAAGTCAAACGATTTTTCACGCTGAACTTCCCGCTGAACAATTGGTTCCATTCGCGAGCCTGTTTTGGGGGATGTCAAATTCTGGGTTCGAGCCCGTGATCGAGTAAGAGGTCCAGTATCCTTTGGAATGGTCCCAGTATTAGACCTCTGCAGGATACAAGGTAATTCTTCCGCCATCACACGATCAGAACTGGTCAAGGGCATTGGATTTTTGCCGAAATCAACAGTAATTAAACTTCCTGGATCACAGGAACGTCTACATAGGGGACAAGAACTTTTCTCAGATAACCAAGTTATCATACAGTCCCTATGAAAGTTATGTCCACAAGTTGTTAGGACTAAATAATCGGTAGAGGCAAAATTTGCCTTACAAATAGAACACCACTGTAGAGGATCCTCCGCTAAACTTGGCAGATCTTCACTACTTCGATGCACGGGCATCTTTCTTTTTTTTTCTCTCTTTCTTTTTCGTTAAACTAGTACTATATATATTATTTAGTACTGAATAATGTCAATTACACAATAAATCAACAACAGGAAAAACAAATAAACAGATCAGCAGATATTTCTAAACATATTAAACATATTAAAGGTGTCTTCAACTCCCTCCACCAACATCCTAAGGGCGACTCGAAACTCAAAATTAGACCATCAGAACTTTGAAGTAGGACCTGAAGTAAATAATACTAAAAAAATTCAAAGAAAGCTACAAATATACGATCCCAAAAATCGTACTCATCCAACTAACTTTCTTTCCAATCGGGTTAGAGTCAGGCGGAACAACGCCACCAAGTACTCTGCAATACCTCAAATTATCAAAAAAAAATCAAAAGGAGAGCCTCTTCCGAAGAACGAATATATCAAAAATTCTTAGGAGTTACCCCTTCCTAACCCATAGGCAAGCATTACCCTTAAAAGGACCCACTGTCCGTATCAAAGAAGCATTCTTTGTTATGGAATTCAAGAGGGATTCTAAGGAACACCTTGCGTGGTGAATTCACCACTAAAGACAATCACAAGGAAGGACTCCTGATAACCACAAAAAAAAATAATAAAAAAAAAAAAAAATTTACGACATGGTAGGTTTAAGTTATTACGTTAGTTTACGCGAATCAAAAAGAAAAATATTAAGCGAGCAAGAAAAAAACAGAAGAAGATTTAAATAAGCATAACATCACTTGGTTGTCAGACTTCAAAATTTTGAAGTCTGGTATTTGTAACCAAAGTAACGTTAGCTGTGCAGGACCATCGACTAAAAATCCTTCAAGTGAAAGGACACATAGTCGGGCCCCACGTTGGGCGCCATTTTTTGTAACGTAAGCCTGCATGATCGGAGGGGAGCACCTGCTTGAGGGCAGCTCTGTTCGGGAGGGAAAACAAATGGTCGCGGGTCACTAAAAAAAATCTCCGACCGGACTCACATCACCGGGATTCAGGTGCGTTTCAAAAAAAAAAAAATCACGGAACCGCATTCAAAAACAGCAAAGAAAAAAAGGGAGGGCTACCATACCGAAGGGTTTCAGGTCCATTACAGTTACATTTCGGGCGAAGCGGAAAAGAGCGGAGACACCTTTACACTAATAATTACCACATATTTCGTTCGTTATAACACATATTACTATGTTGTATTTTTCCACATATATATATATAAATATTATTATTATTTTTTTTTTTAAAGATACAAATTAAATAGGTTAAGTTAAGCAAACAAATAATTTTTTTTTTTTCGGTTCTTTAAATTTCCCTAGGATTGATGCGCGCACTGCCTACATATATTATAAATTGCATCTCTTTTCTTTCGGCAAATAACAAAACAACGATCTTCCGGTGGCGGCCGCTACAGGACGATACACAGCTATATTTTTTTTAGCAAGACAACTATACTAAATCGCAGCAGCTCGCGCAGCGCAACACTACACAGGAATTCGCTACAAAAAAACATACAAACAAAATTTCAATTTACACAATATGACACAATATCACAACAACTCCTTTTTCCTATCTTAACACAACAAATTCTACATGTATTCGTTTTTTTTTCTCTGCCGTATCATTAACGGGCGAACCTCTCGGACACGAAATTTTTGTTTGTTACTGACCGTGATGGTGGTTCAATATCCGGTGCTGCGGAAGGCTCGATAGGGACCGCTTACTGCTTCCTTCAAAAAAAATGTGGCCGCAGGTGCGCCACTTTTGCCGAAGAAGCCCCGATGGGGAGACTGCTTGCTGCTTCCTTCACAAAATGTGGCCGCAGAGGCGCCGCTTTTGCCGAAGAAGCCCCGATGGGGAGACTGCTTGCTGCTTCGCTTTCCGGTTAGAACACAGACTCTGCTTCGTCGCCGCCACAGTCAAATAAGCAATTTTGAAAGCATTTAAACAAGAAAAATCGAATATAAATTCTCCATCTCTAAATAAATCCACAAGTTTCCTCCAATACGACAAACAAACTTCAAAGTCCGTGCGTGGTCAGCTGCTGCTGGGCCCTTTCTTTATTTTTAACGCTGCTATTCTATTTTTTCTTTTGGCGGCGGCCCAGAGGTCCGCACCGCACCACTGTCACTGGAAGAAAGACATGAGGTCGTCAAAATTTCATGGTTGCCCCCTCTGCCGGAAAAAGGACACAAAAAAAATTCCTCCGACGAAAAAAGTGGGAAATGGCAAAAAAAATACACTTTCCGCACTATCCCCATAACTCCATATGGCAGCACTGTTACATTTCCCCATAATAGAAAAATGTCATTCTGACAATTCTCAATTGTCAAAACAAGCTAAGTGTTCGTTGACTATAGTTATTTTTTTTGTCGCTTTGTAGGATTATTGAAACAGTGTCCTCAGCATCCCAAGCCTTAACCGGAGCGCCGAATAAGGAAGAAGAAGAAGGAAGACTACAACACCCTCAACTGCTAGGCAGGAGTCCGGATTCTGTCAGGGATGCGCTACCTCTCCCGGTAAGGAGCATCACGGATTATGGTATCGTCTCGCTAATTGGATCTACGCGAGACCTCCGTCTAGACGAGTGACAGGTAATTGTTTTGCTTATAAAAATAAATATCGCATTCTGGCCTTGAGGTGTATCCGTTTTCGAATTGGTTGAGTTGTCAAAACAAATTCGATTCAACAATTTGAAAACGGTAGTGATGCCTCTAGGCCCATTCACCGAATCACAGGCTTCATTACAAATGATCATTCCCAATCGAATGATAATTCGATTTCATGTGTGTCTTGCGAATGATCATTCGAACATCGTCCGAATGATAATCCGTGAATTACAATTGGCATAGTAAACATAATTCCTTCTTTGTGTATGCAGTACCACCTATCCGACAAATCATCATTGAGTATTAAAAATATGCACCCGTTGATATGCAATAGAAATAATATCCACTCGTTGCTAAGCAAAATGTTCGTTGCTAAACGAAATAAACAATATTTATTCGAAAAATCAGTGCTAAGTCGATTTTGTAGTGACAGTTGGAACGACGTTCACATTAAAGTGTGTGTGTCTAATTCGGCATTGCCAGCAATTCATCATTCACCGAATGATCATTCGGTTGCTGTGTGTGTCTAAGGTATTACACATCACTAGTTCCGACATATTTATAGCGTGCACTAGAAAGAAGGCTTTGTACAATTTCAGCTCGATAGCTTTAAAACTGAAGGATTAGTTTGCATTGAACTAGACGGGCAGACGGACAAAACTTAATCGACTCGTCTCATCATACTGACCAAGAAGATATATAGTTTAAATGGTCGAAGATGCTTCCTTCTGTGCATTGCAAACTTCTTGGCAAAGTTAGTATACCCTATCACAGCCGTGAACGGTATAATAGTAGGACTCATTTGACTACATATATATATTTTTTAATTTGTTTGAACATGAAAATACGGACCAAATCCTTTGGTTTTTTTTGTTTATTGAATTCAAAACACGAGAATTTCAAGACGCTCAACACGCCTTTCGTCGGCCCTGGTTTGGAAGGTAGATATTCCATTGGTCGGATCATACCTATTTTCAGACTAGACACTGCAGTCATCTGGCTAAGTCGCTACCTTCATTTTAATGAAAGTTATTGCATATTTGAAGAATAATTTGTAGGCGAGGCTGGCAGGGGTTGCTTTAGTCGGATTTTGCCTATTTTCAACATTAACCAACTACGCCCTACTACCAACATCCGGCCAATTTTCAATTCATTTGGTTCATTTTGTCGAAAGTTATCGTAATTAGGCGGTCCGATAAGTACTTAGCCTCACCGCCCGATGGCGCCACTATCGCAAGAAAAATTTACTACCGTGTAGTACATTCTTGTAGACGGCTACTGTCAAAATTTCATCCGATTCGGACTCGTAGTTTTGTTTTGACCGCGTGTGGAAGCGGGCATGTCCGCTGATTTTAGAAAAATGGAAAAAAAAAAAATTGGTGTCCCGAAAACGGCTACCACGGAGGATGATAACCTGACAAAAATCCACGATCTCGTATTGACAGACCGCCAATTGAAGGTGCGCGAGATAGCTGAGACAGTAGGCATCTCAAAACACTGCGTGGGTCATATCCAGCATGAAATTGGGCATGAGAAAGCTGCCGGCGCGATGGGTGCCGCGTTTGCTCACTCCGGACAACAAGCTCAACCGTGAGACCACTTCAGAGCAGTGATTGACGCTGTTTAAACGCAATCCGAAGGAGTTTCTGCGTCGTTTCGTGACCGTCGACGAAACATGGATCCACTGGTACACACCAGAAACCAAGACAGTCGAAACAGTGGACTTCGCCCAGCGAACGTGCTCCAAAGAAGGCGAAGACTGTCCTATCGGCCGGAAAGGTGATGGCCACCGTTTTCTGGGATTCACAAGGTGTGATCTACATCAACTACCTGAAGAAGGGCAACACGGTCACAGGGCTCTACTATGCCGAATTATTGGGCCGATTCAACGCCGAATTGCAGAAAAAACGGCCCCATTTGGCGAAGAAAAAAGTGCTCTTCCACCATGAAAACGCACCGGCTCACACCTCCACCGTCGCTACGGCCAAATTGGTCGAATTGGGCTACCAACTGCTGACCCATCCACCGTATTTTCCAGATTTGGCCCCGTGCGACTTCTTTTTGAAAAAAGAGTTTTTAAGAATGATTTCCCCCTCGAAGGGGGCCCAAAAAGCGTGATTCGCCGGTTTCGACCGCTGGTGCGAAGCGCGTCTCATCAGACGCGCGGAGCAGAGGCGTCTGATGAGACGCGCTTCGCACCAGCGGTCGAAACCGGCGAATCACGCTTTTTGGGCCCCCTTCGAGGGGGAAATCATTCTTAAAAACTCTTTTTTCATTACGTGTAGCCACACTAATGGCTGGTAAGGGCGACGGCATATTAAGCATCATGCACGTTGTATGATAGTCGATGGCCGTCGCCCGGCAAAAAACTTTGTTTGACTTCTTTTTGTTTCCAAACTTGGAAAAGTTACTCGCCGGGCAGAAATTTGAGTCGAATGAGGAGGTCATTGCCGCAACGGAGGCTTCGAGAAAACGTATTTTTCAGACGTTTCCAAACTTGGAAAAGTTACTCGCCGGGCAGAAATTTGAGTCGAATGAGGAGGTCATTGCCGCAACGGAGGCTTCGAGAAAACGTATTTTTCAGACGGGTTAAAGAAGTTGGAGCATCGCTGGGTCAAGTGTATCGAGCTAAAAGGAGACTATGTTGAGAAATAAAACGCCACTTTTCCAAAATTTTCGTTTTTCTTTTGTAGGCTAAGTACTTATCGGACCGCGCCCCTAGGTATACGTATCTCATTTTTTGACATTGTAGGGGAGGTAGGTTCATTTGATCGGACCCTGTGTTAAGGTGTTGTAACCAAAACAATATACCCTATCTCTCTCTCTCTCAATTGCCCTAACCCCTTGTGGGGCATAGCGCGTCAACTGTTCCATGTGGCCCAGTTGACGTTTCGTCGGCATAAACTGATTTTGGAGAATGCAGTTGCCAGCATGCACCTCCCGCACATCCATGGCCACGAACGTCGTCGTGGACGGGATTCGAACTCGAAACGCCGGTAGTCAAACATGAGACTGATGCCTCAACACACTGGGCTACCAGTCGCCCCTATTTTTATACCCTAGACTTTTAGTATAGGGTATATTGTTTTTGTCACGACGGAAATATGTAACACCTTAAAGGAGGCTCCGGAGGTATAGCAATGTATATATATAAATGATCAGCGTCACCTCCTGATTCGATTTAGCCATGTCTGTCTGTCTGTCTGTCCGTCTGTCCGTCTGTCCGTCTGTCCGTCTGTCCGTCTGTCCGTCTGTCCGTCTGTCCGTTCGCACGATAACTTTCGATAGAATCAAGCTAGAGCCTTGAAATTTTGGTAAGATGTTGGAAGTATGATCTAGTTGGTTGGTATTGAAAATGGGCATGATCAGGCCAAGAGAACGCCTACCTCCCCTACATATGTACAATAGTAAAATGTATTTATAACTCCCGATTAAATAAACATGAAAAGCTCTAGCTTTGGCAGATCGCTCGCGAGGATAATCTTTTACTCTCCTGAAAAAATAAAATCGATCAGTTGAAAACTAACGGTAATTTTCTTACAAAGAGCCCCGTACTACCCTACTTTTCGGGTTTTTTGTCTATAACTCTTGAACCAATTGACGTAGACACCTGATTTTTGGCATGTAACCCTGGGGTGGGAAGTTGCTTGAGTTCTAGTAAGTTGGGAGTAATCAGATCAAAGGAACGCCTACCTCCCCTACAAAATTTCAAAAAATTAAATATTCATTTAATTACGATAACTTTCGATAGAATGACACTAGCAAATTGAAAATTTGGTAGAATGTTGTTAGTAAGATCTACTTGGTCTGTATTGAAAATGGGCAAGATCTGACCCAAGCAACCTCTACCTCCCCTACAAATGCAACTTCAAATAAGCGATAACTTTTGACAGAATCAAGCCAGCGACTTGAAGTTTTGGTCAAATGTTTAAAGTGAGATTAAGTTAGTTGGTATTGAAGATGGGTTAGATCCGACCTAAGGAACCCCTACCTCCCCTAGAAATGAAACTTATAATAAGCGATAACTTATGACAAAATAATGCTAGCGGCTTAACATTTTGGTCAAATGTTTGTAATAGAATCCAGTTGGCTAATATTGAAAATATGTCAAATCCGACCTGCGAAACCCCTACTTCCCCTACAAATGAAACTTCAAATAAGCGATAACTTTCGACAAAGTGAAGCTAGAGACTTGAAATTTTTTTTAAATGTTTGTAGCATGATCTTATTTGTTGGTGACAATGATGAGCAAGATCCGATCCAAGAAACCCCCACCTCCCCTACAAGTTAAACTTCAAAGAAGCGATAACTTTCGATAGAGTGAAGCTAGAGACTTGAAATTTTGTTTAAATGTTTGTAGCATGATCTTATTTGTTGGTGGCAGTAATGAGCAAGATCCGACCCAAGGAACCCCCCCCCCCCCCCCCTCACCTAGAAGTGAAACTTTAAATAAGCAATAACTTTCGATAGAATGAAGCTAGAGACTTCAAAAATTCGACAAATACTTCTAGAATGGGTTAGTTCATTGATTTTGATAATGGTCAAGATCCTCCTGAATGATTGCCAACCTCCCCTATAAACTGGCCATATAGGAAACTCACTTTTAATGCATATAGTCGTTACCAATTAGTACTTTTGGTATCACCACTAGGTTTGTACAAGTCTAGGGTATATACGCTTCGGACTCCGGGCCGAAGCGAAGCTTCGGCCTGGTTATATTTAAGACGGTATGATGAAGGAAGAATGAATAATACACTTGCGAGCAAAAATATTGAATCAAACCGAAAGCACGAGTATTTGTATTGTATATTTTTAAAAGTACGTTATGTATCCCTACAAATCGTATGTCATTTGAAAGTTTGAGATCTTAGCTTTACAATAGTACCTTTTTTATCACCATTTAATGGGTGTTTTATGAATGAACGCTACCTGGAGCTAAAAAGTCGGAAAATTGGACATTTATGCATGGGTTATTACAAGGCAAACTAACCCTATAAATGCATCTGCAAAGGGTTTTCAATGGTCAGTTGAATCTGGAAAGTTGATTGAATAAGTTTAACGCAATAAAAGTCACAATTTGGTCATTCATGAGTACCACGCCTCAGCAAGCGGCTCAAGTTGTCGCCCTATTATCGGAAGGGCTTACTCAGAGAACAGTCGCTCGTCAGCTCGGAATGAGTCAGTCTACTGTGTCAAGAGTGTACAACAGGTTTCAGAAGGAAGGTAGCTACAATCAGAGACCCCGACCCGGCCGCTCTAGGTGTACTTCCGATAGAGACGATAGACCTCTCAACCGCAAAAAGGATTAATTTGAATACAATACCGCCAAAGTACTCGTAGCTCCACTCTAGGGTTGGCATATGGAACGCTGATTGAATTAGTTAATTCCTTTCAACGCTGTTTGGCGGGGAGCTTCCATTAAACAAAATAAGTTGAACAATCTGAAGAAGAACGCAGTAGAAAATAGTCTATTAATCACTTCTGGTCTGAAGTGCATTTTTAGTCTTCTGTAAGGCGGGAGCTTTATAACGAGATCCGGGCGAGAAGCCAATAATACTTGGCATAAGAGCCTACAGTCTGATCCGCACGCAACTACATAACCATCATTATATCAGAACGACATCGTTGTCATTATCGCTGTCATTTTGTGTATGGCTATGAAGCTCCCCGCCAATCAGCTTTGAAAGAAATTTACTAATTCAATCAGCGTTCAATATGCCAACCCTAGAGTGGAGCGCGAAGCTACGAGTACTTTGGCGGTATTGTATTCATATTAATCCTTTTTGCGGTTGAGAGGTTTTTCTTGGAGGGGAATTTTTTACAACAGAGTAGTTTTTGGGAGATATCATATCTTTTTGCATAGTAGTAGTAGTAATACAGATGGCGCAACGGTAAGCACGTTCGCCTTCTATACGTTGGGCTCCTGCTTGATTCCTACTGAATGCGGTAGTCTTGGATAAAAAGGGGATTTACGTGCCGGACTATGAGTCTACTCAGGTTACCCATTTGGGGTAAATAGTTTTCTTGCCAAGAATATCATTTTTCTAGTTCAAAGGACTCAAAGTGCCTTTAACAGTAGTTTAGTGCTTTCGCCTCATCACCCCCGATAATATAATACTCATCTTGCCTAGAAATCGCTTCCTTGCCAAGAACATCCTTTTTCCTGCCCAAAGGACTCAAAATACCTTTAACAGTCTACTGCATTCGCCTCATCACCTTCAGTCATGTGATACCCATCTTGCCTAGACATCGCTTCCCATCTTCCACATATTGGAAAAAATCATCTTACATCATAATTCATATCTCATATGCCATAAATGAAACTACTACCTAAATCATATACCACACAGCATGTTTTTTTTTTCTTTCCGGACATCCTACACGGTCAGAAATTTCGTTTCTTTTCAAAACTTTCGTTTAAACCTGTAAATGTTGGCTGCCTTTTTTAAACTTTTTTGCCTTAAATAGTAAATAGTTGAAAAGTTTAAAACATTATAATACAATTTGGTTTATAACTAAACAAAATAAAAAGTTTAACTCTCTATATAAACTTCTATGGATTAAATAATAGACTATTTGTAAGTTATATCCTGGAATTATTAATTTAAATCGCGATTAGTTTGAATTTTAAACTAAAAGTTTAAGGAAAACGGAATGTGGTTTTCATTTTAAACCCAAAACCTTTGTCGGTTTTAATTTTAAATTCAAAACCTTCTTTGGTTTTAATTTTAAACCCAAAACCTTTTTTGGTTTTAATTTTAAACCCATTTGGTTTAAAATTTAGCCTATCGCGCAATGATTTTCTTATTTTAGCGTTCATTCTCAAGCTAACAGTTCTTGCAAGTGAATTAGATAGTGTTGAATTAAAAAACTAACGGAAAAGTGATTATAGTGATAAAGATAGATAAAGGTGATTAAAATGGACTTCAGCCATCTGATTGGTATGTATGTAAAGGTGCATTATATAGAAGAAGGCAAAAAGGAGTATGTTTGCCTACAGAAACTTTTCCCTAACGATAAAGGCGAGCAAGTAACATATGAAGACATTTTATTCAGTGGTGAGCACCATTTTTACCATTTTTGCTTTTTTTGGCGAATATGGGAAGTTTTTCCTTTAAAATGCCTATTTCAAACTTGTGCAAATTTCAGTTATATTGTTGATATTCTTCCCTCATTGTAGTACTCCTATATACTAATTGCTCTGAGGACGAAGTTTTACTGTGCGACTTTGAGGATGTTGAGCTAACAAAAGAAAAGTGTCTGCCCATCTTAAGTCAATATATAAGCCATCCTATGTTCTACATAAAATTTGTTTCGAAAAAAGCAGCGCCTAGTCAAAAAACCAAAGAAGGAACTTTAAGAAGAACATATGCCCAAATTGGAGAAGGACTTCTTGTCAATAGTGAGGTACCTAGGAAAAAAAAAAATATTTTCAGTTGTTTAAAGCTTTAACACATGACTTTCAGACTTTGAAAACATTTCTGAATGAAAATGAGGCGAATCACTTGATGTCAGAACATGAGTCACAGGGTTGCCTCAAAGATAGTTCTAGGCGTCTGCTAATTAGACTATTGGAAAGATATTTGAGGAAACTAGGAGGAGCCAAACCAACCAAATCGGAGAAAATTGCTGTCTCCTTAGCAGCAGTTTCTCTGTTTCCCTCTATGAAATTTGAAGACAGTAACGTTGGCGGAATCGACCTAATTTATAATCCAGAAACAGGGACAGGATACCTTACTTCCCAAATTAAAAATGCAAATTTCAAACGGAAAAAATTCAACATAAACCAAATGGAGGAAAAAGAAAGTGTAGAACCATCCATGGAAGTAGATATTTCCGTGGATGATGACATAAATTTCTTAAAAAATGCCATTATCCCAGAGCAAGGTCAACTTGTAAGAGATATTCTAAAGAGGACTGCCCCTTACCGGAAAACAAAGAAGGACTTAATATTCCCTTGCTTTTTTCTAGATGTGCACTTGGTACAACTTAATTTAAAATTTACAAAATAGCAAAATATTATTTAATAGCTCAATTTTAGATAAACTATGATTTCGAGTTAATGTACACGGAGCAAGCGAACCATTTTATTTCGAATTGGCCTAAATTTGAAATACACGTCTTTGAGATATTAAGGGAATCAGGGCTCAATATTAATGAATTTGAAGGTAATGCAATAAAGGTTAAGTCGGTAGTGTTTCAACTTTACAAATAAATATTTCTTTTTTAAGATTGGAATAGAGGAACACGAGGACTTTTCGCATTATTGAAATTGCTACCAGCAACGGCCTCCGGAAAAAAAAATTCATCAAGGGGAAGTAATCAACAAGCTCCTGAAAAGCTCATAAAATTCATCAAGGTAATCTTACCAGTACATACTTATTTCTTAAATATTTTGACATCATAATGTACACTTATTTCCTTTAGACCGGTACCCCAAAGGAAAGTTTCGTCGGTTCGGAAAAAAACAGCCATTCATTGTTGCATCAGGGGTAAATAAAGGCGCTGTCGACAAATACTACATATGTGTCGACAATGAGTTAATTAATGTTCAAAGAACAACCGACGTAGTAATTGTATTTGATTTACTTTTTAAGACCTACTTTGTTTTCAATTTAGAGTTTGATCCGAATTTGAGAGCATTTTTTTTGTTTATTCAGTATTTCTTATATGAAATTGACATCCAGACATCTATACCAACTAGGCTTGTAGACATTAAAAATAAATTTACAAAAAAAATTAATAGTGCTTGTTAAAGTAATTTGCCTAAAATATGCTTCTAATATGTTTCATTTGTAAACAGCAATTTAATACTATTCAGTTTATTTTCGGTCACTTAAAAAATGTTCATGAATTACATCCCAGTAAGCGATTAGTTTTAAATTGTGTAGTTTCTAGTGAATGTAAAAAAACATTTGCGACTTATTCGGGGCTATATCGGCATATATCGTCATGTAACAATAGCACAAATAAAGAAATATCATCTTGTAACAACAATGGAATCACAGTCAATTCAATTATTGCTATGAATTTAACAGATAACACTGAAATACTACCTATCAAAACTGTTATGCCGATAAGTCATTCACAAGAATTGAATTATAATACAGAAAACCGTGATGTAGAAAATAGCATATCTGAATTTTTCCTTGATTTAAATCGCTTCGGAATTTCGAATGATAATATGGATAAAATATATAAACATTTAAGCGAAATAATAAGTAATATATTTTCCAATATTTCAACTGAATTAACTACTCTTACTGACGATAATACTAAAAATAAATTACTGTATTTGCTTAATAATATTCGAAAAAAATCTACTCAAAGTATTAATAGCTTCAGAAGCAAATATCACAGAAATAAAAATTATACTACAAGTCCCTTTTATATATCTCCAGTAACTAAACACTTAGGTCTTCGAAGCGATAAAAAATATAATAAAGAAATTAATATTTACGAGGAAGTACTAGTGCAGTCAACATTTCAGTACGTGCCGATAATTGATACCATACAAACCTTATTTAAAAATTCAAACTTCAACAAAATATTTTTTCGAGCGAAAGAAAAATGTAATGAAGACTTAATAGAGGGCTTCTGCTGTGCCAAAAATATGGAAATTGTCAATTTCTCTGACCATGTTGTACATATACAACTTTTTTACGATGATTTTGAAATAGTCAATCCGCTAGGAAGCAAAACGTCAGTTCACAAAATTGGTGCCATATATATGACTATTCATAACTTACCGTACCATTATCTTAGTTCTCTGCATAATATACATTTAGTCGCCCTTTTCCATGCACAGGATGTTAAAGATATTGATAATTATAATGTTATTTTACAGCAAATTACAAATGAAATTAAAATGCTAGAAACGGAGGGACTTAATACTGATGGAATTTGTATTAAAGGTGCTCTGATATCAGTTGCCCATGATAATCTAGGTGGTAATAGCATACTTGGATTTCACCAAAGCTTTCGTTCGAACCATTTTTGTCGCTTTTGCACTGTTTCTAACGAACAAACGACTAATTTAACTTATGAAATCACGGACAAATTAAGGAACATAGCTGATCACAGACAATTATTTGAATCGGGGAAAAACCTGAATGATTTTGGTGTAAAATTTTTCTGTATTTTAAATGATTTGCAATACTATAATATTTTCCAATTCGGAACTGTTGATATAATGCATGATATTCTCGAAGGTGCAGCGCCGTTTGCCTTGAAAATATTCTTCCAGCATTTAGTAGAAACGAAAATAATTTCGTTGGAAATGCTTAATCTCAGAATTAATGCTTTCAAATATGGTTTTCTGGAAAGAAAAAATTGGCCTTCTTCTATTACATTAAATAAGCAAACGTCTATAGGATTATATGCCAGTCAAACACATTGTTTAGCCCATTATACCTTATTTATTTTTGCCGACTTAAAGAACCAAATAGATATACGTATTTGGAAATTAATATCATCTTTACTTAAACTCATGAAAACTATATTTTCTGATAAAATTCCTAAGTCGGCTGTAAATGATCTCCCACAGCTGATAGAAAATCATTTAAAAATTATTTTAGATATTAACTTAACTTTATTGCCAAAACATCACTTCATTACACATTATCCGACAATATTGAAAAGAATGGGTCCTTTTGTTCATTTTTGGTCCATGCGGTATGAAGCTAAGCATAGATATTTCACAAAACTAGGGTCTAATTTAAACAACTTTGTAAACATTACCAAGACCTTAGCACAAAGACATCAACAATATCAGTTTATGAACTTCCAAAACTTAAATTTTGAGGCGGATTTTTCGACTGGGAAAACTATGGCCATGACAGATATTGAAGATTATGTTAATACTTTTTTAAAAGAGAATTTTTCAGAAGTTAATTTGACCTGCCTATATACAGTTAATTGGATTGAGAATGGTTTCCATTATAGAAAGGGTTTATATATATTACAATCTTGTATAAGTACCTCATTACTTATTTTTGCAAAAATAGTTGACGTAATTCGTTACAAAGAAAGCTTCATGTTATGCCTCCAAATTTATGAAACTATAAAATATAATACTGAGTTTGAAAGCTTTGAAATTAAAGAAACTAATGAGAAATGTTTATGTTTTTTAAATACGTTAATCAACAAGCGAACTTTTGACGTGCACTGCTACGATAACAAGCATTTTGTAATTATGAAATGCCTTTAGATTTGTATTTTTTCTTCCCCATTTAAGTAATTAAGACAATGTATTGAATTTTTTTTTTCTTATAATAAAAGAAAATGTTTCATGTAACATCATCCCGACTTTTTATTTGATTCTTCTAGCGAAATTTTACTGAAAAATTTTGATTAAAAAGTTTTTCGAAGGCTTTTTAAAACAGGTGGTTTCTACTGGCTACAAAAGAAAAGTAAACGAATTGGGTTTTAGTTATAATAAAAACCAATTTAAAGCTTAAACTAATTTGGTTAAAAATTAAACAAACTGCGTTTTAGATATAATAAAAACATGTTTCGTGCTTAAACCAATTTCAATGAAAAAGTAAACAACCACGGTTTTAAATATAATAAAAACTGGTTTAGCGTTTCGACTAATTTGGTTTTCTGTGAAAACTTTTATTTTATTAGAAATGAAACTCATTTCATTAGAAGTTAATTAAAGGACGTGTTTTCAATATAAACTACTTGGTTTTAATTACATTTAAACAGCATAACTGTTTTACATTTAAACTTTTTTCTATTGGAACTATATACAATCAAAAAAAGACTGAAAATTAAACAAAATTTCCGACCGTGCAGTTATCTCAGTATTAGGACCAAGCTAGGCTTGTTTCGCTCCCTGGTACTGTCTGTGCTGTTGTATGGGAGCAGCTCATGGAAAGTTTCTGTAAGGGTCACCAGAAAACT